>CM034302.1:82332505-83017115 GCA_019925795.1 Dendrobium chrysotoxum
ATGAAGCAATGCTCTGAAATAACCCCAAAAAGGTCTACCCATAAAGTAGCCTTACAGGATAGCTAGTAGTGGACAAAGTCCTCACTAGAAAGATTCCATGAGAGCAAGTGATTAGCAGGGTCATCACTTATTCAAAGACTTTATAAGGTTAAAAAGCCTTAAAATGTATAGTTATACAAAGACCTTGGCAGGCCAAAAAGCCTCAAAAGGCACATGACAAATTTACTCTGGAGGATAAATTCATTTCAATTGACAAATAAGTATTGGGTTTATACAATAATCTCAAATTCATATACAATATAATTAAATTTATATATAAAAAATCTACAGTAGATTCAAGTGTACATTTATTCTCACTAGAAGCTGAAATTAAAAGTATTTCAGCATCATCCATACAAGTTAATGTCATCAAGAAACCAGCAACTTCAAAAAGGTCAAATATCCTTGATGGATTAAAGTGACCTCTTCTCTATTACGCATTGATACATTTCCTGCAACTTCTTCTTCAAAGAAAGGTTATAACCTGATCATTATCAAGCCTCCACTCAATTGACACTATTAATGTGTCGTTAGACTACTAACAAGGCACACTGCTTTGACAACTTTCATTAGAGATGTCTTATGTTTGTACACATCAGTATAGGTGCATATTGCTTTTAGCAAAATATAACTTGACACCTGCCATCATCAACTTTCTCCTGATGTTCACCGTCGACCCTTGACCTCATATCAGCCATCATCGACTTCTCGCTCGACTATTATTAGCAGTACAGCCTCTAACTATCTCCTTCAGCTTTTCACCCAACCATCGATCAACATCAGACTTTCAATTGATCATTGATCGCTGATGGACTTTCACTCAAACAACATCAAAATTCTCCCTGTCTACTAATAATCTCTGGTTCTCCTTCCGAGTACTATTATCACTAGATCTTCTCAAATCACCCTCGCATATAAGTAGCTGTTAATCTTCTTCTATCAAAGGTTTTCTATTAAGAAGATAGTCTCTCATCGTGACTTCTTCTACATAAAAGAGGGGCACTGAAGCTCGATAGGGGATGTCACCTATCTCAAATAGTAGAATGCCTCTAATATAAAAATAAGAACATAAGAGAAGAAAAAGAAAGGAGGAGAAAGCTCCTTTTACATAAAAGAGGGGCACTGAAGCTTGATAGGGGATGCCACCTATTTCAGATAGTGGAATGCCTTTAATATAAGAAAAAGTTAGAGGAAAAGAGAATGAAAAATAAAAAAATTCCTTCTACATGAATGAGGGGCACTGAATTTGGGTAGGGGAAGCCACCTACCAAAAATAATGCAAAGCCTCTGATGTAAGAAGGAAAGTGGGGAAGGAAGAAAAGGCTGAAAAATTCTAACTTCTACATAAGAGAGGGGCACTTAATTTGAGTAGGGGATGTATCCTACCAAAGACAGTGGAATGCCTCAACTGTAAGTAAGTTAGAGGGAGAAGGAATAAGAAGAAAAGGAGCAATTTTTCTCTTGCCCCAAGGGGGTATTTCTAGGACGAAGGGGGGGGGGGGGGGGGGGATTTTGCCCCCAAAAATGTTTGAATTTTTTCAAAGGCTCTTCTAAAAGCTTTTTCAAAATTTTTGGACCCCATTATGAAATTTTCATAATTAGAAAACAAAGTGGGGCCCACATAAAAAAATGACTCCAACATTGTAGTAATCTACACTGTAGAAACCTGTCATACGGATGTGAAATAAAATTGATATTACTAAAGCAAAATCATTTATTGCTGGAATTACTGTAGCAAGTACTGTAGCATAAGGGAATCTATGGTACTGTAACAGTTCGGGTTACTGTAGCAACAGCAAGAAATGAAAAAAAAATATATTTTTTATAAATGTAACTACAGCCGGTTTAATAATTGGCTGCATGCTCTGACCGCGCGCCCCAAGGGACCCGCCCTTTCATTGCCGGCAGCCGGTTAGTTTGACTGCAAAAATGTGTCCAGGTCTAATTTTTTGGCCGGGACAGTCCAAATCGAATATTTTTTGGGTCCCCGGAATCATTTTTCGATGTTCCGGATCTAATTTTGACACTTTTGGAGCTTAATGAAGCTTTTATAATAAGTTTTAAGCACTTTAAAATGTTTTGGAGTTTCAAGTTGCAGAAAAAATCTCCAAAAATTGTAAAGCATATTTTTGGACTTTTGAAGCTTAGACGTCCAAAAATAGGGGGGCAATTAATATATCCTCAAAAAATTATCTTGATCGGGCACAAATCTCGAGGCATAATCAATTTGAAAACTTCCAAAATTAAATTTGGGATCATATGAATTTCGATTTCAGCAAACTTACAGTCGAACTAAATGACTCAAAAATACAAACCTAACGACACCAAATTCGACTCAATCTGAGCCGAAATGGGTCCAAATTAAGGACTTGAAGCATATTTGGAAGGTTTAAACCATAATTTGGATTACCAAACGGTTTCCAAACATGACATGCTTATAATCGAATCGAGCGGCTCAATGAGACGAATCCAACGAGCTTAAGGTCGTCAAATGCTGATATCATTAAGACATTCAAATGCCTAGTAAACAATCCATAATCAAGGGAATTAATATCGTCCGTCTATTCAAACCACTCATAATTTACTTTTGATTTTTCTCCTATTTACTGGTCATGCCACTCTCAAAAAATTATAAATAGACTCCTCATTTCTCATGAGAGAGGGGCCAAGTAAGCAAAGAAGGAAGAGAAGGAAGAAGAGAAACTTGAATTCTCTTTCCACCAAACTCCTCCTCGGCCACCACTGGATTTTTGTCAGACTTTTACCCGACGCCAAACTTCTGTCCATCTCCGGACTTCCGCTCGTCGCCGTACTTCTACCCGTCTTCGAATTTCTGCCCGTCGTCGGACTTCTGCCCATCGCCAGACTTCTGCCAGTCGCAGGACTTCTGCCCATCGCCAGATTTTTGTCAGACTTCTACCCGACGCCAAACTTCCATCCATCTCTAGACTTCCACCCATTGTCAGACTTCTGCCTGTCACTGTACTTTCATCAGACTTCTACCCGACGGTGAACTTCCATCCATCTCCGGACTTCCTCCCATCACCGGACTTCTGCTCGTAATCGAACTTTTGTCAGGCTTCTACTCAACTCCGGACTTCCGTCCATCACTGGACTTCCACTCGGTAATCAACTGACGCCGAACTTCTGCTCAGGATGCCGGACTTCTGCTTGGCCACCAACTGAAGCTGAACTTCTGCCAAGCCACCAACTAACGCCGTACTTCCACCCAGCCACCAACTATAGTCCTTCCGACCTCATCGCCAAACAACGGTCTTTTGGCCACTATCGTATGTCGACTACAGTCCTTTCGACATCCTTCGCCAGACAATGGTCTTTCCAACCTCTGTTGCATACTGACTACGGTCCTTCTGACCTCCGTCACCATCCAACAATCCTTCTGACCTCCATCGCCCTTCGACTACAATCATTTTGACCACTGTAACCTGACTACGATCTTTCTGACCTTCGTCACCCACCGATTATGGTCATTATGACTAAAGGACCATGTCAATAATAATTCTTCCAATTCCCACCATGTAATGCACTCTATGTGATGTATACTTGTTATATCAAGCCAATGCCTTCCCCCCAAGGAATGGCCCCATTTGTAATTAACTGTAAATACTAGTGGATTCATTCAAACTGGGCTAGGCCCCATGGTTTTTCTCCTTTTCAGGATTTTCATGTAAAAATCTTGGTGTCTCTAATAAATAGTGCACCATCTCTTTTTATCTGATTATGTGCTAGATCTTCATACAAAACTAAGACGTTAAACTTTATATTTCTCTACCGCCATGAATATTCTAAGACGGAACAATAATTAAGTTAGCAACAAGATAACAAAAATTAAGAAATTTAATGAGAAATTATAAGAAATCAATTAAAATAAAGAAGATAATTATAATTTTTTAGATTTTTGCAATTTTATATTGAACTTAATGAGCTTTTTTAATATTTTAAGTGCATTTAATACTAACTTTTTTTAGATGATTAGCTTACGAGTTGATGAATGGAGTCAAGGTTGGCTCAAGCTTGCTAGTGAGTTAATTGAGCATGGCTCATGAGTCATTCATCGAGTCGAGTCCAACTCAGTTCACGAGTCATCTTAACTCAGTTACACCCCTAGTTTGAGATAACTTTTTTCAGTGCTTCATTTTCAGACTACTACCATATATCGATTTGCGTATTATTTTCTTACTATTTTTGAATGCTTTTGTAATTGGAAGTTACTTTTACAATCATATCTACTATTGTGTGGTAGTTAAGAAAATAATTAATTATTTTTAAGAAAAAAATTATGAATAACAACAACAGAAACTTTAAGATTTTATTTTTATTTCTTTAGAACAGCTCGTTAATTATATTTACAAAAAGTTGTAACCGTCCCATACCGATCCTAAAATTAACATTTATTTTAACTCTATAAACCTGTTAAAAGAACCCCCCCCCCTTAGATGCATTGAGTTTATTTTTGCAAATAAAATAGCCATAAACAAAATTATCATTTTAAAATATAATATTTAACCACAAGCACCCAAAGAGAACTTAAAAAAACCCACTAAATGACTATGGTTTGCCTTAACATGTGCAGAACTGGGTCAATTCTTGATTTATCAAGTTGAATCTAGAATAACTTTTGTATGTTGGACCTGATAAAGGGCAAAACTAGCATCTCTTTTGAGGGGAGGCAAAATAGAATTGCGAAATGCATAATTTCATGTATGAAATAGAAAAAATAATTCCTAGAATTTGGACAACTGTATTTATTGAAAGTGGATAAAATAGTTAAAATATTTATTCTTCTAAGAAAAAATATATTTCAAGGAGGACAATTGTCCATCCTGAGCTCTTCCTGATTCCACCCGTGCTGATATTATGTTGTGTAGAATCAAATATATGAGAAATGATCGATTAAGTAATCTAGCTAGTAATCATTATCTTAGTTTTGGGTACAACTCTATATATATATATATGGGAGTATTTGTGAGATGTTAAATCAAAAGAGGATAATTAAAATCAAGGTTCAACAGGAAACTCCAAAATTGGTTTATACAACTCAATAAATTAGGCACCTCCCAAAATGTGAAACATTAAAATTTTAAGGGCATCATCCCAAAAAATATATAGGATCAGATATGAAGCCTAAACAATGACAACAACACTCATGAGAGAGCACTCACGATTGACTCATGAACGAGACTAAGGGTCTCTTTAGGGCAATTAGCTTTAAGTCCTTTGGACAAGATTTTAGTGAATATGAAAAAATAGTTGGATAAAGGGAATTATAGCCTTAATTTTAGTTATATGAGAAGATTTGAGAATCAATGTGATAGCGATAACAAAGTGAATTATCATCATTCTATTAGCTTGAAAGAAATATTTATGAATCTAGCGGCATGGCTTATGATAATCTCCCAATTAGTAGTGATGAAGTTGATTGTAAAATTATTTGGGACAAGATTCGAGTTCCTTGATGGATTGAAAATTACTTGCTTGATCTCAAAATATGGCATAAAAGCAAGAAAAAATAATATCATGAAATTTAATTGATAAAGAGATGCCCATGATAAATTCTAAGGGACTATAAAGCTATAGAAGTTGTAAAAATATGTATATATTTTATAAAAATATCATAGAAGGTGGTGCACAATATAAAGGAGATTTGACGCTGAGATATTAAAACATGATCATATCCTTGATAGCTGGCTGCATTTTGGATAGTGTTGAGTTCAGGAGTCAAATGGGCTGTTGCACTGCTGTCTAAATACCATGAGGAAGCAATTGACGTTGAGGAGTCAGCGAGAAAGGCTTGCAGAGTAGATGGGGTATACTGTAGGTTCGTGCGGTGCCAGCAAGAGAAATGCAGAGTGGCCTCGCTTGCCACAAATTTGGCATTGTATAGCAGTGCGAGGTTGTCCGCCCCAGAACTGAGAAGAAGAAGTAGTAGTAGATGGGGGGAACCATCCACGACCGCGAGGTTGAAAGAATGTGCGACCTCGTCCACATCCTCGGGTAGTAGCAAGTGCAAACTATACATCAAAAATTAGGAGAGGCGTCCGATAACGTGAGTTCTTTGGTGGCATCTGTAGCTAGATTGGCTTCCTCGCTACATAACAGTGAATATAGGTCGTCCAAAGATATGTGGGTGAGCTTGGTACAAATTGCCGTCTTGAAGGCTTGGTATGAGGCATGTAGCATGTTTAAAATGTACAATATGACATATACTGTGTCAATGGCGCCACCGGTTGAGGGAATGTTGTCTACCAGATGTTTAACTGTAGAAAGATAGTCGGTCATGGATTGATTTCTCATGGTGAGCGTATGAAGCTCGTTTTTCAATTGTATAACCCTTGAACGGTTGGTAGAGAATAAATGACGCTCAAGTGTAGTCTAAATAGAATGGCAAGAGGAGAGGTTTATGATGTAAAGAAGTAGAGAAGAAGATATAGTGGAGCATAAGGCAACATATAAGTTTTGATCAAGAAGAAGCCAATGGGAGTAAAGGAGGTTGACAGTGAGAAGACCAGTGCTTGAGGTAAGGTGTTTGGGAGGACAAACGGTGGTGCCGTCGAGATAGCCGGCAAAGCCATTGGCGAGAAAAAGTTCTTGGACCTAAGTGCACCAAGTTGGGCAGTTGTTTGCAAGCAGTTGAATGTGCATGACATTCATGATACTAGAAACCAAAAATTTCAAGGAGGCAGGGATGGAGGGTTCAGCGAACAGCGCGTGGGAAGTTGGAGTATTTGTAGAGGAATGTTGGGGAGTATCCATAACAGTCACGCAAAGGGCTCTGATACCATGACAAAAGCGCCAGTATGGTTGTATCCAAAGATAAGACAAATACAAAAATTGTAACAGTAACCAGAGAGAGGAAAATACAGGGAAGATGATATTCAATTCATTTATGTGTATAATGGACAACTGTAGATACATATATAAGCTAGTAGGAAAAGTAAATTACAGAAATGCTTAGAGTTGGTTAAAAAGCAATGGTGGTGATTTAATTTGTGTAAGAGCCAGACATGTGATTTTTGAACTTATGCAGAAGTGGTTGCTGTGCAGGAATTGGAGAAAAATGTTGTAGGTACTGCTTATGACAAGGTAGCTATAAGCCCATAATAATGATTAATATTCTTCATCGTTGTAATATTAGAGTAAAAAATTTAATATCATCTTTACATTAAGCAAGCTAATTGGCTATGCCTTATGAGAGATCAAGTTATATTCAATACAAGTAATAAGATTTGTTTTCTTATGTGAGCATCTCGATCTTTAAAGGATGATCCAATGGCTTATTTCATCAAGGAGTTATTTATTTTTAAGCGACGAGGAGCATAAAAGCCCAGCAATCCAGCCCAAGAAGATAAAACTGTCTTCCGCTTCTGTTGGGCCTCAACGCTTGTCTCTCTCCGCTTCAACACCTCGCTTTCTCTCAGACACTGGCGCACTACCTTCGTTCCTCGAATACTCTCTCTCTTACCTACGATCTTGCTTGTATGTCATCTCTTACAATGTTTGCCAAGATCTTCCGGCGTTGCAAGGACGAACCGGGCTCCGTATCTTCCTCTAGCAAGCTTCAGCAGGTAGTTTTTTTATCTCAGTCGAATTGGCTTCTTTGTCCATATAGATTTAGGGCACTGCAGAGCACTACTTAGGTTTTTTCGGACCCGTCCTCTTTACGTGGACATCTCTCACGAACAATGACCTAGTTTTTCTTCGTTTTTTATTTTGTAGTATTGATTGTAAATAATTGAAGCAGGGCTAGGGAATCCTTGCGTTAGAGTTGTGATTGGGTTTTTTTAGATCTCGATTAGAAGAAATGTACATGGATTTTGTTGAAATAGAGATAATTTCTATCTTTATAGTTTGACATAGTTGTAGCTTTTTCATTGGAAATATGTAGGTAGCCTGCAGCTTGAAGACAATATTTTTAATAAAGTTGTCAAGTGAGATCTATTGAAGATTGGCATTTCTTGTTAAAGTTGGGATGAATCTTGCTTCAGCATTCCACCGAATGAGCTTTTTATTCATAGATTTAGGGCACCACAGGACATCGGTATGGGTATTTCGGGGACCCGTCTTGTTTTCATAGTTCTCTCAGAAATCGATGACATAATTTTTGTCAAGTGTTCTTTTCTTGTAATGGCTGAAAGTCATTGAAGCAGGCTTTGGGCATCGTTGCGCTGGTATTGTGTTTGAGAAAATTTGGTCGGAAATGGGTAAAATAAAGGTGGTTTTTTTGAAATTGAAAAAAGTTCTTGCTTGAGAAAATTTGAAATGGATGCAGCTTTTTCAATGGAAATTTGTATATGAAATGGATATTTTAAGTTGAAAGTCAAACTGTGAGATTTAGGGGCTGTTTGACTACAAGTAGTATTTAGTAAATTCTGTAAATCTAGAATTAATAACTCTTGAGAGGATTAAAACTTGAAAATTTTTTCTCATGATAATAGTTAAATCTTGCTAAATCTTGATAATCAATTTGACAATTTGTTGCATGATTAAGATTTGTGAGAGGAGAATCCTTAGTTCCATTAAATCCTTTGAATGACCAGTTTTAACACATTCTGGATTTAACCAATAAGAGGGTCGAAATGGGGTTTATCAAAAACATATGATTTAAAGTCCCAAAAATTATGTTTGGGAAGATTTAAGCTAATTTTTCCTTAAGCTCTGCCTAAAATAGGATACCAAACAACCTCTTAGGATGATTGATTTTGTTATTTATGTTCTGATGAGTCTTATCAGAATGGATATAGTAAATTTCAGATTAATTATTTTCTTATAAGAGAAATAGATTATTTACATTGCAAAGATTGTAAAGTTATTCCGAATGAAAGGTTATGCATCCAGCACTGCTTATTAGTTTTGGACTTTAAAATAAAGATGTGGAATATGAAAAACAAAGTAAAATATTGTTCTAGGATTAGATGGGGGCATTTAAAGAACACTAATAATATTTTTTAGAGAAAAATTCAAGATATTAAGATTTTGAATGTGCATGACGGTGCTAATATTATGTAGGGAAAAATAGCTAATGATATTAAGAAATATTGCAAAGGATGTGTTTGGAGTATCAAAATGAAATGCTCCTAATAGTAAAAATAGTTGGTGGTGGAATCAATAAGTGTAACAAAAGATCAAAGAAAAAAAATATATTATAAAAATTGGTTTAAATAGAGAAACTCAGAAAATTGGGAAAGATATAAAATGGTTTGTAAGGAGTCTGAAAAAGCAATATGCAATGTAAAAGATTTTATCTTTTAATGATTTATATAATAGATTAGATATTAAGTAGGGCGAAAGATGTATATATAAGTTCATGGGCGAATTTAACGGGGGGCTTGTGGGGGCACAGTCCCCCGCCCTCGTAAAAACATTATATTCTTTTTTTATTTTTTATTTTAGATTATTATTTATTATTTATTAAAATAATATCATTCTTGGTAATTTTTATTTTTTTATTCATCCTCTTATACCCCTAACTTTTATATTGAAATAAATCAGATTTAGATATTGTAATTAAAATTTTATCATGATAAATACAAATTTTAAGATTTATTTTAAGATAAATGCTTGTAATATAAATTGAAAAACCTTTTTTCTACTTTGGCTATTATAAATAATCGACAATTAAATAGAATTAGAGATCAGTGGATGAATGATATCTTAATAATATATATTGAGAAAAAAATATTGAATTGTATTCATATTAAAATAATCATTCAACTTTTTCAAAATATAAAGAATATGCATTATAAATTGTAAGTTTTTATCATCTTATTATTTTTTTAAAATAAAAAATTTAAATAAAATTGTTTTTTAAAGCTACTAATGTCGGTATCAAGCACAAATAAAAAAAATGAGGGAATATCTAAAAAATTTAATTTATGCCCCCACTAAAAAAAAATTATGGCTCCGCCACTGTATAAGTTAGCCAAGAAAAGAAATGAGAAGTAAAGATTTAATTCCAGTGAATTGCATTAAAGATGAGGATCAAAATATGCTTATATTAGAGTAGGATATTCAACAAAAGTTGATGAGATATTTCGATAAGCTGTTCAATGAAGATTGTGATAATACAATTGAATTTAATGACCTTAGCATCCTGCATAAAAATAGAAAATTTTATTTTTATTGTCGTATTAGTAAAATTAAAGTTAGAGAGGCTTTAAAAAAATGAAGTGTGAGAAACCTGTTGGACCTAATGATATTCCAAGAGGTGTGAAATGCTTGAGGGATGAGGGAATTTATTGGCTTATGAAGCTTTTCAATATCATTTTGAAGACTAAAAATGCATAAAATGAGTGGAGAAAGAGTGTGTTGATTCTTATTTTTAAGAATAAAAGTGATGCACAAGAGCGTGTGAATTATAGAAGAATTAAGCTAGCGTGTCATATATTAGAACTATGGGAGAGAGTTATTGAACATAGGTTACGACATGATACTAATGTTTATCAAAATCAATTTGGATTCATCCGGGTAGGTCTACTATGGAAGCTACACATTTATTGAGAGGTTTGATGGAGAAATATAAAGAGAGTAAGGAGCATCTACATATGATATTTATTGATTTAGAGAAAGCATATGATAAAGTTTCAAGAGAAGTGCTTTGGAGAGTTCTAGAAAAGAAAATAGTTAATAATACTTATGTTCAAATCATTAAGGATAGTATGCAGTAGATGTTACTTGTGTTCAAACACAAGGTGGTTTGACCATGTATTTTCCTATTTCAGTTGGATTACATCAAGGATCAAGTTTAAGCCCATATTTTTTTGCATTAGTCATGGATGTTCTTACTAAACATTTGCAAGAGGATGTACCTTGGTGTATGCTTTTTGCTGATATTCTTCTTGTTAATAAGACTAGAGAGGGAGTTGATGTAAAACTTGAATTATGGAGGTCAACCTTAGAGTCTAAAGTTTTTCGTTTGAGTAGATCTAAAACTGAATACATGGAGTGTAATTTTAGTAGTATTAGATCTATTGGGGGGATTGTGGCTTTGGACGATCAAGTCATTAATAAGAGTACATGTTTTAGATATATCGGGCCTATTGTTCAAAGTGATGGTGAAATAGATGACGATATTATTAGTAGAATTCATGTTGGATGGTTGAAGTGTAGGAATGCATCTTGCCTGTTGTGTGATAGAAAAGTACCATTCAATCTTTAGGAACATTCTATAAGATGTTGGTGAGACCTACAATGCTTTATGACGCATAATGTTGGCCATTAAAAGGGAAGCATAGAAGTTGAGTGTTACAGAGATGAGGATGCTTAGGTGGATGAGTGCCTTCACTCTTAGAGACAAAATGCAAAATGAGGATATATGTGAAAAGGTTGGAGTGGCTCCAGTGGTAGATAAGATTAGAGAGAGTCGCCTTAGGTGATTTGGACACACAAAATGCCGACCATCTGATGACCCGGTTATGAGAGAGCAGATGTATTAGATTTGACCTATGTTAACAAAGTTAGAGATAGAGCTAGAAAGATTTGGTTAGAAATTATTAAAAATGATATATATTTTTTTAATTCAATTTAAATGGGAATTTGACTCTTAACAGGACACCATGGAGAAAAGGGATTCATGTAGCCGACCTCACATAGTGGGATAAAGGTTTGATGTTAATTTTGATGTTCTGATGAGTCTTGCTTTCTGACTGAACTATCCTTAATCTAGGAGGAATAGAGCTGATCTACGTGAGGGATTATAGATGAAATTCATGGGAAATTATGAACTCTGGCAGTAGATATTGGTAGCCCTTTAATAATTATCCTATTAAACTTGCTGCTCGAGTTAATTTAAAGTTAATAGCCATAGAAAGATTGACAAGTTGCTCCTGTTTGTTGGCGTGCATTAACTTTTTTTGGGTCATCCTCACTAGAATATGTCTTCTTAATTTTTAAATTGAAAGATTGTATTTCTTTAAATCAAATTATTTATTGTATTTTAATTCAAACTGCATGATAAATTCAATAGCATCAATGTAAGTGCGCATGACTCTGGACATCACTTCATTTAAAGGGCTCATTTGGTTTGGCTGTTGTTGTCGGTATAATTAGTTGAGGAATTGCTATAGAAAAACAGCTGCCAGAAGCTGTTGTGAGTGTAATAGCCGGAGTTTTTTTGGTTGCACTTATGGTGTAGTGTTTTGATGATATATGAAAATTAAATAACATAATTATTGTTTCATAAAATTATTTAACAAGTGGTAAGTTGCTTTAACACCCTAAAAGACAAAAGTGTCATCATTCCTTTTTTTCTTTAGCGTAATACTAAATGGGTGATATTTCATTAAACAATATTATTAATTTAAATGTATTAAAAATTAAGTATTTGATACAATAATTATTTCTTTTTTAAATAGAAAAGATCTAAAGAATATTTTTTTTTCCATTAAATGAAAAAGGATTCATGTAGCCGACCCCACGTAGTGGGATAAAGGCTTGATGTTGTTGTTGTTGTTGTTGCATTAAATGAAACAATTTGGGGAACATCTCTGTGTAAATAGCACATGAAAAACATGTGTCTGTTAATATGAATATATGATAATAAACTTAAGAGTTATTTTAAAGAAAAAATAATATCGAACTTGTTAATTTAAAGTTTTATTATTTTCATCTTCAAGTTATCATAGGCAGTTGTATGCTATATAAAATGAGGCTTAAGGGCGTGAATTTAGGGTAGTTTGGACATTTATCAACCCTTTTTTCAGAAGGCACTTTTGAATAGCTATTTTAAAATTTCCGCTAGAAAGCAGGTTCCTACAACCATTTTGGGTGGGTAAATTTTTCATATGGCAGGTCAAAAATATTATTCGAACTCTTAGCTGTTTTTGAGAAGCAACATTCCCTATAGAAAAGCAGGGGAAAAGCTGAACCAAATAATGTCCTAAGTGTGGATCAGTATTGAAGAGCACCTAGTAGAGGATGCTTTCTTCTTAAGTTCTTTGCATTTCAAGTGGCTTGTTCTCTAGAATTTGCCCTAGCTAAACTACATTTCTCGTCTTGCTATTATTATCAATCTACAGGCATTCGAAAGGCTTGAGAACAAGGAGATTATTTTGCAAGAAAAGATTGCTTTGGAGATTGAGAGAGCCAAAGAATTTACAAAGGCAAAAAATAGACCAGGTGAAAATCACATTACATTCATAAATTTAGTGGCATTAAGTCTCTTGGAATATAGTACCATCATGTGGAATACAGACATACCATATTATAGATATGCTTTGTATCGCTGTATGTAAATTATGGACATGCTATATATGGATTGCACTAATTCTTTGTGTTTTTCTGTGCATGCTGATTGATATGCTTGCCAGTGAACCTGATCGGACTTTATTGATCAAATTGTATTTTGGAGCAACGTGTAGCCGTATATTTCCTGGCTATCACCATAAGCTCTTTTTTTCCATTTATACAAGTCGTCGGCAATTCAAAGTGAACCAATCATATTTTAACACTTTTTTATGTTTTGATGACGTTTTGAATATTTGGTAATTTCATGGGAAGAATCCATGTATGCTCGAAGTGCAAAATTTAGCGGGTATTCTATCTTTATTTTATTCACAGCTGCATTGCAATGCTTGATGAGGAAGAAGTTTTATGAAGAACAAATTGAGCACCTTGGGAGCTTTCAAATGCTTATTCATGACAAGGTCAGTTTTTCTAATCATGTAATCATATCTTATGATATTTAAGAAAGAATAGAGAACGTCCTGTTTGCTAACTCTTATGTATTTCTTGAAGGAGCAAAAGCTGCAGAAGAAATCGTCTATTATTGGCGGTCAGCGTGAACAAATTACTAGCAATGTAAATGGCAAATTCGGGAAAAGCAGTATTCGTACTACAGCTCTTTAGTAAGTTCTTTGCACAAAAATTGCAAGATATTCATAGTAATTATTTGGTTATTTTGCTCTTGGTGATAATTTGTTATTCTCATTAAAAGTTGTTTGTCATCATTTGAGATTTTTTAGGGTTTATATTTATGTGGGAGACTCTAAACTCGCTCAGTAATTGCTTTGATTTTAATCATAAAATTGATTGATATATGCATAAATATGTATGCATATGGCTATCTTTATACATTTAAATACACAAGCGTCTACTTAAATGCTTCCATATATGCATAAACACATCTATTATCTATTTTGAATTATACACATACAAGCATATTTATCTTATATATAACTTCGTGAAAAAGTCATCATATATCATCATCATCATCTTCATTAACCTTATCCCAATTGTTTGGGCTCAGCTTTATGAATTATTATTTTCTATTCAATCCTATTGAATATTATCTAAAGATAAGTTTAGAAATTAGTATTAAATATAAATCTTTATACATATAAAGAATTTTGATGGCGAGCTTCTTTATATATATAAAGCACGCGCGTGCGTTTGTGTCTGAATAATCTCAATTAGAAACTTTGTAAATATTTTTAAAATAAATGATCTTGGTTTGAAGTAGTTTGAAAGTTTTCTCAAAATCAATAACTTTTTCTCAACTCTATTGCAAAGTAATTTAGGGTTGGGGTTTTCTAATACAACTAGAATCATGCAATATATGTAAAACATGTATTAGAATTTAGGATTTGTAATCACAAGCCCACGAAATTTGTCAACATCTTGCTTCCTTTAAATTTAACATAAAAATACAAGAACTGAAAGCTAGACAATTATGTAGCGATTGAATAAATTCGAAGAAATCAGTGATAAATTTGAAACAAGTAAAATAAAGAAGCAATTATGATTTAATCATCATAATTAAATTTTCATTTGTGCCTATTAAATAAAATCAGGACCACTTGCCAATAATAAAATACAAGGTTTGAAAATCGGACCGGACAATGAACCAGAAGTAGGAGAGGTTCACAGTTTGATGATTCGACTGGGGTCAAACAATCATTAAATCGGATGATGTAATAAATACTAATTTTATTTAAATATAATATATTTTACCTAATAATGATGCAATCGTATCAAATATATGACAAAAAATTGAACAAAATAAATAATTATGAAGCATAAAACAGGAGTAAATATATATTTTTTAAATTGAAGATATAAAAGTATTGAGTAACTGACCTATGTCTTCGTAAGTTCACATCTAATTTTTCCATAAAATTTTTAGTTATGTTCATCTAGTAGGTGAAAGTGTGAAACTATAAAATGAAATAAAGAAAATAAAATGAATATCAATTAAGTGATATGCAATACAAGTAACATTAAGTGAAGCACAATAAGCAAAATTCATGTATACCGCAAAATATTTGAAGACAATGAAAGCACAAAACCATGATATAGAGATGAAAGAAGTAATAGGTCTTATTCAATTGTCCACATCAATTTACAATACAATATAACAATAACATCAAGCCTTTGTCCCACTACGTGGGGTCAGCTACATGAATCTTTTTTCTCCATTGTGTCCCGTTAAAAGTCAAATTCTCGTTTAAATCTAATAAAAAAAGATCATTTCTAATATTTTCTAACCAAGTCTTTTTAGGTCTACCTCTACCCTTCTTAACATAAGTCAAATCTAATACCTCTACTTTCCTAACTTGGTCATCGGAAGGCCTCCGTTTTATGTGACCAAACCATCTAAGGCGACTCTCTCTAATCTTATCTTCCATTGGAGCTACTCCAACCTTTTCACGTATATGCTCATTTCGTATCCTATCTCTAAGGGTAAAGCCACTCATTCAACAAAAAAGATCAAATTTGAGGTTTCTCCATTTTTGGTTTGGGTAAAATTAGCCTCTTCTACAACAACAACAACAATAACATCAAGCCTTTGTCCCACTACGTGGGGTCAGCTACATGAATCTTTTTTCTCCATTGTGTCCTGTTAAAAGTCAAATTCTCGTTTAAATCTAATAAAAAAAGATCATTTCTAATATTTTCTAACCAAGTCTTTTTAGGTCTACCTCTACTCTTCTTAACATAAGTCAAATCTAATACCTCTACTTTCCTAACTTGGTCATCGGAAGGCCTCCGTTTTATGTGACCAAACCATCTAAGGCGACTCTCTCTAATCTTATCTTCCATTGGAGCTACTCCAACCTTTTCACGTATATGCTCATTTCGTATCCTATCTCTAAGGGTAAAGCCACTCATCCAACAAAAAAGATCAAATTTGAGGTTTCTCCATTTTTGGTTTGGGTAAAATTAGCCTCTTCTACAACAACAACAACAATAACATCAAGCCTTTGTCCCACTACGTGGGGTCAGCTACATGAATCTTTTTTCTCCATTGTGTCCCGTTAAAAGTCAAATTCTCGTTTAAATCTAATAAAAAAAGATCATTTCTAATATTTTCTAACCAAGTCTTTTTAGGTCTACCTCTACCCTTCTTAACATAAGTCAAATCTAATACCTCTACTTTCCTAACTTGGTCATCGGAAGGCCTCCGTTTTATGTGACCAAACCATCTAAGGCGACTCTCTCTAATCTTATCTTCCATTGGAGCTACTCCAACCTTTTCACGTATATGCTCATTTCGTATCCTATCTCTAAGGGTAAAGCCACTCATCCACCTGAGCATCCTCATCTCTGCAACACTTAACTTAGTATTATGCTTCTCTTTTAATGGCCAACATTCGGCACCATAAAGCATTGCAGGTCTCACCACCATCTTATAGAATTTTCCCTTAAGTTTGCGGGAGACTTTTCTATCACACAACAAGGCCGATGCCTTCCTCCACTTCAACCATCCAACTTGAATTCTGCTGATAATATCTCCATCTATTTCACCATCACTCTGAACAATAGATCCAAGATATCTAAAACGTGTACTCTTATTAATGACTTGATCGCCCAAAGTCACAATCCCCTCACTAGGTCTATTACTATTAAAATTACACTCCATATATTCCGTTTTAGATCTACTCAAGCGAAAACCTTTAGACTCTAAAGTTGACCTCCATAATTCAAGTTTGCCTTTAACTCTCTCTCTAGTCTTATCAACAAGAAGAATATCGTCGACAAAAAGCATACACCAAGGTACATCCTCTTGCAAATGTCTAGTGAGAACATCCATGACTAAAGCAAAAAGATATGGGCTTAAGGTTGATCCTTGATGTAATCCAACCGAAATAGAAAAATACTTGGTCAAACCACCTTGTGTTTGAACACAAGTAATAGCTCCTGCATACATATCTTTAATGATTTGAATATAAGTGTTATTAACTCCTTTCTTTTCAAAAACTCTCCATAGCACTTCTCTTGGAACTTTATCATATGCTTTCTCTAAATCAATAAATATCATATGTAGATCCTCCTTATTCTCTCTATATTTCTCCATCAAACCTCTCAATAAATGTATGGCTTCCATAGTAGACCTACCTGGCATGAATCCAAATTGATTTTGAGAAACATTAGTATCACGTCACAATCTACGCTCCATAACTCGCTCCCATAGTTTTAAAGTATAACACATTAACTTAATTCCTCTATAATTCGCACAATCTTGTGCATCACCTTTATTCTTAAAAATAGGAATTAACACACTCATTCTCCACTCATCAGGCATCTTTTTAATCTTCAAAACAGTATTAAAAAGTTTAGTAAGCCAAGAAATTCCTTCATCTCCTAAGCATTTCCACACCTCTATTGGAATGTCATCAGGTCCAACAGCTTTTCCACCCTTCATTTTCTTTAAAGCCTCTCTAACTTCGGTTTTACTAATACGCCGAAAAAAACAAAAATCTTTATTATCATTTAGGATGCTAAGGTCACTAAAGTCTCCTAGATTTGTATCATCGAGTAATGAGTCCCTAAATCCCCTTTTACTGAAATCTTCCACCTGAAATGCATGGATATCTTCACATCCAAGTATTTCATCTCCATCACCTATATTATATAAATCATCTTCATTTGTAAATTATGGATATAAAATATTAAGTCTTTGACTCTTTGTTTTAGATTTCACCCAAAATAATATAATTAAATATACTTGGCAATGTACTTGGAGGTGGTATAGTAGAAGTTATGTTCAGTTCTTCAATAGTAGGAATAACATCATCTTTATAAATTTTAGCCTCCAAGTCATCTAAATCAAGTTCTGGAGCAGGCTCATCAAGTACCCAAAAGTCAACCATTTCATTACTTGTATAATCCAAAGGATCATAATTCCTTTTCTAAAGATTGAATCGATAAACTTAATATGAAACATGATAAATATAATATGCATCATTATTAAAATTTAAAAAATATATTTAAATATACTTGAAGATAATACTTATTCTTCAAATTGAGATTGTATCGAATATACACAAGATCGTTTAGCCTTTGATGTTCTAGATGATTTTGTCTTTTAATATAAATCTGCTCAAATATGCACTAATTTCTTTCACATCATGATGAAGATAATGTTTGACAAAGAATTTTAAGAGATAATTTTTGTAGATTTGGAGCACTGTAGCTAAACATCTTCTACCATTCATATACAATTCAACAAATATTATGTCATTCAGAGCCGCATAAGCAAATGCATCATAGCTCAATCAAATATAAAAATGCATGCTTAAGTGTTTGCTAACTTACCTGGTTTCATTTTTTTAGCCATTGTTAATGCAATTAGCTTACCAAAATTTTTTAAATTATCACGAAAAATTCTAGCCTCATTCATCACCAATGATGGTTTAAGACATAAGTCTTTATTGCCAATCAATTCAACCAAACCTTACATAACTTCAAGTTTGTTGCAGAAATGAGGGTTGAAAAGTAAGCTGCTGAGTGTATATCTTGTCTTAATTAATGATCTCATATTATCTTTATTATACTAGTATAGGGCTTATACATTCTTTTAATGTTTTTTTAATATGCTTTTCAGAGCTTTTTTTGCTCTGTTCATGTCATCATAGAAGTATTCAAGAGATGATTTTTCAACCGCATCGATTTTTCATAACAATCTAATTAGAGGCCCTGATAGTTTTGAAATCACTAAACAATCATTCCAAAATCTTAAATCCAAAATAATAGAAGCCACCTCCTTTCCCATCATTGTTTTAGATAATTTTGAGTTGGTGTATGACTTGTTAGTGATAAATGCTCACACATCATGTTTGTGCTCATACACACTTCTCAAGGTAATGAAAGTTGTTGCAAATATGGTTGCTCCAAGTCTTACTTGTGGGCTCCGAAAATTCGGCCCCGGCCTGCGCCCGACTTTTTGAGCTTTCTGAGGGGGGAGTTTTAACGATTTAAGTTCCGGGGTAAATTTTGGAAGGCAGATGGGTTTGTAGATAAGACACTACCCAGAGATTTCGCCCTCATTTTGCGAGGACTTTATGATCTGAGTTCTGGTTTCCTATAGGCGCAAGCCCCTATAGTTAATTACCCCTCCCGGTAACGAGAGAGAACTTTCGATTAAGGCTAGTCGTCAATCAGATACGTAGAGATACGTGGATCTGGCATATAGTAGCAGCATGAGTTTGGGGTATTGGAAAAATTGAGGGATTTGATATTTAAAATAGAAATTTTCACCACCTTGCACTTAAAGCAGATGGTGGGGGAATGGATGATAGACCCGATCAAGATCCCATGGTTCCGTCGTCCCGGGCCATCGTGGTCCCTGGTCTACTTAGTCAGAGGAGGTAGTCGACCCAACCTGACAGAAGGATCCTTGTCGGCAGCCATGGGTTGCTTCGTCCAAGGGTACCTTGTAGACCTGGGGTGAATATTTGCCTAAGGGGACAAATTTGAATCCACCTTAGCTAACAGAGGGCTTTGTGCCCTATCGATCATATCATATTGATTCATATCTCAAGGATTTGATGCCATTGGGGAGCATACGGGCTCTGGCCATAACCATAATATAATGGTGCCATTTGGCGGCGACCACCTGGTTCAGAGGGCCCCGAGTCATAACCGTTTATCCTGCAGTGCCATTTGGCGGCGAAACTGCCGGTTAGAGGACTCGTACCACGTCCTTGCTGGCAGGAGATTGTTTGAGAATGGATCCTAGTGATATTTTCGACTAGGCATTAGCTCTGTGTGAGCTTAGGTTATTTTCAGATTTATCCACCTCGGCAAACTATTGCGGAGGGTAGATGTGTTTTGCTTTGAGTGTTTGATGATTGAATTTCAATTTTAAACATTTTTGGAATTTTTGAATAATCTTGGGATTTTTGGATTTTGTAGGGAATTTGAGATTTTGGGAATTTTGTGGAGTTTTGGAGTTTTGGATTTGGAGATTATTTTTGGAGATTTGGATTTTTGATGATTTTGGATTTTAAAAGATTTGGATTTTGTGGGAATTCGGGTAGCATTTTAAAAATATTCGTGAACCCCTCCAGTTGAGATTTGCATTCAATACGGCCATCATCGGGGTGTTTGGGGTCATTCACATTTATGGGTTGAACCTTGTCCACTCTGTCGAGCTGCCGACAGAGGATCAGATATCGTAGGCTTTGCGCCTTTGTAAGTGAATTCTCTTGATTATAAGCCTTCAAGGCCTAATATGACCGTATTAAAATAAATATATAGGCAGTCACAATTGTATATTTGTTTGATGGTTCGAACCCTGTCGACTCCTATTGACCTTTATGGGAGGATAGGGTTCGAACCTGAATTCACTCATTGACCCGCGCAGCATCCCTAGACGTCACGTGTGTACCAATAACACGCTCGCCGGGGCCCATGCGGGTTATGATTGTATTTACCACTTTTGTGTTCCTATGTGTATACAAATTAAAGTGCACACGTGCGGGGGTATTCTTGGAATATCTGTACACGCCTTCTGTCTGCTTTTACAAAGGTTGCAGATCCGGTGGCGTTGCGTTGGGATTTCATTTGGGGATTTGTATGCCTTCTGTCTGCTTGCATGGATGTTGCAGATCCGGTGGCTTTGCGTCGTACGATCTCCCCAACTATTGCTGGTAGGCAGGTAGATATTTTCATTCATATATTGGAATTGACTTCAGGATACTGCATTTACTGAAGTCTTTCTACATCTACCCACAGGTGGCATGTAGTGCGTACATCTGTATTTATAGAGAATTCGCATATATTGCAGATCTTCGTGCATTGGACATTCAAAACTTGGTTGAATTGAGACTCATTCACTATATCCCTGAAACCACTGATTTGATCTGGCTTTCTCTCCTCAGCTCTCGCATAGAAATCGATAAGTGATTTCGTGATTATATCCCCTTTCTCATTTCTGTTGTTGGCTAGAAGACTCAATCATTCAACCTTCGGTGATTGCCTCTTCATTGATACCTTGTGCTTCAAAATCAGTGGTTCACTTCCTCGAGCAGACACTATAGCGGTTGAAGGCTTATCACATCGTATAGGAGAAATAAGCAAGATATTCACTCCTAGAATGATTGTTGTGGCCCTTGATATGATTTGAATAGCAAGTGTATTGAATCACTGTTGGAAAGTTGACTGCGAAGGTGTCACAGTGTCTTTGCTGTAGCAATTCATGTTGAGTGATAATTGATTACAGGGATACTTGGATATCCACTGTTTGTCACGACGCTCTTCTGTAACTGCTTGCAAATGGCGACGTAGGTATATGTTTGCATTTACTATTATTATTTGCAAAGATTCAGTACATTTGTATGTAGTTGAGCATTGCCAAATTGATGCGATAATCTATCTGTCGATTGTCGTTGGTATCGGAAGTTTCCCTTTATGATGGCTTCTTTCACTTGCTCATAGGCACGATATGCTTTTCATACATATGTTGGTTGCACATTCTTCATCGTCACCTCCAGATAATTCCCTATATGCAATATAACTTTTTATTGCATTAACGCTTAGTTCATGACATGAATGATAGCATCGGTGCCATTATCAATTGAGGATTGGAGATTCATGCCATGCATTCCATAAATCACCTACACCATTCATTAAAGATTCTCGCACTATATCTTATAGACAAACCACCACAAGTCTTGCAATCCGCGTAAGTTGTTGCTTGGCAATGAGTCATGTTTAACATTGCACATTAATTACCGCCTCCTAGAGTCCGTAGGCTATGGCTTTGTAACCACAACATATCTCACAACATCTTCTTGTTACTTGTAAGTATATTGCGCTTGCAAGTCCTTTATCTTCAAAGGCGGTTCATGCGTCGAGGTCTTATGACGTGCTTTGAGTCACTATTGATCATACGAATGTTCTTGTAGTTTAAGCTCCCTCGTATATGACTCAAGCTTTGTCTTTTGTATATGTTCGTATCCGAGTTAAGTTTCGTTTAGACCCGACTTCAAGTTCTTCGTTCGAAACAAATGCAAGACTGAGTCTCTTGTCGTTCTCGGAGGCTGTGGCTCTTTACTGCTTATGTCAAGTTTGAACCCAGCTTGAGTTTAATATACGAGTTCACTTGCAAATTGACTGGCTCTGATAGCAAGATCTTCATCACTTGATTCAAGTTTAAGATTTCTGTAAGTTTCCTTGTTGTTCTATTTAGCTCAAATCTTTGATATTTGGTTTAAATTCACACTCTGGTTCAGTCCTTGTAGCTTGAAATAAGGTCAATGTTCAGCCTGAATCCAATTTTGAATTCAGATATGGTCCTTTGTGGTCCACTCCAGTTCGAGCTCAAATTCATCGTGCCAATTTGAGTTTGAGTCCAATCAATTTAAGTCTTGCTTATTTATTTAAATTGGAACTTAATTCATCTGATTTTCAAGTTCAATGTTCTCTCAAGTTTGAATCAACTGAATCATTTAAGTTTGCGAGTCATGATTCAAATTCGAATTCATAAGTTTGTATTGCTCGTTCAATGTTCAAATCATGTCCCAGTTCATGTCTTCTTGAGTTCAAGTCCAGTTTGGTCTGCAAGTTGAATTTTGCAAGTTCCTTGTGTTCAAATATACTCCAATCCAGTCCGTTATCATTTGATTTGAGTTCTAGTTTTGGTTCATGTCCACACTTGTTTAGATTTTAGTTCATTTAAGTCTAAAAACAAGTCCCTTTTATTGTCCAAGTGTGGTCTTCTGTTCACCCGAAATTTCGGCAGCATTCCGGCATCTCCCCCGTTTAGGGGAAATAACGGAAAACTGGGCCTTTCCCACCACGCTTAAGAAAGCGTGTATGGTAGATGCCCTCTTTCGAGGACACCGCGGCCGTGTAAAGTCTTCAATCCCCCACCACGCTTAAGAAAGCGTGTATGGGTCTTCGACGCACCTGAAAAAGAAAGGCATTTATTTCCCCGCAGGTACAGAGCCGCATACGGGTACTTAAAATTGTCCCCACCACGCTAAGAAAAGCGTGTATAGGGCCTACCCGCCTCGCCGTAGGTGTCGCACCGGGTTCCCTTCCCACCACGCTTATGAAAGCGTGTATAGGCGGTTTGCCGGCTCGACACGAACGCCGAGGATAGGATTTTGAGGTGATTACCCGCCTCGTTGTAGGCGCCGCACCGGAGTCCCATCCCACCACGCTTATGAAAGCGTGTATAGGCGGTTTTCCGGTCCGCCGCGAACTTCGAGAGCGAGAATCTGAGTTAGAAAATTATACCTTTGCAAGTGTCGGTCCGGCAGTGGAGGCTTGTGGATCGAGGTACGAGGAGAGGGGAAAAAGCACCCTCTCTTCTCTTTTTTTTTTTATCATACCTAATAATAGTTAATAATAATTAACTATGATTAAGTAAATAATCATAATTAATTATCATTAATTAATTATTTATAATTATAATCAATTAATAATTATAATTAATAATTAATTACTAGTTAGTAATTAATTACAATTAGTAAATAATTATGATTATAATTCCTTAATAATTAACTATAATTAATTAAAATCAACTATAGTTAATCAGATAACTTATTATCAATAATTAATTATTAATTATCAGTTAATTATAATTAAAATACAATTAAACTCTCCCCCTCTCCTTCCTCTAATTCGGCCAATTTACGGGAATAGGCTGAGGAAGCGCACGAAAGGGTTAAAGTTACCTTCACTGCTACGAGCTCCCGTTGTAGCTTCTGCTCAAAATGTCGTAACTTCCGATCCTGGAAGGGAAAGTCGTCGAGACGAGCGAAGTCGGGCGGCAATGAAGGGACCGAAGAGGCGCTCCAAAGGAAGAAAGTTACTCCCACAGCGATCGAGCTCCCGTCGTCGTTTCCGATCAAAAGGTCGTAACTTCCTATTCGACAGGGAGGGAACGTCGGAGCGAAGTCGGACAGAGGCGGAGGGGTTAGGGCTTCTCTCTCTCTCTCTCTCTCTCTCTCTCTCTCTCTCTCTCTCTCTCTCTCTCTGGTCTGGATCGGAGAAAAGGAGAAGTCGGGCGAAGCTAGGGCAGAGTTCGGAAGATGGAGAGGAGGCCGCGGGATTGAGAGCTCGATTTGGTCGGGTATGGGTCGGTCGTGGCTTGCGAGATCGGAGGCTTCGGCAAGAGGCGAAGTGGGAGCAGCGGGAGTTTGCGAATGGGGAGTTCTTACGACTGGAGTGCAGAGGAGGTCTCGTTTGCTCGAGTATTTAACGACGAGAGCGGGATGTCCTTATCTCAGCAAAGCTGCTGAAGACACGACGTTTCGGCGCCGAATGAACAGAACATTATTACTGTAGCTGTGGCGAGATGGGCGCGGGATTTCTGCAGGATTTGGCAGGTATGGCATTCTTTTTTGCTTTCCTTTGTCTTCACAGCAGAGGTCAACATTACTATTTTTATCCAACCTGATCTCTTTCTCAACCATGCTAAGATGAAGGCGTGAATATAAATAAAAGTAGTAATCTTAGAAGCTCTTTTTGCAAGTTCCATGATATGTGACATGCTACTTATGATATGTGTACAACGTTTTGGATTGTCCAGATGGATGGAGTTTTGTATTTCAAGTTCTTTAATGACATTTCCTGTAAGCAAATTTCTTAAAATATAACTACACTTAGCTCATGAGATTTACGTTATGAATTTGTATATCACTAAACCAAAAATAAAAAATAAAATCATTATCCTTATGATCTTCCATGACATGAATAATATTATTTGATAATTTATCAAGAATCATATTTTTAGATTGCTCATTTGATTCAGTAATTATAATAACCATGATTTGTTCAGCATCACATCTAGCCGTAGATTATTTTCATTGGAAATTCAAGTTCATGTCTGACCTCATTCTCAAGTCTCCTCTCAAGCTTTATTTCTTACTTTTAATTAATTATATAGGTTTATGTTCATGGCATGATCAATTATTGATTCATATTCAAATTCTAGATCATCAGATCTAGACTCATAATGTAGCTGCAAATCATTTTTTCTACATCCAGAACATCATCAAAATAGGACCTGTAAGCAACGAAATGATTCTTGCATTGGTGTAGGCTTTGGATGAGATGTTTTTTAGTCATTCTGAGGAATAAGCACAAATGCAACAACTATAACAGGAGAGTGGGTTGTTGTCATGTTCTTCAATATCTAAAGTTATGCATAAAGCCTAATGCCATATTTTTAGTAAAATTTAGTTTAGTTCATCCTTAATTTATTTATTAAGATTTTTTGTTAAACAAATAATAATAACAAAATAATTTAAAGGCAAAGAGTATTTTGCTTCAAGATCCGTAAATGTTTATTCTCAAATATATCATTTCACCTTGTTTATAATTCTTAATTGATCATGTTGTTAATCTCTATAATCACTGAATGAAAATATTATTATTTAATATTTATGCCTAGGTTTTGTATTAGTCCAGAAAGATAGTAGCAACACTTTGCCAAAATAATGAAATATATTCCATTTGTTTTTATTTGACACATTCTACTCTTTTGGAATCAGACAAATCGCATTTTTCCAAGGAAATCTTCCAAAATATCAATCCAATTTAAATGTTTTCTAAGATCATCTCTCATTGAATATAGGAATGTAATTTTCAACTTCCCATTAAATATATGTGCAATTTTAAATATTTAGAATACCTCTCTTAGGCTATTTTTGGTGTTTTTAAAATTCACCTAAATTGAGCAAATTCAGAAACGCCAGCTCACACAGCAAAGTAGATCATGCGAAGTCACAATCACTTTCCCCACCTTCCATGTCATTGTTCACGTAGTTGTCCATGGTACCAAAGTAGATCAAACGTCTGTTGTTTTTCATTGTCGCCATCCACAACATTGCATCTTTTGTCTCCATCCCACCATCTATCATGCTTGTCCATCACCTCTGTCGTCACTGCAACTTGTAGATTATATCTCATTATTGTTGCCACTAATGTTGGTAAAAATTTTTGATTCATTTTATTTCTAATCAAACATGAAAGAATTCTTAAATTTATTTATAATAAACTAAATAACCTTGAGTGTTTTAAATACACTATATCTACTTTGTATTTAACAGGACAATGGAGAAAAAAGATTCATGTAGCCGACCTCACATAGTGGGATACATAGTGGGATAAAGGCTTAATTTTGTTGTTATTGTTGTTGTGTATATCTACTTTGTGTTGTGCTAAAATACACATGTATTCTAAATTCTTGCAACCAATAACATATAAATAATTATCATGAAAATTCCCGTGAAAAGGAACCATACGTCTCAAAAGAAACAACGAAATAAAAATTCCAAATATTGATGAGATGACAATCTCATGTTGTCCTCGAGTCAAAATCAAAATCTCCTATTTGAGTTTGACTTCGCTGAATATGATTTTATAATAACCCTAAGCTTAATGTAGAGTACCTGCGTTACTTCAAATCATGCATGGGCTTCTTTCTGTCTTATTAAATTTTTGTAGAAAGTATGATTAAATGATATCTTGAATTAGTTTCACTTGATTCAATAGTTTATTTATTCTTTATTGAATTTAATCAAATAAACCTCCAAGTGTTAATTAATGCAAAAGAGGCTTTAGGCTTTTCATCATGGCGGATTTATAACCTTATCTAAGTGGTAATTAATGCAAGATAATGCTTCTCTTCGTGGTTGACTTATAATCTTTTCCTCATGGATGCTTTGTTTTTATACCACCACACTTGAACACTTGCTAACTTTTTTTTCCCGATTCTTCATCAATTATTAAACTAATCTAGTTCGTTAATATCCTCATCAATGCTGGACTAAAATTGATTGTGTAAAAAGAAAAACTAAAGGCAAACTTAATGCATTCGTTCTTTTATGGAAACCCCCCATTTTCTTTATTTTTCTGAACTATGTTCTTCTGTACCTGTTGCTATCTTGATCCCGTGCTGTCAGTCGATGTGTTAACAACTCTTTATTGCTGGATTAATTGAGCTTTGTGCAATCATCGTCGATAAAATACATTTTTTTGGCAATATATTTATATTACAGAATAAACAAAAAAATTCATTTGTACCTGTCACTAAGCTCATCCATCAATTATGATTGAAATTTGTAGTTATTCTCATTATTTTTTATGCTACATGCCTCTCTATGCTTAAAACTTGCCCAATTTAAATATCCTTTACGCTGCTAATAAGTTGTTATGTGGAAGAGGGGCCTCTTCGTTTCTAGAAAATCATGGGCAGCTGGACGGATTTTTACAGCTGTTTGGAGTTTAGCTTTAGGAATAAAATTTCGTGAGAATATTTTTACGAAAGTTTGATCATGATGAATTTTAAAACTCTTGAATTTGCTGTGAGATGAGTGTGATATAATTGTTGATTGATTGTTCATATATCAGAGCTTTAAAGTTTATTATGATATGTTCTCAACTAAAATTTCTTCCTAAATGATGGCCAGCTTTTTTTAGATGGGTGTTAGTTTTATAAATATTATAAAATTTGATGAGATGTGCCATATTTCCCTTTTAAAATTTAATCATCACATTTTTTTGATGCAGCTTGAGGTAGAAGAAAGGGGCCTAACACTAACAGAAATAGAGGCCGGCCATGAAGGCTTCAACTGACGCATTTGACTTAGTGAGTTCGTAACATGTAAATAGTTAACTATCTAATGTCTTCAGGTAGAAATTGCATAACTTGGCATTTATCTCTATGTTTGTTCATAGTTTTTAGTTTCTGACACAATAATACGAAACCTTTTATTTTATAATCTGGTAAGCATCTGGGTTGGTTTCGGTTCATGAAAACAAGAAATATGTGTATGATCGCTGAAACGAAAGGTCTACTTTGTGTCGAGCATCATAGGGCTATAAATGTGTTGCGTGATGCAAAGCAAATGTTGTAGTTATAATTTAATATTCTAGAGTTGTATGGAGATTCTAAGTCGAGAGTAGAAAAGGTGATGAGCATCTGGAAAATATGCAAGTTTTATTTTAAGGGCCTGTAAACGCCTTCTGTTCTCTTGTACGAACGTTGCGGATCTGATGGTGTGGCATTGTAGTTCATTTATTGTGCATTAGTAGTGTTGTTTAGTTCAACTTGTCTTCTACAAGTTGCTATTTTCCTCAACATTCATCTTGCGGGAGTGTACTTCAACGTGCAAATGAGCTTTGTGGTGCATCAGGAACCTCCTGCCTGTCTCCTGCAAGTAGGCTGATATATGGTGTGATAGCTTAGCTCCGCAAGTTTACTGCATCAATTTATCAGTGGCCCACAATTTTTATCATTGATTGTTTGCTTTTGCTTACAGGTGAATCATAACGTTGCACTATAGGTCATTTGCTATTTTATGCTGGTAGATTGTCGTGCACTAACAAATATCCTGCAATTAATTGTAGATATTTGCATTTATCACAACCCTTCTGTATTTGTTGGTGAGTGGCATGTTGTATTCATGACTGGTCTTCTACAACGGCTCGCAGGTGCTTGCGTTTATTGTATGTCGACCCTCTTTTCTTGCAAGGGCTTAATGCACTTGTTTGACGCTGAGTGGTTGTTGACTGTAAGGGTGCTCGAACATTCACTGCCTCTTGCAACAATAGCTTGTAGGTGTTTTGTATCTATTACAGATATGCTACCTTTGCTCGTAGATGATGTGTTTTATTCTCCCATCCTTGCAATATATTCTTCACCATTACTTGCATGTCAATCAGTATGCTCATTTATAATTTGATGTCGACTGTCGGTCGAGCTACATTTGTCAATAATCTCTTCGTGCATGTTGGCTAGCGAGTTATTACATTCATTGCGCATTGATTTTTAGTGTTTGTAAGGGGCTGTCGCTTTCCTTTGCTAACTAGCTGATGTTAATTGAAGGGATGTTGTAATGTTTGATGTATGTTAATGTGAGTTGCTGGGTGGTTTGCGTTCACCACCAATTCCTCCTTGCACATTGACCGACGAGTTGCTGCATTTGTCATTAGTTTCTTTGTGCATGTTGATTGATGAACTACTGCATTTGCTTGCATATGTTTTAGTGTTTGTGAGAACTGCGCATGTGTCTGCAAGATAGCTGTCATCGATTGTAGAGAGATTGTTGTGCTCATCTTTCCCCTTCATCCGTGCGTTACATTACAAATCTCCCTCCTATAAATTAACTATTGTGTTTATACAGTTATTATATTCATGTTCATAGTCATATGCTGTGTTTGTCATTTTTCTTTTGCGTGCCTCAAGTCCCTCGCTTGTTCATTTGTATTCATATGGGTGGTCCCCGTGGTCCCCCGGCGGGCTGCTAATGTCGAAACGGGATTTGAAGATTTTTTGAGTTTAGGAACCATTTATACCTGAGCAAAATGGTGATGATGGTGATGATCGTGAGATACAAAAATTCTCTCTCCTCTCTCTCTCTCTCTTTTCTCTTTTTCTACACTCCTATTTTTTAAAATAATAATAATAATAATACTAATAATCACTATTAGTATTTTAACTAATGATAATAATTATAGAAACAATAACATAATAGAAGATTACAAAAAGCTTAAGGGAAATTATTCTTGCTATTTTGCTTTAGTCGAGGATTTGAATGAAGTTGCTATTAGGAAATTTTGGGTGATTTGAGGTGCTATTTGAGATGGTTTGGGTGGATGAGATGGGCTATTGGGCTTGGTTAGATGGCTGCTTGGGTAAGGTAACGGTGGTGGTTTTGGTTTAGTTGGTTTTGCAAGAGGAGTGGAGCTGGGTTGGAGATTGGATGGTTTAGCTAAGTGAAATCGGTGGGTACAGAGCAGTGGAGATCGGCTAGGTAGGGATTTGAGCTGTGGAAGACGGCATTCATGTGATCGATGGGTTGAGGTCGATAGGGTAGTTCTATCAAGTAGAGGGAGGTGGAATCGATCAGGAGGTAGAGGCAAGGTCATTCGGTTGGCGGGCTTGGTTGGAAGATTCAATCGAACAGAGGAGCTGGAGGGAGGAGGCGGGTGAGCTATTCGGTAGTTGCGGCTACTTGAGGGAAGAGGGCTCTTTTGAAGGTCGGAAGGCTTTCTGTAGGTGGATCTTATAACTGTGAGGAAGCGTTGGATGAGAAGAAATCGGAGGCGGGGTTTGATCGAATTGGACAGGGGCCAAAGTTGGGGGGTCTTGCGACTTGTAGAATTGGGTGAGGGAACCGGCTGTAGGTGATGGGTCGGTAGAAGGCTATCGGGTTCGGCAATTAGCAGCAGTTGGCGTGAAGGTAATGCCTGAACGGGTAGATGGGATTCGGCGGCCTCTGATAGGATCGACACAATAGGAGGTGTTCAGTTGGGTCTGGCCGGATCAGGTGGAGGTGAATGGTGTCGTGAAAGATCGTTTGGGTGTTTGAACAGGGCGGTCGGAGCTCTGCGATCGTGTGGATTGGTGTCTAGTGTCGGATCGAGCGGCTTTGCTTGCTACTGGAGGAGTCGGAGGAAGCAGATGAAGAACATGGCTGGGTCTCTCATGTGCGGGACAGAAGATGAACCGAGAGCACCGTTCGTTTCTCGTTTTATCAATGCAAACGAAGGCGCGATCGAGGCAAGCGTGAAGAGATCGTTCAACGCCGAATTGCAAAACTTCAAGATTTGAGCAGGATTTTCCGCAAAAAATCGGGATCGGCCACGATTTGTGCAGGGATTTCGGCAAGTGTGCATATATTTTTTGTTTGATTATTATTATTATTATTATTATTATTATTATTATTATTATTATTATAGTTTTGTTGTAGAGGTCAACATATTCATAACTTGTTGACAACTTTAATGTGTTAATACTCTTATTACCCACATGAGATATCTCCTATAATTATTTCTATTATTTTATATTAATATTCTCTCTAATTATAGGTAGAACACTCTAGTGAAACTGTTACAGAGCCAACCAGACCGGCCCAGGAGGGCCTGGTCCAATTCTACAGGAGGCGGGTTAAGCCGCCTCCTTAAATTAATTCGCCCAGCATGTGGGCCCCCCTTGAGGCGGCAATAGGAGAAAGAGAAAGGGGTGGCTAGTGCATAAGGAGAGATTTTTGAAATTGGTTTATGTTATGAAGTTTTTTATTAGGAAGATTTGTATTTAAAGATGAAGAGAGGCTAGGGTTAGGGCATGGAAAATTTTGGGTTTCTCTTGGAGTCTCTTTGACGTCTTGGGCTCTAGGCTTCTTGTCTAGAGATTGGGAGAGAACGATCCTTCTCTCGAATTAAGGATCAATTGTATATTTGTTTCGTTCTTGCTTCGCTTTGCTTCCTATAAGATTATCCATCGTTTTGATTGCTTTTCCACCAAATTCTCTTCTGTTTTCTCGCTGTTTTACCGATTATTGTTAGGTTTGCTTGCGAACTCAAGTAATTCCCATTAGGGTTACTTGCGAACTCAAGTATTTTCTATCAAATTGGTATCATAGCAAATCTTGGAACTGTTGGTGGGCTATTTTTTGCAAATTCCAGCGGCTGTCTTGGGCCGATAAAGAAGGAAAGTGCTGTTTTTTGAAGGCAAAATTCAGATTTTTGTATCTACAAAAGATCCGGAGAACGATGACGGCAAAAAAAAAAAGTAGACGCTTTGGAGGAGAGATTGGAAGGAGAGATGAACCAAATCAAAACCACGGTAGAGGATAGAATTTCTTCCATGTTAGGGCAAGTCGCGGACTTACGGGAGATGATGAAGAAGATCTTAGAATTCCACACTCAGTCGGAGGCTTTCGTGGCGGGAGGGCCAGAAGGGTAGAATACAAATTCTAAAATCCGTAAGGATGAAGAGGAAGTAGAGATCGTAGAGGGAGAAAGGAGAAGACCCCATCTGGAGCCTTTCTAGAGGGAGGATAGAGGAGATAGGTTTGGGGAAAGGCATGGGTATGGAGGGCAGGAGCAAAGGGGCGCTGATTGGGAACATAGGAAAGGAAATTATGGCCGTCGAGCGGCTGATTTTGAAGGGAGGAGAGGGGAATTCGAAGGATGTTATGGGTATGAAGGGGGAGGGAAGATCGGGAGACTGGGGGGGTTGAACACTTGGGAAAGGGGAAACTATGGAGGAATGAGGGGAAACGGGGGAGATCAGAATGTGAAAAAGTTGAAGATGCCTATCTTCGAGGGGGAGGATGCGTATGGGTGGATCTATAAGATGGAGAGGTACTTTGCCGTTAATGGGCTAACAGAGGAGGAGAAGCTGACAGCAGCAGGCTTATGTTTGGAGGGGAAGGCGCTATCATGGTACCAGTGGGGAGACTAGAGGAAACCCATCAGGAGCTAGGGAGAATTCAAGGACTGCATAATAGAACGATTCCAAACCGACCGGGGAGGAGATTTCTATGAGCAGTTCTTTGCTTTGGTGCAGGAGGGATCAGTCGCAGACTACCGTGAGCGTTTTGAGCACTTGGCTAATAGGGTGGAGCGATTATCAGATACGGTATTGGAGGGGAATTTCATAAAGGGACTGAAGGCTGAGATCCGAGCGGCAGTGAAGGTTCTAATGCCTCGTGACTTAGGGGAGGCCATGAAGTTGGCACAACTAGTTGAAAATCAGAGGAATCTAGAGAGGGGAGTCAGGAGTAGCAGCTCAGGAGGCACTTACAGGATGACGACCACTCATTTAGCACCTAAAGGCCCTGCAACAGGAGGAAGTCGGGAGACCATCAGAGAGAAGACAGTAGGAGGGAGTGGGGGAAATTTCAAGAGGCTGGCAGAGAAAGAGATGCAAGAGAAAAGGGCAAAGGGGTTGTGTTTCAGGTGCGATGAGAAGAATACGCCAGAGCATCGGTGCAAGGACCTGGCTGAGGTTTCTCTGAACTCAGTGGTAGGATTCACTACGAATCATACCATGAAGGTAAAGGGGGAGATAGAGGACAGGGAGATGGTGGTGTTAATTGATAGTGGGGCTACCCACAATTTCATTTCCACTCAGGTCGTCGACCAATTGGGAGTGAAATTGGTGGATATCGGTTATTATGGGGTGATGATAGGTACGGGGAAGGTGGAGAAAGGCTAGGGGATCTGTAGAGGAGTGTTACTGACTATCCAGTGGATTCATGTGAGGGAAGATTTTCTTCCACTGGAGTTAAGAAGTACATATGTCATCTTGGTAATGAAGTGATTGCAGACATTGAGAGACACCAAGGTTAATTAGGGAGCACTCACGATGGAGTTGATGGTGGATGGGAGGAAGATAGTGATCAAGGGAGATGCAGGGCTATCTAAATACATGGTTTCACTTAAAACTATGGTGAGGAATATACAGTTGGTGAGTGGAGGATATTTGGTGGAGCTGCACAGTTTGGAGGGAGCTAGATTGGAATAGGGAGGGGACATATCCCCCTCCATACTGCCGTTGATTCAGCAATTCTAGGAGGTGTTTCAGCCACCTCAGGGATTGCCACCATCGAGGGAGCAGGAGCATGCCATTGTCTTGAGGGAAGGGGTGTCACCCATCAGCATCAGGCCCTACCGATATCCTCAATCTCAGAAGGATGAGGTTGAGAAGTTGATCCGTGAGATGCTGGAGGCGGGAATCATCAGGCCGAGTGTGAGTCCTTTCTCTAGTCTAGTCCTTCTGATCAAGAAGAAGGATGGGAGCTGGTGGTTTTGTGTGGACTATAGTTTTGAACAAGGGGACCGTGCCAGATAAGTTCCCTACTTCGCTGATTGATGAGCTCTTGAATGAACTGTATGGAGCAGTGATATTCTCAAAGCTGGATTTGAAGTCTGGATACCATCAGATCAGAATAAGGGAAGCAGACATCTCCAAGACAGCTTTCAGGACACACAAGGGGCACTACGAGTTTCTGGTCATGCCATTTGGACTTACCAATGCCCCTGCTACTTTCCAATCATTGATGAACAGGGTGTTCAGGCAGTACCTCCGAAAGTTTGTTTTGGTATTTTTTGATGACATACTAGTATACAGCAGAACTGACCTCATCAGGAACACTTGAAGGTGGTCTTGGGAGTTTTGCAGGAACATCAGCCGAGGGCCAACCTGAAGAAGTGCTATTTTGCCCAGACCCGTGTGGAATATTTAGGGCATATCGTTTCTAAAGAAGGGGTGGCAGCCGACTAGTAAAAAATTGAGGCTATGTTGAGGTGGCCCTTACCTAAGAATCTGAAGGAATTGAGAGGATTCTTAGGACTGATGGGGTACTACATGAGGTTTGTAAAAGGGTACAACATTATATCATGATCGTTAACAGAGCAGCTGAAGAAAGATGAGTTCTTATGGGGAGAGGCGGTCTTGACAGCATTTGAAAGACTAAAGAAAGCTATAACTACGGTACTGGTCTTAGCTTTACTAGACTTCACGTAGGCTTTTATAGTGGAGGCAGATGCTTCAGGATACGGACTGGGGGCAGTACTCATGCAGAATCGTCGACCCATTGCATATTTCAACCAAGTGTTGACAGCCAGGGCCAGGCTGAAATCAGTTTATGAGCGGGAGCTGATGGCCATTGTGATAGCCATCCAGAAGTGGCGGCCCTACCTACTGGGTAGGCATTTCATTGTCAGGACAGACCAGCGAAGCCTGAAATACTTGTTGGAGCAGTGGATGGTGACAGAGGAGCATCAGATATGGTTGTCCAAATTGCTGGGATATGATTTTGAAATCCAGTACAGACCAGGAGTGGAAAACAAGGCAGCTAATGCCTTGTTCAGATGTATGGGGGAGTTGCAGGTGATTGCGGTGTCTATTCCATTAATGTTAGATTGGGAGGCCATCCAGGAGTAAAGCGTCAGGGATGAGGAGTTGGGCAAGATCAAGGCCGACTTACTGAGGGAAGGGAGTAGCCACCCGGGGTACTCTTTGGAGGGGTAGAGGCTGACCAGGGAAGGTTTGTGATGCCCCGGACATTAATCCACATTCCACACTTATTGCAGGAGTTCCATGGGAGTGCAGTTGGGGGTCACTCAGGGGTACAAAAGACCTGCAGGTGGCTAGCCTTGGAGTTGTACTAGAAGGGAATGCGTTAGGATGTGGAGGAGTTGGTGTCCAGATGTGAGACGTGTTAGAGGAACAAGTATCTAGCCATGTCACCAAGATGACTACTACAGCCACTGGCATTATCGGGTCGAGTATGGGAGGAGGTATCTATGGACTTCATGGATGGGCTGCCCCGTTCCGAAGGTTTCACAGTGATCTTGGTAGTAGTGGATAGATTGAGCAAGTATGCTCACTTCATTCCCCTACGACATCCCTATTCGATAGTGACAGTAGCATCAACATTCATCAACGAGGTAGTTAGACTGCATGTGGTACCAGATGCGATAATATCCGACAGGGATAAGGTGTTCCTCAGCCATTTTTTAAGAGAGCTATTCAGAATGTAGGGAACAGTTTTGAAAAGGAGTACTGCCTACCACTCATAGATGGATGGCCAAACAGAAGTGGTCAACATGAGTTTGGAAACCTACCTCAGATGCTTTGTGTCAGAGACACCCAAAATATGGGCCAAATGGTTATCATGGGCAGAGTATTGGTAAAGCACCTCCTATCATTTGGCTTCTCAGATGACCTCGTTCAAGGTGTTGTACGAAAGGGATCCGTCTCACTTGGTGCACTTTGGGAGTAGCAGTACTCTAGTCTCTTCAGTGGAGGAGTACCTACAAGAAAGGGATAGGGTATTGGAAGAATTAAAAAGGCATCTGTTGAGATCTCAACAAATCATGAAAAAATAGGCTGACGGGCATAGAAGAGACATTCAGTTTGAGGTAGGCGAAAGGGTATTTTTGAAGCTCAGATCGTATAGGCAGAAATCAGTCGCCAACAGGAGGAATGAGAAGCTTACCCCTTGATACTTTGGGCCATATGAAGTCTTGGAGAAGATTGGAGTGGTTCCGTATCGCCTAAAGTTGCCATCAACGGCAGCTATATATCCTGTTTTTCATGTATCCCAGTTGAGGAGGGCAATTGGGGATTATACAGCTAGATCGAAGTTATCGAGGACACTCACGAAGGAGGGAGAGGTGATTTTGGAACCCTTAGAACTGTTGGGGGTTCGCCAGAGAGGGGGGGGGGGGGGGGGGGGGGCTAAAGAAGTGCTGATCAAGTGGAAAAGCCTTCCGGACTACGATGCCACGTGGGAGCTGTACGAGAGGATGAAATATCAATTTTCCAGCTTTTACCTTGAGGATAAGGTGGTTCTTTGGGAGCGAGGTAGTGTTACGGAGCCAACCAGACCGGCCCAAGAGGGGCCGGTCCAGTTCTACAGGAGGTGGGCTAAGCTGCCTCCTTAAATTAATTCGCCCAGCATGTGGGCCCCCCTTGAGGCGGCAACAGGAGAAAGAGAAAGGGGCGGCTAGTACATGAGAGATTTTTGAAATTGGTTTATGTTAGGAAGTTTTTTATTTGGAAGATTTGTATTTAAAGATGAAGAGAGGCTAGGGTTAGGGCATGGAAAATTTTGGGTTTCTCTTGGCATCTCTTTGGCATCTTGGGCTCTAGGCTTCTTGTCTAAAGATTGGGAGAGAACGATCCTCCTCTCGAATTGAGGATCAATTCTATCTTTGTTTCGTTCTTGATTCGCTTTGCTTTCTATAAGATTATCTATCGTTTTGATTGCTTTTCCACCAAATTTTCTTCTGTTTTCTCGCTGTTTTACCGATTATTATTACGTTTGCTTGCGAACTCAAGTAATTCCCATTAGGGTTACTTGTGAACTCAAGTATTTCCTATCAGAAACTATTTAAATTGGGCAAGATTTTGTAATTTATTTTTAATACCTGTTAAAAAATTCCGTGTCCGTAACGTGGGGCTCTCAAATCTATGTATATACAAAAATTTTGTATAACATTAAAACGTCAACTTATTTCTATTTCTATAAAATTGTTAGCACATAACAATTTGGCACAATTTACGGGAAATATTATCAACTTTATTGATTAGCAATTGCGACACTCAATGATAGTTCATGCACATAAATCTAAACACCCTATATTTAGACTTCCATGACTAGTTTGCATTTCTTTGCTCTCCTTACATTCTTGGATGACACACCTCCTTGGTAAAATCATAAAAGAAAGCTATGACGCTTTCATCCAACATCACTGAACTATTAGTTTTTTTTTTTTTTTTTTTGGGACGTTTAGGGGATTAGAGTGCAGGTGAGAGGAGAGAAATTGCTTCCATCGAACGTCCGGCCGCAGTCCTGAACTATTTGTTGAGACACACGAAGAGGAGGGAGGGGATGAATTCGGTGGGTACTATGCACTTTGAATTTATTTCAAGATTCATCAACCGAGGTTTATAGAGATCATAGGAACTCTTAAAAAAAAAAATTTATTTTATTTCATAGGGTTAATTGAAGCCAAAGCTATCAAATCTCTTGCTGTCTATAATTTATGAAGGCATGTTGAGAAGCAAATCCTTGAAATTTCATCAGTAAATGATACCTTTTTTATGTATATTAGAGCTAAATTTACCGTTGAATAAGCTTCTTACATATTTTATGTACATTTCCGATGTAAAGGAATGTGAAATTTCATAAAGTATATGTGAAAATAAATCATTCTGTGAAATTCAAATAATGACTTATAATGTTTGAGAGTTTTTAGTTTAATTTTATATTAAATAGATAAAAATATGTTGGTGTGCATAAAAATATCAAATAATTTTTCATTCTCTCTTATGAAAAAGTATGATCATAGATGCAACATATTAGTTTTGATTTAACTTTAATTCATAAACTCAATAATTTCTATCATCTGAGAGTTGAAAAAAAAATATGATGATAGGATGAGATTATGGCTTCGTTTGGAATAGCTTTTTTACTATTTTTTAAAATAATTTTCTATTAAAAAAAAATTGAATTAGAAATTTTCGTAATAAAAATTTGTTTTATAAAGCATTAAAAAAATTGTCTCAGATGAAACCTAAAAGTCTTTAATTCTGTCTTGAGAATTGGATGATATTAATTATCTATATTTTTGTTACTAATCTTAAAGCATATCTAAGAATCTTAAAGTCTATTCTATTCAAAAGTCATCTATGTAGTGGAGCCCTTTTTTTGGCTCTCAAGCCTATTTTATCTCTATTTTTTGTATATTTTATTTAAATGAAAATTTTTATTTATTGAACATAATCTTAAATTTCACGCAAAATTAATTTCAAATATTTCCGATATCAAAATTTATTTGATGAAATAGATAAATACTAAAAACTTACATATTAATTTTTTTTATCTTTTTATAAGTACAGGTGTCCTGCAATGTAGGATTTAATTTGTCTTATTGATAATCTCTATTGCTTTGATGTTTTTATTTTATTTTTTATTAGCTGGCTCTGCAACCTCCACCAAAGTTATTTGTCTGGTTCTGAACTTTTGCATAGCTGTATCTGCTGGTCAAAGTCTTAGCCGCGTTGCACGCCTTATTTCTTAATTTTATAAATATTTTTGGCTCTTTGCTATTTCCATTTTATTCATAGTTTTCTTCTGCTTATAAGCTTCTTTGACTAACTCCACATATGATTGTGTGACTGTGTCGGTGGAGTTCTTACAAGGAATATATATATATCAAATATTTTGATGTAAATTTTAATTATACATATAATGTAAATAATTAATCGTATTTAAATTTTAAAATAGATTTATGGGTTTCTAAGTGTCATCCTGAATAATCTTTAGTAAGAATATTTTATAATAAATTTTTTTATTTTTTCAACAATCTTATAGCTATAAAATAATTAAATAATATTATTTATAAACTTGATTTTTTAGACGATAATATATTAAATCATTTATAAAATGACATTAATATAAGAAATTTAATAAATTAAAAATTATTCAGTAAATGAGTTTTATATTAAAAAATTTATGTGCAATATATAAAATAAATAATTTAATTTGAAGTTTGAATATCTTCTATCTGAAGTGATGATTTATACATATATGAATACATAAAATTTTGGATCCATAAAATTCAAATAAAAAATTGTCAAATTGTGTTAAAACCACTAAATTTATTTTAAGATAAATTTCATTTAAATTTTATTTTATTATTCAATTATTACAACTATGATCTATCTCAAAAATAAATTTAATTTCTTTGAAATCCATCATAATCATAATTTGATAGAATGTTTAAGCTAAGTAATCAAACAAGTTCGTTTTAATTAGGCTTCACCTAGCAAAGCTAATCCAGTGAATTTTGAACCTTGTGACGTTCATTTTACTTAATTTATCTTATAATTATGCTTATCGCTAATTGCACAAAATTGTAGCTATATAAACTTTTAGAGTGGAGAATGAAATTCACAAATACCTAGTCTTTGTTTGGAGAAATTTTTTCGTGCGGAGCCCGGATGAAAAGATTCGTCTTGATTGTGAATGTACACACTGTATATACTATTTACACATAATGTATACACTCACAATCCAGACAAATCTTTTTCTTTTGTACTCCGCACGGAATAATTTCTCCTTTGTTTGGGATAGCTTTTGAGCATTACTTTCAAAAAAATTATGCCAAAAAAAGTTGTACATCAAAAAAAAGTTGTACATAATTAAAAGAAAACTTTCGCAAACTAAACCTAAATGTTTTTTTTTTTTTGAAGTTGAGGCTAAGGCGTCGTTTGGGGACAACTTTTTTATTGCTTTTTGAAATAATTTTTAAAATAAAATTATAATTTTTTAATTAAAAAATTACTTAAGAAGCAGCATAAAGGCCCTCCTAAATGAAACCTAAATATCATTAAAGTGAATATTGGTGAGAATTTTTAAAATATTTTAAATTTTTTATGAATTCATTTAAATTATTAACAGACAATCCAGACCATCTAATTAGAAAATTAACTCATAACATTTAAAATAAATTTTATTTATTATTTATTTATTATTTTCATAAAAATAATATCACTGATGCAATATGCTATGCCCATCATATCAAAATCTATCACATTTACTTTCTCAAATAATCAATGAATTGGAGAGACATACACAAACACAAATGCATGATTTAATTTTGATACAAAAAATATATATTTTTTTTCTGTAATTACATACTAACAGCCTCCATTAATATTTAAATCACCATTAACCGCGGGAACCCCATCGCCGGGTGAGGCGATAACGGCGGCAAGTTAAAACAGTCGTTTACGTCCGAGCTTTCACAACTTGACGGCGCCAACGGAATATTCCCCTCAAAACCCTCCGACTTTTCCCTCTTCACTCTCCCCTCCACTTCCATCTCCGCTTCCTCCCGCACCCTCTTCCCCGTCGATCGCCGGATCCAATCAGCGGAGTTCCCAACCTCGTTGGGGAAATTAAGAATCGCTTTGCTACCCCTCATCTTGAACGCGGCGCGATCATAAGCCCGTGCGGCCTCCAACGCAGAGTCAAACGTGCCAAGCCACACCCTAGATCCGCGCCGTTCGGGATCCCTAATCTCCGCCGCGAACTTTCCCCACGGTCTATGCCGTACGCCACGGTACCGCCGGCAATCGACGAGCTCTACAGCCGGCGGCGGCTTATCGCCACCGGATCCGTCGATCCATTCCACTGTCGGAACAGCGGCTTGGGGGATGGTGAGCGGGAGGTGGAAATCGGAATCGGAGGGTGGATTGGCGCCGAACTGAATGATCGAAGTCGGCGCATCGCTGAATCTGAACACTTCGGCTCTCGGATCGGGGGAAGCGGGAGGTAGGGTTAGGAGTGGGATCTCGTAGACGTAGTCGGAAACGGCGAGGTCAGCGAGAGAGGGAGCGGGTGCTGAAGGTGGTGGGGTTAGAAGGCCAGCGAGGAGGTCGTCGAGGAGTGAGGCAGGGGGCTCGTCGAGGAGATGTTTGCGGATGCGGTCAAGGGCGGAGAGAGATGCGGAGGCCATTGGGGGGGTTCTGTGTGTGAGAGAGAGATAGTACGACAGAGTTGGGGGAGTATTGAGCAATATATACGTGGAGATGTTAAGGGGTTGAGGATAAGGTTACCGATTTCGTCGTCGTTTCGGAGGGGTGTTGATCCGTTGAGATTTGAAAGAAAATGTCTGCGCTGGAGAAAGTCAAATTTTCAAAACGAAAGCCTTGATTTGGAATAATTCTTTTTTTTTTGGAGATTTACATACATACCGCTTTATTTCATGTTATTTACGTATTTGACATCTAAAATAATAATATTTCATATATATCACTCGTAGAACAAATATAGTTGTATATAATGAAATATTAAAATTTATTGGGTGATATGAGTGGTAGGAATGGAATATATGAGTGTTATATTTGATATTAATGTTATATATGAGTGTTGGATATGTAATATTAATATTTTGGGTGTTAAATATGTAAATAGCATGAAATAAAGTGGTATGTATGTAAATCCCCCGGCTGCTTTTTAAAATAATTTTATAGTATAAAAAATTTTAGTTCAAAAAAAATTATATTAAAAAATTATTTTATAAAGTACTTAAAAAAATTATCCCAAATAAAACCTAAATATTATTTTTCCCTTCATTTTCAAGGGTTATGAGACTTCAATGATCAATCTAACGAGATATTCTTGTAGGGACATATGTCTTTGATATTTGATACGGATGCTTTACTTATCTCAGAGTTGTAAGTTGTAACAAATTTATGACTATTTTTATTGGATTCAAATTTATTTATGGAAGACACTCAACTTTATTAGTAGGTTATTGGTGGATAATAGCTAGAAAATTAAATAAATGAGATTAGTAAGAAAGAAGATTTTGTGAAAAAATATATTATATAAGCAAATAACCCTATAATATAAAAAGATCAGGGGATCAAAAGATTCAAAAAAAAAAAATCCTCTAGAATATCTATTCGCCATTTTTTTATAATGTTAAGAAAGCAATAAGAAAAACTGCACCAAAAAGAAAATATAAAGAATAATATATGATATGATTGATATGGATATATGGACTAGTTGTATTATATACACATGAATCTCTGTTTCTGATATGGCCCATTCCTCTCAGGCAAGTTTTTGATATGAGTATTCAAGAGTGAGTATTTTTGACGAGTCATTGAGATATATGTTGTAGGACATAGTATGTGCATGCGAGTCCCATGAACAAGAGGCCAGCTCCTCATAATAAGAGTCAAGTCCCCAAAAGCAAGGGCTGGGTCCTCTGGAAAATGGCATTTGACGAGTCTGACCACTATAATCATAGTCATAACCTTCAAAGGTCCTCATTTTCTATAGCTTGATCATGGATGTCTGCAGTAAGCATGTGGATGGTCTTGGTTGCAGATAACAATAATGTGTGAGCGGGTTCGATTGAGGTGAGTGATCCGCAGAGCGTGGACTAGTATGGGTGAGTCCTTTGACTTGTTCTCATAGGGCGAGTTTGTATACTGTGATATTCACATGGGAGAGTGGCTATTTGACTATGGCCTGGTATCAACTCTTAACTCTATTCACTGTCTACAATAAGGAGGTAATTAAAGCAAAGGGCCAAAGGCAGTCTTCGGTCATAATAAACAATCGACCTCTAACTGCATTCCGAACCACTTGCACAAAATCGTGAAACAGTCATCAGCCGTCACTCGTCATCTAAGCTAGTTGATCAAATTCTGATCTCTCAGATTTTATCAATATCAAATTTACATTTTAATCCATCTTTTTGAAAAAAAATGAGAGTTCATATAAGTAATACGCAATATTAGAATTTGCAAATCTACCTAATCAATTTTTGGAGAAAAAACAAAAAATTGGAAATGTAATGCTTAAATTTATTATGATTCTATTACGTCCTAATCATGTCTACTATTGTTTATATGTATATAAAAATATATGGAGAGCATTGATGCATTCATTTTTTTGCAGACTCGAATATTCACGGTGGTAGAGAGTTATATACTTTAATATTCAAGCATTCTATCCAACAAACAGACAAATAAGTGAGAGGGGTGCGAGAGTCATAAGAGATGCAAAGATTTTTATGTGAAAAATCCTGAAAAGGGGAAAACTACGGGCCTGACCCAGCTAAAACGGTTTCATTAGTGTTTATTGTTGATTACAAATGAGGCCCTTTCAGGGGGGAAGGTCTTGGCATGATGTAGTAAATATATATCATATATAGCACATTACATAGTGGTGGTTGGAAGAATCCAATGATAAGGGAGTTATTCTCAAGAGAAAATTGGCTTGTTAATTTAGTTGGAAAGACGATGGAGGTAGGAGGAACCTTAGTCGGCGGGCGACGAATATCGGAGAGACTGTAGTTGGCAAGCAATAGTGGTCAGAAGGACCAAAGTCAGTGGGCGACAAAGGTCAGAAGGACCATAGTCGTCAAGCGAGGGTGGTTAGAGGGACCATAGTCGGCGGGCGAGGGAGTCGGCAGGTGACGGTGGTCGGATGGATCGCATTCGGCGCGTGATGGTGGTCAGAGGGAGCGTAGTCGACGGACGACATCGGTCGGAGGGAGCGTATTCGGCAAGTGACGTTGGTTGGAGGGACCGTAGTCGACGGGCTACGATGCACGGTCGGGCAGAAGTCTAGTGGCGGTCGATGGCCTAGTGGTAGTCCGGTAGCGATCAACAGTTGGGTGTAATTCAGGAGAAGATAGGCGGTCGGCGACCGGGTGGAAGTTTCATCGCGGTTGGCGGCTATGCGGTGGTTAGGGGACAGTCGGGCTGAAGTCTGGCGGTGATTGATGGCTTGGTGGTAGTCTTGTAGTGGTCGATGGCTTGGCGGTTGTCCAATGATGGTCGGGCAGAAGTCTGGTGGCGGTCGGTGATCGGGTGGAAATCCGACGGCTAGGCGGTGGTCTGACGATGGTCAGGTGTAATTCAGGCGGCGGTCAATGGTCGGCGGCCGAGTAAAAGTCCGACGACAAGTCTCAAAATTTGTAAATTTCTTTTTGATGTCAGTATAATATTAAATATTTACATGCATACTATCCTCATCTTAAATAAAATTTAAAAATTTTGATACTCAACTTAATTAAAATTTTAACAATATCATGATATGGCTTGACATTGGTTTGTTCATGTCCTTGATCATCGTACGCTTTGTAGATATGCCGGGGGTCCCAGGGGGCAACGCCCCCTGAAGGGGTTTGACCGATCAAGTCGCGGAGTCAAAGGGCAACACCCTTGCGGGGGTTTCTAGGGGCAACGGTTGCCCCCCGAAACAAACTTTGGCTATAAAGGTATTTTTTGAATTCTGCTTGTTTTTCGGTACGATATTTTTGTCTTATAAATATATTGTAAAGGGCTTAGGGTTTGTAAGCAGTTTTGTACTCCGCTTCTTCTCTATAGTGAAGTCGTTCTCCCTTCTCCCTTGTGTAATTTATGTGGCAAAGAATGAATCAATTCTAATAAAAAAAATACAATACAATACAAAACAAAAAAGCCCACACATAAATTGCCTGCACACAATTAATTGCATAACAGCTTCAATATGAGGACTGTGTCGTCGTGAACGAAACAAGTAAATGCATATATAATAGTAGCTGATTAAAAGAGTCGTGGCCAAGTCATATACCAACCTTACATAGTCTATCGTGGCCATCAAAATTAACACTTGCTCTCGGCTCCGTTTGGGCTGTCATGAAAATGACCTCCAAGTTTATTTGGCATACATATGCCTAGGGGTGTCAAAATCGGGTTTCGGGTCGGGTTCGGATCGAACCCGCAATGACCCGCAGCTAAACGGGTTGACCCTAACCCGACCCGGGTAGGGAAACGGGTCAGAAAACCGGACCCGGACCCGACCCGTCGGGTTGGCGGGTCAACCCGACCCGACCCGGGTCAGGAATGCGTCCGCGAGGCGGGCGCGCGCGGGCGAGCGCGCGGGCGCGCGTGGGCGCGCGCGGGTGCGGGGCGGGCTAGCGCGGGGGCGCGGGTGCGGGCGAGCGCGCGGGTGCGGGCGAGCGCGGGCGCGGGTGCGGGCGAGCGCGGGCGAGCGCAGGCGCGGGCGCGGGTGCGGGCGAGCGCGGGCGCGGGCGCGGGCGCGGGCGAGCGCAGGCGCGGGCGAGCGCGGGCGAGCCCGGGCGCGGGCGCGGGCGCGGGCGCGCGGGCGAGCGCGGGCGAGCCCGGGCGCGGGCGCGGGCGCGCGGGCGAGCGCGCGGGCGCTGCTAGCGCGGGCGCGGGCGCGCTGCTGGGCCGCTGGCGTTCGCGGATGCGCGCGGGCAGGGCGGGCAGAGCGGGCAGGGCTTGCGGGCAGCCTCTAAACAGGTTTTCGGGTTGACCCGCCAACCCGTCGGGTCAACCCGAACCCGACCCGTTTTTCAAACGGGTCGAATTCCTGAACCCGAACCCGACCCGTTTTGAACTCGGGTCGGGTTCGAGTCGGGTTTTCCGGGTCGGGTTCGAGTCGGGTTGTCGTGTCGTGTCAAATATTGACACCCCTACATATGCCCATGGATCGAACTCAATTCTTTTAATTAACAGGTCAAAAAAGGTGGATCCAAATCCAACATAACGACAGCCTGGATGGTTCAAATTCGACCCAATAATCCGTTTTCATTAAAAGGAGTGATATATCATGAAAAAATTATCTTGATTGGACACGAATCTCGAGGCAAAAAGCAAGTTGGAAGTTTCAAAAATTAAATCCATGATCATTTAAACTCTGATTTCAGCAAACTTATAGTCAAACTGAACATCTCGGAAATACGAACCCAACGACACCAAAATCGACTCAATCCGAGCCCAAATGAGTCTAAATCGAAGATCCGAAGCGATATTGAAAGATTCAAACCACAATTTGAATGGCCAAACATGACATGCTTATAGTCGAATCGAGCGGCTCAACGAGACGAATCCAACGAGCCCAAGATCGTCAAATTCCGATATAATTAAGACCTTCAAATGCCTGATTAACGGTCCACGATCAAGGGATTCAACATTGACCGTTCATCCAAACCACTCCACATTTGCCCTTGATTCTCCTCTATTTACGAGTCATGTCATCCTCAAAAAAATTATAAATAGCCCCTCATTTCTCTTAAGAGGGGACCGAAGCAAGAAGAGGAGGAGGAGAAGAAGAAGAGAAGAGAATGATGGAAGAAATTCCTTCTCGACCACCGCCGGAGTTTCGCCAGACAACCAAATAACACCGGAGTTCCTCCCGACTCCCAAGTGAAGCCGGAGTTTTGCCCGACTCCCAAGTGACGCCAGAGTTCTGCCCAACTCCTAAGTGGCGCCGGAGTTCTGCCCGACTTCCAAGTGACGACGGAGTTCCGCCCGACTCCCAAGTGGCGTCGGAGTTCCGCCCGACTTCCAAGTGATGCCGGAGTTCTGCAGGAGTTCCACCCGACTTCCAATTGACGCCGGAATTCTGCTCGACTTCCACCTCACGCCAGAATTCTGCCTGACTTCCAAGTAACTCTAGAAATCTACCCAAACTCCAAGCAACGCCAGAATTCTGTCTGACCTCCAAGTGACTCCGGAGTTCCGCTCAATCACCCAACGTCGCTGGATCTCCGATCCTCGTTCATAACTGCATTGCATATTGTAATCTGATTGTCCTAAAAATGAATCAACCATTTGTACTCCAATCAAATACTAGTGGAATCTTTTCAACTGAGTGAGGCCCTGTGATTTTTCCCCTTTCCTAGGTTTTTCACTTAAAAATCATGGTGTTTTGTTTTTCTTCTGTTTTGTGTGCTGGATATTCGTACAACGCTGAAACAAAAAGTCCTAACTCTATCCCCGCGTATATTCTAGCCCGCAACAAGGAGATTGTAACTTATCAACTATAATTTTTTGATTAATTGATAAAAAAAATAAGAAGAATATACAAACATGCAAAATAATTGAACGTGTCACTATCAGGTTCGTAAGTCAACTGATCAAACCCAACACGATAATATATGCATCGAAATTCTAGACCCAAATTAACTGGAGCATTTGTTGACACGCCTATCTCAGAGCATGTAAAGAAGACTTAGGGTTCGTTTGAATCTTAATCCTTTCTAAAACATTGTTTTAGTTAAAAAAATTCTTGAATTAGAATTTTTTGTACTAAAAAGATAATTTTAGAAAGCAATGAGAAAGCTGTCCCGAACAATGCCTTAATCAACCATCAATTTACTTCAAAATTTATTTTAATAGTCTAATAAATTTTAAAAAATATGTGAAATTATTGCAAAAAAATTTATTTCATGAGAACAAATTTAATTATTTTTTTCTCTTCTCATCAAAAAATAGTTGGAATGAGTCTCAAAAATTTTAAATTTCTTTTTGATGTCAGTATAATATTAAATATTTACATATATATTACCCTCATCTTAAATAAGATTTAAAAATTTGGATACTCAACTTAATTAAAATTTTAATGATATCATGATATGATTTTTTTTCATAAATTATTTTGCCAGCAATGCAAAATGACAAGGTAAATCTGCATAGAGTTTAAATAAAATAAATACAGCTTCCTTTTGGACATGTTTTGACTATTATTTTTATACTCTTTTCAAAAAAAATTTATACTAAAAAATTACTTTAAAAAATAGAAAAAATACTAACCATAAGAAGCCTAACTTTGGCTTCGTTTGGAACAGCTTTTCACTGCTTACTAAAATAACTATTTAGTATAAAAAATTTTGTACTAAAAATTTATTTTAAAAAATAATTATAAAGCTGTCACAAATAAAATTTTTATCCTAATGTGGCTTATACCAAATATATTTTAGTGTATTATAGAAATATTATTTAATATTAATTTTTTTGGAAGACTATTTCTTGTCTTGTGATTATGGTTGCAGTTGGCCAGGTCGACTCTTTATTTTGTTAGAAGCATGGGCATGCATTAATTAATTAAAAACTAATCATACATAATGCATTTAATTAAAAGAAGAATTTGTTACGGCACTCAGCTCGTTGGTTGAAAGTTTCGTGTTTGGTTATGAAGATCATAATGAGATATTGACGTATGTGAATTTGTGATTATATTTTCTCAACATTTAAGAAAATATCTCATTTGGGACGGCTTTTTATTGCATTTTAAAATAAAATTTTAGTCTAAAAAATAAAATTTTTAATTAAAATTTCATTTAAGAAGCAATAAAAAAGCCGTCCCAAATAAAATCTTAATTAGTGTTTTCTTATGTTTATTATAAGCAAAATAAAAGTGATCCTAAGTATCATTTTATATTCACAAAATTTAATTTATATGCTTAATTATCCTAATTATGTCATTATTAGCTTAATCAAGGAGAAGTGATGAGATGTTGAGTTATTATTGTAAGTTGGTGAGTGTTTAGCTTGACCAGAGGAAGGGAGATTTGGAAAATGAGCATAAGATTTCAATGAATTAGAACATCAATCAATAGTAGTAGAAATCAAGTGATGCTGACGGAGCGCGTCAATGAAGATTGTTTGATAAGGTTGATGGCGTGTGTCAAAGTCTGTTGATTACTGGCATCTAGAGCTAAATAATATACAGAGTCTGGTTGATCGAAGACCAATCATGTATGGCAGCTTAAATAACTCTAAAATTCTCAAAGTTTGACAATTCTCTACCGTAAAATTTCTCTTTGAATTATGTAGAAATATGACTTATTTATATATTTTTGGAGAGGGTAACACGATCTTTCTTCCAAGAATTATTACACTGCATTAGGTGGTCTAAATTGGTTCATCTTTGATTATTCTATAGTTTTTTGAACATCTTATTAACTAAATGAACCATGATTTGAGCAATCTAGGGCTTCTCGGGATGCTCCTAATTTGGAGGACTTTTGATGACCTCTCCAGTGGCCTCTAAAATTTTTTAATTATGCTCAGTTGGACTCGTATCGAGTTACTCTCGTTATCTTTGAGCCATCCCATTAAACTATATTATCTTGACTATAAATTTATCAAAAATAGTGTGTAAAAAATTTAGAAATCACTTCTTCGATTTCTAAAGTTCACTTTTTTTTTTTTCAATGGATACTTCTTTTTTTTTTTTTTCTTAGGCTTTATTTGGGACAGCTTTCTTACTGTTTTGTAAGACAACTTTTTAATATAACAATTTTTAGTTCAAAAAATTTTTGCTTATAATTTTTTTTTTAGAAAATAATAAGAAAACTATCCCAAACAAAGCCTTATTTTCTGGCTAACCTTTCATGACCTTCACTATAGCAGAGAATCTAAACAACACTTATTTAGATGTTCATGCCACTAATGCTACTCTATTTTCTTAGAATAGAGCCATTCGACAACAAATTCATATACAAATCACATATATACGAAAAACTCGAATCAAGACCTTTTAATTGGTAGTCAAAGCTCTCAACTAATAGATCAAGGTGAGTTGCGTCCGTTAGGCAACTTATTGACCTTTTTTGTTGCTGCGATCATTCACTTCGAGCATTGTTAATTTTGCGACTTCCTTGCTGTTATATAAAGACATTGATGATTGATATAAACTCTTCTTATAGCCAAAGTTTGTAGATGCTCAACGGCCTACAGAAAGTCTTCTTAGCCATTTCATTCCTTGTTTCATTTTCATAACAGAAGACAGACACGCAGTAGAGAAAGAGAAAAATCCAAGAAATATAAGAATGATATTACGACCCAAACTTAATGATAATAGGCTATTTTTTCGATCTCCTGTATTAGGAAATGATAAAAATATCTCCTACGTGATTAAACCATGCCATGCCATGTTGCATTTGTGTTATTGTTGATGTAAATGTACTCAATTGTATCAACTTCATCTACGGGTTGTACTATGTTGTATCTATCTATCATAGGTAAATTTTATTCGAATTACGATCGAAAGATATCCGAATCGTGTGTGGGCTATATTCAAATCTTGTATATGAACTATATTCAAAACTTGTTCAAGCTTTATTCGAACCTTGATCGAACACATTTTGAATTCTATTGGAATGCTGTTCTAACTTTATTCGACTCTTTTTCGAATATTGTTTGAATTAATGTCATTTATAACACGCTTTAAATAAATAATTCACAATCAAAAGAAGGGGCATTTTGCTACGGCCAGTTTTTCAATGATATTTCTAAGAAAAAAAAATAATGGGCATCCTTTGATTATGACTATTATGAGGTATATCAGGGCACTTTTTTGTAAAAAGACATTAAAGAAAATCGAGAATTGGGCAGAGTGGTTATTTCGTATTTCTCATTTCTTGATTTTACATTCTGATGTATACATGTATTTATAGATTTCTAATACAAGAACATGTGGCTGTGAATAAACGTGACAGCTGGCGGAAGACTTGGCTGACAGCTAGCCACGTGTGATGAATCTGACGATCACTGTATGTGATCTGACTCTACGGGAACGGCTGCGATTCTCTGGATAGCTTCATAACTTGTTTGCAGGAAAGTAGACTGATATTGTTTCCTTTTCATTCCCCCTCAAGCGAATGGTTTTCTGGAAACGCTGCGCTTGGTTCGAAGAAGATGAAATCTTTGAGTCGAGAGCGGTTTTGTAAGTATGTCGGCTATCTGTTCTTGAATACTGATTTGTTTATTTTGAATAACATTTGTATGTATTTGGTGACGAATAAAATGATGATCAATCTCGATGTGTTTGGTTCTCGCATGGAAAACCAGATTGTGAGCTAATGAAATGGTAGAGCTATTGTCGCAGTGAAGGATCGTCGGCTGGGATGTGGATAAGCTGAAATCTTGTAGAAGTTGTCAGAGCCAAATGATATCTGTGATGGTTGTAGCTAAAGCCCTGTATTCTGCTTCAGTTGATGATCTGGCTACGGTATGCTGCTTCTTAACGCTCCATGTAACCAGTGTATTGCCTAAAAACGAGCAATATTCTATTGTTGATTTTCTCGTTTCTATGTCACTTGCCCAGTCTGCGTCAGAAAATGACTGTAGTTGTAAGGAGGCCAAAGAAATGGGTATTCCATAGTCGATTGTCCCTTTGATATACCGAAGCAGTCTTTTAAGGAGATATGCATGATATGGTTGAGGATCATGCATGTGTTGGCATAAGAAATTTACATGATATGCTATGTCAGGTCGGGTTATTGTGAGATATTGCAATGAGCCAGTGAGTTGTTGGTATGTATAATGATCATTGAGAATGGGATCAGGGTCTATTTTGGTTGGTGGTTTTGTGCATGATGGATTGGAAAGGGGTTTACATAGAGTAAGTCCGGCTGTATGAAGTATTGACATAGCATATTGAGTCTGTGATAAGAAGAGTGACTTGTCGTGTTTGGTTATGTGTATGCCAAGAAAATTGTCAATTTTGCCGAGATGTTTCATGGAGAACTTGTTGTGTAGTTGTAGTATGATGCTTGAAATGAGAGATTTATTGTTGCATGTGATGAGTATGTCATCTACATATAAAAGTAGATAAACCTGAGATTCATTTTGTAAAAATATGAGTAATGAGGGGTCAGCTTTACTCAATTTGAAGCCAATTTGTTGTAGAAAGGTCGAGAATGTTGTGAACCATTGTCTGGAGGCTTGCTTGAGGCCGTAGATAGCCTTATTCAGTAGACAGACATGATCTGGATGCTGTTTATCTTCATATCCCTTTGGTTGTTTCATGTAGATAGTGTCTGTTAATGTGCCGTGTAAAAAAGCATTTGTTACATCCAGTTACTGAATTTCCCAGTTTTTATTCAATGCAATTGTAATAAGTACTCTAATTATGGGAAACTTTGCTACTGGGCTGAATGTCTCTAAGTAGTCGATGCCATATTGTTGTATGTTGCCTTGAGCTACTAATCTGGCCTTGTATCGAGCAACTGACCCATCATAGTGAAGTTTGGTTTTATATGTCCATTTGCATCCTATAATTGATGCTTTGTGTGGTGGTGGAATCAAGGTCCACGTTTGTTGCTTCTGTAATTCATGAAATTCCGTATCCATGGCTTGCCTCCAATGATCATGTTTAGCAGCTTCTTGATATGTGTGGGGTTCAAAATTGTTATTCTCAATGAATTGAGAATTCTGGGTTAAGAGGTTAAAAATGGTTTTGGGTTTTAGTGGCCCAATTTTGAGTCAGGTTATCATCGGATGCTTTGTTTGTGGTGGGTCATTAATAATTGGTTGGTAGGATGTGATGTGGTGTTGAGTATTGTTTGGGGTGGGAGCAATGGTGTTGCTTGTTTGAGGTAAAACTTGAACTGGACTAGTAGAGGGAGGGTCTTGTGATGTTGGTTGTTGAGTATGAGTATCAGGTTGAATTTGGGTGGTGGGTGTGAGGAGTAATGGGTTGTTAGGTATGTTCTGGTGTGGTGTTGAAGAGGGTTTTTGGTCTGTGAATGGGAATGTTGTTTCATCAAAAACAACATGTCTTGAAATGGTAATTTGGTTTGTTTTTGGGTTAAGGCATTTGTAGCCTTTGTGATTGGGGGAGTATCCAAGAAAAATGGATAAATTAGCTCTAGGAGCAAGCTTGTGTCTGTAATGTGGGGGTATCCATGAAAAACACGCACATCCAAAAACTTTAATATGTGAGTAGTCCGGTACCTTTTTGTAGAGGATCTGCATTGGGGATTTGTTGTTGTTGGTTGGGAGTCTGTTGATGAGATAGGAAGCGGTGAGTACTGCTTCTGGCCAATATTGATAAGGTACACCTGCTGTCTTTAACAATATTCTTGTTGTTTCAATGAGATGCCTGTGTTTCCTTTCAGCAATACCATTCTATTCCGGTGTGTATGGGCATGAGATCTGGTGAATAATGCCTTGGTTTCTCAAATGATTTTTCATTACACTGTTTATGTATTTTGTTCCTCCATCTGACCGAAACTGTTTTATTCTGTATGGAAGCTGTATTTCAATCATTTTTTGAAAAGTAATGAAGATAGAAGTCACCTCAGATTTACAAGACATAGGAAATATCCAAACAAATCTAGAATAGTCATCTATGAAGATTACATAATACCGTAATCCTCTAGTAGAGGTGACTAGAGCAGGACCCCATACATCCAAATGTATTATTTCAAGTGGTGTCTTAGATCTAGATGTAGATATGGGAAATGGGGGTTTATGACTTTTGGTTTCTTTACAAGCATAGCAAGGAGTATTAAAAGTGGGTATGTGGATTTGTGTAGTGGAGTTGGAGATGGTTGCCATGGTTCTTGAGTGAGGATGACCAAGTCTGTTATGCCAAAGCATAGCATCTTGTTGGTTGTTTAGGGCTGACAAGGCTTTTTGATGATGAGTCTTGGTGTATGCTGGGATGGAATAGAGTCCTTTAGGACTGGGACCCTGAAGCAATGTGTTGTTTGTCTTGATGTCCTTCACAGTGAAACCATGAGCATCAAATACAATTGAAATGTTTTTGTCTTTGGTGAGTTGATATATGAAAAGTAGGTTGTGGGAAAGATTGGGTATATGTAATATTTGGGGTAAGTAAAGCTTACTGTTAAGTGTAGGCAAGATCCCTGCTCCAGTATGCGCTATTGGCATGGTACTTCCATCTCCAATGAGTATATTATCAGATCCTGTGTACTGTTTTGGTTCACTGAGGGAGAGGTTGTTGATATCATTGGTTAGATGTGAAGTAGCTCCGGAATCCAAATACCAATCCGGATTAACATGATCGTTTGTAGCTGTGAATGCTGCGTTGGATTTTGGTTGAGGGTTTGTGTAATTAATGTTGAATCTATGCCAACAATTTGCTGCAGTATGACCTTTCTTGTTACAGATCTGACAGTTTGTGATCTGTTGATTAGAAATGTTGTTGTTATTGATTCTTGAATTTGATTGTGTATATCTGCCTCGTCCTTGGCGTCCTCTACCTCTTGTAGAGTATAATGCTATGTTTTGTTCTGTAGCACTTTGTTGTCTTGTGGCTTCAGCATTTAAATTGATTTCTTCACTTATTAGAAATGCATACATATCATCAAGACTGATTGGATGTACCATAGTTCGAATTGTGCTTTTGAAAGATTGATATGCAGGCGGTAGACCATTAAGCATGTAAAGAATGATGTCTTCTTTATCAATGGTTGCACCTGCTGCAGCAATTTTGTCAACCAATGTTTTTACTTCATTCAAGTATTCTGACATTGTATGTTGCTTCATGGAAACATTGTGTAATTCATTTTTAAGTTGAATTACACGGGATCTGTTGGATGCTTGTAATCTTCTCTCGATTGTGCTCCAAATGGCAGCTGATGATTCTAGGTGTAATACGTATGGTAGAATTGTTGGACTGATAGTAGAACAAAGAGCAGCTGCAAGATTCTGATCAATCAGAATCCATTCGACGTATTTGGGATTGAGAATGGTTTCACCGGTAGCAGTAGATTGAAGGCGGGAGGGTGGGTTTGAATTTGAATCTATAAATTCTGCAAAATCATTAGCTCTAAGGAGCTTGAAAACTTGTGCTCTCCATATGGGGTAATTCTCATTGGATAATTGTGTAGGAACAATCGTCTTGATGTTTGCTATAACAAACTTTAAAGATGCAGGTATCATATAGTTGTTGCTTGAGGAATTCATCATCGGATCTCCTACCTAGGAAGATTCAGACTGCGCCATTGATGATCGGCTGGTTTCGATCTTCTTCTTGGATCGTCTCAGTCGGTGCTGAGAATGAGAGGCTTTGATACCATAAAGAAAATCAAGAATTGGGCAGAGTGATTATTTCGTATTTCTCATTTCTTGATTTTACATTCTGATGTATACATGTATTTATAGATTTCTAATACAAGAACATGTGGCTGTGAATAAACGTGACAGCTGGCGGAAGACTTAGCTGACAGCTAGCCACGTGTGATGAATATGATGATCATTGTATGTGATCTGACTCTGTGGGAACAGGTGCGATTCTCTGGATAGCTTCATAACTTGTTTGCGGGAAAGTAGACTGATATTGTTTCCTTTTCAGACATTAGAATAACTTTCTACTTTTATTTTGTTTATATTTGAATAAAAAATAAAAATACATTAGATAGCTTAAATAAATAATATTTTTATTTTCATTGTATATAGTATAAGGCGTTGATGGCCGATGATTATGTGATAATAGTTGATATATCGCCAAAAAATTATCTTGATCGGGCACGAATCTCGAGGAAAAACTCAAGTCGGAAACTTCAAAAATTAATTTGGAGACCATTTAAACTCCGATTTCAGCAAGCTTATAGTCGAACTGAGCGTCTCGGAAATACGAATCCAACAACACCAAATTCGACTCAATCCGAGCTCAAACGAGTCCAAATCAAGTACCCGAAGCGCTGTTGGAAGCATCAAACAGTTATTTGAGTTACCAAACGGTCTCCGATTTTGACGAGCTTATAGTCGAATCGAGCGGCTCGACGAGAAGAATCCAACGAGCCCAAGATCGTAGAATTCTGATACCATTAAGACCTTCAAATGCTCAATAAACGGTTCATGATCAAGGGATTCAATATCGGCCATTCATCCGGATCACTCCTTATTTGCCCATGATCCTTCATCTATTTACGGGCTATGCCACTCCAGAAAAACTATAAATAGCCCCTCATTTCTCTTAAGAGGGGACCCAAGCCAAGAAGAAGAGAAGGAGAAGAAGAGAAGAGAAATCTAGGAGGGAACAGCTCCTCCTCGACCACCGTCGGAACACCGCCGGAACTTCGCCGGAACTCCGCCGGAACTCCGCCGGAAGACCACGGAGGCACCCCCGGGTGCCCGAGGGACGCCGGAGCAACATCAGAATCCTGCCCGACGCCAGAATTCTATCTGACGCCCGAGTGACGCTAGACTTCTTTCCAAGTGACGCCGGAATTCTGCCGGACACCCGAGTGACGTCGGAACTCTGCTTGGCCTTGTAACCGATACTCATTGTAATCTGATCGTCCTGAATCTAAAGGACGAATCAGTCTCGTGTATTTCATACAACACTAGTGGAACTTTTTCAACTGGGCGTGGCCCTGTGGTTTTTCCCTTTTTCAGGGCTTTCCACGTAAAAATCCTGGTGTTCTTTCATTCTTCTGTTTGTGTGCTGGATATACGTACAACGCTGAGACGGAAATTTAAACTCTATCGCCGCGTATATTTAAGTCCGCAACAGTTTGGCGCCGTCTGTGGGAAACTTATCCCACAACTTCAAGTATTGCTACGATGGTCAATAGGCGTAGCAATCGCCTCATAGGAGCCTCCCGCTCCCACTCTCCCCAATCCAGAAACCAGTCTATAAATTGTGGACATCAAGTTTCTGCCTCCTTTCTTCCTGGGGGGCAACACATTGCTGGAGAAGGAACCTCAGGGCCTTCTTTGGAGGAGCGAATCCGAAAGATGGAAGAATCTCAAAACGAGATCCTACACCTCCTGCGAGAGACTCGACAACCGACCCTAGCACCTCAGGAGGAGGTTCTTCTCCCTCGAGATCCGCCACGTGTTGAAGCTGTTCAAATCGAACATCTTCAAGCTGAGATTCCTCTTCCTCCACCCAGGAGGCGTTCGCAGTCACATCAAGATAACGAACTGGCTGATACAGCAAGTTCTACCCATCCTCCGCACACAGGTCGGCAATCTCTCCTTCCTCAAGACCTCCCTGAGGAGCTAGCCCAACATCACATTGCTGAGCTCCCTCGCAATACCCTACGCCACGAACTGCGACGATTGGTTCGAGAAGAGTTCCCTATAGGAGGCGTAAGGCAACCTCTTCATCAGTGGGACTTCCAGGATTCGTCACCCCTGACGGAAGCTATTCTTCAACACCCTATTCCGACAGGATTCAAACTACCGAACATCGACCCCTATGACGGGACAACTGACCCGTACGAGCATATCGATCATTATCGAACAATTATGCATATCCAGTGAGCCTCAGACGCGCTCCTCTGTCAGGTCTTTCCTGCCACCCTCAAAGGACAAGCTCGAACATGGTTCTATTCGCTTCCAGCCGGAACCATTCCAATGTTCGTCAAATTGGCAAAAGTGTTCGTCGAACAATTTGTCGCCAATCGGAGAATTACTAAGGACTCTTCTCACCTCTCGGGGATCCGTCAGAATGAAAGTGAGTCCCTCAAGGAATACTTCAAGAGATTTTCTACTGAAGCTCGTCAAATTCCGGGAGTAGATCCCGAGTTACTTAGAGGCGTTTTCCTCGGAGGGCTTCGTCCGGGCCCCTTCTACTCAGCACTTATGCGAGACACGGTCCCTTCGTATGCCGACCTGATTCATCGTGTGGAGGCACAAATCTCCGCAGATGAAGCCATAAATGCTCACAGAAAGCAGTTCGAGCAGACAAATGGGAAGCGCAAAGGTGCTCCTGGGATGGATAATTCTTCCTTACAATGGAAAAAGCAAGGGAATAGCAATCTACCTCCTAGGCCCCCATTACCACAACGAGAACCTCGGCAGGAGAAAGAGTACACTCCGCTCAACACATCTCGAGCAAATGTGTTAATGGCGATTCAAGATCAGGACAAAGTGAAATGGCCGCATCCTTCGAAGCCAAATACAGGAAATCAAGATCAGTACTGTCACTTTCATCGTAGTCGTGGCCACTCTACTGAAGCGTGTTGGCAACTTAAGGATGAGATTGAAAGACTTATCCTCTAGGGCTATCTTCGACAGTTTATTGGGAACCCACCTACCCGAGAAGAAGCTCGCCCCACTGGGGGGCAAAATCAACAACAACAAAGACAACCATTGAATAATATTCAAATGGTTGGTGAGATTGAGTAATGCTGCAACTTGAACCTTTGTGTTAGTAATACTACTTGTCATGTGTCACCATGTATCTCTTCTATGATCAGTAGGATGTCATTCTAATGTCCTTAGTATTTCTACCAAGTCGAATGATGTGGTTGTCCCTATATGTATCTCTTCTGTTGTACAAGGGAATTATTGTCTTACAGTAATATAATGTGTTGTTCGTCCAGTTTTGATATTGTCTCTTTCTTTAAAAAGAATACAAATGACAGTGAAAAACTACTGACAAATATAGTCTCTTTATCCTTGATTCGAGAAATATGCAGTCTTTATTACTTCTCAATCACTGGAAGATCGATCCCAGGGGGATTCGATCCGGCCTCTTCCATACAGGTTAACGTCGTCGAGCAAAGGCTCCGACATACAACCTCAGACATGTCTCACATCCTTGGTGGATTCTCCCGACCTCTTCCATACAGGTTAACGTCGTCGAGCAAAGGCTCCGACATACAACCTCGGATAGGTCTCACATCCTTGGTGGATTCTCTCGACCTCTTCCATACAGGTTAACGTCGTCGAGCAAAGGCTCCGACATACAACCTCGGATAGGTCTCACATCCTTGGTGGATTCTCCCGACCTCTTCCATACAGGTTAACGTCGTCGAGCAAAGGCTCCGACATACAACCTCGGATAGGTCTCACATCCTTGGTGGATTCTCTCGACCTTTTTCATACATGTTAACGTCATCAAGCAAGGGCTTTGACCTACAGTCTCAAATATGTCAAACATCCTAAAAGGATGTCTCTCACATTCGTTCAGACTAATAATACATCAAAAGCACAAAGCATGTCTTACAGATGCAATAACAATTCAGGTCCCTCTAGGGGACAAATCCTCATTTCATATACAATATCATTGGAGTTACATAAATCCAGATTCAGGTGTACATTTATTCTCACTAGAAGTTGAAATTGAAAAGTACATTGGCGTCATCCGTACAAACTAGTATCATCAAGCAATAAGCAACTTTAACACAGTCAAATATCCTTGGTGGATTTAAGTGACTTCTCCCTTACTGCACGCAAGCATCTCCTACAACTGCTCCTTCAAAGAAAGGACATAACTGGATCATCATCGGATCTCCACTCGGTGTTAGTGTATTGCCAAAATGTTGGCATATCACCCTCCTTCGGCCCCTTGATCCAGTAATATCTGATGTTGGCACACTTCAGTATGGATGAATATTGCCTTAACACAATATCACTGGACACCCGCCATCATCAACCCTTCGTCGGATATCTACCGGCGGTCCTTTACTTCATATCAGCCATCATCGGCTTCTCGTTCAACTGCTGATAGCAGCACCGTTGAACTCTCTCCTTCTGTTCCCAACTTGGTCGTTGACTGCCAACGGACTTCCACCCGATCGTCCATCATCAACAAACTAACATCGAAATTCTATTCGATGCTGAGCTTCCTCCCGTTGGAGGACTTCTACACGTCGTCAGACCCTCGTCGGACTTCAACTCGACGCTAAAATGCTACCCAACGTCGGACTTCTGCCAGTCGTCAGACCCCCGTCGGATATCTACCTGACGCTGTACTTTTACGTGACATCGGACTTTTGCCTGTCGTCAGATGTTTGTCGGGCTTCTACCCAACACCAAATTTCTACCCGTCGTGGGACTTCTTCTGGCCGACAGATTTCGTCGGAGTTCTACCCGACGCCGTACTTCTTCCCGCCGCCGAACTTCCACCCGGCCGCTGATCGCCGCCGGACTTCATCCCGACCTTCGTCGGACCACCGCCCGGTCGCGGACCGCCATCGAACTTCAGCCCGACCTTCGTCGGACCACCACCCAGCCGCTGACCACCGTCAGACTCCCTCCGACTAACATCTCACCTCCACATGATCTCTTAAAGGAGAGAAACTCTAACTTCTGCGCAAAGGGAGGGGCGCCGAGTCAAGTAGGGAAAGTCACCTACTCAAAAACAGCGGAAGGCCTCAAAATGCCAGAAACTAGAGGAGAGAAGAGAGAAATTTCTATCTCCTGTACAAGAGGAGGGGCGTTGTCTCAAGTAGGAAAAATCACCTACTGAATAACAACGGAATGCCTCAACTGTCAGAAAGCCAGAATGAGAGAAAAAAGAGGGAAAACCGCTAACTTCTGTGCAAAAGGAGGGGCGCCGAATCAAGTAGGGAAAATCACCTACTTAAAAACGGCGGAAAGCCTCAGAATGCCAAAAGCTAGAAGGCCAGGGGAAGAGGAGAATGCGGTGCAAATTTTCATTACCCCAAGGGGGGTATTTATAGGATAAAAAAGGGAGAGAAAGAGAGGGAAAAATTAAAAAAAAAGAGGGGGAAAATATTTGAAAATTGGAGGGAGGAGGCTTCTAGAAGGAATTTCAAATTTTTCTAAATTTTTCGGAATTTTTTCGGAATTTTTTGGAATTTTTTCGAATTTTTTCGGATTTTTGGGAATTTTTAATCCCTGTGGGCCCCACAAAAAAAAATGAAAAGGGTAACTGCTGGAGCGCGCCAAGGGGGGCGCCCCTTGCCCGCGCGCCCGCGCAATCGCCGCCGGCGGCGGCTGCCGGCGGCCGGCCGGCCGGTTCGGCCGCCTACGCGTTGCCGGGCTCCGATTTCGAGCCCGGACGGTCCAAATTGGACGTTTTTGGGGTCCCCGGACACGTTTTTCGACGTTCCGGACTCAATTTTGACACTTTCGGAGCTCAACGGGGCCTCTATGATCAAGTTCGAGCAAATATTTAATTTCTGGAACGCAATTTTTTGCGATTCGGCCAACGTAAAATACCGGAGAAAGTATTTTCGGACTCATGGAGCTTCGATGTCCGAAAATAGGGGGGCAACTGATATATCGCCAAAAAATTATCTTGATCGGGCACGAATCTCGAGGAAAAACTCAAGTCGGAAACTTCAAAAATTAATTCGGAGACCATTTAAACTCCGATTTCAGCAAGCTTATAGTCGAACTGAGCGTCTCGGAAATACGAATCCAACAACACCAAATTCGACTCAATCCGAGCTCAAACGAGTCCAAATCAAGTACCCGAAGCGCTGTTGGAAGCATCAAACAGTTATTTGAGTTACCAAACGGTCTCCGATTTTGACGAGCTTATAGTCGAATCGAGCGGCTCGACGAGACGAATCCAACGAGCCCAAGATCGTAGAATTCTGATACCATTAAGACCTTCAAATGCTCAATAAACGGTTCATGATCAAGGGATTCAATATCGGCCATTCATCCGGATCACTCCTTATTTGCCCATGATCCTTCATCTATTTATGGGCTATGCCACTCCAGAAAAACTATAAATAGCCCCTCATTTCTCTTAAGAGGGGACCCAAGCCAAGAAGAAGAGAAGGAGAAGAAGAGAAGAGAAATCTAGGAGGGAACAGCTCCTCCTCGACCACCGTCGGAACACCGCCGGAACTTCGCCGGAACTCCGCCGGAACTCCGCCGGAAGACCACGGAGGCACCCCCGGGTGCCCGAGGGACGCCGGAGCAACATCAGAATCCTGCCCGACGCCAGAATTCTATCTGACGCCCGAGTGACGCCAGACTTCTTTCCAAGTGACGCCGGAATTCTGCCGGACACCCGAGTGACGTCGGAACTCTGCTTGGCCTTGTAACCGATACTCATTGTAATCTGATCGTCCTGAATCTAAAGGACGAATCAGTCTCGTGTATTTCATACAACACTAGTGGAACTTTTTCAACTGGGCGTGGCCCTGTGGTTTTTCCCTTTTTCAGGGCTTTCCACGTAAAAATCCTGGTGTTCTTTCATTCTTCTGTTTGTGTGCTGGATATACGTACAACGCTGAGACGGAAATTTAAACTCTATCGCCGCGTATATTTAAGTCCGCAACAATAGTTAAGACTGATCTTGAATGATGTCGGTTGTGGTTTCACTAAAAAACTAAAAAATATCAAAAATTTATTTTAATTATTTTTAATAATAATTTATTTATTATAGAAAAGTAAAATAATAAATAGAAAATATATTCAAAAAAATAAAAAATAATTCCAATTTTTCTTTTATTTCTTCAAACAACCCAACAAAAAAATAGCATAAGATCGGGTCTACAACCGAATGATCGACGGAACACATTCCTTCTATCTCATCCGAACTCGAATCTCCTAACTCTCCAAAAAAAATAGAACAACATGAGATCCCTCTTTGACATTTCTTCGGACGAATTGGCGGCGGTGAGCACAAAAAAGCATAGAAGCGACTTCATCCGGTGACCGGAGACGCAGTCACCTTTCTCTTTTTACTCAATTAGAAAATTTTGCCGTCCCTATTCACAATGAATTGTAGCGACTGCTTCCTGCGAATTTTCAACATTTTCCCAAACGCCACCGAATCCGGTGACCTCATCCTCGATCCCCTCCTTTATATACTACTAAACATTCCGTAAACTCTCGCTACCACAGTCTCTCTCCCTCCCTCTCTCTCTCTCTGTAAAATCCATGGCTTTCGCATACCTCTCTGCCCTCGACCGCATCCACAAGCACCTCTTCGGCGATCCCCCTGCCTCCGCCCTGGATGAAATTCTCGCCGCCCTCCCAACTCCACCTTCATTCTCCACTCCTCATCTCGCTGACCTCGACGTCTCCGATTACCTCGACCACAATGAAACCCTAATCCTACCTCCCGCTCCCTCCAATTCTGACGGAGGGGTCCGATGCCCTGATCCCACAGCTTCAATCATCCTATTTGACGCTGATTTGCCCTCCACGCTCACCATCCCCAACGCCGCCGCCGAGCAATTATCGCCACCGCCAGCAGCAGCTGTCATCGACAGCCGTCAGTACCGCGGCGTGCGGAAGCGGCGGTGGGGAAAGTTCGCGGCAGAGATTAGGGATCCCAAACGGCGGAAATCTCGGGTTTGGCTTGGTACGTTTGATACGGCGCTGGAGGCCGCGCGGGCATATGATCGCGCCGCGTTCCATATGAGGGGGAGTAAAGCGATTCTGAATTTTCCGAATGAGGTTGGGCGATCCGCGAAGTGGATCCGGTCGCCAGTGGCGGCGACGGTAAAGGGGAAAAGGGAGGTGGAGAACGAGAAGTTGGAAGTATTTGAGCGGAATATTCCGACGTTGGAAGGGCCATCTACGACGTCAAGTTGGACGGCGGTATGGGAAGATTTGGATGTGCAGGGGGATTTTAACTTGCAGCCGCTGTCGTCGCTATCTCCCTACCCGGCGATGGGATTCCCTCGGGTAATGGTGATTTGAATGTTACTGGTCGGTGCTCATGTATACTTGCGGCTTACTTATATGGTTACCCTATAAGAAAACTAGAGAGTGGGAATTTATTGGTCTTAATCTTTTGAATTAAAATTCGAACGAGTGTCATATATAATATATATAATATATTCATATAATAGATGTTAGATTAATCCCCTAACAATTTGTAACTCTCATATAATACCATATTTTTTTATATTTCTTATAAAAAAATATGCTACAAATTTTACGAAGACTTCGTGAAGAGAGATATCAACTAAAGAGAGTATGAGAGTGACAAGGGGCGAATAAAGGATGAGATTGAAGATGATGAAGGTAGGACTAGTGGCATGATGACGGGTGATGGGGATTATAACAGAGATATTTTATTTTATTTTATTTTAAGAATTTAGATTTTATGTTTGTAAATAGAAAAATTTTGAGATTAAATATATAAATACTAAAATTTTAGATGTACGATAATAAATAGAGATTATCTTATATGGAGAAAAGAAAGAAAGGTGGTAGAAAAAGTGCCTTTTGTGTGTCCTAATATAAAATCAGATCTCACTATTTAGATTATCTTCCTTTGTTACATTACCATTTCATATTAGGAAATCTTCTTTGTTTTTTAAGCAAGGTGAGATATCCCTCTGCTCTCTACCCAGCTTATTTTGGTCCGTTGGTTAAATATTTTGATTACCAATCAAGAGGTATTGTATTTGAGTTATGTGCATGTGATGTGCATATGAGTTTATTTTAATTGATCTAAATATTCCAAAAAAAATATCCCCTCTCTCCCTATCTCTCTTTATTTGTATATGACCGTTATCATTAATCGAGGAGGATGAATTGATACGCATGAAAGAAGCCTTTGTCCGGTTTAGGCCCTTGGTTATCGGACCTTTTTTGCCGCCATAAGTGATTGCCTTTTCAGGTGGCCCTACTTACCTCCAAAAATTATTGTAAACTATAGAGAAAATAAAATATTTATTTTTAAAATATTTTTAAAATTATTATTATTATTTAAATTTTCCTTAAACAAATATATCTATATCAGGTTTTATACAACTATTAAAATTTTTTAATCTTGATATATCACCAAAAAAAATTTCTGTCAGAGCACGAATCTCAAGGAAAATTCACATTGAAAACTTCTGAAATTAAATCCAGGACCATCCGAACTCCGATTTTAGCAAATGTATAGTCGAATTGATCGCCTCGAAAAGACGAACCCAACGACACCAAATTCGTTCCAATCCGAACCCAAATGGGTTCAAATCAAGAACCTGAAGCGCAGTTGGAAGGTTCAGGTAATTTTCAAATGTGACATGCTTATAGTTGAATCGAGCAGCTCGATGAGACAAATCAAACGAGCTCAAGATCGAGGAATTCTGACATTATTAAGATATTTAAATACTTGATAAATAGTCCATGATTAAGGGAATTAATATCGATCATCCATTCGAACCTCTCTCAACGTACCCTCGATTATCTCCCTATTTACTGGTCATGCCACTCCTAGAAAACTATAAAAAGATCCATCATTCTTCACAAGAGAGGGGAGAAAAGGGAAAGAAGAGAGGAGAGGAAGAGAGATTTGAGATCTGTCTTGCCATAAAGCTCCTCATCCACTACTGACTATCGTCGAACTTTTGCCCGACCAACAACTGACTCCAGACTTATGCCGACCACCGATTAGCGTTGGATTTCCTCCCTGCCACCACCACTGACTACTATCTCTTTGACCACCATTGGTAACTACAATCATTCCGACCGCCATCGCCCAACAACGATCTTGCGAACCACTGTCGTCTATTGATTATAGTCCTTCCGACCTCTGTCACCCTACTACGGTCTTTCCAACCTCTGTCGCCCAATCACGGTCCTTCCAACCTCCTTCGCTCGACTAAGATCTTTCTAACCACGTCGCTCATAGACTATGGTCCTTCCAACCTCCTTCGCTTGACAACGATCTTTCTGACCATCGTCGCCCGCCAACTAGGTCATTTCGACCTTTATCACCAGATAATGATCTTTCTGACCTCCATTACCCGCCAACTACAATCATTACAACCTCCATCGCTAGACAATGGCCTTTCCAACCACTGTTGCCCACCAACTACAGTCCTTCCGACCTTTGTCACCCGATTACGATTTTTTCAACATCTATTGCCTAATTACGGTCCTTCCAACCACCTTCACCAGACTAAGGTCTTTCTGACCTCCGTCATCCGACTACGGTCCTTCTAACCTCCGTCACCTGATTACAGTCTTTTCGACCTCCATCGCCCAATTAAGTTCCTTACAACCACCTTTGCCCGACTAAGGTCTTTCTGACCACCATCGCCTGTCGACTGATGGGGGTAGTGGAGTAATCTAAAGAATTATGAAAATAATTTATGACTATATAAATTCCTAAACAATGCTTAGATTTTCTTTGATATAAAAATTATGAAAATTCTACTTAATATACATAAGTATACGTGTCAAATCAAGTAATATAGTGATAGAGTAGAGTATTGATCCCATAAGAAAAAATATTTACTTGTAAAATATTAGTACTGTCTACTTTGACTATAATAATTATCCTACTCAATTAAAATACATTTTGGTGAAGATTCAATCATTTAATTTAAAATAAAAAATAATTTAAATGAAATACTATTTGAATAAATAGTTTTGAATTGATAAAATATAAATACAATATATTTTCTAATGATTCTCTTTTATTTGATATTATTCAGAGCATATGCATCACCGACCGCTCAGTTAAGCATAAAGAGAAAAAAGATAAATTAAACTCTTCCAACCTCAATACCACTCTAAACTCTCATAGTTTGTCATCTTATGAAAATCTTAGAAGAGTAAGTAAAGCATGTACTATTAAAACCCTCTTATGATAATTCATCTTTATAAATTTGATACATGACAAGCACTATACCTATGTTTATACCAATCCAACATAACTAGTTGTGCCTACTTTTCTATTCCTATGCTTCATAATACACTTGATATTAACTACACATATTACCACTATGTACATTAAATGAAGACCTGAGATATTAAAAATATCATGAAATTATTGATAAAGAGAACTCATTAGTACTCCATATTTCATTGATATCATCAATCCAAAACTAGAAAATTTAGTCAAACATGAAGAACAATAGATGCATATTTATTTTCATTAATTAAACAAAAGAAAAAAAAATACAGAAGAAAAGATATCACTAGATGATTCAATGATCTCCTATACACTCCTCCTTGAACTTACACAATTGCTTCCACAAACACAAGTCAAACACTCTAATAGAATATATCTAGTACTTCTCTGAATTCCCTTAGTTATCACTCCTAAGAAAAAAACCAGAGAAGAACTATAAAGACTGAAATTAAATAAGTGATTAAACTCCTCTACTAACATTATAAACATACTATTAATAGAAAAATACAGAAAATGGATTCTCAGCGTCGAAGGGTTTCTTCTGTTACGGCGCTTGCTGACATAAACCGTTGTTTAATGAATCAACATGTTGTTTCGTTGGAAAATCATGGCCTGAATAGTTACAACTATAGCGTCGTGGCGCTTTTAACGTTTGAGCGCTGCGATGTCCACGTGAAACTCCCTTAACTTAGCGGGGCTGAAATTTAGCATCGTGGTGTTGTGCAGACAATGACTGGGCTTTGTGACGCTGACTTCTCCAACACTGCAGCATTGTCAAACAGAGAATGGGCACCGCCATGTCCATGTTTAGACGCTTTGGCGGTGTCAATGATGGTGCTGCGACGGTATTGTGTCTGACGTCGCGGCGCTGTACCATACTTAAAAATTCTACCAATTTTCTGTATTTTCTTGCAAAAATATAACTAAAATAGCACGTTTTCACTAATAAATTAATATATAAAATATAACATTATTTATAATTATCACTGACTATGGCCCTTCAACCTTCGTCGTTGGATAACGATCTTTTTGGCCATTATCACCTGCCGACTACGATCCTTCTGACCTCCATCACCAAACAATAGTCTTTCTGACCATCATCGCCCGCCGACTACGGTCCTTCCGACCTTCGTCGCAAGACAACAGTCTTTTTGACCTCCGTCGCCTCCTGACTATGGTCTTTCCAACATCCATCGCCAGACAACGGTCTTTCTGACCACCTTCGCCCGTCGACTACAATCTTTCTGACCTCCGTCACCCGACTACGATCTTTCCAACCTCCGTCACCCAATTACGGTCCTTCCGACCACCTTTGCCCAACTAAGGACTTTCCGACTTCCGACTATGGTCCTTCCAACCACCTTCATTTGATTACGATCTTTCTGACCTTCGTCTCCTATCGACTACGGTCTCTCCGACTACCATCTCCAGACTATAGTCTCCTCGACCGTCGTCGCCAAATTACGGTATTTCCAACCTCCGTCACCCACCGACTACGGTCTCTCCGACCACCATCTCCAGGCTATGGTCTCCCCGACCGCCGTCACTTGACTACCGTCTTTTCGACCTCCGTCACCCGTCGACAACTACCATCTCTAGACTATGGTCTCCCCGACCGTCGTCGCTCTATTACGAGCCGACATTGCTCGCTGACTATGAAAGGGCCTCAACTGCAAACACTAGTTAATTCATTTAAACTGGGCTAGGCTCCGCGGGTTTTTCCCCTTTTTATGTGTTTTCATATAAAAACTTTGGTTTCTTATATGAATGATACACCCTTACTATTTATTTGTGTGTGCTAGATCTTTGTACAAAATTAGGGCGTTAAATTTTATATTTCTCTACCACCATGAATATTTTAGGACGAAACAAATCTTATTATAATCTTTTTTTTCATCATAAAAGCTTTTAAAAGCTACAAAAACATAATTATAACAGCACTTTGAAGGAAAGAAAACAGTAAAAATGCTATGTAGCGGAAATGGATGAATAATGTGAAACCTATTTTTACAAATATTAATTATTATTTTTTTCGGGACTAAAAGATTAAAACCGTCAAAATATCGATATAAAAATTTATTTACTTTTCATTTTATCTTATATTTTTTAAAGGGGCGCATTTTATTTAGATATCTAATCACATATTTCTTGATTAAAATTTACACTCTTATCCTTGTAAGGCCACTTCATCATAATAAAATTTAAAATTTTTAAATTAAAGAACACAAATGACTTAACAATTGTTTTATGAGCCTCTTAATCAAATTTTAATAAATAATAACAAATAAAAATGAAACAAAATGCTAACTCGGGGAAGCCTTCATTCAAAATGCTTACTCTCTTTATATATGTTGCGGACTCAAATATACGCGGCGATAGAGTTTAAATTTCCGTCTCAGCGTTGTACGTATATCCAGCACACAAACAGAAGAATGAAATAACACCAGAATTTTTACGTGGAAAGCCCTGGAAAAGGGAAAAATCACGGGGCCACGCCCAATTGAAAAAGTTCGACTAGTGTTGTTTGAAATACACAAGGCTGATTCGTCCTTTAAATTCAGGACGATCAGATTACAATGAGTATCAGTTGCAAGGCCAAGCAGAGTTCCGGAATCACTCGGGTGTCCGACAGAATTTCGGCGTCACTTGGAAAGAATTCCGGCGTCGCTCAGGCGTCGGGTAGAATTCCGGCGTCGAGCAGAATTCCGGTGTTGCTCGGGCGTTGGGCAGAATTCCGGCGTCCCTCGGGCGTCCGGTGGTGCTCTGGCGATGCTCCGGTGGTGTTTCAGCGGTGTTCCGGCGGTGGTCGAGGAGGAGCTATTCCCTCCTACACTTCTCTTCTCTTCTTCTTCTCTTCTTGGCTTGGGTCCCCTCTTAAGAGAAATGAGGGGTTATTTATAGTTTTTCTGGAGTGACATAGCCCGTAAATAGATGAGGGATCAAGGGCAAATAAGGAGTGATCCGGATGAACGGCCGATATTAAATCCCTTGATCGTGAACCGTTTATCAAGCATTTGAAGGTCTTAGTGATATCAGAATTCTGCGATCTTGGGCTCGTTGGATTCGTCTCGTCGAGCCGCTCGATTCGACTATAAGCTCGTTAAAATCGGAGACCGTTTGGTAACTCAAATAGCTGTTTGATGCTTCCAACAGCGCTTCAGGTACTTGATTTGGACTCGTTTGAGCTCGGATTGAGTCGAATTTGGTGTTGTTGGATTCGTATTTCCGAGACGCTCAGTTCGACTATAAGCTTGCTGAAATCGGAGTTTAAATGGTCTCCGAATTAACTTTTGAAGTTTCCAACTTGAGTTTTTCCTCGAGATTCGTGCCCGATCAAGATAATTTTTTGGGCGATATATCAATATATAATCTTATAAAAGAATATATATATAGGCACACTTAAAAATCTTTATGAATTGTGAAAGAATACAAAAATAAATATGAAAAAAATGTCTTATACTCAATCATTAGGATCGAAACTAACTTTACTTTTGAGAGTGGATAAAACTGATGGCAGACGTTCAGGGAATCGCAAATAGTGAGGGTTTTTAGTCGATCGTAGGAGAGGCAGAGTACAAACACCAGAAACAATGCACACGAGAAATAATGAGTGCTTTGGACCTGGGTGAATTGGATTGGGACTGAATGTGGGCAAAACTCCTTAAGATATGGCAAAAAAAATTTTTGGGGGGCGGGAGGATTTTTGAAATTGCTCTCCGTCATAAATAAAACTCAATTTTGAGATTGGGCTTTTGTATACCCTCAGTTCAATGTGGTTTCAACCTTGGTAATCATAAATGATCTAATGCCATTAAATATGAATGAATGCTAGAATATAACTTTTAATTGTTTATTTATATAATATAACAAATTTAATATTTATCATAATTAGTTAATTACTTTATTTTACTAATAAATTACTTTAACTTTTTAAATGAATAATAATATAATTATTTTTCTCCTTATCTTGAGTCCTTTTCATGTGATCTTATACCGGTCTCCTGCATTTTCCTATCTTTCATTTATGATTGAATTTAATTTATGGGTCCCGTACTTGAGAAAATAATATTTATGAAAGAGCATCAGTCGTTTATAGACTTTCTAGCTTAATTAGTTGGATCCCCATTGAAATCTTTCGTTTCTCTTTTAGCACTTGAAAGATTAGTAGGTCCAATATTTCATTGTTTTTAGGAAGCGAAAAAATATTTAATGGTTGAAAAGTATTTAAAGGTGAAACAAAAGATGAAAAAGTACATGATAAATTATAGTGCTTATGTTAAGAGTCAGAGTTAATATCAATGACATACATTTGACTTATAGGTGATGATGGGTGTCGAAGCTATTAGTGAAGACGGGTGATGAGGTCATTAAGCGTCAGTATATTTGGGCTATAATGGCCAAGAGATTATAACGGGGTGGTTAGACATTATAGTAGAGTGATGGTAGTTGTAGAGGGTCACAATCAGGCAATGGGGATTGGGGGAGCATTTTCAAGAGAAAGTAATCAGAGGACTTAAGTAGGGCGGTGATATTTAGAGAATTGTAATATGACAACAGTAATTTAAGAATCATAGTTGGACAAAAGTGGTTAGAAGTTTATAGTCGGGTGAATGTATTTAAAGGATTGTAGTCAGACGACAAAGGTCAGAATACTTTAGTTGGGTGATTGTGGATGGTTGTTTGAAGATCATAGTCATGCGACAGTGATTGGGAGACCGTAGTTGTGCAATAATGGTCGGGAGACCTTATTTGTGTGATAGTGGTCTAAGGTTCATAATTGAACAATGGTAGTTAGATGATTGTAATTGGACGATGATAGTTAAGATAATGTAGTTAAGTAATGGTGATTATAGGATCATATTCAGACAACAGTGATTGAAGAAGAACCAAAGTTAAGTGACGATAGTTGGAGAACCATAAGTGATTGTCAAAGGCCAAAGGTCTGACAATTTTGGTCGGACAGTGGTGGTTCTATGGTGGTGGTCAAACTGTGATGGTCAAGCAACAAATGTACAAAGATTGTGATCCATTAGTGGTGGTCCATTGACTATGGTTAGACAATAGAGCTCACTCTAATTTCAAGTCAATATTCAAGCTCTAGCTTTATCTCAAATTCCTCTCTCATATAGAGAGTTGAAGTCTATTTATAAATTTTAAAGTAGCATGCTCTATAAATATATTCAAAATTTAAAAGAATCTAATTGACAACTCGTATTGCTCAACTTGATCATAAATCATTTTTTTTAGCATTTGTATTCTTGAATGATATTAAGCTTGTTGGATTTAGCTCGTTGTGGTGTTCAATTTGACTCTAAGGATGCAAGATTTAAAATCATTTGGTCACCCAATTAATATCTTGAGGTTTTAATTATGCTTCAAATGTTTGATTTGAGCTCATTTGGAGTTAGACTGTCTCTCTTTTGGTGTGGATGAGCCTATCACGTTCAGATGTTTAGCACGGCCATAAGTTTTTTGAATCAGAGTTTGTTTGACTTCGAATTTTATTCTGAACATTTGTAATTCATATATGCCTTGAGATTAGTCAATTTTTGATGAATTATCAGTTATAAATATAAATTACCATTACATTTATCATATAATTATTTTTTGTCATATAATACTTTAGTAATTTAAAAGCCTACATTGCAAGGATCTCCTTCTTATATAATAAAATTATATCTCCTAAAAATTATGAATTCAAATCTTAAAACAAATCTAATTATCATGTTCCCATCCATTCAATTGTCACTTTCATGTCATACTATCTCTATCTTAAGGTAAAAATCAATCTAATAGGCTCCAATAGCCACCGCAACCTTCTTAGACAGCTCAGTCATAGCCTTCATATCATGACATCTCCACTTCAAGATGAGGATTGATCTACTATCTTCTATGACCCTCATGACCTTTTTATGTTGTTATATCACTAACTTTAAGTTGTCTATCAACATTTTAAGGGGAGGATCAATCTATTAAACTCAAATGACCTATGCCTATATATTATTGTCTTTAGGTTGTTCCTTCTCCAACACCAGGAAAGGATCAATTTAGTCATCTTTATCGGCCTTCATACACTCCCTACATTACTCTGTTGCCTTTTTAGATCACATCGTCTCTACCTCTACAAGATGACCATTTTGGCCATCACTAATGATGTGAAATCTTTTAAGTAAAAAAAGTTAAACTCTTAAACATCAAGGCACTTTGTGGTGTGATGTTTGAAATTTCATTTAGAAACTTTGCAATTAAGTGTGCTTATCCTGGAAAAATCCTCAGATGGGTGACCTTTTGGGAAATTACACCAATAGGATAAAACTTTGAGGCTATTAGGCCAAAGCTGACAATATCTTGATAGTTAGGAATTTGGGCAGTTACAAATGATATCAGAGCAATACACCAGTCGTAAGATGAGGACTAAGTGTTATACAAGACATAGTATTACGTCATGGGAGCAACCACTTGAACTATGTATGGGACAAAGTGCTACGTAGTGGGAGTCACCACTTGAACTTGTAGAGATCATCTCTAGAATCCTATATGCTCGGTGGATGATTCTAGGATAAAGATACTAACTAGGACGTCAATTACTTAAGTGGGGGAGATTGTGAAACTCTTTAATTAAAAAGAAGTTAAACTCTTAAATATCAAGATGCCTTTTTGTATAATTTTTGAAATTTCATTAATAAACTCCACAGTACTTGTGTGCTCATCCGGGAGAAATCCTGGGATTATTGACCTCCTAAAAAGTTATACAAACAAGATAAAACTGTGAGACCCTTAGGCCAAAGTGGACAATATCTCAATAATTAAAAATTTGGGCAGTTATAAATGACCTCTACAAGACAACGACCATCATTTTTATTCTTTTTCATCACTTTAAAGTTGTATTGCCTTCATCCTGGTTTGAAATTTGGCCTCATTATATCACCAACATCATTAATACTATTAATATCTTAATTTAACTTCAATTTATCAACACCTTCTTGGAGTTTGATAAGCAATCCATTGTCACTCATACATATCATAATTAGAGGTTGTTTGAACTATTCATGTCTTGTAATTTTATTATTTTTAAAATTTTTACAAATAAAATATAATGCCTTTTGTCCATATAGGAGGGGATGCAAATTTATTTACTGCACAAATTTATATTGCCATTTGGTTACAACAAAATTAATATATAAATAAAAATTGAACCAATGCAATTTTTCACTGAAATCTTTTTATATATTGAAAATTCAAAAAAAAGAAAAAAAAATTGTCCACTTACACTTCATTGTCAGTAAAAAATATTTAATTGATCATCAATTAAATAAATAATCAAAATTATTTTTCATTCAACTTCTTAAATCTAACAATTGGTTGAAAACTAATTTCAATTCATTTTAATTTTTGTTTTTTCCCTCACTTTAAGTCCTTCAAACCAAACAACTACTTAGCATTAATAGCAAGGGAATGTAGAGACCATTAGCTGTGTTGTTTTTTTATTCATTATTTTTTTCTTTTTTATTTTATTAAATTATTTTATATATTTTAGATTTTTTTTTTCTGTTTGAATATTTTGCCCCTCTCATACTATGGAAATTCACATTTTCTATCCGACAAATTAAGGGTTGGTTTGGGATAGCTTTCTCGCTACTTTGCTTTTATGATATCAATTGCAAAATTGTTTGAGTACTGCTTTCTCATTGCTTTTAAGAAATTTTTATGATAAAAATTACTTTTTGCAACCAAAATAGCCGAGTTTCTTTCCCAATAGGAAATTGGTAACTAATTTTATGAAACGTTGCAGTTGTCCCAACCCCAAAATAAAATCTTACATTGAGAACATAAAATATGATGAAGTTAACATATTGCTAAAAAATTATGAAAATTTTGAATAATTTGTCATCACAAATGAAGTTTAATTGAAGCTAATTATTATTTAATTTAAAATTGTTAGACTTTTAATAAATTTGTAATGCTTTCTAGAAGATAAATGATGTGGACCTAATTATAATTAGTTGTATAGTTAAATATATTTAATTAGTGAAATACTTTGTTTACTTGGCACTATATTCTATAAATACATCTATTTGGAGAGTATGATGGCAAAGAAAATAATAAATTTTCCTCTTGATCTATTATGGGCATAAATAAATTACTTTACCGACCTAAAAAGTTTGGGTTCGAGTTGACCCGTTTGATAAATAAGTCGGGTCCGAAATTTCAATCCGTTTATTAAACGGATCAAGCCAGGTTGACCCGCCAGCCCAATTTTGACTTGAAAGTGATTCATTTAATATTTTTTTCTTAAAATTTTTTATTTGTTAACATGATCTTCTTATTTTTGATCAATTAATCTAAAATATTTGTTTAACAAGTTAAAAACTTTTTAAATTAAAATGAGTTTTGCGGTCTGATTTGGGTCATTCGGGTTGCTAAAACGTTGGGCACCAGTCCAAATTTTGACTCGTTTGTTAAACGGGTCGAGTTCTAATAGATTGGATTAGTTTAGATAAATTTTGGGTCAGACCTAAACCCGGCTCATTAATCCATTTTTACATCCCTACGTACTATTTTGTTTCTGCTTTTCTTCTTTATTTAAGAATGTTGAGTAGCTCAAAATTCTCCAAATAAGATCAAATTATCATCATTTGTTCGCTTGTTGAACCAATCTATCATTTCATCTCTTGCCTCTTACACCATCTCCATATCTCTGATCCATTATGTCATCTCCATCTAAGGCTTCGTTTGGAACATATTTTAATTTTTATATTAAAAATTGTTTTAAAGAGCAATAAAAAAGTCATTCCAAATGAAGTCTTAATCGTCGACGTCCCAGCCATGAAAACAATGTCATAGACGGCCATGAATCACACCAATTTTTTGTTATTCTCGTTAGATATACGTTGATTTTATTAAACCAAACCTGCCTCAAGAACTCAAGAATTCTCGGAGAGAAAGCCACCAATCTCATTCAGCCCAAAATCTGATGTGTGCCCAGTTGCCGACGCCAGATCTGATACATGGACACCTCATATCTCCTTTTATCTTATTTTTATTTTTCTTCTTTATTTGAGAAAGATTGACTAGCTTTAAATACTCTAACACGTTATTTGGTTGGAAGTAAAGTGAGGTGTTAAGTATTTTTTTTGTAAGGGTTTTGAGCATATTGATATTTAGGGGTTGTTTGGTATTGGATTTTCCTTGAGATTTAAGTAGGATTTAACCTAAATCCAGCCAAATGGTTTTCGGAGGACACGTAAATCCGGTGATGACGTAAATCCCGGATTTACGACATAAATCTGTGTAAATCCGGGTAAATCTAAATTCCATTCTTCGGCGGATTTTACGGGCTTTACACTCGCAGTAGCTCTCTCCCGCGGTGCCCGTCTCGCGGAGTTCCTGCGAAGTTGTTATATAGATGGAAGACACAGTTACTTCACCCTCATCCGCAACCCTTGCCGCTCCAATCTCGCTTAGTCAGCCGTGTTCCTCTACCTGGTAGGCTGGTACACATCTTCAGCTGCATTCCTGCGAGCGAGCTCTCTTCATCGGGCATGTATCACTCAGCCCCCACTTCTGAAATTTTCTGTTTTTGTTGCTTATGTTCGAAACTACTCAATCTACTTCCTCTGCCACTGCTTGCATAAAATAACTATAATATTATAGCATTATAAGATCGACTGAATGCTTTGACAATAGCACGGACAAGCATGTCGGTGACCTAGGTCCGCCTCTTGAAATATGTTGCCAAACAATTTCTTAATATTTAACAGGATTTAACATTTGTCATGCCAAATAGTTTTCAGAATTTAACAGCCTCATGATTTACTAAATCCAAATTTACAAGATTTACTAAATTATACTAAAGTTAAATCCATTCCAATACCAAACAGCCCCTTAGTTGGATGAAAAAGAAACACAATATAAAATATTATAAATGTAATACAAAGTATTATAATTCATTTTTGAGGTAAACTAAACTCGTCCAATTTTGAATAAAAATCATTTTACCACAAGCAAGATATATTGTTATCGCCCCGCTAGCTTTTGCTCACATGCCATTGGCGGCCTCCCGCTCCGTTGCTTGCTGCCCTCCTCTGCCGACTGCTGCCATACTTAGCCGACCTCCATTATCACCTCGACCAGCTAGCATAACCGTCACCGCCCATTGCCTATTCTTACTATTGGCCGCTATCACAGCCACACACCTTTATAAGCATCTTCAGTCCTGATCAGCACCATCCGTCACCCTCTGCTATATGTCGAACACTACTATTTTAAATTTTATATTGTATTATACATTTATATTACACTCATCTAAATATTTTCAAATATTACAGACACATTATATTCCTTTTTTAACAAATCAAATAGTCATTAAATACAATTAATTTTTTATCCTATCACTTAATATCATGAAGTCATTACCCTAAGATGAACAAGAATTGTTAACTAATTTCTTTAGCCACGTCCACCAATCCGCATCATGAACAATTCCAAAATGTTCCTCTTCCACTAAATTTCTTTTGGGAATTCTTCTACTCACTTCAGGTAGAAGACAAAATTTATAAGTGAGAAAAAGACACACCATGACTCGCCAACAACCCAGTGGTCGCGCGACCGCCTTGTCAACGGTGACCACATGAGTGCGACAGTGGGTGTTGATAAAGCAGGACCGGTATGAATTTTTACAATAGTGATCTACTGCTTCACATTGGAAAAGACAGAACGTTGACTACTTCCAACTTTGTCGCTGGCGGCTCTCGTAAGAAGAAGAGCTGCAGCTGACTCGTTCTTTTGACTTGAGTACGTCCGCCCTGCCTTTGCGTTCCAATAAATTAATCGGATTTTAATTCAGTTGATCCGAATTCTAACCCATTTAATAAACGGATAAACAGGTGAATCCGAATTTAGGCAATCCGGATGTCTCGAATTTGATCTGATAACCTATTTTGATTAAATATATATAATTTATCAAGAATAGAAGTTAGATTAATTATAAATAATGTAGATTTACATAGGTACCAATGAATTCTTGTGTATTTCAATATCTAACATCTCTAGATTTTGGGTAGTTGTTTTCCCAAGATTTTTAGTAAACAATACAAAGTATGATCACTCTTAGGGCATTTAGGTATCAACTGGAAGTGTAATCGAGTCAAACTAATTTGTGAGCTAGCTCAGGCTGAACTCGATGAATAGTTCATGAGCCCATCTTGATGAGCTGATGAGCCCAACTTCTGCAAGCCCCGACACGACTAAACAACATGTGAGCTGGCTTCTTTAAAAATATTAATTCTTAAGTATAATTAAAATGTATTAAAATTCAATTTTAGTATGAAGTTGTTAAAATTTTAAATTTTGTCTCTTCGTTGTTTGGGATAAATTTTTAACTTTTTTTTTATTTAATTTCTTATTCTTTTTATTATGTTGATGTAGTAATTGTTTGAATAAAAATTATCTTATCTCTTCAATAATGAATGAGTTTGCTCTCGAGCCATCTCGGATTCATAGATTTAAGCTTTTGCTTGAGCCTGAACTCGATTAATTAATCAAGAAGCTCAAATGAAGAGTAACTTGAGCTCAGCTCGACTTGTAACACACCCCTGATATCAACATTTACATTTTTTTTGGATAAAATTTCAAAAAAAATTTTGACCAAAGAATTTTTTTTTTCCTTCAAATTGGCCTTAGAGATGGTGTTGATGATTGAAACAATGAAAAGTGAATTTAGAGTATTTAAAAATTGATCTTATGAGCCCTAAAACCCTTAAAATGATATTAGAAAAAACCCATATTGTTTCTCATTTGTATGGATGTTGTTTTTACATTTTTTTTATAAAGATAAAAGATTTTTTTTTAACTGAATAAAGTTTGAAAAAAAAAAATATTTCAGGGTGGGAATTATATATATTTAAATCTTATGGAAAAAAATCCCTTGGATTACTTTGCTAAAAAGCATATAAATGTCCCCATTGGGGCTCAAAGTGAAGTCATAGTTTGCTTTCTATGCTCTAATTTTTATCTAAAAAAGAGAACAAAACTTTCTTATTAAATACACAACTTTGAGTGAGCATCGAAGTCTGTTATTCTTATTTCAAGGCTCAGATCTTTATGAAAAAATAGTAAACACTTTTGAAAAACGTAGTTGTAAATGGTGGTGGGAGAGATCACGACTCTATGTGAGATTTTGTTTTTGTTTATTTTTATCTTAGGGCAGCTGGGCACCAGATAAAGTGATAAACACCTCAGACCTATCTCTAACCGAAAAACTCATTTTTCCACTTCAAAATACAGTAACACTTCAAAATGTAGTAATTCATTTCCAACCGAATTTTATTTCTTAACATTAAAAAAGAATATTCCGTATATATTCTTTCTCAATCAAACTCCACACGCTCCGCCTCCGCTATCTCTGTTTCTGCAAAAAAAAAAAAAATTTCGTGAACAGAGCGATCCCAATATCGACGTTGCACTATTCACGAACACAAGAATGGAGAACGTTTTGTTGTTTGATTGGAGCAGTTCAAGGATGCCAAACGCAGGTATGGACTTCGGTTGGAGATGGCTTAATAACAGTGAGATGGAGATTGTGATGATATCGCATCGGCAAATAATGATACGGGTGAAAAAGGAGAACTGATAAAAAAAGTTTTGGTGTCCCTAAAGTAATATGATTTTGTATCAAATTTCATCAATTTTAATTCTTTTCTTTAACCTTTTTTGCTTTTTTTTTTACCATTTTGCTCAATATGATACTGACATCTAAGAGTAATGGGGAATACCTAATTAAGAAGTTGGGGTGGAACTAGCCTTAGTTTTTAGGGAAAATAAATTTATAAATAACACCTCTACTAAAGATATCTCTACCAACCCCATATAAAAATCAAAATGTCATCTATTGATGAGATTTATCGACAATAATCTTCTTCTCTTCAAAAAAATCAAATAAATAATAACAAATTGAAATTTGTTGGAGCCATTCCAAAATTACTGCACAAAATTATGACTTTAATGAGGTTTTAATTTAGGTTTACTTTGGAATAATTTTCTGAAATTTTTTTTTTCAGATTGTAATCATAATTTTTTGTTTAGTCATTACTTTTTCAAACTCTTAAAAAGTTAATTTCTACATCAACTTTAAAAAAATTATTTTATTTATAATAGTTTTATAATCATCTCTATAAATATCTATGATTATCCCAAACAGACCCTTAAATACTTCCATAAATAATAAATAGCTTTGTTGCTAGGGCCACCCTTTATCATTCAATAATTCTTGACCGTTTCACATAGTTGCTTTTTCTAGTTTCAATAATCATTTTGTTCTTTATTTATTTTTTAAATAATTTTAATTTATATAAAAATATATATATTTACTTTTTTTAATTTATATATCCACTTTCCAATAACTTTATTTAGAAAATTATTTTATTTATGAAAATATCCACATATAATTTAATGCTGAAGTCTCTACCTACCAAATTGAGGTAGGGAAGATTTTTCTCCAATCAGGCATTGACTTGTCGTGAATCTATTAATATATGATGTTAGGTTTTGATTGAAATTATTTGGTTGATTAAAAAACAAAAATGTAGTGTAAAAAAATATAGTATAAAAAAATATTTTAAAATTATTTGGATGAATGTAAAATAAATATAGAAAAATATTTTTTTATTTGGTTTGAAGTAAAATGAATTTGATATAAAATTTTAAAAATGATAGCGGCCGGCGGGTGATTGCGGCCGGCTGCAGCAATGAGTGGCTGCGGTGGCCGCCACGATGGGTGTCAGTGGTGATAGGCGGTGGCTGGTGGCAGCAATTAAGCCAGCTTGCTTGCTATGTAAATGATTCTAGCTTAAAACTGAGTGAGTTTAATTTACCTTAAAAATGAATTAAAATAGTTTATATTATATTTATTTTACTTTATTTTACATTCTTTTTCATCCAATCAAATACTAATACTTTCAAAACCCTATATTTTATTTTAAATACTTTACATTCATTTTATTTCCAACCAAACTCCCCTTTAGCCAAAATGTAGAAATAAATATTTTATTTATAAATATATTTTTTATTTGAAGATGAAATATTTTGTTCAACAAAGCAACTTTTTCATTTAAAATAAAATAACTGCGAAATCCTTTATATTTAATAAATCAAATTATATTATATGAGCTTCTTAAAATAAGAGATTATGAATCCCACTTTAATTTCATGGTTTAAAGTTATTTTATAATCAACAATTTTAAAATAAAATAAAAAATTGAGACCAAGCCTCCTACTCTTAGAGGTGCAAGTGAGTCAAGCTAGTTTGTGAGCCGGTTGGAATCCAACTTGCTAACAAGCTTATTGAGCCATGAGTTCAAATTAGAGTTTAAAATCGAGCTCTAGTTCAAGCTTGACACTGCACGGCTCTTCCGTTTGTTGAGCCGGCTTAATTAATATTAAATAATACATCAATATTTATATTAACCTATTTAATAATTTTTTGTCGAAATTCAAAATAAAAAATTGAACTCCAAAACAAGTTAGTCTCAAAATTTCTTATCACGCTGGCGGAGCTCGAGCTAAATATAAACTAAAGCTTCATTTGGGACGGCTATTTTTTTGCTTTTTAAAGTAATTTTTTAGTATAAAAAATTATAATTTTGATACTACAAAACTGCTTTAAGAAGTCGTAAAAAAGCCGTCCAAATAAAACTTAAAAATTTTTACATTAAAAAATTGGCTCAATTAAATGAGAGCTCTGGCTCGTTTAAATCCCTAATCGGCTAATACAGTAATACCTCTTATTTGTGATTAGGCTGTACTATTCGATGGTAGGGCTATAAAATCAATTGATATTTGAAATAGCCAGAGCTTGATGACGACGGCCTTCCCTCCTAAACGCAACTGGAAATTTTTACGCAGAGCTGCTATCCGAAAGGGGCCCTTCCATTCACGTGCACCAAACCTCTTCCTTAACCACGGTGGATCTTTTCGGAGAAAACCTGGCTAGAGTTTTGTAGAGGAACCTAACCCTAGATTGCCCGTAGGAAGACATCAGCTCTTTGGAGAAGGCGGAAGAATGGACGCGTTGCTGTTCAAGATCGTCTTCATGCTAGCGACGGTCTCCGTCTTTCTTCCAGCCTCTTTCTCTATTCCGTTCATTGTCTTGCACGGTTAGTTTATGATTCTTTCACCGAGCTTGACTTGCTCCGTGTCTGATTGGTGGGGATTTGTGGCGGATTTATGCTTCGTTAGGGTTTTACTTGATGATTTTTTGAGCAGGAATTGGGGATGCATGTCGTAATCGCGGTATTAAGCAGTTCACTGAGCTACTAAGTGAATGGTCTGGTTCTCAAGGTTACTGCCTGTGGGTACCTTTGTCCATCGTCTTTTCGATTTATTTATTTATTCATTTGATGGGTTTGGTTGCGAATGCGGTTGGGTCTTTATTGAAAAAGAAAGATGTAATTTTCTGGTTTCGTGAGATTTCAAATTTTGTATGTCATGTGGACAGGTTAGAAAGATGGATCGCGTTCTTGTTTTATGACTTGCTGGAAATTTGTATTTGAATTTTAATTGACTCGAATAGGCTGCAAGATATGAAAAGGATAAAATCACTGTCGTATACCTCAAGCTTCTCGTTATGAGCTTTCTTTTTTATGTAGTAAAAATTCAGGTAAAAAGTCTGCGAAGTTGTTGCTTGGCGAGCTCTATTGACAGAATGGACTGAGGATACATCTTGTGTTTTTGTAAAATATTATGTTGATCACAGACTGAATTAGCATCAAATGACAGCGGTCTGTTGAAACTTGAAGAAATTTTTATATTGGTATTCCACTTACTTTTTCTTTTGATAAGAATGCCAGCTGAATTGGATTAGGTCATTGTCTTAGTTAATTGATGGAGATTGTGTTTGGTACTTATTGGCTTTGATTAACGATGTTTAGAGCCAGATGCTTGAGAATTTTAACAATTTCACAGGGAGATTGGAAAAGGTTCATGGGACTCATGGGTAGTGCCACTTGATCAACAGGTTAAGTTCCTGTAAAATATTGTGATGATGTTTCTCTTATATCTTTTGTTCTGCTGTTAGTTATCACGTCAGTATCCTGTGTGTTTGCAGACAGATTTTGCCTGTGAAAAGGTAACATCATTATATGGAACAACTTCCCTTTACCTCCATATCATGCTCGGGGGTTTGTCATATCATGCCAAAATGCATTACTTGATCGACAGGTAAAGAAGACGAAAGAACTAGGCGGGGGTTTCAATATTGTTGGCCTTTCACAGGTGAGAGTTGAACTTTTTTATTGTAACCATTTTCATCTTTACTTGAAATTTGCTTGTGTAGTTTAACTTATGGATGCTTGCGTTTATCAGTTTATTCCAGATCGTTTTTTTAAAAATCCTATCAAAAGTTACAAAGCTCTCCATCCACTAGCTTAAACTTCTCTATGCCTGCCTTAAACTCTTCAAATATGTTAGTAGGAGACCCTGAATATGAACCTTGAGGTTCTAGAATCTATATATGATTTGCTTGGTCATTTCATTGGATTAACATAGGCAATCTGCTCTAAGCTATCTGAATATGTCATTTGTTTATCATGTACAAGTTTAACTTTCCTTTCTAACTCTAACTACCTAGTGGTCCTTACATGAATCACTTCCAGTTGGCATGATTGGGGGCCTCACATGCTCAATATGGTCTGCATTCTGATTCATGAAGGTGAACCGATCACAGAATATATGCGGCTTATGGGTTGCTATCTTTGTGCAACAAACTAGGTCATGTCATAGTTGCCATCTGTTGCAGCAGATACACTAGTTCCTGCATGGGCTGGATTCCAAAGATGCAAGTTTGTGTTGGAATAGCAGGTTCTGCATTGCATGCTGTGTTAGGTTTTAGATGATGTAGCAGTATAGTTCTTTTTGCATATTTTGTTGGATAAATCTGTCTTATGCAACACCAAATTGGTCGAGCCATATATGTAGCTCTGCAGACTAGCCATAACTTTACATTGCTATGCTAGTAAATCTTATGAATTTTTTAAATTGAAAGAAAATTTAATTCCAAGAAGGCAGAATCCAAGTGCCAGCGAATATAGAAGATACCTAATTAAGTATTTCTTTCCTACTCCTACCCCAAAATAAGTCATATTTGCCGGTGACACCTGATCTATGTTTGGTTTTCAATAATGCAATCTAGCTCTTATTTCCACCCCTTCTGATAAGTATGTGGTTTACTGACTTTTTGCTTTCTTTTTTCTTTCTATTGAATTGACATGTGGCCTCTGAAGTGAGGATTTTCTTTTGTTCGACGCTCATGTGCCTTGACGATGCTAATTAAAGTTTCCTCTATATCTTCCTTCAGGGAAACTTGATAGGACGAGGGATAGTTGAGTTTTGTGATGGAGCACCACCTGTAAGAAACTCAAAACTTGATGTGTCATGCTGTATCAAATGCCCTTTTTTATGCTAATTCTTCTTACTAGAAGATCATCTTTATTTGTGTTGAAGGAGCAACTAGTGATAATTAAGGGATCGTGTAATTGCAACCATGCACACTCAAGAACGCATAAAGAATGATTGAATAAAGAATAATATTGCCAATTTGATCAGTTATTTATAAGCTACATAGATCTATTCCATGATAATAGAGACATTTTTCGTGTTATTCGATTTATCAACTTTTATGACGTAATCTTTAGCCTTAGGATAGGCACGCTTTACCAGAAAAGTAGCAAATTTGGAGGAAATTTTTGTTTTCATTACATGGGGCTTTTTTGTTTTCTTGATTAATAACAAAAAAGTGTGGAAGCTTTAACTTTTTCAATTTCAAAGAAGTCTTTATATTTGAATTGGAGTTTCCACAATATCATGGAAATAAAATTGCCCCTTAGTCTGATAGATTGTATTATAACTAGTTAATCCTTTATTAATATTTGTTATGTTGAAGCTTGCAATCCTAAAGTATTGGTATTAAGTTTGTGCATGGAGTAGAGTTTCTGACCCTTGTGAATCTAATCTTGGTTTATTTTTGCTAATTCTTGAATGCCTTGACATAACTATTTTTAGCAAGAGCTTTTGCTTAGTCATCATCATGACTTCATGGACATAAAATTTTGAACATGATTCTAATTCTATACTTCAATTTTGATTGAATAAAAATAAGAAGCATAGGCTGCAAAATGAGTTTTGCTGCCCATCGATATAAATGATAGTTCTTGAAAGAATGGTTATGAAAGAAAAGGGTTATGTAAAACTTATTTCGTCAAATTCTGACAACTTCGAAAATTCGTCTATTTTCGTTGCAGTGCATCAAAATGCGTGCGATGCTTACGATCGATATTTTCGAGTTTTACAGGTTATACCAAGTATGATACAGATAGAACTTGTGCAATACAAATGCTCTAGCATGAAGTAGTTAAGGTGTGGACAATTATAAAGTTGATCCCAAATAATTGTAATAAGGCTAATAAAGCCGATGATTAACTCAGCCCTTAACTGAATTAGATAGTAGAAATGGAATGCACACTTCAAATTTAACTCATGGATTCATTTTTGCGTTGCCACTTGTTCATTGTGTAGAGTTATTTAATGGGGAGATGTGCGTTGCTTTAGTCTTAGGGGGAAGAGTTTGACGTACAAATGCCTAATTTAGATTTGTAAATTAATTGAATATGATGCATTAAATAAAAATAAAAATGGTGTCTATTTAAAAAATACTCATATGTTTTACGTAATCATTTTCCATATGTTGCTTTGAACTAGGCAGGGGAACAAACTATGAATTTATGCCCAATGTTGTTTCCGGTCTGACCCTGCTAGCCCTTGTGGCCACTAGCTGTTTTGTTGAATTTATAACAATGTCTGTTTTTTTTTAATCTTAAGGGGGTTTGGGTGCAATATCCATATCCATGCAAGATGGAGTTTTTACTCAAGCCTAGTGTTTTCTATGTTCATCAAAGTTATAGGCCAAGGGTTTATTTTGGATATCTTTTAATCATCTTTGTTCTTCAAACTGCAATCACACTAATATTTGACAAACAACTTCTCAACTTATAAATTTTTTGCTTTCTAGGTTCATCATCCAACGTTTTATTGATGCAGCTACATTATATGGTTTTTCAATTTAAAATTTGACAAATATCATCTAAATTTTAAAAAATTGCATTATAACTTTAAATAGTAGCTTTTCCTACGACAATTTTATAACCAAATTTAAAGGGAACTGTAGTCGCACCAAATGTACCTCAAATTGCCAAAGTTCTTTGCTCATTATGGAACATCCATATCTATGTAAGATGGAGTTTTTACTCAAACATGGTCTTTCCTATGTTTATCAAAGTCATAGGCCAAAGGTCTATTTGGGATAGCTTTTAATTAGCTTTGTTTTTCAAATTGCAGTCACTCTAATAATTGGCAAATAACTTTTCAACTTAAAAATTTTTGCTATCTAGAAATTTTTTTAATGACCAACTTCATCATCCTACGTTCTATTGGCGCTGTTGCATTATGTAAATTTTCAATCCAAAATTTTATAATTCTGTCTATATTTGAAAAAAAATTACATAGCTTTAGATAGGAGCTTTTTCTACAACAATTTTATAATCAATTTTAAGGTCAGCTGTAGTTGCAACAAATGTACCCCAAAAGTATTGCTAAAGTTCTTTGTTCACCAAGGACTCAGAAAACAGGATTTATACCCATTTGAAATGGTAGCCAAGGAAGAGCGGAAATTTCAAAGAACAGTTAATATCATTTCAGTAAGCATTATGTAGAAAAGGAAAAAAAAAAGTTAAGCTAAACTAAACTTTTTGATGTACCACAATACAATAGAAAGGACCTGTACTTCATCTTGCTATTTAGAAATACGCGTCAATTCTGCAAAACAAAAGCTGACTTTTGATATGTAGTTTGGAACTAGAAGTATTTTCAAAGCATATGCAAATTTAACTGCAATTTTGCATTGTTTTCTTGGACAAATATGAAAGTTTTGCATGATTTCTGGATTAGGTAAGCATGCCATTTGTGGAAGCTTTCTGTTCTCACTTTGCATATAAGATGTCTAATAATGCCAAATGTATCTAATGGTATTGCAAAATCTTCCCATTCCTTTTATCTATAAGAATTGATTATTTTCTTCTTTTCATGTATTTTTCCTTATTATTCTTTTGTACTATTTTAACCTTTGAACAATCATGTTAGTCAGTAGGAAATATGACATCGTCTTATGCTTTTAAACTTTACCAACAGGTTAACAATTTCGTTTCCTTGGGTGGCCCTCATGCTGGTACAGCTTCCGTGCCACTTTGTGGGGTAGGCACTCTTGTTGTTACACCTTTTGTATAGATATCTAATGTCATTTATTTATATTTTTTGTTGTGCTTCTATGGTCCATTTGAGTGTTATATTTTTCCCATCTGGTGCTGGAATCTTCTGTAATTTCATTAGCTATCATACTTCAAGAAGTTGAACCAGAAAAGTCAATAAATGCTAATTGGTGAGAACATAACAACGGCGCCTAAATGTCATACACTGGTGATTAGAGCTATTGTTACTATATTGGACAATAGCCGGTCTTCGAATGGAGCTTTTTTAAGTTTGATAAGATCATTGCATTCTCTTTTTCAACTTGAGATATGAGTAGCTACCTAACAAATGCTACATACTTGTTACAGACATTGTGTTGCTTCTCCCTGATTCCGACGATCTAGTTATATTTCTGTAGGCTTTCAATGAGAATGCCTTTCATGGTAGATTCATCAATTCGTTCTGGAGCTATTGATCCGTTGTTTCTAGGCAGACATCTTTAACTGCCAAAATTTCCAAGTCAATATTGTTCCGATCCCTTATTTTATCCGTAAAATTGTTGATGGTTTTGCCTTTATGTAATTTTCTGCTATAAGATTTATTTAGCAATGTTTCTCATTTGCAGTCAGGAATTTTCTGCTTAATCGCGGATGAACTAATTAAAACAGAGATATACACTGATTTTGTGCAGGTTTGTCTCTTTTAATCTTTTTAGCCCTTAAAAATCAATTTGATCACTCAATGCGATCCTCCTCATAATGATTTTTCTAGGCATTTAGAACGAATCTGAAGACTATTTTTTAACTTCTGAACTGCAGGAACACCTTGCTCCTAGTGGCTATCTCAAAATTCCTACAGTAAGCATTTCTTATCCCGTTGGCATCTTCCAGGATTTTGAAAATTATTTGTGTGCATTTTGTTATATTTGGCAATAGATCTTCTAAATTCCTTTTTTTCCCTCTATTTGTCCTATTTGCCTGGCCCCATCAAGAGAAATTATTTTGTGCGGGCGTCGAACATAGCTCTATGTTTGGAGACCAATCAGAATACGTCATATCGGCGGTACCGAGCATAATACCGAGTAGAGGGTGATGTGGCGCATTTTTATTGGGCTTTGGACGACGTTCGGCATCCGCACAGAATAATTTGCCCCCCATCAATGAGTGTGCTTTGCCCATGCTAACTGCTGATGCACAGTCATTCCTTGTGATTTTGTGAATGTGCCCTCCAATCCCCAAACCAGTCACTTGCCAAATACTGATACATTGACGCACCCTTGGGATTGTTTCCGTATCAATTTTGTTTATGCTTGGTGATCTAATTCATTAGGCACACTAACATAAATGAGTTGAGTCAAATTCTAGCCACCTTTACTGTGAGTTTGAGCTTGATCTTGAGGGCAGTTCTAGAAGTTTGAATTAGTTCATATGCCAGCTCATTTATTATAAGAGAGAAATTTGAAAAAAAATAATTAAAGAAATTAGAGAAGACCAAACAAATTTTATTTATTTAAAATCACATTTTATTTTTTTTCTAAAACCAAATAACTAATGATAGTTAATGAATATTATATTTATTTTAAATAAAAAATGTTATTCAATGCTAAAATATTTTCAAAATATCCTCTAAAAAAGAAGAAACTATACTCCTTTATTAGGCCTTGGTCGGTTGGTCTAGGAATTGAGCAATTGGTCCAGGGATGAAGGTTGACTGCTGCGCTGGGAAGCCGATCGGTCCATGAAGAAGGTCTATGCACTGCACCAGTGAACTGAAGGTTGGAATCGAGCCATTCATGTAACCACGCCCACTGGGGAAGACGCCATGGTCACGATCACCGAGGGGGAGGCCGAGGGAGCTGCTGCTATTGAAGAAGGTCTATGCACTGCACTGTTGACCACTGGATCTCCAAACGAAAATACACCTCGTACCTGAATCCCGCGAATCCCGCCGAGACCCCGCTGAGCCGGCGCCGAAACGATCAGATCCCGGAAATCCTTCGCGGAAGCCTCGATTTCGCTCCTCGCAACGTCAATAAAAGGAAGAGGCTTCGACTCCAGGACTTACCTACTCAACTCGCAAAAGCTTCGGCCTCCACTGCTTCTCCGACCTCTTGCCCTCATCCGACTCCAAGCCTCCAGTCGAACTCCCTCACATCTTCCCTCTCTGGTTCCGACCCCGACGCCCCACTCCGTCGCCTCTTCCGACTCTTTCCTCCTACCCGCTCCACCTGCTAGAGCAAGCCGCAGCCACCTCCCTGTTCCGCCGAGAGAGAGAGAGAGAGAGAGAGAGAGAGAGAGAGAGAGAGAGAGAGAGAGAGAGAGAGAGAGAGAGAGAGAGAGAGAAAGAGAGAGGCAGAACTTTGACCTAGCCGCAAGAAGCACCAGCCCCAACCAGTCGCCCCGCTCGGCCCTTGCCCGCCGATCCAGAGAGCAGAGAGGGAGGGAAAGAGATAGAGAAAGCCCTGCCTACCTCGATTCCTCTGTTGCTGCTCGACTTCGCTCCCTCTCTGTGAGATCGGAAGTTCCGACATTTGATCCAAAGCAACGATCGGAGCTCACTCGCTCCGGCTACGACCTTCCTCTCCCACGCATACGAGCCTTCTGCTCCTACCCAAGGCCCGACGCAAGCTTCCGACCCCCTCCCTTCAGCCGCAAAGCCCACGACCCGAGCCCTATGACCTACCTGGTCCGAAATCTTCCAAGCTAACCTCCATAGCCGAAGTCTACGCTCGAACTCCTCCGCTAGGGCCACTCGACCTTGCTCTCTGTGACTGAATCCCGCCAGTCATCGCCTCATAGAGCCCTAGCCGCCTCTATCTCCCCACTTCACTGGACCTATCTGTCTCCTATAAGCCGCACTCCATTCGATCCTTGTACAGGACCCAACCGAACCCCGAGCTCCAATTACCTCCCTACCCGACCACAACTCAGACAGAATAGGTAAATTCTTTTTATTTATCTATTGTACTGCTGATATTTCCTATTAGTATTAGATAATCAATTATTACTTTAAGTATTATTAACTGCTATACTAATAATGGTATTAATTATTATTTGTACTATTAATATTAATATTATTATTTCCTTATTCCTATTTACATATATACTTATACATATGTATATAAATATAAAGAGAGGAAAATATTCAAAAAAAAAAGGAGAAAGAAAGAAGAAAAGAAAATAGAAAGAAAAGAAAAGAAAAGTGAAAAAAAAGTGAGAATATTTTGCACATTCATCACTGTCATCGCCGGCCCGATTGCCAAGGTATGTCCTCTAAATCCTAAAACTCCGAGAGCCTACTTCGTTGTCTGCGGCGGACCGGACAACCGCCTATACACGCTTTCATAAGCGTGGTGGGATGGGACCCCGGTGCGGCGCCTACAACGAGGTGGGTAATCACCTAAAAATCCTATCCTCGGCGTTCGTGTCGAGCCGGCAAACCGCCTATACACGCTTTCATAAGCGTGGTGGGCAGGGAACCCGGTGCGACACCTACGGCGAGGCGGGTAGGCCCTATACACGCTTTTCTTAGCGTGGTGGGGACAATTTTAAGTACCCGTATGCGGCTCTGTACCTGCGGGGAAACAAATGCCTTTCTTTTTCAGGTACGTCGAAGACCCATACACGCTTTCTTAAGCGTGGTGGGGGATTGAAGACTTTACACGGCCGCGGTGTCCTCGAAAGAGGGCATCTACCATACACGCTTTCTTAAGCGTGGTGGGAAAGGCCCAGTTTTTCGCTATTTCCCCTAAACGGGGGAGATGCCGGAATGCTGCCGAAATTTCGGGTGATCATATGACTGTATCTGAACCTATTTGAGCTCAAAGGAAAAGGACCAGAACTAAATAAAGAACTTGAACTCAACAAGACTACAAGAACTTGAGTGAATCTGGGACTTTGATCTGAACCGAATTTGAACTCACAGAACTTGAACTTACATGGACTACAAGAGACTCTGATTGGATTGAATCTGAACTCATGAACTCAAACAAACCTTCATATTAAACTCAAGTTGAGTTAAGACTCAAATGCAAACGTGACTTGAACAATCAAAGGAACTTGAGCTTGATTTGGATATCAAGTGGGCAGAATTTGAATCATTTGAACAAGCCACTAAACTCGAACTGAGCAAGGACTTGGAGTTGACTTGAATACAACAACGAAGACTCACACTGGACTCGGATTTGAAATGACATGAACTTGATTGAACACAATGAACTCAAGTGAAATATAAAGTGAATTTGAACATTGATCAGATTTGATATGAACAAGGACTCGTACTTTGAATTTGAACATAAAAACTATGCCCGAACTTGAACTCAACAAGATTATAAGAACTTGAGCTCACTGCTTGAACTCAAACGAGGATTCTTGGACTTGATTTTGAACATGCAACTGAACTCATGCAAATGCTCGATTTGAACAACAAGAAGCTTGAACTTGAATATGACAGAACGAGCCATGTTTGGATATGAACTCAAAAGAAACACAAAAGAACTCAAACTTTGATGGGGCATCTGAGTTGAATCAAACTTTGGTTTGATGAATGGGGAATCAAGATCTAGATGCTTAATGAAAGAATCCGGGTGGGTTAAGGAAAGCTCCTACATCCCTACCACCAATAATCATCCAACTCCAAGAAGAGGCATCAAAGAGAAAGATTGAATGCAAACGAGCGAGCAAGGGTTTATGATGTATCATCCTCCCATAAGCATGAAAACAATATTGCAATATACGTCTGATGCCGAAATACAAGCAAATACACTTGAAACAACGTGAGCCCTTAAAGAGCATGATGTCTATATGAGTACGACAATTTGTTTGTGTGAAGAGATACGAGACCGATGCAAAGAATCTCCTAATCGTATAGGATTTTGTGCAAGAGTCCAATGACACTGTAAGAGACTCATACTATAACAAACATGTCATTCGCAGCCAGAAGGACTTGACAAACAGTGGACATAATGATGTGACACATCTAAAGAAAGTACGTGCAATAATTATTTTGTGCCCTCAATCATTGCAATCGTTAATTCAGGACAGCGGCCACTAACTTCAAAGTACAAGGCATCAGCAAATACACAGTCACCCAAGTTTGAAATGATTGAGCTTTTATTTAAGCCAATAATTGAAAAAGAGGATAACAATATGAACCAAAAGTCACTTATTGATTCCTACACGGGCTCTGAAAGAGGAGAGCCAGATTAAATCATTATAGAGTGAATAAATCTTAGTTCAACCGAGTCCTAAATAATGAGTTGGATGAGATTATTGAGACTTGCAAGTTTCTTGATGAATAATAACCGTGCATCCAGCATATCTCCTACGACTAAATATTGAAAGGTTACGACAGATATGAGCTCCTACAAGTTACTATAGAAGACTCGTTGCATACCTAAAGTGGTGTCCATAAGCAAGATGCCAAAGGACTACGACAAATACAAGTTCCTATGAACTACCGTAGGAAATCTATTATGCCAATAGAGTTCTATCCTCGAGCAAGTACAGAAAAGCCTCAGCAAGTGAAAAGCTCCTACGGGCCTGAGCAGGAGGCTAGTTAGTGCACTACAATCTCCCTGCAATAAGCAACTAGTGCACGACAGTCTACCTGTACAAGGCAGCAAACAATGCAATCCCCGAGCTGCTGCAAAACGCCACCGGATCCGCAACATCCTTACAAGCGGACAGAAGGCGTTTGCAAATATTTCTAAAATACCCCCACACGTGCACCTTAGTTTGTATACACATAGGTACACTAAAAGGGGAAAATATAATCCTAAACCCGTATGGGCCCCGGCGAGCGTGTTATTGGTACACACGTGACGTCTAGGGATGCTGCGCGGGTCAATGAGTGAATTCAGGTTCGAACCCGATCCTTCTATAAAGATCAATAGGAGTCGACAGGGTTCGAACCATCAAACAAATATACAGTTGTGGCAACCTATATATATTTGTTTTAATGCGTTCATATTAGGCCTTTAAGGCCTATAATCAAGAGAATTCATCAATAAAGGTGCAAAGCCTACGAAACTCGACCATCTATCGACAACCCGACAGAGTTGACAGGGTTTAACCCATAAATACAAAGGACCTTAAGGTCACCCCGATGATGGCCGCGTTGATTGCAGATTTCAACCGGAGGGGTTAACTTCAAATATTTCAAAATGCCCTCAAACCTCAAATATTTTTAAGTGACCTCAAGGTCACCCCGATGATGGCCGTGTTGAATGCATATCTCAACTGGAGGGGTCTATTCTAAATAATTCAAAGCGCCATCGAAATACTCCAAAACTCCAAATCTCCAAAAATTCCAAAAATTCCAAAGTCTATAATATTTGAAATTGAAACTAAACCATCAAACACTCAAAGCATGAAATCCATCCATCCTCCGCAACAGTTTGCCGAGGTGGACAAATCAAAATATACTTCAGCTCACATAGAGCTAGTGCCTAGTCGAAAATATCACTAGGATCCATTCTCAAATAATCTCCTGCCAGCAAGGACGTGGTACGAGTCCTCTAACCGGCAGTTTCGCCGCCAAATGGCACTGCAGAATAAACGGTTATGACTCGGGGCCCTCTGAACCAGGTGGTCGCCGCCAAATGGCACCATTATATTATGGTTATGGCCAGAGCCCGTATGCTCCCTAATGGCATCAAATCCTTGAGATATGAATCAATAGGATATGATCGATAGGGCACAAAGCCCTCTGTTAGCTAAGGTGGATTCAAATTTGTCCCCTTAGACAAATATTCACCCCAGGTCTACGAGGTACCCTTGGACGAAGCAACCCATGGCTGCCGACAAGGATCCTTCTGTCAGGTTGGGTCGACTACCTCCTCTGACTAAGTAGACCAGGGACCACGATGGCCCGGGATGACGGAACCATGGGATCTTGATCGGGTCCATCATCCATCCCCCCACCATCCGCTTTAAGTGCAAAAATGGTGAAATTTTTAATTTTAAATATCAATCCTTCAAATTTCCTATACCCAAACTCATGCTGCTACTATATGCCAGATGCACGTATCTATACGTATCTGATTGACGACTAGCCTTAATCGAAAGTTCTCTCTCGTTACCGGGAGGGGTAATTAACTATAGGGGCTTGCGCCTATAGGAAACCAGAACTCAGATCATAAAGTCCTCGCAAAATGAGGGCGAAATCTCTGGGTAGTGTCTTATCTACAAACCCATCTGCCTTCCAAAATTTACCCCGGAACTTTAATTCGTTAAAACTCCCCCCTCAAAAAGTAAAAAGCGGGCGGAGGCGGGGGCCGAATTTTCGGAGCCCACAGATTTCTGGCGACTCCACTGGGGATTGGTTTCTCTTTCCATCTTTGGCTAGTCATCTCAGTGTCATAGTAGCAGCTATTTTCAACCCGAATTCAGAATTCAGAATCTTTCAAAATGATCATTTGATGAATCAAAATTTTAAAATGATCATTCAAACAAATCTATTAAGATAACGTATTTAGCAGTATTTTAAATTTGTATTATTTGAATTTGCTCGCTAATGTTATCTGTTTTGTTTTCTATTCTGTGCAAGTCTCTGTATTTTTGAAAGTGTGGGGTGATGTATCAAATTTTGATCACTAACCCTTACCTTTCATTTATGCAGATGGATCTACAGAACACACCAATGACTGTCCAGCTGGGACAAGGAGCCAGGATCCAACTGGCGAACGCTATCATTGAGACAGGGAATGCTGGAGCTACCATCCAGTTTGGTAGCATTGACTTTCCCGCTGTTATTGAAAGGGCCGCCGCCATTCCTACGAATGGCAGAAATACTGAAGGGCCTGCTAGGAGGCCACACTCTGCTGGAACTACCACTCGTCGTGTGCACCTGCCGGCACAACGACTTGCTGCTATTGAAAATCCTCGTGGAAGGATCTCTGTGTTTGAACGGCTGTCGCAGCCAGAAATTCCGGCCACCAAAAGGGTTGTAGCCGGAGGAAGGATCTCCGTGGTGACGACGAACACCACACATCTGCCAACCGGGTTACTTGCACCCGTGAAGAACACTTCTGAGGCTTCCTCATCTGGAGGAAAACTGACCAGGAGGCAGAGAAGGAAGATGAATGCTGAGCTCCGAGCTCAACAACAACTCTCTGTCCACCCATCCAACTTGCCGGCTCAAGAGCCAGAAGCTACAATTCCTACCCGGAACGGGTTTGCGAACCTGAAGTGGGTAAAAAGAAATAGCTCCTCTGGAGAGCTAAAGAAATCATTCTGGGAGCAACGGCCTGAGGTCACAGTTCCTCCAAGGAAGGAAGAACCTGAAACCCTATCAGCTCGGGTCTACAGGGTACTAAAGACTGTAAAGGAGAAGGGTCTGAAGAAAAAGAAATTCCAAAGGCCATTGGTTGTTGAGACCAGAAGGACCCCTCCGAGAGAAAGGCTATCTTATGATTTGATAGCCGAAAGAAGAAGAAAACAAACCCCACGCGGTGAACATCGGGGTGTGACACCTGAACCACACATTCAGGGATCCACCGCCGAAAGGTCCCGGTGGAAGGGAAAACAAATCTGGAGGCCAAGGCCTCGCAGAGAAGAAAAGAACGAAAGAAAGACTGAGTTAGGCGTGACATCCGCACGACATCCGGTACAGCTTCCCGGAGATCCGCCCCCATCAGTAAACAACGTCAAAAGTGGGTCCAAAAGAAGACCCATGATGATGCCAATTCCGACGGTAGACACCTTGGAGAGTCTTCCAGGGGATCCCGTCGTTCTATGACCCCTCCCAATAATGAATCTAACTTCGACCGTAGCCCACGGGTTGAAGAGATCTTCCCTCCTAACCAAGAACCGGAGATCCAGTGGCGCCGCCGCTCGGAGATCCGAGTACTAGAAGAAGGAGAAGAAGATATGGGAGAAGAAAATATTGAAGAATACATGGAAGAAAATCTGGAAGAAAATCTAGAAGAAAATCTAGAAGAATACATTGAAGAAAATTTAGAAGATGTAAACAACACCTTGGACATGGAAGTGGTCTACATGGTGAGACACATCAATGTCGAAGAGGAGGCCTACTACGACGAGGGTGAAGATGATGATGACCGTTGGCAACCGCCTCCTAGACAAGTATATCGGCGCCGCCATGAAGCTGGGTCTACCACTGGCGGAGGTGGTCATTCTCAAGGAGAGGATGAAATTGAGGAGGTAGAAGGGAATCCCCCTGATCCTGAAAACATCACGCTCGCTGATATGCGACGACAGATGAGGCGGCAAATGAGAGCCAAAGATAGAGAAATCTCTCAGTTGAATGAAAAGATGACGGAGATGATGACTCAAATGACAATGATGATGCAGATGATGCAGAAGAATGCTGCAGTTGGTTCCATGCCCAATCCTCCCCCTGATCCTCCAAACTTCCAAGTGCCGCAAGTCTCAGGAGTACGGGACACTCCTGAAGGTGGCCACGAGGCTCAGAATACCACTCGTCAGCCCACTCCGCAGAATATTGCAAGTACCTCCGAGCCTGTAACTGCTGCACAGCTTGAAGGGATCATTACAGAGAAGATCAGGGCTATTATAGCCATTGATCAGGCAGAAAAATTAGTGGGTAAAGGTCGCCCGTACCCGGCAGAGTATGATCAGGTGCCATACCCGAAGGGATATTCTGTGCCAAAATTCAATGCTTTTGACGGCAACAAAAATCCCAGACAGCACCTGGCGCAGTTCAAGGCCACCTGCGGGAATACTGGAGGGAATGATGCTCTACTCTTCCGACAATTCGTTAGCAGTTTGACAGCAGCTGCTTTCGAATGGTACGCCGAACTACCAAATGACTCTGTAAAGACATTTGCAGAGTTAGAGAATATGTTCGTGAAGAGATTTGCCAGTGCGACCGAGAAGATAACGATCGCTGACCTTGCTCTGAATAAGAGAAAGAAGGAAGAATTAGTGACTAAATACATCACTCGCTGGCGCAATCTAAGCATGAAATGTGAACAACAACTTGAAGAAGAACATGCCGTACAGTTATTAATGGGAAACATTGATGATAAAATGCAACCCTTCCTGTGCATGGCTACTATCACCACATTTCAGGACCTGCTGGACAGAGTGGCCAAGTTTGAGAAATTGAACTTGTCAAAATCAGAAAATTATTCTGATAAACCCAAGAAAGCTAAAGCCTCAGGTGTTAGAAGAGGTGAGGCTGACTCCATATTTTTCTCCAGAGCTGATAAGGAGAAACAGATGACGTATAATGTAGATAAAGGCAAGCAGCCGATGCAATATCAGGAAAAGCCTAAGCAAGTCTACAATCCTAACCCCCAGCCGAAGCTGATACTCGGGGGTAATGATAAACCACGAAATTATCAGGGCGGTGGAGAACGCCCGAGGCAAACAACAGGAACTGGTGATCGAACGTTCCCCTCTCTCAAAGACAAAATGAATAAAGAATATTCATTTAAAAGGGAAAGTGTTGCCAAGCTTTTTCGACAGGCGTTGAAAGCGGGTTTAGAACTGCCAGAGTGCAAGAGACCCGAGGAGTCAAAACATAGTGGCGACCCAAATTATTGCCCATATCATCGGGTGATGAGTCATCCAATCGAAGATTGCTATGTCTTCAAAGATTGGCTTGAAAGAAAATATCGAAGAGGAGAGCTCACATTGTCCGACAATGTGCTGACTCATCCCAGAAAAGAATCAACTCGGGTAGTAACGACTTCCTCCGTACCCCCGGTTGAAGAAAGAAAAAATGAAAAGAAGCCAGCTCAGGAAGAACAGTGGGAGACTGCGGTCTCTAAGAAAACTGTGAAAATGCTGAAACAGCTTGAAGGAGTTCCGGGTGTAAAATGGAAATCTCCTACAGAACCAGTGTTAAATCTGAAGGCATTGCCTGTGGCACAAGCATCTACTTCTAAACAGTTTCCCAACCAAGTTGGAACTTCAAAGTCTGGAAAGAAAAAGTCCTCCAAGAAGAAGACAAAAATGAAGAAGCCCAAGGAGAAGAAAACAGCAACCCAAAGGGTTATAGATAGTCTGGATGAATACTACCAGACCGCAAGGCGTCCTGTTAAGCTTGCCGACTTTATGTCAGAGCTCAAGATCGACGAAGCAGAGGAAGCTGACGAGGACCCTCTTCCCACGGAAGTTTGTCGGGTCATTTCAGTAACGCTAATAACTCCGACAAAAGAAAAATATGTCAGAGAGATGATCATTGAGACCTGTCTGGCAACATCGTCAATGGACTACAGTTCAGAGGAGGATCTGTATTTTCTAAGGACAGATGAATCTGATCCCGATATAGCGTCGCAGATAGGACATGTGAATCTGGGAGGTGATTCCGAGTCAACGAATGAATCCCTGGACGCGACGATGGCTGATTCTGAAGAAGAAATCCCATTAAATGAGCCTGAGCCAGAAGAGATCGCTCAAGTACAGTTGAGAAGTGGCAAGATACTGCCATCTCCGCCAAAGAAGCAGATCTCCAACAAAGATAAGGGAAAAGAAATAGTTATCAACGAAGATATTATCTCCGAGGATCCCAAAAAGAAACATACTCCAATCAAGGGAATAGATTATAATATCTTATCACATCTGAGGAAGATCCCTGCCCAGCTCAGCATATACGACGCTCTGGTGATGTCTAAGGAGCTTCGGGAGACTTTGATTCAGGCTCTCAAAGACCCCGAAAGATATGAGGCGTACTTTGCTGAGCGTAACCTAACTGAGGTCCTACAAGCTCGTAACGAGCCGTTCATCACTTTCACCGAGGACGACATGATGCTCGGGACTGCAGACCACAACCGACCTCTGTATGTTACTGCAGAGAGTGATGATTTGGTAATCAGTCGAATTCTGATTGACCCTGGGTCCTCCATCAACCTTATGAGCTTAAAAGCACTAAGGTCTTTGTGCCTCAACGTGGAACACCTTGGGCCAGATAAGCTTATGGTACATGGTTTTAATGAGAAGGGGCAGAAAACCCTTGGATCGTTTATGCTCCCTCTTGTCTTTGGAGAATTCCATACAGAAGCTAAATTTCATGTGATTGATGCGGACACTTCATTCAAGGCGCTCCTGGGCCGCCCCTGGCTGCATGAATATGGCGTTGTCCCATCAACATTACACCAGTGCATGAAGTATCTCAGGGATGGGGAGGAGTTCAGGATTTCTGGTGATATCCAACCCTTTACAGTCCATGAAGCAACAGTCTATGAAGATGCGCAGTACTTCATGCCAAAGAAGTAAAGGCTGTCAAACTCTCTAAAGGCTCAAGCATCTAACCCAAAGAGTGCAAAGCAACCTGAACAGAAAGGTGAGAGGAAGCAGGTGGGGAGAAAGAAGGCAACGCCGACTCTTCCCAAAGAAGCTACCACTGCCACTTCTAAAGAAAGGAAACGCGTACCTCACCTTGGGAGCGACACAGATGAAGAGGATGTCACCCCTACAAAATCCCAGAGGGTATGTCATTCGATGGACGAATGGAGTAGGGAGGTCGCATATTCAAATGATGATTATGACTACGACTCTATCTACATGAACACGGTGCAAGATGTATTCTCTAGAAGGATAGATAGCCTGTCAATTTCAGACAGCATGCTTGTAGTCACCCGTGTTCCCCTACAATACTTCAAAGAAATAATCCCACGAGATGTACACAAAGTTGAGGAACTTGCGACTCTTTATCTACCTCCGATTAAAAAAGGGACCGAGTCAGGGAACATGTTCTACTCTGTGGGGAAGCTCGAAGAAACGAATCGTGACTGGTGCCATGTGCTCATCGATTCCGAAGAGTTATTACCTACGAGACTACCTAGGTTTAATACCAAAGGCATTCAGAAAGTGTTGCGAAAGCAGGTCAATATTCCTACCTCCAAACAGCAACTACGTACATGCCTATGCCTCTGGTACGGAAGGAAACCGCGTCCCTTACGAAGAAAAGATATGGATACATATAAAGGTGTCGGGTTCATCAGGCGAAAATACCTTCAGAAGGAAACCTGCAGAGCAATCACGTGCAGGGAAATTGAATCCAATAACAGTGGCACTGAAGAGGTCTATGAGGCTGATGATCATGATAATCAACCTATAGAAGCCAAGCCAGCGCCAGAAGAACTTGAAGATGGTGGACAGGCAACCACTATGGACGAACTAAAAGAAGTCAACCTGGGAACCGAGGATGACCCTCGCCCAACATTCATTAGTTCCCTTCTGCCAGAAGATCAAGTGGAAGAGATAAAAGAACTCCTCTGTGAATTCAGGGATTGCTTTGCCTGGACATATGCTGAAATGCCTGGCTTATCCCCTGAGGTAGCAGTTCATAGGTTGGCAATCAAACCGGATGTCGCACCCGTCAAACAAGCTCCAAGAAGAATGAGATTGGAGATTGAAGAACAGGTGATTGCTGAAACCAAAAAGCTCATAGAAGCGGGCTTCATCCGTGAAGAGAAATACGCTGACTGGATCGCCAATATCGTCCCGGTGAAGAAGAAGAATGGACAGATTCGTATCTGTATCGACTTTCGGGACCTCAACAAGGCATGTCCAAAAGATGATTTTCCGCTGCCTGTATCCGAACTCCTAGTGGACAACACGTCAAATTATGACATGTTCTCGTTTATGGATGGATCGTCAGGATACAACCAGATCAAGATGGCTCCTGAGGATGAAAGGCATACGTCATTCAGAACGCCCATCGGCATTTTCTGCTACACGGTCATGCCCTTTGGCTTGAAAAACGCTGGTGCTACATACCAACGGGCGATGACCCACATCTTTGATGAATTAATACATCAGAAGGTCGAATGCTATGTAGATGACCTTGTTGTTAAGAGCATAGACCGGAAGGATCACTTAAAAGACCTGAGGATTGTATTTGAAAGGATCAGGAAGTTTGACCTAAAGATGAATCCCCTTAAGTGTGCTTTTGGGGTCTCCTCCGGTAAATTTCTTGGCTATGTCGTTCGTCATCGAGGCATAGAAGTCGATCCCAACAAAATCAAGGCGATCATTGAGATGCCACCGCCAAGAAGCCTCCGTCAACTCCGTTCCTTGCAAGGGCAACTGGCTTTCATTCGACGATTCATATCGAATCTGTCGGGTAGGTGCCAACCATTTTCCAAACTAATGAAGAAGGATGTCCGCTTCAAATGGGATGCAGAATGCCAGGAAGCGTTTGACAGCATCAAGAGATACTTGTTAAATCCGCCCATTCTCGCAGCGCCAATTCCGGGGAAGCCTCTTATACTGTACACGGCAGCACTAGAAGAGTCCCTCGGAGCATTGTTGGCCCAGCACAACGAGGAAGGAAAAGAAAATGCACTCTACTATATCAGTCGGAGATTAATCGGAGCAGAAGTACGATATTCTCCAATTGAGAAATATTGTCTGGCGTTGATCTTTGCAGTTCAGAAGCTCCGCCACTATATGCTCTCCCACAAAATCACCTTGATATCAAAGATCGATCCGCTGAAGTTCTTGATGACAAGACCAGCGTTGACAGGTCGTTTGGCAAGGTGGGCAGTGCTATTACTGCAATTTGATATAGTGTACATGCCACAAAAAGCAGTAAAGGGACAAGCTTTGGCAGATTTCCTCGCCGCACATCCAATCCCAGCTGACTCTCCGCTCAATGATGATTTGCCAGATGAACAAATCATGCAGGTTGATGAAGAAGAAAAGCTACTATTTTGGGAGATGTACTTTGATGGGGCATCATCTATCAAGTCTCCCAAGCCTCCAAATCTTGCAAAGGCCCAAGCTGGCATCGGTCTAGTCTTTATAGAACCCGAGGGAGGCATAATGAGATTCTCGTTCAGTCTAACGGAACCTCGGACCAATAATGAAGCCGAATATGAAGCTCTAATAGCAGGGCTGGAGATTGCAATTGATATTCAAATCACAGATCTTCAAATTTTTGGCGATTCTCAACTTGTGATAAATCAAGTTCTGGGCATTTACAAAATCTGCAAACTTGAATTGGCTCACTATCACCGACGAGCTCTCGAGCTTCTAAAACAAATATCGAATGTCAAGATAACTCAAGTTCCTCGAGGACAGAATGCAAAAGCAGATTGTCTAGCTAAACTGGCCAAGGAGCTTGCATATGAAGATAAAAGGCCACCTATATTTATTGCGGTTGAAAATCGCCGAGTCTTAGAGCCAGCAACCCTACAATTCCCGCAGGCAGAGGGAATACCAGGTTCAAGCCAACAGGATGCAGCCCCGGTTGATCCTCAACCTCCCCAACAAATCACTGTTAAAAATCAACCAGGGGAACGTCAGGTAGTAAAGAGACGAAGAACCGGTAGATTCTCGGAGTCGTGGTTGGATTGTTTAGATGTTGAAGTCGAAGACGATTGGAGGCAACCATTCGTCGACTATTTCAAAGAAAGCAAACTTCCAACAGATAAATCTCTGGCTGCGCAAATTAGAAAAAGAGCATTGCGATACGCATTTGTCAATAATACGCTATATCGGCGGGCTTTTGATCAAATGTGGCTAAGGTGCCTAGGGACCAAAGAAGCTGATAAAGTAGTAACAGAAGTACATGAAGGACTCTGCGGAGCACATCAGTCAGGTCCCAAGATGGCTACTAAAATTAAAAGAATGGGTTATTACTGGCCTACGATGGTGAGAGATTGTATCAACCACGCTAAGAAGTGCCACGAGTGTCAGATTCACGGTGATGTCATTCATCAACCGCCAAATCCTCTACACCCAACGATAGCGTCCTGGCCATTTGAATGTTGGGGCACAGACATAATTGGGCCAATAGATCCGCCGTCTTCGGCAGGACACCGCTTTATACTGGCAGCAACAGACTATTTTTCTAAATGGGCAGAAGCGGCACCATTCAGGGAAGTCACGTCCGAGCACGTGATCAATTTCTTTACCCACAATGTCGTCTACAGATTCGGTGTACCACGCCGCGTGATCTCAGACAATGGCACAGCATTCAAAAGCACGAAAATCTACAAGTTTGTTGATCGTCACAAGATCGACTGGCGGTACTCGTCTATATACAACCCAAGAGCCAATGGTTTGGCAGAGGCCTTCAACAAGACGCTGGTGAAGTTGTTGAAGAAGATCCTCACCAAGAATAAAAGAGAATGGCATACAAAGATGGCAGAAGCATTGTGGGCGTATCGTACGACCTACAAAACACCGACCAAAGCTACTCCCTATTCACTAGTGTTCGGGGCTGAAGCCGTCTTGCCACTAGAAGTTGAACTACCGTCCCTTCGGGTCGCTATCCAGAATGAGCTTACTCAAGAGCAGAATGCTCGCCTAAGAATAGAGGAGCTCGATGCACTCGACGAAGTTAGGTTGCAAGCCCAACAAAACCTAGAAATCTACCGAGGAAGGATGGCAAAATCATTTGATCGAATGGTGCGTCCTCGATCCTTTCAAGAAGGAGAATTGGTCCTGGTGCTGAGAAGACCAATCATCCCACACCGAAGAATTGGTGGCAAGTTCGTATCTAACTGGGAAGGCCCATTCGTCATCGAGAAGGTGTACCAAGGAGGAGCCTACCAGCTTATCGATCTGCACGGTCAGAAGCCCATGCCGCCGATCAACGGTCGACACCTGAAGAAGTACCATGCGTAAAATTGCTCAAGAAAATTTTATATTTAATGTATTGTGTATTCCATGCATATCTATATACACTTTACATTTTATATTTTTGAAATTCTCTTGTGTTGCAAGAATGCATTTCAAAATCTCCCTATAGGACAGGGGGCATTTTAAATATTTATTTGGGTTGACATCATGCTCCGCGCTGAGATCCCCAAATAAATATTTAAAATATCAAAATCTCAAAATTATGCTATTCTGAAATGTCCCTGCGAGACAGGGGGCATTTTAGATATTTATTCGGGTCGACATCGCGCTGCATGCCGAGATCCCCGAATAAATATTTAAAATCACCAACACAAATATTCTTTTATACTGAAGAACACAACGAATTCTTTTCAAAGTGTATGCAGGTGAGCCTCAAAAGATCGAGACGCCACCTTCTCCAACGTACCAAGATTTCAAAGGTCAGAAAGAGACTTTTGCAATTACACACTAACAAATTGAGCCAGAACAACCTGAAGTCTTTCAGCAGCCTGAAGCTTAAGGTTCGAGTGGGAGTAAGAGGTCGGATCCAACACGCCCAAATATGGCCGGATCGCTGGCAGCTCCGTCTACTCAACACGCCATAAGAAAGGCCGTAGTAGCGGAACCCCCACTTCGTCAACCCGTCAGTAGGGACTGTAGGAAGTACGAAGGCGAATTTGACTCGTTAAGTTCAAGTGATCGTAGTCTACAAAATTCTTCTAATTGACCGGAGAATCAAAGTTCCAGTGGGAAGAAGAAGTCTCGAGCAACTACCGAATGTGCGTAGGCTCCAAATCTTCAACCACAAAGGAAGACTCCAAATCTAACAACTTCAGCAAAATCAGCATTGGGAAGCATAATTCTCATAGCTCGAGTCTGAAGTCTGAATGGGTGTAAGAGGTCGGATCCAACACTCCCAAATATGGCCGGATCGCTGGCAGCTCCATCTACTCAATACGCCATAAGGAAGGCCGTAGTAGAGGAACCCCCATCTCAGCAACCAGAGGACGAAGAGCTGTCAAATCCCAGCTCTCCTAATCTGATGAACTCAAGTGACTCAGATTAAAGTCTCCTCATGTGGTTAAGGATCAAGATACTACTCATTATTGGTACTATCAACCAAATCCAAAACCTATAAATCCTTCAACAAATCCGTAAAGCACAAAGCTAGGATCGAAGGAATTTTTCTTCAACAAGTCCACCAAAGCACAAAGCAAAGGACCGAAGAAATTATCCCAAAGTTCATGAAAAGCTTAAAGCTGAACTAAAAGGATTCCGTCATCAACAAGTCCGTTATGCACAAAGCACTGGACCGATGACTTCTCGCCACTGACCTAAAACGACCTAATACGTCTAGATCACCGGCATCTACTCCTTCATCAAGCCCGCCAAAGCAAGAAGCATAGGGCAGAAGGTACAAATCTCCTGACAAGTCAGTAAAGACAAAATCAGGTAATTCTCCATCAATGTCCGCAGCACAAAGCACAGGACAGAAGGAACCAGAATCTCAGGAAAATTAAAGCTACAAAAAGAGGTATCCCGAATGACTTCTACAAGTGTCCCTAAGGACTGGGGGCATTTTAAATATTTATTTGGGTCGACATCGCGCTGCGTGCCGAGATCCCCAAATAAATATTTAAAATTATTTATATCATCATCAACACAACTCAAAGTACAACCGCAAAAACCACAAGAACCAATATGTCAATCCCACTGATGATTACAAATGCATCTGAAGATCCACGAAAGCACAGAAATGGATTCTGGAGATCCATTAACCGATAATTTTAGTGTGACATCCAAGCAAATTTTTGGAGATCCATTAACCGATAATGTTAGTGTGACATCCAAGCAAATTTTTGGAGATCCACTAAATGAAGACCTTTGTGTGACATCTAGAAAAAATATCTAGAGATCCATAAAGTCTATCAGCATACAACAAACCTGATTCGCTCTAAACGTGAACCACATTTGTTGGGGGGCATTTGTTGACCACTGGATCTCCAAACGAAAATACACCTCGTACCTGAATCCCGCGAATCCCGCCGAGACCCCGCTGAGCCGGCGCCGAAACGATCAGATCCCGGAAATCCTTCGCGGAAGCCTCGATTTCGCTCCTCGCAACGTCAATAAAAGGAAGAGGCTTCGACTCCAGGACTTACCTACTCAACTCGCAAAAGCTTCGGCCTCCACTGCTTCTCCGACCTCTTGCCCTCATCCGACTCCAAGCCTCCAGTCGAACTCCCTCACATCTTCCCTCTCTGGTTCCGACCCCGACGCCCCACTCCGTCGCCTCTTCCGACTCTTTCCTCCTACCCGCTCCACCTGCTAGAGCAAGCCGCAGCCACCTCCCTGTTCCGCCGAGAGAGAGAGAGAGAGAGAGAGAGAGAGAGAGAGAGAGAGAGAAAGAGAGAGGCAGAACTTTGACCTAGCCGCAAGAAGCACCAGCCCCAACCAGTCGCCCCGCTCGGCCCTTGCCCGCCGATCCAGAGAGCAGAGAGGGAGGGAAAGAGATAGAGAAAGCCCTGCCTACCTCGATTCCTCTGTTGCTGCTCGACTTCGCTCCCTCTCTGTGAGATCGGAAGTTCCGACATTTGATCCAAAGCAACGATCGGAGCTCACTCGCTCCGGCTACGACCTTCCTCTCCCACGCATACGAGCCTTCTGCTCCTACCCAAGGCCCGACGCAAGCTTCCGACCCCCTCCCTTCAGCCGCAAAGCCCACGACCCGAGCCCTATGACCTACCTGGTCCGAAATCTTCCAAGCTAACCTCCATAGCCGAAGTCTACGCTCGAACTCCTCCGCTAGGGCCACTCGACCTTGCTCTCTGTGACTGAATCCCGCCAGTCATCGCCTCATAGAGCCCTAGCCGCCTCTATCTCCCCACTTCACTGGACCTATCTGTCTCCTATAAGCCGCACTCCATTCGATCCTTGTACAGGACCCAACCGAACCCCGAGCTCCAATTACCTCCCTACCCGACCACAACTCAGACAGAATAGGTAAATTCTTTTTATTTATCTATTGTACTGCTGATATTTCCTATTAGTATTAGATAATCAATTATTACTTTAAGTATTATTAACTGCTATACTAATAATGGTATTAATTATTATTTGTACTATTAATATTAATATTATTATTTCCTTATTCCTATTTACATATATACTTATACATATGTATATAAATATAAAGAGAGGAAAATATTCAAAAAAAAAAGGAGAAAGAAAGAAGAAAAGAAAATAGAAAGAAAAGAAAAGAAAAGTGATAAAAAAAAGTGAGAATATTTTGCACATTCATCACTGTCATCGCCGGCCCGATTGCCAAGGTATGTCCTCTAAATCCTAAAACTCCGAGAGCCTACTTCGTTGTCTGCGGCGGACCGGACAACCGCCTATACACGCTTTCATAAGCGTGGTGGGATGGGACCCCGGTGCGGCGCCTACAACGAGGTGGGTAATCACCTAAAAATCCTATCCTCGGCGTTCGTGTCGAGCCGGCAAACCGCCTATACACGCTTTCATAAGCGTGGTGGGCAGGGAACCCGGTGCGACACCTACGGTGAGGCGGGTAGGCCCTATACACGCTTTTCTTAGCGTGGTGGGGACAATTTTAAGTACCCGTATGCGGCTCTGTACCTGCGGGGAAACAAATGCCTTTCTTTTTCAGGTACGTCGAAGACCCATACACGCTTTCTTAAGCGTGGTGGGGGATTGAAGACTTTACACGGCCGCGGTGTCCTCGAAAGAGGGCATCTACCATACACGCTTTCTTAAGCGTGGTGGGAAAGGCCCAGTTTTTCGCTATTTTCCCTAAACGGGGGAGATGCCGGAATGCTGCCGAAATTTCGGGTGATCATATGACTGTATCTGAACCTATTTAAGCTCAAAGGAAAAGGACCAGAACTAAATAAAGAACTTGAACTCAACAAGACTACAAGAACTTGAGTGAATCTGGGACTTTGATCTGAACCGAATTTGAACTCACAGAACTTGAACTTACATGGACTACAAGAGACTCTGATTGGATTGAATCTGAACTCATGAACTCAAACAAACCTTCATATTAAACTCAAGTTGAGTTAAGACTCAAATGCAAACGTGACTTGAACAATCAAAGGAACTTGAGCTTGATTTGGATATCAAGTGGGCAGAATTTGAATCATTTGAACAAGCCACTAAACTCGAACTGAGCAAGGACTTGGAGTTGACTTGAATACAACAACGAAGACTCACACTGGACTCGGATTTGAAATGACATGAACTTGATTGAACACAATGAACTCAAGTGAAATATAAAGTGAATTTGAACATTGATCAGATTTGATATGAACAAGGACTCGTACTTTGAATTTGAACATAAAAACTATGCCCGAACTTGAACTCAACAAGATTATAAGAACTTGAGCTCACTGCTTGAACTCAAACGAGGATTCTTGGACTTGATTTTGAACATGCAACTGAACTCATGCAAATGCTCGATTTGAACAACAAGAAGCTTGAACTTGAATATGACAGAACGAGTCATGTTTGGATATGAACTCAAAAGAAACACAAAAGAACTCAAACTTTAATGGGGCATCTGAGTTGAATCAAACTTTGGTTTGATGAATGGGGAATCAAGATCTAGATACTTAATGAAAGAATCCGGGTGGGTTAAGGAAAGCTCCTACATCCCTACCACCAATAATCATCCAACTCCAAGAAGAGGCATCAAAGAGAAAGATTGAATGCAAACGAGCGAGCAAGGGTTTATGATGTATCATCCTCCCATAAGCATGAAAACAATATTGCAATATACGTCTGATGCCGAAATACAAGCAAATACACTTGAAACAACGTGAGCCCTTAAAGAGCATGATGTCTATATGAGTACGACAATTTGTTTGTGTGAAGAGATACGAGACCGATGCAAAGAATCTCCTAATCGTATAGGATTTTGTGCAAGAGTCCAATGACACTGTAAGAGACTCATACTATAACAAACATGTCATTCGCAGCCAGAAGGACTTGACAAACAGTGGACATAATGATGTGACACATCTAAAGAAAGTACGTGCAATAATTATTTTGTGCCCTCAATCATTGCAATCGTTAATTCAGGACAGCGGCCACTAACTTCAAAGTACAAGGCATCAGCAAATACACAGTCACCCAAGTTTGAAATGATTGAGCTTTTATTTAAGCCAATAATTGAAAACGAGGATAACAATATGAACCAAAAGTCACTTATTGATTCCTACACGGGCTCTGAAAGAGGAGAGCCAGATTAAATCATTATAGAGTGAATAAATCTTAGTTCAACCGAGTCCTAAATAATGAGTTGGATGAGATTATTGAGACTTGCAAGTTTCTTGATGAATAATAACCGTGCATCCAGCATATCTCCTACGACTAAATATTGAAAGGTTACGACAGATATGAGCTCCTACAAGTTACTATAGAAGACTCGTTGCATACCTAAAGTGGTGTCCATAAGCAAGATGCCAAAGGACTACGACAAATACAAGTTCCTATGAACTACCGTAGGAAATCTATTATGCCAATAGAGTTCTATCCTCGAGCAAGTACAGAAAAGCCTCAGCAAGTGAAAAGCTCCTACGGGCCTGAGCAGGAGGCTAGTTAGTGCACTACAATCTCCCTGCAATAAGCAACTAGTGCACGACAGTCTACCTGTACAAGGCAGCAAACAATTCAATCCCCGAGCTGCTGCAAAACGCCACCGGATCCGCAACATCCTTACAAGCGGACAGAAGGCGTTTGCAAATATTTCTAAAATACCCCCACACGTGCACCTTAGTTTGTATACACATAGGTACACTAAAAGGGGAAAATATAATCCTAAACTCGTATGGGCCCCGGCGAGCGTGTTATTGGTACACACGTGACGTCTAGGGATGCTGCGCGGGTCAATGAGTGAATTCAGGTTCGAACCCGATCCTTCTATAAAGGTCAATAGGAGTCGACAGAGTTCGAACCATCAAACAAATATACAGTTGTGGCAACCTATATATATTTGTTTTAATGCGTTCATATTAGGCCTTTAAGGCCTATAATCAAGAGAATTCACCAATAAAGGTGCAAAGCCTACGAAACTCGACCATCTATCGACAACCCGACAGAGTTGACAGGGTTTAACCCATAAATACAAAGGACCTTAAGGTCACCCCGATGATGGCCGCGTTGATTGCAGATTTCAACCGGAGGGGTTAACTTCAAATATTTCAAAATGCCCTCAAACCTCAAATATTTTTAAGTGACCTCAAGGTCACCCCGATGATGGCCGTGTTGAATGCATATCTCAACTGGAGGGGTCTATTCCAAATAATTCAAAGCGCCATCGAAATACTCCAAAACTCCAAATCTCCAAAAATCCCAAAAATTCCAAAGTCTATAATATTTGAAATTGAAACTAAACCATCAAACACTCAAAGCATGAAATCCATCCATCCTCCGCAACAGTTTGCCGAGGTGGACAAATCAAAATATACTTCAGCTCACATAGAGCTAGTGCCTAGTCGAAAATATCACTAGGATCCATTCTCAAACAATCTCCTGCCAGCAAGGACGTGGTACGAGTCCTCTAACCGGCAGTTTCGCCGCCAAATGGCACTGCAGAATAAACGGTTATGACTCGGGGCCCTCTGAACCAGGTGGTCGCCGCCAAATGGCACCATTATATTATGGTTATGGCCAGAGCCCGTATGCTCCCTAATGGCATCAAATCCTTGAGATATGAATCAATAGGATATGATCGATAGGGCACAAAGCCCTCTGTTAGCTAAGGTGGATTCAAATTTGTCCCCTTAGACAAATATTCACCCCAGGTCTACGAGGTACCCTTGGACGAAGCAACCCATGGCTGCCGACAAGGATCCTTCTGTCAGGTTGGGTCGACTACCTCCTCTGACTAAGTAGACCAGGGACCACGATGGCCCGGGATGACGGAACCATGGGATCTTGATCGGGTCCATCATCCATCCCCCCACCATCCGCTTTAAGTGCAAAAATGGTGAAATTTTTAATTTTAAATATCAATCCTTCAAATTTCCTATACCCAAACTCATGCTGCTACTATATGCCAGATGCACGTATCTATACGTATCTGATTGACGACTAGCCTTAATCGAAAGTTCTCTCTCGTTACCGGGAGGGGTAATTAACTATAGGGGCTTGCGCCTATAGGAAACCAGAACTCAGATCATAAAGTCCTCGCAAAATGAGGGCGAAATCTCTGGGTAGTGTCTTATCTACAAACCCATCTGCCTTCCAAAATTTACCCCGGAACTTTAATTCGTTAAAACTCCCCCCTCAAAAAGCAAAAAGCGGGCGGAGGCCGGGGCCGAATTTTTGGAGCCCACATGCACCAACGCGCACTTTTAACAAACTTGCTTCGAACCTTTCTTTGTAGAGAACTGCTTTCGTGATGGCCGTTTCTCAATGAATACAAACCAAATATTTTTTGCTATAGAGAAAATTAGTTGCGTGCATTGAATTTTTATGGCTGGAGTATAACCGTAATTTTGGACTTGTGTCCTTTCTTCTATATAATGTAATGTAGATGGTCGAAAAAAAAATTGTTCAGAGATTGTCGGTGTTATTAATATCTCATCTTTAACATGTCTTCTTGTTATCTTTATTTAGCTCGGCAATTGCAAAAGTCTTGTGCTGCTTGAAATCTGATCCTAACGTGTTTGTCATCTCCAGGATATATCTAATTATCTGGAAAAGTGCCGCTTCCTTCCCAAGCTCAACAATGAAAAACCAGATGAGAAGAATGCCACTTATAAAGAACGATTCAGTAGATTGAATAATTTAGTTCTCATCATGGTATTCATTGAATAGGTCTATTTACTTGGTTTTGAAATTTTTTGTCTTTATAGAATTATGTTAAGAAAGGTAGAGATAGACCTAAAAGATTTGATTAAAAAATATTAGAATTGACCTTTCTTTATTAGATTTAGATAAGAATTTGACTCTTAACAGGACATTTGTGTAGCTGACCCCACATTGTGGGATAAAGACTTGTTGTTATTGTCGTAGTATAGAATTTTGTAACTCAGCTTCTAAATTCTTGTCAGAATGAGCAAGACAATGTCCTGATTCCTCGGGAGACATCTTGGTTTGGCTATTATCCCAATGGTGCCTTCAATCCAATTCTATCTCCGCAAGAGGTATAATTGCAATTTAACTTGAATTAATCATACAGCACTAAACATATTAGCTTCTGATTTATATTTATTTATCTTTAATCTTTTTTTTTTCTTCACTTCGATACTGCAGACCAGGCTTTACGTAGAAGACTGGATTGGTTTGAGAGCTTTGGATGAAGCTGGACGTGTCAAATTTGTAAGTGTGCCTGGAAATCATCTAGGAATTCTATGGAGCGATATGAAGAAATACATGGTGCCCTACCTAAAAGATGATCCTTCTCCTAAGCCTCTACATTTACCTAGCTGGTTTGCATCAGCTTGGGATATGGCAATGTTCAAAACAAGATTACAGGACAATGAGCCTATTCTTTCGCCATTTATTGATGAATAGGATGAGTTCTGTTTCCTTTTTCCAAATTTATCTAATGTAACTGTAGCAAGAAATTTGTAGAATTTACTATATTTCCTGTCTGTATAAATATATGTATGTAGTCATGTGCATATTTATACAAGTCACTGGGATAGTCCAAAAATAATATTTTCAAAGACTACGTCAAACTCTTTATTCTTAGTTTTATTTTTGTATGTTTTATCTTTGAGGAAGCACTCTAAGCATGCTTAGGTATTTAGGAAAAATTATTCTGTGCGGAGTCCGGATGGCGTCCAGAGACCAATAAAAATGAATCACGTCACCCAAAAAATATACCACGCTCGGTATCTAAGCGTTACTAGACGGAAAAATCGTTCGGTATCCGCACAGAATAATCTCTCAATATTTAGAGGCCGACAGGGCATTCTGATGAAGAAGAGAGTTGTTCCTAGATTTATATCCGGCTACTGCTGAAACTTAATTTAAGGTTGCTTCATATGACCGCTTTAACTATAATGGCTCATTCTTGAACAGCTGCCTCTTAAACCCATGACTATAGGATTTAATAAAATTTGCAAATTCAGATTAGCGAAGTCTTGTGAACAAACCTGCATTTGACCATAGGCAATGATGAAGGTGGCTCGCAGTAGATATCATGTTAAATTTTGATACTCTTAAGAATTTACCAAAACAAAGAGTTAGGTAGAACAAGTGGAAAATATGATTTCGTTTGATAAGATTTAGGTTTTATTTGGGATTGACTTTTTTACTACTTAAATCAGTATTTTAATATAAAAATTAAAATTTTTTATTAGAAAATTACTTTAAGAAGTGGTTAGAAAGCCTAAATATTATTTAAATCTTGCGCAGAACCTACTATCCAAATAACCGCTTAGTTTCTTCAGTGCTACGTGCAGTAATGTTTAAATTGTACTTGGAAGTTGGTACTATCAAACAAAACGGACGAATCAAAGCTCTGATGAAAAAAAAAGAAGAAAAAAAACTGGCTAAAACACAAGAATATGGCTTCCAGCAAATTCTCTCAAGTGCAACTCTACAATTCGTTCCATGCACAAATTGTTAATTGGAGACCCAAATATTTACGACATGATATTTATAATAATAATAATATACAATATGATTTCATTTGAATTACAATTTTCATTACATAGTTTCGCAAGATGGGCACTCTAATCAGTAAGGTTTTGACGGTTTAACCCACTAAAATAAGATGCTCATTGCAGGTTACATGTCGCTTGTGCAAAGGATGGGATCACAAAATGTTAAAAAAAAAAAAAAACAATAATAAAAAAACTATCTGACATACCTAAGAATGGAGGTGAGCTTTTCCTATCCCCTCGGGAAGTGTACTCTGACCTTGTTAAGAATTCGGAGCTGCTATTCAGCATTGCCAAATTGCTATATTCTTCAAATATCAGAATCCGGAATGAACGGTAGAATGAGAGTTCATATAAGGAAATGATCAATCATATGCTGTATAACATCAGCACCTTCTGAGTGCATAAATGTATCCTTAACCTGCTTAGCGTCAGACAAATTATAAGAGGGAAATGTCACTTAAAACAACCATTTCTTATAATATCAGAATCACATGAAATAATAAAATGATCTATAAAGTTAAATGAATACATGCGATATAGCTATAAAGTACGTGGATTTAAAAACCCTTTGATAGGCGGCTGTGAGAGGGGTACCTGAATTGTACTATGTGCAGCAAACCTCTGCTTGCTGCTGTGAAAGCTTACATCCACCCTTTCCCATGACAAGCGAGTAAGACCTACAACCAACTTCTCTGCAAGTGGGGAAATATAAAATACAAATTGGCATCGGTTTAGCATGTAAGGATTCTGGAAGCAAAAAGAGTGCAGATATGAGTCCATGATGTGTACTGTTCATTTTGTTAAGATTATGATCATAAATTCCCTAGTAGGTTGCTTCAAAGAGGTAAATTTGTTATGCCGACCGCAAATTTGATCTGTTAATTGTGATTGAAAAACATATGCTCACAAAATAAATTCTTGAAACTTCAAATGCTTATTTAAGAGAGAGAGAGACAGAGAGAGAGAGAGAGAGAGAGAGAGAGAGAGAGAGAGAGAGAGAGAGAGAGAGAGGTAATAATTTTATGGTGTTACTTTGATGTACTTAACAACAAATTATGAATTAGTTGATTTGTTGTTTAGTAATAATTGTAGTGCTGAAGGTGGAAAACATTCTACGGCTTAAAGGTGATACAACTTTGTGATACTGGCATAATACTATAATCAAGAATGCTGCACCTTTTTCTCTAAGTACTTCAGCAGCCAAAATCAACACCTATAATCTCGTTGAAAAGGCATGCTATTCGGTGATTCATTTTGAAATTTTAAATTAGATAGCAGCACTCGAAAGTAAATTATCTACAAGAGTGGTTCAGCCATAAAGAAGTGAAAAAGAAGAATCTAACTAAAAGATTACAAAACGTGAAATTGAAATAAGCTAAAAACAACATAAAATTTACCTTCTAGCATATCATTGTTGTTTTCTTCAATGGTACCATGTGAACAGCTTTCGGCAGTACTTCCTTTTGTATATTCTTCATAGACAATGTGAGGATATTTCTCGTTTACAGATTTATCCCACTAGAGAAGAAAAAAGATGTAACAAGTTCAAATACTATCTACAGCAAACATAACAGCCGCTAAAACAGCAAAATTCATCAATATAAATCAATACTTGGATAGTTGGATGGAAAAGCTATCCTCCTACTGATGGATACCTAAGAAAAGTATTACCTTTGGTAATTCAGAATTACGTCTGATTGATGAAGTTCTCCAGCCAACAATATCTGATTTATAAGTAGCTTTGGAAAACATGTGACGCTGCTGAAGCAATTTAAACAAGGGTTGCACAATCATGCGCCGCCTGGCAAACACTTATAGAAAGGAGCGACATTTTTGTAATCTTTCCAAACTTCTCAAGCACTGATTTGTATTTCTTTGCAATGTTCAATATACAATCAGATGCAGTTATTTACATGTGAATTAACAATGCAAAAAAACAAAAAAAATCAAAATTTCAGGTAAGCTTAGCCGGATCACTTCACTCCTAAAAGACTTGAGATATCACTTCACTCATCTAATTCTCTTTCAGGACGGTAAGTTCTTATATTGACGGACCTGATTGTGCACAATAACTAATCAACTATAAAAAGTAGATCAATAATTTGAAGATAAAATTATACGATCAGATAGCAATATACATATTGAAAAAAAAGAAAAGAAACTAATGCAGAGAATAAAAGTAGAATCAAAGTATAATACTCTAAAGGATACGATCATGTCCAACATTTGAATAAGCAACACGACGCTCAAATGCTTCCAATGCAGACCTATAAAAGTTCATTATCATCCGCTTAGTTTGCATAAAAAGTCCATAAACACGCAAAAGGCAAAAAGAAAAGGTTTACATACATGAACTGGAGCTCACAATCCTCCACCATGCGCTGTAGAAGTGGAGGTTTCTGGGCATCATTATCAGTAAGAAACAGATGCCTACCAGTTCTTCTAAATATCAAGTGAATAATTAAAGAAGCAATTTTCTCTACAACCGTGAGGCCAAAAAGAAAGGGAACCTGCATCAAGAGAATAAATTTAGCACAATAGAAGTACGTGATAACAAGATGCTAAAGTTAAACATTCAAGATGCGGCATGTTTTATTTTTAATGCCATAAACCATTCCTTCATTAAGAGACTAATTACAACTTCTGAAAAACTCGAGTTCAAGGAAATAGTTGCAATTAAGTTCTTGCACAAACGGGTACAAATGCACGCTGCCCCATGAATCTTTCAGACTATTATATAGTTCGTCCTAAGTGACCAATGGACAAGTACGAGTTATCACATAGAAACAGGGGCGGATCCAACTGATGTTTTCAGGGTGGGCAAAATCTTAGTTAATAAAAATATTAAACAACAACAATAATAATGATGATAAATAATAATAAAAATAATAATAACAAATAGTAATAATAATAAAATGATTTTTTTAAAAAAAATTTAACCAACATAATGCCATTAAATTTATAAAAAAATTTTTATCATTTATCTTTCAATATAATACTGATTTTAGTAAATATAAATTAGAGTATAATCATATAAGTTATGTTGACACTAGACTCTAACTTAAAGAATAATAATAAAAAATGAGCTAAACGTAATGCTCCTAATCCAACAAAATCAAACAGATACCTAAGCCTGGAAGAAATTGGAACCCTCTCACTCGCTCGGTAAGGCTTCGTTTGAGCATGAGATGGACGTTCAGGAAGCTGGGTGAAATGAATAAGAGGAAGGATGCCTTACGTTCTCACTCCCTCGGCAAGGCTTCGTCTGAGCCTGAGATAGACGTTCAGGAAGCTCGATGGCTGATGTTGCAGTTGATGAATCGTCTCCACCTTCCGACTTGGTTCTGGACGGAGTGACTAGATCCATCCGATCGAATGGAATGCTGGGTCGGGCTGTTTCCTCATGCGGCATGGAGGCGAATTCCTCCGTCTCAGATATGGACCTCGCTAGCTCTTCTCCATCGGATATGGATTTAACCAATTGCGAGGTTTCGAATGCATCCTGCCCCAACGTCTCCGTTCCAGACATTAACATGAATTGCGAAACGACCATTCGCAAACAGCAGGTTGCCTCCCCGGTGCGTGCGGTTCATCCCACAATTCCGTGTTCTGATGGTGACGATTGTCATGGAATTAAGAGTGCACTTGAGCATGAAGTGCATAGAGCCAATGTGCCATCTTACAGGTGCGTAGAAATTCCAACTGCAGCCTCTCCCAAGCCTCCACCTACAGGTTTCTGCGCTACAGGTGCTTGTGGAAATGCCTCAAAGATGAAGAAATCAGATTTATCTCAAATTGAGGTTTAAAACCAACGGTCCAACTGTGGTATTCCACCCACAAACTCCAACGAAGGGCCTAATGCTTGGAAAGATGACGGAGAAGGGAGGTGATGGAAAGACAATGGAGAAGGGCCTCTTGAACGCGACTGGGAAGAAAGAATCGCTAAAGTGGCTGCGAAGTGCGAACTGGCGGGATGGGAAAGCACGCCTAGGATTGATAAAATTAGGGCAAAAAAGGTTTTTGAGGGGGGGGGGGGGGCGCAAAATACCAAAAATACTCCCTCTAATATTTTTTTTTTCGAGGGTGGGCATTTGCCCACCTTGGCTTCAACGTGGATCCGCCTCTGCATAGAAATTACAAATTGGTCTAACAATTTCTCATAATGAGCATCAAAGAGAGTCCTAAGAAGTGTCCCATATCAACCCAATATAGCAACTAAGTTAGTGAAGACTGACTCACCGCTAAATATAACGGTGCTGCACCAACTGGTTAACAGGCAGTGGACACAACTGTGGGTTAACGGAAAACACTGATAGGAAATACTTGTAGATCTCAAATAATTCCTATCAATCTTGGGAAAACAGCAAGAATTCTCCACAAAAATCCACACAAAACTAGGAAAACAGTAGATAATTTGTATTATTTGATGAATTGTAAACAGAAAATATCAAGATACAACTGATCCTTTATTCAAGAGGAGGATCTATCTCTCCCAATTCTTTAGATGCCGCTAGAGCCCAAAACCTAAGAGAGATCTTAAATTTCAGCCAAATTCAAGATGCCTTAACCCTAGGAAAACAAATTATTTAATGTATACAATCCAAAAGGAAATTAACGACCCAAGTCTTCAAAAATTAAAATCATCCGCCCGGATTAAAAATCAGGGCGGGGGTCTTTGAATTTTAAAGTCATTCGCCCGAATTAAAAATCACGGCACAGGTCTTCACAAATTAAAACCATCCGCCCAGATTAAAAATCACGGCACATGTCTTCAAATCGGTGTACTTGCTTTACAATTGATATAATTTTATACAAGATTAATTAAAATAATTCTTCTTGAACTAATTAGACGACAATTGAGATCACTGCCAAAGCTCGACAACTTGACATGTTGTATTTTAAGTAAAGAGGAATAACCACTTGAAGTGATTTATGCACAAGAGATAGGAGGCGGACTGCTTGAGCAGGTCTTACGCATAGACTAGAGTGTCGGACAAGCAGAGCGGTGATCGCGCGAGCTAGCGTGTGGGCGCTCGTGCAGGTTCGGTTGGACGGTCGGAGCGTGTGGAAGAGGAAGCTGGAGGCAAGAAGCAGGCCGATATGGGATTGTCAGCTAGGAGGGATCAGACATGCGTTTGTGCGAGTCGATTCCGTGTGTGGGGTGCTCGGTCAGATGTCGGACGCCGGAGGCGCTCATGTGGCTTGGGATTGGAAATGTCGGGTTGCAGGTGTTGGAAGGAGGCGAAGGAGATTTACACGAGCGGCCTGGGTACGGTTGGAAGCTGCTTGCGGACAAGGCCATGGCGTGAGGAAGATAGAGAGCGTAAGTTTTCCCTTTTTTTTTTTCTTCTTCTTATAAACTAGATTGTTGAAAAGAAGTTATGGCAATGAAGAGTTGTCTTATTTCGCGCTTAACTTCTGTCAGTGGGACCGATCAACAACAGATTTATTAGTTCGTGGAGAGAAGCATCGGTTTGATTTTCCTTTTCATTATTTTGTTTCATTCATTTTCATTTTTTTTTTATTAGTCAACATCCGACATCATATCTCGGCCAACAACAAATAATATTTGTGAGTGTCAGCTTGCTTGCAAAAATATAGTAGAATTTGAACCTGCAAGAATATGATAACAACAAAATAGGCTACACAAATTGTTAGCTGTCCTCTAGGAGGGTCTTCCAGAGAAGAATAAGAAGCACACAAGGCAACAATTAAGCAATTTACTCAACCAACTTTATACTAAAAGAAAATAATTAATTTTATACCTATGAGCTAAATCTTCATAGTTATACTAATTAATTACATGGATTTCTGATCATAATTTGTAGTGAGTAATTAATTCATATCTCAATGAAATCTCCTCTCAAATCGATGCTAGTTTGTCAAGAAGCATCAATTTGTCTACATGGAACTAATGTTGTTGTCATGTCATCGCTTTCATAAATATGTTTGCAATATAATGGGTTTTAGAGATGTGAGGAAGATAAATAATACGAGTATAAAACATTTTCCGAATTGAATGAATTAACTTCAATATGTTTTGTCCGCTTATGATAAATCACATCTACAATGATTTCTATGGCATTGGCTTGCCTACATATCTTATGATTGTTATAACAAATTGAAGTCCATAAAGACGAATGGTCTCTAAACATGCAGCAAACATTCTGCTATATTCGGACTCACTTGATGACTTAGAAGAGATTTCTTTTACTCCTATATGAGATGAAAGAACTATTAAGAAACATACACCAACCGATGAAAGACCGCCGAACATCAGACCCAATCCTCATCGCTAAATCCCACAAGATGAAGAGAAGAACCGAGTGGAAAGAATAAACCATGGTTCAAAGTCCCAATAAAATATTAAATGATAAGAAAAATGATAACCAAATGTAAATGACAAATATTTTAACCAATTGTCTAAATATGGCAGGATCAAAAATCACCTTCCTAATTGCAATAATTTCCGTTTACTTATAATGGAGTATCTCTAGGAGAAGTGTTTTGGAGGGTAGCCAAAATAATCAAATCCTTTATATTCATATATTGGTTTAGAAAAATAATAGCGGAATTAGTGTGAACGTCCAAATTTGAGAGGTAAAAACACCAAAATATTTAAAATGTGTCCTAATGATGTTGTTACAAACGGCTAACCAGAGCTACATTTTTCCGAGCAATCCTGATGTCATCAACATAAACTTCAAGAACAATAATCTTACTAGATGTCTTGTAAAAAAATAAAAATGATTAATTTGACTTTGTTTAAAAAATATAAAATAGTGTTGATTGAAAATTTTCAAACCATACATATAATAGCTAGTATTTTGACCCAGTAAAATAAACTTTTTTAAGAGTCATTATAAGTCTAAATCACAAATCATCTTTATCATAACATAAATATTATAGTGATTTAATTACACTAATTTTTCCATAGTTTTTTAGCATTTGTGCAAATCCTTAAGAAATTGACACATGTCGGTACAAGTGGGGGCGTCACAATACATAGGTGCCAATTTCAATCCACACATCGAACATTTCAGCCTACATACTTCCATAGGAGGAGAGGTAGAAAGAATAGGTGGAAGATTCATGTAAATCTCTTCCTTAAGATCACAAAGAAATGCATTTTTCACATCCATTTAGTAAAGTGGCTATCCTTATGAAGCAGCAATTGAGATGACCATTCCTACTATATTTATTTTGGCTATAAGATGAAAAGATTTTTCGTATTAAATATCATATTTTGCTTGTTATGAAAGACAACTAAGTTTTCCTTATAGAAGCCAAGGGCACCATCAATGCAAAGCTTGATCAAGCAGACCCATTTGCAGCTTTTGCGTCTCACATTCAGAAAACACTAAACCATTTCCTATGTATGATTATCCTTAAGAGCTCGAAGTTCTTTAGCCTCTAAATAGCATAAAGGAATGAGAATGGAGACTAATGTAGTGTGAAATCAATAAGAATTTGAATAATGAAAGATTCTAGAAGAACATCTAGGAGCAGTGGCAGAATTCCAGCTAGTAGGCTCAGGTGACAGATCAATTTGCATATTCTTAGGTGGCAGATATGGCTAGGAAAGCTATAAAGTTGTATGTTTTCTTTAGTGGATAAATTTAGGTTTGAATCTTTTAGGAGTAAAATAGATATCATAGAAGCGAATTATTGAGTAATTTTCTCAAGCAAACTTATCATAATAAGAAAGAAATTAATTATATTCCTAAGAGATAAATATTCACAGTCGTATACTCGTATTAATTAATTATACGAATATCTAGCCATTATTCAGAGAGGGTAATTAATATCGTAATTAATTCATGTCTGGTGGATAGGTAGCACTCACTTTTCCTCCTCAAGTTTGAGGGCATGAGAACGGCCAAAAGTTAGCATTTTCTCTAGGCACTTTTTGGTTAATTAAAAATAAGAAAAAAGGATCAAAATAGTCCCTTGACTCTTTATGAAAGACCACAATAGTCTCCAACTATATTAAAGGATCATTTTAGTCCCTCAACTCCTTAAAGAGGAACCAAAATAGTCCCGCCATGAGACTACTTTGATTTTTTTTTTTTTTAGATTTTGATTCATTTTCTCTAAAAATAAATCCATTTCATAAGATTTCTTAACATGATAGATTGTATCAAAAGGAACGAGATTCAAAAGCACACAAGAACATGTACTGCTTATCTCATTGTCAAAAGTTGCACCAAAATATCACCTCTATTAAACAAGCGTGAATTGCCATATCATTCTTTTACCATTTCAATAAAGCATATAACAGAAATAAACAATGTAAAGCAGAAATAAAATTTACTATTACCTGTTTATTTCCCCTAGAGCCCAAATGAGGTGTAGCAACAGTTATGAAATTCATTGCTTTTAGTCCACATATTGTTCCTTTAGCATTCACACCATGGGCACCATCTGCAACATTCACTTGGGATTTTTCTGCTGTTCTGTATAACATTCCTATTGTGTATCTTGCAACCAATCCACCCACAGAGTGCGCAATAAAAGAAATTTTCTTAAGTCCTGGTCTTTTACTAATGAGATCAACAACCTATTGAAAAAGCCTCATCAGCAATAATTTACATGAGAGAAGGACCTCGCTTCATTCTTTCAAATTTATAAGAAAAATTCTAACCAAGTAGCAAAATAGTGCTCATCGAAGTTCAAGACTCATAAATGTAAATTCTCATCTCATTATCCAAATTACAGACCAACCTCTTCAGCTAATCTTTCACCCATAACATCAACACCATCCAAAGTAAGTTTGTTCATGTTGCGCTCACTACCTGTAATAATATAAACATATGCAAGCAAACAAAAGAAAATAAAAGCCTAAGCAAAAATAAATAAAAAATATGCAGAAAAACTTAATTAGTAAGAAATTATACACATGAGTGTCATAGTTAGTATTACAGAAAATCCCCAACAGCTTAATAAGTTACTTGGCATAGACATAAAAGATTAAAAATAGTTAATGAACATGCACACAACATTAAGTCACTGTTTTATTACCACCAAAACGTTAGTTGGTGATCTGAAGCTAAAAGTTTGTAAATATTAGAATTATGGTCATTTGGAATTTAAAGTTTTGCAAATTTAAACATTAAATTTGAACTTAAGCTTTTTTACTTTTAAAATTTAGTTGTAATTAGTTGGATAAGTGGGAGTTAGTATTTACATATTCAGAGGTTATTTTAGCTTTTATCCTTTTATATTCGGGTTTTTTGTAGCTTTTGTTGCTAACTTTGAAGACATTTTCTTGTCGGGACTGTGGCAAAGTAGGCCTAACTTGAGGTTGATTTCCAACAATGTAGTGGGCTTTGGCTCGCGAGACAATAGCAAATATAGGACTGAAATGAAGTTTGCTGCTGTGATTGTTCGGTGAGCCCTTTGGATTTTGTAATCTCTCCTTTTCCGTAGCTACTTCAAAGGAAAATTTAATTTGTTTCTATTTGATGATTGTTAATGGAGATCTAATTTTTCTGTGGAAGAAAAAATCATTCTCCTTATAGGATTCAAATTCATGATCAAATTTAACAACTATATTTTCAAAAAAAGGTCCCTCATACAAGCACGAGATAACTTTTAAGATGTTTTCTTCCTTTTTTTCATTTCCTCCCATTTTTCCTTCTAATAATCTACTTTTATTATTAATTAAAATGGGAAAGGCATAGTTATTGGGCGGTTAGGACACAAAAAAATCATAGAATATTTTCATATCACATGAGAAGAGAGAGAAAAAAAATCGCCATTCCTAATGCAAGGGCTGAGGCATAACTTCATGCCTATGATGCACAGACACGGACACGGCGACACGGATACGACACGACACGGACACGGGACACGTCAATTATTGAAAATATAGAACACGGGCACGTGTTGGACACGGTATTATAGTTTTTATATTTTAAAAATAGTGTATAAAAATTGAATAAGTATAATTTTAAAAATAATTTAAAAATAATAAGTCATTTAATTAGAATTTGTGCTTAAAATGATTAATATTAGGATGTTGAAAGTCGGGCGTTGATGTTATTTATCAGTCATCGAGAGAGGAGATGACAATGCAGTCGAGAGTCGGGCATTGATGTCATGCAATAAATATTGGGCGTCAATGTTAAGAGGATATTTATCATCGATGTTGAGAGTGTATTGGTCATCGATGTTGAGAAGGCGTTGGACAAAGATGAGATGTCAAGTTGTTGGTGTAGAAATTGATAGCATCAAGCATTAATGTAAAGACGACGTTGGACAAAGATGAGTTCGTTTTGAAATGTTGATGTTGTAATGACGCCAGACGTCAATGCTAAGATGACATCCAACATTGTTGTGAAATCAAAGTTGTAACCTGCCAAAGAGAAATTAAAATGAGAATATTCGATGAATAGGGTATTAAGTGCGGACGATTGATTTGGTGTTGTGGATAGGAAATAAGAAATTTAATTTTTATATTTTAAATAAATAAAAATTTTAAATACAAGAAATTATATTTTAAAAATTAAAAAAATATTCAAGATACGCGTTTTGGACACGCGTGTCCAATTTGTATTTAATATTTTTTTAATCAGACACGTTTTCGGCGTGTCCGACATGTGTCGGAGAAGTGTCGGATACGTGTCGGACACTGCATGCCTCTTTGAGGAGAAGTGTCGGTGCATCATAGCTTCATGCTCATACCCAATTCACGTTCTCAAAAAAAGTTGATGCTTCACAACTTTTAGATAGCTAGTATATCGTCGTTGGCAAAAATAAACTTAAAAATCTGATGTTACCATGGTACCATCATTATAAGCTCTAAATTTCAATTTCTTCTCTACGATGCCAATGTACTTCTCAGTGATCACATGGCTGCTTGGGAAATAAAAATGTACTCAATTCGTTCATAGTTGGATGATCTAGGATAACTTTATATTCATAGTCAAATCTATTTTCTTTCTCCTTTCCTCAATGAAAGAAACTCATATTCATTTGTTACTCCCAAAGCCATCAAATCAAGTTGTTCAAAAGTGATGTAAAAAGATTTTCAAGAAAATAAATTTGAAAGCCAAAATATTTATGTTTACCTTATATATGCTAATTAAAAGATGATGTGCTTTGAACACAATAAGAATCTACTTATGTCAGGGACTAATAAGAAACCCAACACCCTTTAAGAAGGTGATAGGAAACACTTGTATATCTGAAGTATTTCCTATCAATCTTCGGAAAACAGCAAGAATTTTCCACAAAAATCCACACAAAACAACAAAAACAGAAGATAATTTGTATTATTTGATGAAATAGAAATGGAAAATAGCAAGATACAGTTGATCCTCAATTCGAGAGGAGGATCAATCTCTCCCAAATCTCTAGATGCCACTAGAGCCAAAAAAACCTAAGAGATCTCAAATTTCAGCCAAATTCAAGATGCCCTAACCCTAGGAAAACCAACTATTTAATGCATACAATTCAAAAGGAAATCTCTAAACAGTCCCTACATTCAAATTTTCCTCCCAAATCCCTCAAAAATCCTTCCAAAACAGCTCCCTAACCCTTGTGGCTTGTGTTCGGCGTGTACAGGAGGCGGACATTTCAGCCTTTGTTCGCGTAAGCGGGTCCCTTCGGACTGGTCCAATGGACCAGTCTAACATTACTCCTCTCTCAAAGATCCACCTTGTCCGCAAGGTGAAAAGACGACACCCTCCTCCATTCCTTCTTCATTACAAACAGTAAGAACCTGAAGAGTTTGGTCCTTACACCTGTGCCCCGGCGTATAACTCTCGTCACATCTGAAACAGAGCCCCTTCGCCCTTTTCTCTTGTAATTCCGTTTCTGTAAGCTTCTTGAAGTTGTCCGCATATCTTACTCCTACACTCTTCTCCTTCGAAGTCTCCTGAAAAGTACCCGGTGTCGGCTCCTTGGGTGCCAGAAAGATGGTGGTCCTCCTGTTCAGACCTCCTGAGCTACTGCCTCCCATCTCTTTCTCCAAGTGCCTCTGATCCTCCACCGATAGAGCTAGCTTCATAGTCTCTCCCAAGTCACGAGGCCTCATTACTCTAATAGCTGCCCGGATCTCTGGTGTCAATCTCTTCATGAAATTTCCCTCTAGCATTGTGTAAGGAAGACGGTCCAATCGGCTAGCAAGGTACTCGAATCCCTCCCGGTACTCCATCACTGAACCATCTTATGTCAAGACGAATAACTGCTCGTAGAAGTCTCCTCTCCTGCCAGTTCGAAAACGTTCCATCAAATAATCCTTGAACTCTCTCCAACTTCGTATGGGTCGTCACATGTCCCTCCACTGGTACCGAGACAAAGCATTTCCTTCCAAACATAGGCCCGCTGCCATCAGTCTCTCCTCCTCTGTCAACCCATTGATGGTGAAATATCTTTCTACCTTGTAGATCCACCCATGTGTGTCCTCGCCCTCAAAGATGGGCATATTCAGCTTTCTCACCTTCAGGTCACCCCCGTTTCCCCTGAATCCTCCATAGCCTCCCATTCCTCGAAGAGGAGGTGCCCCCTCAATCGTCACACTCTTCCCTTCGGCGCATATAACCAAATCCTTCCTCAAAATCCCCTCTTCTTCTTTCAAAATCAGCACCCCAGCAATTGAAATCATCCCCTCTCCTTACAAATTCAGCATCCCTTCTTGCGTAACCAATGCTCATCTCCTCCCTAAAAAGTGGTTCTATAGGAGGCATTCCATCTTCTCCCTTCATAATCTCCACTTCTGGATTTTCCCTTCTCCTAAATGTATTAGGGTTCCCACCTCTTCCATAGCTGCCGGTAGTTTCCTTTACTTCCGATGTCGCCGGTTTGGGTTTGGCTTCAAGTAATTTCTTCAACATGTCTTCCACCACGACGAACTTTCCCTCCATCCTTTCATTGACAGATGCGATTTGATTTTGAAAATCAGCAATCTTCACCTCAAAATCTTCTTTGAGTTGCCCAAGTTCTACCTCCAAAACCTTCCACTTTCCTTTCGGCCATTGGTTCCTCTTTGATCGACGTGCTCCGATACCAATTTGATAGGAAACACTTGTAGATCTCAAGTATTCCATATCAATCTTCGGAAAACAGCGAGAATTCTCCACACAAAACCACAAAAACAGTAGATATTTTTTATTATTTGATGAAATAGAAACAGAAAATAGCAAGATACAGTTGATCCTCAATTCGAGAGGAGGAACAATCTCTCCCAAATCTCTAGACGCCGCTAGAGCCAAAAAAAACCTAAGAGATCTCAAATTTCAGCCAAATTCAAGATGCCCTAACCCTAAGAAAACCAACATTTTAATGCATACAATTCAAAAGGAAATCTCTAAACAGTCCCTACATTCAAATTTACCTCTCAAATCCCTCAAAAATCCTTCCAAAATAGCTTCCTAACCCTTGTGGCTTGCGTTCGACGCGTATAGGAGGCGGACATTTCCGCCTTTGTTCGTATAAGTCGGTCCCTTCGGACCGGCTTGACCGGTCTAACAGAAGGCTCATTGGATATGTCCAAATTCTAAGTCCGTTAAAGGAGGTGGCTTCTCAAATGAAATCAAACAAAACATGATTAAATTTTGTTAGATTAATTACAATACAAATTTCTTTCTTTTGCATAAGATTTTAATCCTGTGTGTGGCTTTCATAATGCCCAACTTTGTCTTGTCAATTACAAGTAGAAGTCCATAAAACTTTTATTTTAATTAGATTTATACTATTTTGATTTTCATCATAAGTACTAAATGGTTTTGAGGCTAATAACTTATGTCTTGCACAAGTTGCATGTTGCATATAAATCTACATTGCATGTGAGATCTACACAATAAACCCTTACCTTAGAATGTCCAACATCAAATTTGTTATACAAATTTACGGCTGCTATATCACAATGCCTATGATAGGAAATACTTAGATCCACGTATTCCTATCGCTCCGGAAGAGGAAAAACAGCAGGAAACTGCTGTTTTCAGCAGTGGACAGCAGCCAAACGTAGGAAAACAGAGAAAACAGATGAAAATCTGAAGGGAAAACCACACCAATGCTTGTATTTCACTAGTAGATGCAAGAAAACAATAAAAGATACAATGTTCTTCAATTTGAGAGGAAGAACAACTCTCCTAATCTCCGGCAACGCCAAGAGCCCAAGCAAGAAACCCTAGATCTCCAAATTACATTCAAATTCAAGATAACTCCCTCTCCCTCCTAATCCCCCCTAATTAACAATAAAGGATGACTACAAAATACCTAAACTGCCCTTACTATTCAAAATTTTCCCTCCCACATAAACAAATCAGCCCCAAGTGGGGCCCACCTTGTCCGCCCCCCCCCCCCCCCCCCCCCCTTTTGTCCGTCTGCAGTAAACTTGGACCGGTCCAGGCTGGACCGGTCCAGCCGGCCCCTCCTGGGCCGGCAGCTGCATAACAGCCTACTAGACACAAGATCTAACATAGGTTCAATTAACATATCATCAAAAAAATCCAATTTAAGCAAAATCAATTTAGCTATGATTCTAGATAATTTGAGTACAACTATAATAAAGCTAAAATAAAAAATCAATTTAGCTATGATTCTATAGAATTTGAATACAACTATAATAGAGGTAATAAATTTTTTTATTTTTGCTATGATTCTAGATAATTTGAGAGCTAAGAAAAATAAATTTGTTGCAACACATAATCTTGGAGTACTTGATAAGTTATTAAAGTTATTTAAGACTGTAATATCACTAATTTTCGAAAAGTTAAATTTACTAAAATAGAATTAATAGAACCTTCTCAATATTTTTGCTAGGTGTTGTTACTAAAACAAAATTTTCATTGATTGATACAAAGTATAAATTTAAGTACAATATTTTACCATTCATGAATTATAATGACCCAATTTTATGATCAATTTAAAAAATCGGACTATAACACGTTTGAATATTGGCTTAGATTTGAAATTTAGCTAAACATTATTTGCCTAGAGATTTTTTTTAGCACCAATATTAATGTTATTAAAGGATTCAAGGTTGAATTAAGTTATAATTCTCCACACACAATAGATAAGACTTACTAAATATATTTAGAATTTGAAAATTATTACATTTATCCTTAGCATTAGATTTTGGAAAATATTAAACTTATTCTCCTATTAAGACTACTGTACCTTAGCTTAATATTTCTAAGAACGACCTTTTACATCTTATCTACTAGCATGATTATTATATCTGATCAAATTTGATCCTATTAAAGAAATTGCGGTTCATAAATACTCTTAAAAGGATGACTTAGAAAAAAAAGGTTTATAGTTATAGAATATATATATATATATATATATATATATATATATATATATATATATATATATATATGCCAAACCAAATTTGCAACAAAACTTTCACTAGAGTATGCAGCAGAGCATGCATCATAACCTATTCATGCGCTTGAATGCAAAATTAAACGAGTTAAAACATTAATATAAAATTTAAAGTACCTTTGGTAATGCTTTTTGCATCATACTACTACTTAAAACAACAAAAACAATTTCAAGGCATTTAGTCTCTGTTGTGAGAAATAATTCAACGGTATGAAAGTTGAAAAACAACTTTATCTAACAATAATTTAGACTTCTCAAAAAAAAATCATAAATTTAGCTATTCTATTTAATAAATAAATAAATTTATTTATGTATAATTAGTTCATCATACTATAACAATACTTATTTCAGTTATTTAATCATTGATATAGTTTCGCTGAAATTTTTTACCTCATAGCAATACTATAGACGATAATCTTGCCAAACAATCATCTACTCGATAGTTGATAGTGTAGCCCCAACAAAGCATAGCATAGTGCAACACAACATAATAATGTCAAACAGAGCCTTAATTTGAGCATAATATCATATTTAAATTCAAAACTTATCTAGATTTGAATCTATACCTAGCTTTGAAAACTAAGGCTATAATGCATATTGAAACTATTAAATCAATTGAACATTTTGTTGACGTAACTCCTAACAAATTATCAAATAAAAATATCATTATATATTAGTCAAAAAGGACATCAATTTGATTTTCTATACTTGGTTTCCTATCCTAAAAAAAATTCATAAAATTAATTTTATTAAGAAAGTCAAATTATGTCAGTGTCATGGATTTATTCATGATAACTTCTTCGAAAAAATAATCTTAAATTCAACTCCAACTATCAATTGGAATTCAAAGATGCATAATTCATCATAATTAATATTTAGAATATTTGAATAACCTCTTCTTTAAAGAGGTTATTCATCTACATGATAAACACATTTTATTAGAATCAAAACTATTTATTGGCACTTATAAAAGGAGATTTTATGAAATATAATACATCTGAATTTTAAGTTTTATTCATATTTGCCCCTATCCACAGACTATCTAGAAGAAACTTAATAAGATCTTTATCATTACCGTACATCTATCATATCATATTTCATTAAGCGTTACTTAAGTATGATTTACATCAACATATTTCATTAAGCGTTACTTAAGTATGATTTACATCAACATATCGTTGCAATAGATATTAACAAAAAAATATGTTGAATTCAATGAAGGTAATAAAGTTATGGTCCATCTAAATCAGGAATAATTTTCTGTAAGAACCTTATAAAATAACTGCTAGAAAAATATGGTTATGTAAGTAATAAACTAAATTTGGATGGAGACATGGTAGTCAGAAATTTAAAAGAACATGGCTATTAGTTAAATTTTAACTGTATTTAATCTGACTTTATAGCATGTCAAGTGTCAACTACTGCCTTAGGTTCTTCTCTTTTCGCCCCTCCTAATTTCTAATCCAATAGCCACACAACTTCCAAATAATCATATTAATCTTGCGATTGACGCTATAATTGATCATGAAATCATTTCCAATACTAATACAGGATATCAAATGTATCTTATGGAGTGGCAAGACAAGTCTGCATATGATAATTAATGGTTATTTCTATAGGAAGTTCAACAATTATGACCAAATAAAATTGAGAAATATCAACTACATAATTTATTGGTACTAAATATTTCAAGCTAGGCAAAATTTGATGTAAAACTAAAAAATCTGTAGTCATTGGAAATGTAAATGTTTGTGTCAAAAAGACTGGTTTGAAATTTGGACTAGCGCAAATATAATATTTGAGCAAGAAATTTGAAATTTGAAATTTTAATTGTCAAAGTTTGTTTAAATGGGAGTTTGTATTTACATACATATTGTTATCTACTCCTAAGAATGTTGTTACCTTATTTTGGGGTTGTTTTGGAGCTTATCATATATTATTTAGGTAATGTTGCTATTTTTGAGAATCTTTCCTCTAGACTACATATGAGTCAGTGCTCCTTGCGGCTAATTACCAAAGCTTTAACTATCTTAGATTTCCGAGACCGTAACAAGTATAACATGGCCATAATGAAGTTAGAGATTTTTGTTCTTTAACAAATCCTTTAAATTATGCAATTTCTCCTTTTGATGACTGTTTCAGTTTAATTTACTTCGATTTGAGCACTAGAAATAAGGATCTGAGGTATATAAATTAATTAATCTTGGTTGAATAAAATCTTGTTGTAGAAATGCAAATTCTTCTCCTTCCCTCCTTGTCAAATGTAAGAGTTAAAATTTTGAGATAGACTCTCTTGGAACAATCACGTAATTTCCCCTTTTCTTCCTTCTTCCCCTTTTACTATACTAATCATTTTTTATTATTTGTTGAAAGCATGTTTAAATTTTATTAGTTTGTCCACAATATAGTTTTTTTTTTCTTTTAAAGGGGATTTTTCTATCAAGTGCATGAAACTCATGATCCTTAATTTTTTGTCATAATTTATAGTAGAATATCATAACATTTTCATCTACATACTTTTTTTTTTCATCATAGACAGTAAATCACTAAATCATTGTTTTAAGATTAATAGATCGTGCCCCCTTAAAATTATGATCTATTATATCTGTATCAAAGACCCTAGACTCTAGAATGCACTAAACAAATTGTAGTAGGTTAGGTTTGAAGAAATAATGAATCACATTTAAAGTCTCAAATCAGGATCATTGAACAAAAATGTAATGCCAAACCGAACCAAACTTTTATGTTCATGATGCCAAAAAGCATTGTCCGTCAACCCAACACATAACCCATCTTACATGCCAAACCCAGGCCACCACTGCTTTTTTCCCTTTTCCTCCTTTTCTTTTCATTTTATCCTGAACTAGGAGAAGAGAATAAGCCAGATCCCTAGTTGAATCCAACCAAAAAAAAAAATTGATGCCTAGACTTTTGCATGAATGATATTGTAATCTATCCTCTGATGTTTTGGAATCTCAATATTTTATTGAATATTTCTTTTCTAACTTGAATTACCAATTTTGACTAGTGATATTAGGTCAGTTGGTCATTGCCCTTTATCTCCATTAGGGATGCCATGGGTTTGGAGGCCCCCTAGAAAAAGAACATTACCAGTTTCAGATTAAGCCCTTTACAAAAACTGACAAAATAGATTCCATTTTTCCTTACTGGGAATAGGATAGTTTCCATATTCTGCAAGATGTTTGCAGATATAAAGTTTTCAAAAGCAGGATGGAGAAGTTTGGCGATAAATCAATTTTTTAATTTTGAAATGCTGAAACTAAGCTACAGTAAGTGGGAAAATCTCAATACATGTGCTCAGTAAGAGTTTCCTTACAGTGAACAATCACTTTGTCTTTAAGAGCCTTCGCAAACTGGTTTGCAGCAAACTTCCAGTCATCAGTGCTGCATATTAAAACAAATTCAGAAAGGAAGTTTTTTAAAGTGAATAGAGAAAGGTTGAGTTTTGGAAGAATAAAAAACAAAGGATCGTTAAAAACAGCCAAGGAAATTGTAAAAGCATTCCAATAGCGGGCACAAGCATGTAGACACACAAACGTAGATGTGAAAGTTAAAATAGTTTGATCAACCACAAGCATTCGAAAGAGAAAATAAGAATCACCACCCAAACCAATCTCTGCCTACCACCCTCCCATCACCCAACTCCTCCCTGCACAATTCACCCATCTGTTCACACCGCCATTGTTCCCCCACAAAATGTCCAACTCCCAAAAACCAGAAAAGAAATGATCAGCAGGATTCCCAAAACTAAAATGTTTATTCGATCTTATAAAAAAAATCACGAAAATATTGCACCATAAATGAGTATCATGACCGCGTGCAATGATAATATATATAAGTTGTTTTACGATAATGCTATGATGATATGAATAAGATCTCAAATAAATGAATGTTTTTAGATGTGATAAATTTTCCTCGTTACATTTTCTAAGTTGTTCTTAATCACACTCTTAGTGTTATAACTTATAAGTCAATCATTCGTAAATTTAAATATAAGCGACAAAACAGCTAACAAGAATTAGCATTAGAAATGTAGACATACCATGAACCTATAACAAAGACATAAATTAATTGAAGCATCCGTGAAATAAAATGCATATAAAGAGCAGAGAACGGAATGGAGAAGGAAACCCAAAATTTATCACAATTAGTAATTACGAAGCTACAGGGTACAAATTCCAACAATCTCCACCTCCAACATCAAGTCCTAGTTCTTCGTCGTCTTTGATCAAAGGTTATATTATACCAAAAGATAACTCTGATTATTAATTACATACTAACCTTTATGCTAAAGATCTAAATGAACCAATAAAAAATGTAAAAAAACATATCATTACAAAGCCCACCCACTTGATCCATATCATATTCTATCAATATAACATTTTTTTTAATATTGCTTTTAGCTTGGTCAAGACAAGGAAGTTGCCCTACCTATGTTCATCCATATCCTGAGAGAATTATAAAATTATATCATTTAGTTATTTTACTACCACATACCGAGAAAAAAAAAACCCTTGAATCCATCTGTAGCCAAATGTCTCACAATACATACACGTCACCGACTCACCGGCAGACCAATCACAATGAAGATCTCGGCAAAAACAGAAAAAACTTAAGGCCTGACTTCTCAGAAGAACTAAAAATGGACAAACGGAGAACGGAGTTGTGACCATCCATAAAAACAGGATAACACCGAATTCAGTCTAGCACCAGTCAAATTCTTCTATTAATCCTCTACGGTCAAGGAAAAAAGATCAAAGAAGAATGAGACTGAGAAAATCATAATACCTTCCTAGGATTCCATGAACCATTATGACTAGATGATCAGCTGAGGCGGATACATCCGAAGAGCTAACATCGTCGACTCCTTCGAAACCAGATTCCTCTGCGTAGACTCCACTCTCGCTACCCATTTCTTTTTGCTCTCTTGCGACTGAATTCTAGTTCCCACGGTCGATTGCAAGCAACCAGGAATCGCAGAGAGAGAGAAATAGAAGGTAAGGGGGGTTTTATAGCCTTCGGGCGGGTCGGGTGACGGGGCCCGATTAAGTGGAAAAGATCTTATCTGAAATTGTGCACTCAAATAAAGCACACCCACAACTTCACCGCTTGTATGGATTACTTAGCGACTTAACAATACGCGATGCTGTACATATCTCGATTATTTTGAGACTGAAATTTCACTTTAATTTCAGTATTAGTGCTTAACTAGATCTACTTAAAAAATAAACTTAATAAATTATATTTTTTAGTTTAATTTTTATTTCAGACAGGCAAATGACCCATCAATTGAATTTATATAAAAAATTATTTATGATCTATTTTTCATATGATCTTATAGGGTGTGCATTTTTGTTTTGAGAATATTTTTATTAGATCATGTAACCAAGTGATGATGTGATATAATTTGAGTGTGAGTGTATATGCCATCAAAAAAATTATCTTGATCAGGACTGAATCTAGATGTAAATATGAATTAGAAACTTTCAAAATTAAATTCGGGATCATCCAAACTCCTATTTCAACAAATTTATAGTCAAACTAAATGTCTAGAAGAGACAAACCCAATGACACTAAAATCGGCCCAATTCGAACCCAAATGGATCCAAGTCGAGGGCCCGAAGCCTATTTGAAAACTTCATAACATTAATTGGATGACCAAATGATATCCAAATGAGACAATGCTTATATTCAAATCGAGCGGCTCAAAGAGACAAATCCAAAGAGCCGAAGATCGCCAAATTCTGACATCATTAAAACACTCAAATGCTCGATAAATAATCTATGATTGAGGGAGTTAATATCGGTCGTCCATTGAAACACTCCCAATGTGCCCTTGATCTTCTCTCTATTTACTAGCCATGCTACTCCAAAAATTTATAAATAGACCTCTCATTCTTCACAAAGGGAGGGCGAGGAGGAGATGAAAAATATAGGAACTCTCTTGTTTTCTCAAGCTTGCACCACCAATCAGATCTCTTCCCGACCACGGACAATCACCCTCATCGACTATGGTCCTTCCGAGCACTGTCGCAAACCGACTACAGTCGCTCTAACCACTCCTACCTATCGACTATGGTCCATCTGACCACAGTCGCCTGCCAACTATTGTCCCTCTGACCACCATCCCCCTCTGATTGCGGTTCCTCTGACCTCTGTCACTCGCCGACTTTAGTCCTTCTGACCACCGTATATTTATCAGCGGGGGTGAAGCTCGATGGAGGCCAAGGTTGTAGGTTTTACGGGAAGCGATGGCGTCGTCAGCGCTGAGGGATTTCAGCAGGATTCTCGAAGATTTGAGCAGGATTTCAATGGATACGAGGTATTACTGATTTTGATGATTTTTTTATTTATGTTAAATAATAATAATGTTATTATTATAAAGATGTCAACAATGAAACAGAATTTTGTGCACCTTGAAATTTGTGCGTCTCTGCCTCGATTTACGTGTCGTTACCTCAGAATCTGCACCTAATTTTCTTGTGATTCTCTATGCGAAATTGCAATCGATTTTAGGTGCTGATGACATTCCAAATGCAACGGCAGATCTGTTTCGCAATTGGGCATCGTTTGGGAAACAACTCATGTAAATTTTGGGTGTCGGTCACTGATTTTGACCATTTTCGTCAGACTTGACCGCAAGGTCATCCCACTTAGGCAAGTTTAACGCTTTGATCGTAATGATGCTGTCTGTTTGACGATTGGAGATCATTTGGCCACTTAAGTGATGTGTTGCATCCGTCGATCATCACTTAAGTCATCAAATTCACCTTATTTTGCTTGTCTTTAGTGTAGGGGGTCAATAGAGTCGAGACGAGCTCGAGTCATGCCCAACTCGAGCTCGACTCATGAGCCGAATCTCGAGCTCTAACTCAGCTCGCTCCACTGTAAACAAACTTCAGATGCACGACGAGCCTCCGACTGTCCGATCTTCCTTCTGCGAACTACCATTCCCTGTGGTCAGTGAATTGCAATCTTTCACGGTCTGGTTCTCCTTCGGTGAACTCGCAAATTACGATCCTTCACCGCTCTGCGGTCCACGAACTCCAACATGCGCACATGGCCTGCCTCGAAAAAGCGCGCTCGGTCCATGAACTCCATTGCGCGGGATTTTTTTTTTTTTTTTGGGGGGGGGGGGGGGGGGGGTAGGTCGGGAATACGCGCGGGATTTGGATTTCGCAAGTGAGATTTCAAAGCGTGCAAGCGGGATTTTAAAACTACAGGTGGGATTCAAGCTGGCTCGCGAGCTCAAGAGTCGAGCCTCATCAAGCTCGAACTCGATAAACGAGCTCAAGTTGGAGCACGAGCTTGAGCTCTTGGCTCGATAAACTCGGTTAACGAGCTCATAAAATGAGTTGAGCTCAAGCTGGCTCAACTCACTTAGGCCATCTCCAACCAAAAAACTCAATTTTCACTCCAAAATACAGTAACTCATCTCCAACCAAACTCCATTTTCTAACACCAGAAAAAGAATATTCTGCATTTATATATATATATATGAGAATTTTATCTTAATTTATATATTAATGTCGTATCTTAAATAAATTAATTATGTAAAAAATATTTTAAATTCTAAAAAATAATGTGTTTATAAATTATTAATTCTGAATTATTAAAAATAAAAATCTACACTTAAAAAATTAAAATTAGTAATCTAATTTTCAAATTAAAAAAATAATATGTGTGAATAATATGACATCAATATTAACATCATACTGTTCACTCTAAGAAAATTAACGGATCAATCGACGCTCGGTTGAATCATTTGATAGACGGCATCCGCCTGTCCAATGTTCGGTTGCGGATGGTCTTACGTAGCATTAAATTACATGCTTTAGACATTAACATCTGAACGCTATCAGGAAAGCGTTGGAGACATACAGATGCCAATAGGCGTCAGCACGCGGTTGGTGTATATAAGTAGACTTGGCCGGCTGTCGGTTTGAAACTTTGAAGAAATAAAAAAGATGCCGCTTTATCCACGCGGAAGTTAAAGCCCCTAAACGAATAAATAACTGACACGTATATAACAGAGATACGAATTTCTTGATTATATTTAAGAAGGTCATCTTAATTAAAATTTTTTGAATTATTTTTTTCCGATTTTAAAGGTGACGTCATCCGAAATTTATTGGAAAATTTAATAAAGTTTTTAATCTTAAGCTAAATATTTAGATCATACATTCCATTTATTGGTTTATAGGTGAGATATTATGATTCAAACGGGTAATTTTAAAAAGCTAAAAATGGAATGATTTGAGTCCAAATGAGTATAATTTGCACATTTAAAATCATATTAAAAAACTTCTTAGGATTATTTGAGAGATCAAATATTTTTTTAATTTTATATGCTTATAATCAAAATGAGCATCTTCATGAGAAGAATCTAACTAGCTAAATATTGATTAATTCTAAAATCATGATACAGAGATGCTGAAAAGATGTCAAATAGTCAAAAAATTAATTTAGATTGTTCGCTAAAGTGTTCTGATTTTTCTAATAGGAGTGACCAAGTTGTTGTCTCAAGAATATATAAATAAATCATATACTAAATAAAGATGGGGACTTTTAGGGGTTCTTTGATTTGCTAAAAAAAGGAATGCCAAATAAAAATGAATGCAGTGTAAAAGGAATGTAGTGTATTTAAAATGTTTTAAAATTACTTGGATGAGCTTAAAAGGAATGCAAGAGATTATTATTTTTTTACTTAGCTTGAAGTAAAATTAAGGCAATGTAATGTAAAATAATTGTGGTGGCTGGCAGCGGTCGACGGCGATATTCAGTGGAGGCTGGTGATGGTGGTCGGGGGCCTGATGTGGGTGGTGGCCGTTGGAAACTATGGGTGGTGGCGAAAAATTGGTGGATCTTGGTGGCCGATGACTAGCAATCAGTGGTGGCCGATGACAATAACTCAGTTGGCTTATAGTGAAAAAGGAATTTGGCCAAAATTGAGTGAGTTTATAATACATCAAATATGAATTATGAGATGCAAAAAATTTACTAGAATTTTATGCTACATTCCCTTTTCATCAAACTAAACACCCAAAATTTATTTTGCACTACATACCTTTTGCTTTGCATTTTTTTTTCAATAAAACAACCCCTTAGTGGAAAGAGTTCTCAAGCTTAGAGAATTATAGAGCTATAATCATCACCAATCAATATCCATCATCCATTGACAATGATGTCCACAATCAACCAACATTGATGCCTATTATTACCATTGTTGGATGCCCACCATAGCCGCTGTCAAAAGCCAATGGATGACCAAAAATAATGTTCTTATCTTATGTATCTTTTTTTTTTCATTCCCAACATGCGAGGTATATTTTTCTTCTCTTCACTGGATCATATTAAGTCAATTGTGATATCCTCTATACTTTGAAGATCTTATTAGACTCTACTTCTGTCTCCATCAATCTATTTGATTTGAGGGATGCTATCAAGTTTGACAAAGGTCACCTAGAACTTTATTGTATGCCAATTGATCAATTGATAGGTTTGTAACAAATTACGTATATTTTTAGGAATAAAATATTAATCTAAAAGTAGTGGGAACTTTTCTTTTTATAGCTTCATTTGGGATTGATTTCAACATCTTTAATCATTTGAGGGCTTATTAGGTTACTCTCTCTTTATCTCTCGGTAGCTAGCTCTAATTTTTAATTGTCATTTTTCAATCTAAGACTCTATTATAAATTAAAATTTTAATTTTTCTTTAAAGTATTGTTGCTTAGATCTTAGATTTTTCCAAAAAAATAATTCCCTAAAATTTATTTGAAATTATGAATGTGTCGACTATTAAATTATAAATTCAAACCAGAGTTAATGTGTTTTATCACCATCATCATCATCATCATCATCATCATCATCATCATCATCATTATTATTATTATTATTATTATTATTATTATTATTATTAATTTTTTTATATCTTCGAACTATAAAAGGGAATGCTTTGCATGCAATTGTTCTTATTAGAAAAAATTATATACTAAATAACAAAGTAAAGTAGAAATCATGGTGCCAAAAACAAAATTCTTATGTATGTTTTACATCTTCAAAGTGACAAAAATAAGAGCACAAATGCATAACATGTAACTTACAAGCATTTTGTTTTTTCATAGGACACATCATTAATATCCTCATTAAACCATTTCACATGCTCAACAAATCAAGCGGCCTCATCAAGTCTTACAAGTATGGCCATTAATATCCTCATTAAATCTTACTAGTTTTTGTATGAAAGCTCTCCACAAAATAAAATTGGCATTTGTCCTTTGAAATCACATAAAATTTAAAAATACATATTCTCTCACATGAAAATTCAAAATTGCTCTTTAAAAGTGTTGTGGGTGCAAAGAAGTGAGATTTTTTTTTTTTTTTTTTTTTGCAATAATCTGATCCTTGAATATCTACATGAGAGATCAAATTCAAAATAATAAAATATGTTACATAAACTATAAAAATTTATATAAAAAGATAAGGCCTTTTTTTCTACTATAAAATAACAGTCAAGATTATTATTTAAGAAATAATAATTTGATGGTGTTGTACCCCTGCATTGTTAGGCAAGGGCTGATCCATTTGTTTTCTCCGTAAGATTTCATACAATTTCTCCAATTACATTTTCTCATTGGACATGTTGGATGAATTGTCAGATACTATTTCATTGTTGCATTCATGAATAGTTTCTTTGACCTCAAAACATGCCAGAAAATTAAAAGCAGATAGTAACTGCCAACATTTATAATCAAGGGCGGAATCAGCCTCAGTTCTTCGAAGGTGCAAACTTATAAATATCAACTCTACACAATATATTTAATTCAGTTATGAGACAATCGTCTAAAGATCATAGTATTTTAATTTTTTTGAGGGGACAATTGCCTAAAGACTCTTATAATAAAGAGAAAAAAATGGAAGGAGACAAATTACCTATAGATCCATGTAATAAAGAATTTTTAAATTTTTTTAGGAGCGACAATTGCCCCTCCTGTCTATAACTGTGCAATCAACAACTGCACTGTGAGGGCTTAGAGGGCTATATTTACATCTTCATCCTTTACCTGCATAATTGAATAGACAATTCAAATTTACAGCCAAGTTTTTGTTGGGAGTTGGCTGGAATTATAGAAGATAGGATTCCTCACTGAAAGAAGACAACCACGTTCAACTCAGCACGCCATCTCAACTTTGCCTCCTCTCTAATTACAAGCCTGTCATGCTTCCACGCAAGCCGCAGTACTAACGTGCCGATAAAGATTTCAGAACAAGACTACGAAATCTCATGAGATGCAGCATGGCTTTGCTATTTGGTTCATCTAATTAATTAGATGAACTCTTCTCACCAAAACAAAAACAGAAAAACCCTAACAATCTTTCTTTTTTGATCAAACAAACTAAAAAGATAAATCCTAAATATATTTTTTCAGAAATTTCTTTAAGGACCATCACAGCACTGTTTAACGCAAATGAGAATCCTGAACTGCTCTTATAAGAGCAAATATACACTCATAATTAAATCTTCACCAAAGGAAACTGCCAGTAGAAAAAAGGACAAGAACAAGCAAACCCCAAAAGCAACAGTTCCAGACATTAATTTAATGAGCTTTTGGGTAATGTTATCCAACAACTTCAATACATGTTTAGGTTGGGGATATTATAATCAAAATTATCTTCGCCCATATGATAAATATTGCATAGTAAGTAATGTAGGACCAATAAAAAGTTTATGCAAAAATTTCTTCTAATCTCTTTTACATTCACTAAAAAATAATATAGTGCAAAACTGAGATACTGGTCTACCTAAGAACATCCAGCACCTTTTACATGATAAATCAAAATAAGGGGGAAAAAAAAATAGTAACATCATACTCACCAAATCATGATTACAGGAAGCCAAACCAGACAAAATATCTAATAAACATGATATTGCAGGCCAGAGTTTCATATTATTTGCAATTCATCAAGAACCTTGCAGTATCTTTGGAAATTGGCAGTAACTGCAACTGTTGAGGCATACTTGCTTCTATGCAACTTCTAATAAATGTAGCAACAGAGCGAAGAAGAAGTCCTGACCTCGAAATGCTCAAGTCCATGTAGATAACTGTGAAACAACTACACGGAAGCTTCTAACTGATGGTGTTCAAGATTTCTAAGCACTATCCTTGCAAAAACCTTGGCTTCTATTGGAGCTGATGCTGATGCAGCTGCCCCACGTAACGCTCTAGTCACCCCAGCTTTCTGCAGGAGACTAGCATGATGCATTGCATGCCTTCCACCAGGAATAGTAAACTGCAATTTTTTTTTGGGAGAGTTAAAAAGGAGGTCGCCAAGTGCAAATGTTTGTAATATATGTTCTAAACATTTGGAAATAAACTGAGTATAGTCCAGAACTGTGCAGCGAGAAAGCTAATTATCTACATCAAAACACAAGTTCCAAATAAAAGAGAAAAAACTAAGATGCGCCAAAAAATACTAGTTTAGGTTTCAAGTTCCAAATTTATAGTCTTCACTCCATCTGTTGTAATGAACTACAGTCATAGTCCACTCTATATAATCCATTAGTTTGCATTATAATATATATTTTCATAGTCACTTTTTTCTGATACATTCTTATAAATAAAAATCATGATTAAGTTTTATCTGAAATAAAACTTAAAAAATAATAAGGGTAATTTTATGTTTAACATACAAAACTTACATATTTATAAAATAACCACACAAATGCTTCTAGCACCCAGAATTAGAACAGCACAGCAAAACTGTTGACTACAATTCTCAGTTATTTTGTAAATTCTTAGTGATTCTATTGTATTGCACGCATAAATGTAAGTTTTGTGTTTTATTTTACATGTGTTAGTATTAATTAAATAAATAAGAAATATTTTGTTGGTTCGTTTATACGTAAAAATTTATAACAAATACCAGTTATCTTAGCAAGTATTATAGCGCTGTTTCGTTTGAATGATGAGGCTTCATCTTATAATTAGTGGCAACTGCACTAATATATATATATATATATATATATATATATATATATATATATATATATATATATATATATATATATATATATATATATATATATATATATATATTCAGCCTCTAGCTTCTTCAACAAAATCATAAATATTTTTAGGAAATATTGAATGATAAATCGCAAAAAATGTCGCTCGAACTTGTGACATTGAAGAAACAACCTTCTCTAACCATTAGGACATGGATCACTTCATTTCAGTTTCTTTTCATTATAGTCATCTTATGATACGTCTTGGTATTCAAAACAACAAAATACTTCAAGAAAATTCAACACAAACAGTTTTTTATTGATGGAAAATCAAACATGAACAAAACAAGATACAATGGCCTCTTTGGAGAGGAGGACATTTTCTCCCAAATCCTAGACGTCGCTAGGATCCCTCACACAAGAGAACTACAACACTCAAGAAATTTCTGCCTCCAAACGTAACATAAACTCTACTACTTATAGCAAACAATGAAGCAATAAATTCCAAAACAACCCACTCCCAATTCCCTCTCAAATTAGCCCCCAAAAATTAGCCCTCTCCAATTAGGAAATACCTGCTAATTAATCCCCTCCAATTCAGCCCCAAATCAGCCCCCAAATAAGTCTCCTTCCTAATGTGTTTCTCTCCTCAATTTGAATTCAATTAGGAAATGATTTTCTAATTGATTTCCTCCTAATATAATGTTTTAATTCTCCGTTGGGCCCCACCCCCTCAACCGGCTCCCCCTATCTGTCTTCCAACCCCACATGGGCCGAAATTTGCTAGACTGGCCGGTCCAGTGGCTCTTGGGTCCGCTTGGTGCGGACCCATGCTTCCACCGTATCAATACTCCCCCCCAAAAGTCCCACCTTGCCATCAAGGTGGAATGCAAGGAACTATTGCTGCATAGTCTGGTAGGATTCCCACGTGGCCTCGTGCTCCGGTAGGCCTTCCACCTTATCAACACTTATTTGCTTCCTACTACTCTCGGTCGCATTCCTTCGACATCCAGTGGTTCAAACAACACCTCCATGTCCTCTGTCAAGGTCGGGGGAAGTGTCGAGGAAGGAATATGCTCTCCTATCACCCGCCGCAACTGAGACACATGAAACAATAGATGGATGGCTACCGATGGTGGTAACTGTAGGCGATAAGCAACGGCCCCTATGCGCTCCACTATCTCGTAGTGACTAAAATATCAGGGGGATAATTTATCACTCCATCTCCGTGAAAAGGTTTTCTATCTGTATGGGCAAAACTTTAAGTAAACCTTGTCCCCTATCTCGAATAGTATGTCTCGCTTATATGTATCTGCCTTCTTCTACATTATTTGTTGAGCTCTAAACAAATGTCCCTTCAGCTCCCTCAAGATTCTGTCTCTGTCCTCCAAGGATTATTCTACCGAAGCCATCGGTGTGCCGCCTTGCCCATAGTATATCAAGCGAGGCGAATCTCGTTCCTATAACACTTTGAATGGTATAGTCTGCGCTGTCGAATGATAAGATGTATTATACCAATACTCTGCCCAAGCCAACCATTTGGCCCACAACTTGAGTGTATCTGATATAAAGCACCGCAGATAGGTCTCCATACTACGATTAACTACCTCTGTATGACGTCCATCTGAGGATGATAAGTAGTGCTTCTTTTCAGGACAGTCCCCTGCATTTTGAGCAATTCCTTCCAAAACTGGCTTAGGAGATCTTACCCCTATCTGATATAATCAATTCCGGTATTCCATGAAGTCTCACCACTTCCCTTATAAAAATCATTGCTACTGATACTACTGTATAGGGGTGGTGAAGGGGGATGAAATGAGCATATTTACTCAATCGGTCCACTACCACCAGTATCATCATGTAATCTTTTTACTTAGGCAGCCCATCAATGAAATCTATGGTCACCTCCTCCCACACCTTTTCTGGCAGAGGTAACGGCTAGAGGAGCCCTCTTGGAGACATAACTAAATACTTGTGCCTCTAGCATATATCACAGATAGCCACCATTTTCTCAACATCCTTCTGCATACTCTCCCAATACAACTCGGCAGATAACTGACGATGTCTTTTGGGCCCCTGAATGCCCCCCCAATGGCTGTCCCATGAAACTTCTGCAATAAGCTGAGAATGTAAGAAGAGGTCTCTGGAAGCACAAACTGCCCCTCATGAAGCAACTTTTATCCCACTACTGAATATCCTGGATGGCTATCCTTATTTCCTGCCAGCTCCTCCCTAATTTTCAGGCCTCTTGTTTGCTCTCTCTCCTAAGTGCCTCCCAATTAACCACCGAGGGCACAGACAATGCCATCATATGGGGTTGCCCCATGCACCTGGATAACCCATCTGCTGCTTTGTTCTCCACTCCGAGTCGGTATTGGATTTCAAAGTCCCCAATAACTTGGAAAGCCACCTTTGGAGCTCATTAGTGACTATTATTTGTTCCCACAAATACTTCAAACTTCTCTAGTTAGTTCTGATGATGAAATATCTTCTGAGAAGATATGGTCGCCATTTCTGAATGATCAACACAATCGCCATCAACTCCCTCTTGTAGATTGACTCGAGCCTGACCCGAGCCGTTAACACCTGACTAAAATAGGCCACGGGCCTCTGGGTCTGCATAAGTACCGCTTCTAACCCAAAGCCCAAAGCCCAAAGCATCTGCCTCCATAAGAAAAAGTTGGCTAAAATCTAGAAGGGTTAAGACCGACACACTAGTCATAGCCTTCTTCAACTCCTCAAAAGCCTGGGTGGCTGATTCTCCCCACTTGAAGTTGTCCTTCCTGAGTTGTTCTGTCAATAGCCCTATTATTGATCCGTATCCCTTTACAAACTTTCGATAGTAGCCGGTGAGTCCCAAGAATCCTCTCAACTCCTTTAGATTTTTGTGTATGGGCCACTTGAGCATGGCCTCAATCTTACTCTGGTCAGCAGCGACTCCCTCTTGAGATATCACATGCCCTAAAGACTCCACTCTAGGCTAGGTGAAAGAACACTTCTTATCGCCAAATAAGGAGTGCTCCCTTAAAGTCGACATAACAATTCCAGGTGCTCCAAGTGCTCCCCTTCGGATCTGCTATAAACCAATATATCGTCAAAAAAAAAACCAACACAAACCTCCGTAAGTAGGGTTGGAATACCCTGTTCATCAAGGATTAGAAGGTGGCCGGTGTATTAGTGAGACCAAACGGCATCACCAAAACTCATAATGCCCCTCGTGCATTCGAAAAGTTTTCTTGTGGGTGTCTTCGAGTCGCATTCTGATCTGATGATATCCGGTTTTCAAGTTGATCTTGGAAAATATCACAGATCCATGCAACTCATCTAACAACTCATCGATGACAGGTATGGGAAACCTGTCTGGTATTGTCTTTTTATTTAAAGCACGGTAGTCTACGCAGAACCTCCAGCTCTCATCATTCTTCTTCACCAACAATACATGATTTGAGAAAGGGCTCACACTGGGCTTGATGATTTCAGCTTCAAGCATCTCCCTAATAAGCTTCTCAATCTTATCCTTTTGGATTTAGGGATATTAGTAGGGCCATACGCTAATGTGTGTGTGTGTGTGGGGGGGGGGGGGGTACTCCTTCCTTCAGAACAATAGAGTGCTCGTGTTCCCGTGGGGGTGGTAACCCCTAGGAAAGCCGACTACATCCTTGAACTGCTGAAGCAAGGGCTGGAGCTCCACCAAGAATTCCCCTCCTTCCCCTTGAAGGGTACGCACCATGGTTTTTAATGAAACCATTATCTTAGATAAGCTAGGGTCTCCCTTAATTACCACCCTTCTCCCCTCCAACTGAATCTCCATGGTCAAAGCCTTCCCGTTCACCTTGGTCTCCGCCAAGGTCTATAGCAACTTCATGTCCAAAATCAAATCAATATTTCCCAACTCTAATGGAAGGAAATCCTCCCTGATGTGGATCCCTTGTAGCTCTACCACCAAATCCTGATATATCCTCCGCTTCTTTCTACTTTTCCTGTACCCATCATCACTGCAAACCCTCCCATGTCTCCCAGTTTCAGCCCCATTTTATCTATCACTTGGTTCGATATGAAGTTGTGGGTAGCCCCACTATCCACCAGGATCGCCACTGCCTCTCCTCCTATATGCTCCCTTACCTTCATAGTGTGATTCAGGGTGAATCCCACTATCGAATTCAATGAAACTTCTGTCACCTCCAAATGCACAGGCTCCTCTTCCTCTTCTTCCTTCTTCAATTCCTCTTCCTCATCCACCTCTTCCCCATCACATACAATGAGAACCTGCAATGTACGATTTTTACATCTTTGTCCTAGTGTAAATTTCTCATCGCATCTAAAGTATAGCCTTTTAGCTCTCTTGTCTTGTTATTCAGTATCAATGAGCCTCTTGAAATCTCCTCTCAGTCGGGCTCTCGAACTGCCCTCCTTTGGCATCTCCCTTTTAATTGGTATAGTCTACACCTTAGGTGCCAGGAAAGTGATCGACGTGCGTTAAGAACCTCCTCCACTTCCCCCTTTACTATTCTTCTGAAGTGACTTCTTGTTCTCAATCATCTGTGCTAACTCCATCGCCTCTCCCAGATCACGGGGTCTTGCCACCCATACTGCTGCTTTCAACTCTGGTTTGAGATCTTTCATGAAGTTGCTTTCCAACACTGCCTCTGATAACCTCCCTACTAGTCCTAACAGAAGCTCAAATCTTTCCTGATACTCCATCACAGTGCCAACCTGTGTCAAGGCAGAGAATTGCTCATAGTAATCTCCATCATGTTGGGCTTGAAAGCGCTCCAACAAACATTCCTTGAACTCATCCCACAAACGGATTGGGTACCTTGCCTCTCGCCATTGGTACCTTGACAGTGCCTTCCCTTCCAGACATAGAGTGATGGTCATCAGTCTCTCATCTTCTGTCAACTCGTTTACTATAAAATACCTCTCCACCATATATATCCACCAATGTGCGTCATCCTCTTCAAATACAGACATTTTCAGCTTTCTAATCTTCTGATCCTCTCTGCCTTAATGTCCTCTTCCACCCCCCCATTCCTCCCATGGCGCGAGCATTATGGTCCCTCCACTTCTCTGTTCATATCCCCTCCTTCCTCCAATTTCAGCCCGTCTATTCTCTTCTTCCCATTCCCTTCTTCCTACATACTCTCTACCCATCCCCCTTCTTGGAATAGGCTCCAAGTGGGGTATTCCCTCCTCCTCTCCTAAAATTTTCACCTCCCCATCTTCCCTCGGCATGTCATCTTCCTGATTTCTTCTTGCTCCTGACGAGACTATTTTAGTATGAAGCTCCAACATCCCTTTCATCATCTTCTCCATGTTCCCAAACCTTCATTCTATGGTTGAAATACATTCATTCATTGATCCCACATCCGCTCGTAGTTGCCCTGCTTCCCCCGCCAACCTTTCTTTCAACGTCTCAACTCTTTTTCCGGCCATTGGTACTCGAATCAAGGTTCTCTCGGCGATAAACAACAACTTTGAAGAGCTATGGCCTCCAAACAGCAAAATTCAGCGGATGGCAAGGAAGATCGCTGTAGAAATCAGCAACAAAAACCCATATTTCGGTCCAGGAACGTGCTATGATATCAATTTGATACGTCTTGGTATCCAAAACTGCAAAATACTTCAAGAAAATTCAACACAAAATAAATTTTTATTGATAGAAAATCAAACACGAACAAAGCAAGATACAATGGTCCTCTTTCGAGAGAACCTTCTTTCCCAAACCCTAAGATGTTGCTAGGATCCCTCACACAAGAGAACTACAGCACTCAAAATAAATTTATGCCTCCAAACATAACATAAACCCTACTACTTATAGCAAGCAATAAAGCAATAAATTTCAAAACAACCCTTCCCCAATTCGCTCTCAAATCAGCCCTCAAATCAGTCTCCTTCCTAATGTGTTTCCCTCAATTTGAAATTCAATTAGGAAATGATTTCTTAATTGATTTCCTCCTAATATAATGTTTAATTCTCTATTGGGCCCCACCCCCTCAATAGGCTCCCCCTCTCTATCCGCCGGCCCCACCTGGGCCGAAATTTGCTGGACCAGTTGGTTCAGTGGCTCATGGGTCCGCTTAGCGCAGACCCCTGCTTCCGCCGTATCATCTTATAACCTCAAAGCACATGCCTAGTCAATCAGATTATGCCCTCAAGTATAATGCATGACTAGCATCACAGTTTACACACACTATGATCGCTATCAAAACCTGATAGAACATTGTGTAATCTATCAAAACCTCACTAAATCCAGCTGCTCGGGACAACATTTTTTTGCAAAGTTGCAAATTGGTAAATAAAATTTATGATCGTAGTTGAGTATACACATTCTAACAAAATCCTCAAATTAGTACAGATATTGTCAAAAGAGGTCATACATATAGTTATATGAAATGTCTAAATAACTTTGGATGCATGCCTTTTACAATGAGAAAATTTAATTTTGGGTCTTATCCAGACACGCACTCGCAATCACCAATTTTTTTTTTCAATCATTTTTATATCAAAAGATAAAGGAACAGATTGTACCAGTTAACATTAGAACTTGAAAAGAACGACAAAGGCCAGTTAATTTGAGCCCAAAATAGGACTTCATCCTAAAAGTAGAGACGAAAGTGTGACTTCCAGAAAACATCGAGGATAGGAAAGTCTTATGCCAAAAATGGAAAGCGGAGATCTAACTGGAATTTACCCGACCAAAAAGACAAGGCAAGCTATTCTAGACAGGCAGGGTTCCAATAAGAATAACACAGCAATCAATGAAGATCCTCTGCATGAAGCATAGTAGCAGTTTTATATTTGACATGGCATTATTTGCATCGTGTAGAATGATGAACATGTTCACTATAAAAAATGACAAAATTCAGGTTAGACACACGATCCCCAAATGTACGTCAAACAGACATTTCTATGATAAAATGGAGAAATGAACTCTTAAATTACCTGCACTAGAGCAAAAGCAGCACAGGCTCTAAGTATGCTAGAGGAATTACGAAGCATTGCTACAAATCGCCCAATCTCAGCACCACTGCAATCAAACAAAAAAAATTTATTGATGAATCTTCCTTCTGCTACAGTAGTTCATTCTTTAACATATAAGTAGCTACAAGCTAAACAAAAGGAAAGTATTTCTGATACAGGTATAAATCGACATATAATTCATGGTCAAGTATGTATAAATCTTGATCACAAAAAGTAATCAGAAAACATGAGATTAATCATGTAAAAGAATTGCATGACGTAGTCAAGGTGAATTTCTCAAGAAAATAGACAATAACATAATAGGCTTAAATATAAATACAGTATCTAAAACAAGATTGACTGGTATCAGGTAAACAATGAAAACCATCAATTAAAAATCATGCTTGTGATACAAGACAGACAGAAACCTGCATCTTAGATGTCCTGCTTCTTGTATGCGAGTCACTTCAAGAACTTGTGCCAAAGCTGTTGTTGCAGAGGATGCAGCAGCCATGGAGAAAAGTTGATGATCTGAAAATGAAAGAACAAAGGCTTCTATATGCTTTAGCGCCATCTTCCTGGCACCTTCAAAGCTAACACTCTTTGAAGTACCTTCTGAAGAAGAACCAATCAATGCAAACTCATCCATCCTGCACAAAATATAGAAGTTAGAAAGAAAAAAAAAATGACCAAGTTTTTGAAGTCAACTTCATGAAATTAATTCCATAACCTAAGTAAGAATTTAGAGAAATTGGTTCTCTTTCCCATCACAATTTGTACAAAATGGGACGAGTCTTACATCCCACCAAAAAGTTCAAGAAAACAATTTATCTGCAAGAGTTTCTCGATCACCCTGGATAGCAAACAGCAATTTGCAGTCTCTTCTATGATCCCTTCTATTAGCCAATGTGCTCCTCGGGTCATAAACTACTGACGCCTCCAAAGCCTGATTCCATCACAGAAACATGTCTTTTATGCCATCCTTCAATGCCAATTCACCTATCCTACTTCTCAATCAAATCAAATTCCAGCGGTGAGGACTTCCGTCAATTGGATATCAGAGAAATTCTCTTTTCTTCATCATTTGGTTTAAGATTTAAACTTCATGATGATGACTGCATCAAAACTCTCACTTGAAATCATATGAATTTCTTCCGTCCATTACCATGACATCAATAAAGAGTATTGTCATGTAATCGAATAGATTATGCCCATAAGATGCACCTTACAACAATAATATCAAACCTTTATCTCACTATATGGGTCAGCTACATGAATCCTTTTTTCTCCATAATATCCTATTAAGAGTCAAATTCTCATTTAAATATAATAAAAAATAAAATAAAATAAAATAAAAATAAATAAATAAATATATATATATAATAAAAAAAGATCATTTCTAATAATTTCCATTACCATAAGATGCATCTTAAACATGTGGACTTACAAAACTTTCATTATTTATAAATCATCATTCTAACTTTATTGATATGTTTTGTCATACTCATAATCATTTAAGTGCACAACAACATAATGGATGTAGTTTAAACGTTGGTGAATTATAAGATTTATGTGATTTTAACTTCAAACATAGTTTATGACACTAACTGGACATAAGAATGCCCACAATGATTTGTTAAAATAGTACCTAGAAGTACTAGATGAAGTCACTGATGAATCATACAACAACTATAAATCATCAACAACTCTCTCTCTCTCTCTCTACATATATATATATATATATATATATATATATATATATATATAATCAATTTAAAGAACTACCAAGATTGATGCATCTAATAGCTATTAATATTCATATGATGATCTACCATCTCATCAAGAATATAGATATCATCAATGATGAATATTTTGAAGACTATAGTTATGATTGTCTCGTCCCATGATGATTAGATCATATTATACACCAAGTTCTCAACCAAAGATTTTAAATGCTAAACAAATTCTAGAATTTCATGCATCTATCATCTACACCATTTCAAAATTTGGATCCTTATCCAACGTGGTTTATACAAATTATTAATGTGAAACATTGGATTCTACAAAATAAACTTGATGAAGATCGCCAATCATCAACAATCGAGCCTGTTATTGTGCAAGATTCTTCTCCAAACATATAGATTATTCTTTAGGCTACAAAACTGCTTTTAGTTTGCTCACCAAAAATACATATTGATTTCATGCTAAAACATCATTGCAATCGTCGTGTGACCATATGATCTTCTCTGGTAACAAAAAAAAAAGTGTAAGATGTGACGAAGTCCAAAATCAAAGCTTCTAAATAATATATCTTATGTTCACACAACACATGTTGACATTCAGGAGATGTTCATGAAGTGATTCAACTCCCTTCTCCATCATGAAAACCAAACCTCCAGGACATGGCTTAAACCTTCATAAGAGTTCTATTGGCCCCAGCAGAAATGATGCAGCACAAGAAGATTATTCCTAAAATTTGCTAGTGCTTCAAATTAGTTTTAGGTTTTTATTTTACTTTTCTTTAGATTTATTTTTGTTTAAATATGATAAACTATCCTCCTCAACAATCTTGAATTTAATATCCAATTACTTGTTAGGATTAGATTTCAATTTGGATAGGGATAAGTTTTGAATTTTATTTGTAACCCTAAGTCTACTAATATGGTATGATGGATGTATTTTGATTATCTTTAAATTGCAATTAACGTTATTTTCTATATTCCCTTTTTCTCTCTCCCCTCAATATATCCCTCTCTCGATTCTCTCTTGATCACAATAAGTGTTTTTGGATCTCTATAATCCTTTTATTCTATTAACAATAAACAACACATCATCACCTCGGGTCATACAATGCTCGATGCCTCCAAGTCAGATTCCATCAAAGAACTACTTCCAAGGCATCCTTTAATGCCAATTCACCTCACCATCTTCTCAATCGAATCAAATTATAGACGTATCATAATACTCCTCTTTTCAACAGCACATCCATACTAGTTCATACAATTAAAAAATGAACAATAAGAAACATAGTCATTCCTTGAACATATTTATTAAAATAAAATCTATCCAAGGCTTGGGGTACTAAAATTCATGAAGTATGAAGTAGGAATATTTCACTTTTGATATTATCTAACTGACTGAAGATCTTGGTTATCGTCCCTTCTCAAAAGCATCATTAGCTTTATCCCAACTACTAAGGTTTAATTTTATGAATCCTTTTTTGATCGTGTAAACTTTTATGCACAACTTTGCCCTTATCAAAGTCACGACTAAATTTTTCCCCAAAATACATGTTGCATCTCTTTATATAAATTGGTAAAATGTATCAACATGAAGTGAAATAGTTGCCTTCTGATACAAGTGACTAAAAAGATTTTGTTTGATATCCCTTTAATTCATCACTGCATCTTTATCCTCAATATTAAAGTTGGCTTTATGAATCCTCCTTCTCTATTCATTTCTTTTGAGAAGAGTATAAGATGTTAAATTTGTTATGTTTGCATAATTTCTAGCCCTTGTTGAAGTCTAACTCAATGTTTCCTAACCAGCAAATTTTGCACTTACACGTGAATAAGAAGCCCCCAAATGAAACCAAAGACTATGCAAGTATTTTCTTTTTCAGCAAAAAAAAAGTCAGATGAAAAAAAGTGAATATATTTTCCTAATTTAACATATGAAAAAAAAGTAAAAAAATATTCCACATTAAAAACGTGGTTACATTGAGGTAAAAAAAGAACTGGCAATCGGAAATAAATGTCTTGCCTTCCATCAAACATATAAGCAAGAGCTAGTGCAGCCATGAAACGAGCCATTTTGGACCCTGATGATGAACAAAGATGTACAAGAGCGGGGACACCCCCCTCTTCAATTATACGAAGTGCATTGCCAGGATAAAAGGCAAGATTCCAAAGTGCTCCAGCAGCTGTTTCGTGAACATCCTGTACAAGGAAAATAGTGTCTTACATCTGAAACAAACCAAAAATCAATCAATATGATAATGATGTGTTCAACATGAAACTCTATCATCTTCACAATATACAGAAGTATTGAATGCTTTGTAGAGTAATAAGAGCTGTTGCTAGCCTGGGACAAGGCTCGAAGCTAGTAATAGTAACTGCACATGTCAAGTTTTATTGAAGTTAAGGTATGCTTTGTAATCTTACGAATAGAAGTTCAGTAATCAAGCATTGATTTCAATTGAACGATTAACCAAAAGCTAGTCATTCATAAAAAACAGGTGTACTAGAAATACAGCAGTAGAAGATGCCAGTCGAGTTTATACTACGATAGCCGATAGAATTTTTACATGTTAAGAAAGAAATTAATATTAAAATAATGAGCACTGGTAACATCAGAATACAGTTAATATGCTCTAAGAAACCACTACCAACTTGCACAAGTTAATCAGATCAAAAAAAGTTTTTTTTTTCTTTTCTTTCTGGGGTAGGCTGAACATTGCTGCTAATGAATAACCATAAAAAATTCTCTATCAGATGGAGCCAGGAGGAGCTAAGTTGTAGGGCGGGAGTTGGTGGTGGCTGCATGGACGAACTTCAAATGAAAAAATAAACCCTGCGCGCTGACATTTCTTTATGGGAGGCTTTTTTTGTGGTTGAGAGCTTGATTTAGAAAGTGTGAGGCGTCTTTTTGTTGCATTTTAGGTATTAACCCACTTCAACAATCTTATTGCAATACATCCGTGAACAACATCCAGAATGGGTGGCTCAGGAAGCAACTTTCCACTCTCCACTCATGGGCAAATCCATGGACTTCGAAACATGCTTGGGAGGGAGATTTTCGAAAGTGTAGCATTCTCTTCTACAATTATCTTCTGGGAAGTTATTTATTTCAGCACATTGAGTTGGATGGGTCATTTTGTTCATGCAATTGTAAAAAGACTATGACTGGAAAGTGTGACTTTACGTATCAATGAGTTCCCCATTTAATTGGAGTTTTATAACCTTGAAATTTGAATGATTTAGCTTATAAATATAATTAGACCATCCAACCATTGAATTATTTTAGCATCCAGAATTTTGCGATCCATCTGAAAGACCAACTTGGAAAAGATTAACATATGCGGTGTATGCAGCAATCGAATAGCACACCACTTGTGATTATGTGAGATAAATATCGACTCCACCTAAAAATAATCTGAAAGAAAAGACAACGCCCGGATCAAAAATCAAGCAAATTAATAGTAATTTACTATTAAACTTCAGAAAAAATGCACTCAGAATATCTTCGTCAGGTGAATGGGCAAGCCTAGAACACAGAATAAACTACACGAGAAGAACAGGAGGCTAGAGCCCTTCCAAGTTACCAGAGCTAACAGACTAAGTAGGAGTAAAATAAACCAGATGCGGCAATTGCTTTCCAATCACCAAGTTTGTCCAGCAAGGTGCAACGTTTTACTTGCAATAGCATATTCAAGAGTAACTAAGAGGTACATGAGTTGCATGGACTAAGTACAATTTACTGAAACACTAAGCAAGACTCCTTAATTGCATGGACATACAGAATAAGTAACTTGAGATCTCAACAAAAAGGATATAGTTTGTAAGAAAAAGAATAGATAGATCATAATAAAGAAGAATTAAAATAGAACCTATAGATCTAAAATTTGAGATGATATCCTAAAATCAGCTGTTTTCAACAATCAACACCAACACGACTAGACAATGTTCTTAATAACGGCACAACATAAAACAACCGTTTGACATAAAAGTAAAAGCAAAAATGAATGCTTACTTCAGCATCGGAGCGTGCCAAAGCAATAAGAGGAGCCACACCACCTTCTCGTCCAATTGCAACACTAAAACAAATATCTTCAATTTAGCAGCATTTATAGCCAAGGAAAACTAAAGAATTTCACAGAAAGTAAATCAAACGGTTGACATAAGATAAATGTGAAAACTATTTTATGCGCACAAGACTACAATGCATATAAATGTACATTGTAATAAGAGGCAAATATTCACGTTTTCCGTTCAAACGAAAAGAACAATTTAAAAGATAGTTTTGAAGAACATCTGTAACAAACCTCAAAAGGTTAATCTAATGAAAATACAACTAGTTCTTCAGTGCTTACGAGATGATAATTTCCATAGGCAGAAATACAAGTAAAATGTTCTGCTAAACTAAATCTTCAAATAATTTGAAAACATTACTTTAAACTTTTTGGAGTGAAAAATCCTTAAGAATTCAGGAGAAGTTATCACACTTGATGGTAAAACTAGTCTAAGGATTGTTATAAGTTAATAGATCAAATGTCATTATCGTTGCCAAACAGTTTGGAAATTCAAGGTTCTGTGCGCTAAATCAATCAGGAAATATGCACTACAACTGCGGAAAAGCTAATTTTACTAGGATCATTCTGCTTAATTAAGCACATTCATTTTGAGATTCATAGTTTACGTAGTCAGGTAAATATGAAGGATCCAAAAAACAGAAAAAACATATAAACAAAAGAAATAATTCAGTAATATTAAAAAGTTTATTGAAATCTACCGTGAGAGTTTTCAATCAATGATATTGCATATTTAAGTTGAACCCACAATAAAAAAAAATCTTTTTACTTTAAAATAAGATTGATTGGCAGAAAAGAAAAACATGAACAGAAATAGCATTGAAGTTGTACCAAACTCAATAATGGCACGATATCAAACTAATTATAGGCACCATACAAAATCTTTTATTAAAGATAGGATTCCCATGAAATCCCATCAAATCTTCCAAAATTGGTTCATATTTATAGGGGGGTAGGACAACGAGCCCCAATAGTAAAGACATCCATCGAAATTGGAAAATCTTATGTGGGTGGAAATGAATTTATGGAAGAGAGTGGTATCTTATGAAGCTTTGGTATTATATTTCCTAGGAAGATCTTACTTGGGATATCTATGTATTAATAAGAGGATTAAAAATATCATCTATTTCATTTTCTAGCCTTGTTGGTATGATTTGCTGCAGTAAAAGTATTTTACAGATTTGGTGTGACACAAGTTGATATCAAAAGCTAAATTGAGTAAAATAAATTAGAAGATTAAAGTTTATCAACACAAAAGTTTAAGCTAGTAAGGGCCACTACAAGTATATTAGCAACTCCACTTTCAATTCTGAAAGGGACAATTTCTGTTGTCATGTTTATAAACAATCTTCACCTCACATTGAGTTTTTCACATCAACAATCACTCCCTCTACAACAGAAACCTTCAACAACATGAAGCGTTATGCAACAAGACTTCACTAAATCATGTGCTGCCTGCATGGGGGCCACCCATTCTTGAACAATGATCGATTATCATAAAAGCAGCCAAGACCCATAAGAACCATAAACCACATAACAATCAAACCATCGATTCTGATACTTGTAAAGGGTGGTGGAACGCTCGGGTACAAATTGAGCCCAATCATTTAGTAGATAAACACCTAACAACACAAAATCATAAGCCAAGGCAAAAAGGGCACTACTAATATGTTCATAACTCAACTATTATTTTTATTTCTAATAAGAAATTATTATCGCTCTCATGCATATCTCAACAACATTAGGTGCTCAATCTGTGTCGTTATGAGTCACACTATGATGTCTCATATGTGTTGCATTAGTTGGCAACTTGATATTGGAGATTGTGTAATGCAGTATCATCATCAGTTTAGGGGCTATTTGGTTGGCTGAAAAAGGAATGCAGTGTAAAAGAAATACTTTGGAGCTATTTGAATGAATATAAAATAAAACAGGCGAATATTTTTTTTTTTTGATTGATTAGAAGTAATGAATGTAAAGTCCTAAATGATAATGGCCGACGGTGGGCGAGCGGTGGCGGAGGTGGTGACAGGCGGTTGGCGATTGGTGGGGGTGTCCGACGGCGATGGAGGTGGTCGGCGGTGGCCGTCGGCAGTCGCAGGCGGCTGAGGGCGGCCAGCGGTGGCCGGCGGCGGTCAAGCAAGCTTGTGGTGTAAACTATTTTCACTCAAAATCGGAGTTTGATTTACACTCAAAATGAACTACTTCAATTTACATTATATTTACTATACATCATTTTGTATTCCAACCAAATACCAAAATTTGTGAAACTCCTACATTTGGAATACTTTCACCCTAAAGTAATCCAACCAAACACCTCTTACTAACTGCACAAGCCAACAAAAGATTGTTAGAGAAGTTCATAGATTCAATAAAACCCGATTTTCTATTTAGTAAAGTTTAAAACCAACTATTCATCATGACAAAGACTAGTTATCACACAATTGCACTACACCTTTGTTTTCAATTAGTAGAAAGATCCACCAAGAAGCTTCTCCTGATCTCCAGCAAATTAGTGTCACCATCCTCAATCTTTGCTCATCTATTTTTAGTTTCTCCCTGAACCTACCAATCTAGAAAGGCCTACCCCCATCGATCTAAAAAACCTAGTGATGTAAGTACTCATGACAGGAAAAAAACGATAGTAAGTTGTATATTTCAAGATCGATCGGGAGACCTTGCATTTCACACTTCACTAGCCCACTCAAACACAATGCAAAACACAATAAAAGGGTGAAAGGCAACAATGTACAGAGTTTCAACACAAATGCATGAGTGTACTTTCACAACACCTCTCCTCCCCTCCTCCGTTCCCATGTGCTAGTACCACCACCCCACCAAAATTATTCAATGATGTGTAATCTTTAACCTATACTATCCGCTCCATAAAATAGAGCATATAACATTACATTCTCCATTGCTTGGAGCTTTAATAGCCAATTTGATATTAATTATGTTTTCACGAAGATTCAATCTAGTGAGAATGTGCCCAAGTAGATACATGTATCTATAATTTTTATAACTAGTCAAATAATAGAGGTCTTTCACTCCATCTAATCAAATACCACAATTAACACTTTAATTTAAAACAAAACAAGTATAAGCTTTTGAATAAGAAGCATAATGTTTATGATTTCATACTTAAGCAAGTGTTTACATCTAGCAAAAAGAATAATAAAAGCTTAATATAACTAAATACAATTAATTTAAAATATTCTGACAATTTTCTATCTACATTGATCAACAATGGCTAAAAAAAATTATATTGAGTGAGAGATTAGGAATGAAATGCATGGAAAATAATGTGATGCAACGATCTTTGAGAAACATAGTGCAAAGCACATGTTAGAAGCAAGATTATACATATAGGTGTCCAAAGAGTACTAAAGACGTGTCTCAGAAGTGGTAGAACTTTCTAAAACAAAAAATTAGATGTCAAATGGAGTATTCGATATGGAGTTTAAGAGTGTCCAAGTGTGATCTATTTGAGACAACCAACTAGGGTTCTAGAGGTGACTATGCTGACGCAACTAACATTTTATTTCTAACATAAAGATAGATCAAAATATATTAGTAATTGCTGATGTAACAAACACTTTATTTATAATATAAAGTTCAGCGCAAAACATAAATATAGCTGTCCATTGTAAATCAGGAGATACAGCTGAGATGATACTGAAACAAAAAATATATACAGAATTGTTAAGTAACTTCATAACCATGCAAAAATTCACTTCAAATAATAAGAAAAAGAATTAAAATACAGAGTAAAATATTTTAACTTTAACTAAATAAGACTTAAAAGTCACAAATTTCTTCATACAACAACAACAACAACATCAAACTTTTATCCTACTATGTGGGGTCAGCCACAAACATTTGTGACTTAAAAATCACAAATTTCTTCATATATAAGAAATCTATTTATTTAAGTTTTTTAATAACAAATCATTTAAGGACCATAATAGAAATAAATTCAATGAAAAAAACCAATGCTTAAAAATCAAGCGCATATCTCAGACAAATTCTTTTAAGGAAATTACTAGGGTAGTGATTTAAAATTGTGGGTAAAACATGCATCTATATGGTGTGAGAAATTTATTTTGGTTTAGACATAAAAACCATAGTTCTTGATACCCAGAACAAAACCTAAACTTTAAACTGGAAGGTGAATCTTTAAAGTTTAAAGCATAAGCTTTGAATTTTGAAGTGCAACCTTCAAGACCATATTTCAAAGCATTTCACGGATGCTCCAGTTCGCAACACAAAAAAAGTAATTTCTCTATATTAATGATGCCAGGTTATTGTAAATACCGCCAAATAGCTTGTCAATTTCACACAAGCAAGAAAAAACCAGAAACTAGAAATACCAAGATTAATCATGATCCAAAATCATAGGGTGGAAAAGCAGCAGCAGTTAACATTACCTATTTGCTTCCGACACCGACAATCCCCACAAAGCTCCAGCAGCCCTCTCTTGTAGGCCATGAGAGGCATTTGCACAAGCATTTGCAAGAGTAACCTGAATAATAAAGGCAAATGAGAAGATTACTGCCTAAGTAAAAAAAAAAGTTTCATCATGTAGAATGACGTTGACAACTTTTCAAGTGAAAATAACATATCTCATGGCCTTAATTTTGGAAAAAAAGAAAATAAAAAAGATAATGCTCAACTGGAAGTGATGAATAGAATAAGAAAGGGTCTTACAATCCCTCAAAAAAACATGAAACTCACGGTATTTGGTCTTTGCTTCAATTACATATGTCAAACAATGGACAACAAAAATCCAAAAAAGAAAACGATAAGTTCAATCAGGGCAAAAAAGGAAAAGCAATGATTGACATGCTAGTTTCACCATCCAACTGCTTTCCTGGACTGTAATTCACTAATTCCAGAACTTCAAAAACAAATATGATAAATAACACCATTAATCTAGTTCAAGCAGTAATTGAAAACTCCTAACAAGGGGGTTGGCAACACAACCACTAGAAGTATACAGATGAATCACTTTGCAATAAAAAAACTAGTTTTTAAAAATCAGATAGACCAAAAATAAGAAAGGATAGATTCATATAAAGATAAATGAAAGATTAACCTACTAGACATTCCATAATGTTGTATACATGCAATAAGAGTAAGAATGTATGACATTGCTCCACATAGAATCTACAAGCTCATTGTGGAGGTAAAGACCAGTCTACATTATGTCCTGATGTGAGAAATGCCTTGCCATTTAAATGATGCAATTAGGAAAATAAAGTTCTGCCACTTCCACAATTAAAAACATGACACAAGTTGTGACTGGGTCAAGCTAAGCTTCAATCTGCAAAATGTACTTAAATTTTACTGGTGAGAACATTCATCGAAGAAAGATTACTTTGATCAACGAGAAGGTAGCAAAGCAGTTCACCCACTGTTTTTGTTTATTATGGTGTATTTTAAAACGAGCCTCTTAATTTATAGTATATCCGACTAATCTTCCTTTTCCCAAAAGTTACAAGGTAATTTCGTGTCTTCTAATTGAAAATAGATAAAATAAACCACCTTTCTATTTAAACGTGCTGGTCTAGATCACTAATAACAGGGATGGATAAGCAGAGAGTAAATAAATGACTGCTTCATACTAATGATAAATGAGCATAACAAATCTCTAGTGTAACTATTTTATTTCACCATCATTCATCTTCTCCAAAATCTACATAAGCCACAACCACATCTCCAGGAAAACCCTTACACCTTCCATCCCAATTGACACTCAGATAAGAGCAAGTGAAGTGGGCCATTTATTGTTGGCTTTGATTATTCTTCTGCAACAACCATTTAGTAACTCCCCTTACTGCATCTGCCTACTATTGTAGCTTTCTGTGGTTCTTCTATAGCATTTGTATGTTTCGTCCACCCCACCTCCACCTGTAAACACAGAATTTACGGTTCTCGACTATTTCATCTTTCATTGTGAATTGGAATGAAACTTGTTCTACTTTTCCACTTTTTTGTTGTGATCAAGGGCTCTGTGCTCCTTTCCTTCTTCTATTGTGATCAAATGCAGAGTCATGACTTTTATTCACCTTCTAAGGTGATCAGATACAGGACTATTGTGGCTGGTCTTTTGTGAATACCCGCACAATCATGATTTTTTTAAAAATTTTCTTCCAATATTTGATGTTTATGATTCTCATGGTTGTTTAATGCTGTGATAGAACTCTACTCAAATTCAATGCAATCTTATTTTCCACAAGAGTGGATTTCAACTTGTGTGGCCTCCTTGATTCTGGATTTATATTCATTATTTCTAGTGAAAAAGTCATTAAATTCTCACTTGAATCAATTCTCATCGAATTTTCAACTATCATCGAAAGTGATGAACATTTGTTAAAATTAAGAATTTGTGACCCATTAAGTTTTGAAAGCGTGATGCATGCATTTCTGCATCCCCTAATAGATCTGTGTCAAAAAAAAAATACACGGTATAAGATGTCCTACGTGAAAAGGTTGGAGTAGTTCCAGTGGAAGATAAGATTAGAGAGAGTCGCCTTAGATGCTTTGGTCATATAAAACGGCGGCCTCCCGATGACCCGGTTAGGAAAGTAGAGGTATTAGATTTGACTTATTTTAAGAAAGATAGAGGTAGACCTAAAAAGACTTGGTTAGATTATATTATAAATGATCTTTCTTTATTAGATTTAAACGAGAATTTGACTGTTAACAGGACACAGTGGAGAAAAAGGATTCATGTAGCCGACCCCACGTAATGGGATAAAGGCTTGATGTTATTGTTGTTGTTGTTGTATAAGATGTCCTACATCATATTTGATATCATTAGCTTAAAAATTAGACAGAGAGTAGAGCGTTGTGGTCCTTCAAACCTCGGCGTTGCGTCGCTCCAAACTCCGACACTACGGCGTTGTCATACAGACAAGAGACAAAGAATTGAGCGCCACAGCGCTCCAACTTGGCGCTGCAGCGTTGCGAGGTGGACATAGCAATTTTCTTTTTCATTTTTCATTAAGAGTTGTGCCCCTTGGTGGTTGTTGTGTATCTCTTTATTTGTTCTTATGCAAGAATGGTGCTAGAGAGAAGAGATACAAGAAGATAGTGAGAGAGAAGAAAGATTTGTACTATCTCCTAATTTTTATAGTGGATTGCTTGGTGTGGTTTGGCTCCGTGATTTTTTTTCGATTTAGAAATTTTCCACGTTAAATCCTCGTGTTTTTTCTTTTCCACTGCATTTTCTATTTCTTGTTTGTTTCGTTGCATATTTTACTCCCACACCCCCAGGCCCAACCACCCAAAACATGCAAATTAAATGAAATCAAGTTAACAACAAATCCAAGCAATTTTAACAAAGCTATTATGAGGTAAAGAATTATATTCATGCATTTTATATGAGGTTATTCTAAGATGTTTTCAAATTAGACAAATAACTTAGAAGAAATTTTTGAAAGAGATTCAATTAATATCAAAAGATCTGAATTGTTTAAAACAAATTAATTAGACTTGCTCAATTATTTTGAGCAAAATGTTGTTGTAAAAACAAAATCTACATGGATTGATATAGAACACAAACTTATTGATCAATATTTGTCATTCATTGATAATAAAGGTACTTTACATATTTAATTTAAGTACTTTAGAAAAGGTGACTAGTGTATTTGAGAATTTTTGAAAATTTAAGGATCTTATAGCTAAACATTATTTATCTAGAGATTATAATGTTATATTATATTATTAATAAAAAATTAAGCATGAACTAAATTAAAATTTTCCGGACATAATAAATGATGTTTTATATAAAGTTTTAATGGTTGAGCAATATTGTAATCATCTTCCTTCTAAGACGACTATAATGTTGGTTTTTTTTTTTCTAAAGAAAAATAGTTGACATTAAATCTAAATCCTCACAAACATATATAAGTACAGGAACCATCTATACTCAACAGCTAAATGTAATTAATATTATTTAAATGATGAATTAAATATAGAAAATATTTATATAAAATATCAAGGTTGTGAAAACCGAACCAAACATAGAACTAAAAGAATGAGAGATTCAAAATTCAATGATTTGCCTGGGGTTGAATAGGATGATGTAATAAATATTAAAATTATTTAAACGACATAATAATGATATAATAAATGTGCCCTTCATTTACTTATTATTTTTTACTAGGACACATCGACATCACGTCTGACATGTGTTAAGGTATGTAGTATCGTGCATGTATCGCACACTACATACTTCAATATTATAAAGTATTGGTGCATTATAGAAGAAAATCTTTTTCAATATTTGGACATTTGAATGAAATATGAGGACAATGAATGACATTACAACGATTCATCTGTTATTCATTTACTCAAGTATCTTATATATCAAACTCTCCCTTTTGAAAAAAATAAAATTTTGATTTTTATCTCGTTAAGACCCAAAGAATAGAAGGAAAAGTTGAAATGAGGCTAGAAATCAAGGCCAAAACTTTGCCTTCTTCCTATCTAGGATATGCGATAAAAGTTTCCTCTACAACAATTGGATAAAAAAGGACACTCATTGAGGTCTTCTCGGATCAAATCTTGAGTAAGAGGTAGAAGCCTCCATAATGGAAAAGAGGTAAGAGTTAAAATTTACTATTATTTTTATTTTATGTTAGAGAATCAAAATTATTGTTTTTGCTTAATTTTCTAGTCAATAAAAAATAAAGATTTATTTATTTTTTAATTTTCATAAGTAGTTTCTTTATTGTTTTCCTAAGGTTCAAACTACTTTTGCACAAGTAGAACTAAAATATAATTTTCAACATTACTTTTGTACAACATAAGTCCTAAAGTTGAGTATTAGTTGAGCGAAACAATCAAATAGCTATCCCAACAAAAGTAAAAGAGCTTGAGGATTAGGACCGAAAGTAATTTAAACTGTCTTAAGGAAATAAATCGAGTCACTACGAACTTGACAATATAGCCTATCATTCTCATGCCCTCACTAAAACTCAATATTCATAATCCCATGTTGCAAGCACAAAGCAAACCCTGTGAATTCAAAAAGCTTAAACCTAAAAGGTTAGCTTCCCATAACATATAAAAAAACCTCAGAAAAAAAAACTCTCGTCCAAAAAAAAATCTATGGAACACATAGTAGTAGAGTTTTGGGCCAAAATTTTTCATAGACCAATAGTGGCAAATTTTAACAGATGAAAAAACTCCAATTACCAAAGATCATGGCAAGGTAAATCAGATAGATTTGATTCAATAGCATTTTTGGAGCAGTTTTGAACACTAACCTTTAGATTGAATCAAACCAAAATGCTTTTTATCATAAAGTTGTAAATTCTCAAAAATTTTAGATGGGTTAAGACCTCCAAGGTCCATATTCTAAATAACTTTGGAATGATTCTAACAAATAAAGCTTAAGAATCTAAGGGAATCAAAAAAGCGTTTCAACCCAAAAAATTCAAGGATAATCTAATCACTATCCCTAGAGTAGGAACATGATTGACTTATTGCATGAATATTGGCTGAGTTATTTGATGACATCTTTTTAAAGATATCTACAAAATAAAAATATTCAATTACCTTGGCAGCTTCCTCCACTAAAATGGGACATTCAAAACACGCCAATTGGCACATCAAAACTTTTAAGACTAACCAATGGTAATATTGGTATAAAAACCTGGGTCATACATTTTCAATAAAGCTATTTCCAAGATAATAAGCCAATTAAGGAACAAAACAAGCACATATGCACCTCAAAAGAATTAGCGTGCACTATACTTAAGAAAATCCTAAAAGAGAAAAAAATATTCTATACAAGTAGCTAATCAACTCGCTCTTCACTAAAGGAATGTTGGCATATAGAGTATACAAAAATCTTCTGATTATGCCTACTTCAAGTTTGAATAAAGCCCATCAAGTTGACTCAACCTAAATGTTTGTCAAATCAAACAATTACATGAAAGATTACCTAGCTAAGTCATACCGACGATTAATTAACAAAAGAACTAATAGTGTAGCAGTAGAGTTAAGCTATTGAGTTACTCCCAATTTAGTGGCATTGAAAACCTCATTGCACATCAAAATAGAAGAAATACAAAAGGAAAAAATTATAATAGGGAACAACCCAGAAAGACCTCATAAGTACATGGTATCTAAAATTGCTAGGTCAATCAGCCTCTTCTACAATCACTCAATATCTCAAATCCCTCTTCTCAATGACAAAGGATCTCCTCATTATATTATGGCCCTTGGACTATCTTGATATAAATCAAGCAGATGCTCCTTAAAATGGATTAAGTTACTTTGAAGCTCGATCTCTAAAGCTTAGGCCCACATCTCTAGCTTGTTGTCCCAATCTTCAAGCTCAAAATGTTTCCTTAGCCAAATCAAGTTTAAATGAAAGCTTTTCAAAAGCTTCCTCCAACGTTTGTTATGTTGAGTCAACTCTCTCCTTAGCTGCCTTCGACTCCATTTACAAGGAATTCATCTCTTTCTTTAAGATAGATTAAAAACCATTAATCAATCATCAAAAACTTTAGTGCAAGGACTTCTATGCTTGGTAGGTCATGGCTACATGCTATATGGAAAAAGGACTAAAATTCTCCGCCCATAATTTTTATAGTATCTCAAAGTACTTCAAGCAAACACCTATGTCAACATTTATAGATAGCTCTCTCAAAGTATTGTTACAAAGAAAAAAGTAATGCAAACTCTTAATGATATCCTTAGTTCTTTTTGCATCCTAATTTAATACCAAATTGCATTGAGCCAATCCTATCCAAAGTCATCTTCAACTCTTCTGACAAGGAACAATTATTTGTCTTGATGATAGATTTAAACCCATTGATTGATCATAAAACTTTAGTGAAAGTAAAGGACTAGCTTTGTAGCTCAAGGCGCATAGCAAAGAGACTTTAATTTTAATAGTATCTCACAGTTCTTAGAGTGAATGTACATGCCAATATCCATCTAAAGTTCTCCTAAATGGTGTTTGCAAAAAAAAAAACAAGTCATGCAGACTCTAGATTGTCTCCTTAGTTCTCTCCACATCCCAACCTAATACCAAATTAAGTTGACTCAAACATATTAGAAGTCATCTTCAACTCCTCTTACAAGAAAGTCATCCAGCCTTAATGACAGATATAAGCCCGTTGATTAATAATCAGATCTTAATGCAAGTAAACGACTAGCTTGACAGCTCAAGGCTACATAATGCATGACAAAGAGACTACTATTCTCTGCCTTTTATTTTGAAAGTATTTCACAATCCTCTTTAGAGTGAATGCTTATGCCAATCTCTATAAATAGTTCTCCCATATGGTGTTCATAGAAAAAAGGTGCGCAGACTCTTGCTAGTCTACGATTGGGAGCGACCAACATGCCTCGAGTCCTAAGCTAGCTCAATGGCAAACACCAAACCATCCTTCTTAAATTTTAGGACCAAGGAAGACTTCTTCCCACTATGCTCATCTATGAAAGAGGATTTCAAAGAAGACCCATGAAATAAAAAATCAAACCTAGTTCTAAAATAAATAAATACAACAAAGACGTAACTTACCAGCTCACAATTTGATTGAATTATGGGGCATCTAAAATGATTGATACAATAGCCATTAACTTCTCTGAGGTATTGATGTCAAGCTAATAAAGTTTGTCATTATTGATGCAAGGCCCTATAAAATAAAAAATGGCATTTTACCAGCAGCATTGACAAAGACAACTTCTTACCTCCCTTTATTGAAGGAGGCCAGTACCCTCACTTCATTCTAACAAGAGATCGAAAAGAAAACAAACTATTATATCTTTCTAACAACTCAAAAAAGTAGGCCAACAAACCAAAGAATGTCTTTCAGCTCAACGAGTCAATACATGTAGATAACAAGTAAAAGCTCAAAATAGTCCCTCGACTATTAATAAACATCCAATTTAGTCCTAAAGTTTTGCATTGCCTTATTTTAATCCCTCGACTATTAGAAATTGAGCCAATTTGGTCCTTGGCCATTTAAATTAACGGAAAGAGAGCAAGAGAGGTTCATTTCTTGGGGGCATTTAAGTAAAATACATGCTCGATGCTTCCTGTTATATGCCCTGCTTCCCGCTATATGTCGTGCACGCATTCTGCTAGACGCCTGGAGACCTTTTCTGCGTAGGAGAAGCGAACAACCCAGGAGACAGAGCAGCAACTCTTGCATGCTGTTCGTGGCGAGTGAGGCGGACGGTCACGCGTGAATGCACGGGAGGTTAGACGGAAGCAGGTGTTCGGAAGTGCTGGGTTGGGCGCAGACGACGATGAGCGATCAGAGGAGCTCTCGTGCGCTGGATCAAACACGAACGCAGTCAAAGCTAGCGTATATTGGGTTTGTGCAGGCTATGCAGGCTGCAGCAGGTTACCAATGTGAAGCAGAGACAGTATGGCTGTTCGTTTTGTGCAAGAGGAATTATGCAGGGAGACTTGATCGAGTGGGAGAGTGAGAGAGCTTTGGCAGGAAATCGACGAGTGTAAGTAAGTGTGCCTTTAATTTTTTTCATTTTTTCATTATTTTATACAAGTCGTTCCCTCGACGACGAGCACGTTTGATTTTAACGACATGCCGACGTGCTCCCTTTCCCCCTCTTTTATTTATTTATCTATTTATTTTTACTTTTTATTTAATTTAATTCCAATAAGCCAAGTAAGCAATTTTATCTCAACATCCACTTATAATATTTAAAATACCTAAAATACCGCTCCTATTTAACTTTTGGAGTTAACTTTAACTCCTTTAGGCTCTGAGATCAAATTGACTCAATTTTAAATTGTCAAGGGACATAAATGGGGCAATGCGAAACTCTGAGACTAAATTGAATATTTATTGATAGTCGGTGGGCTATTTTGAGCTTTTACTCTGTAGATAACTATGCAATCAAATTTGGGGTAATCAATGTTGGTATTAATGACAACTAATTTAGGAAAGAAGCTATAGTGAGGGGACGATGAAGGGTCAAACCACATTTAAATTGATCCACAAAGAATAAATCACTTCCTGAGGGAAAGTATCTGGGTGCTCCTAAGAAGATGAGGCCCTGAATGCGAACATCTCCAGGGCTTTAAAAATACCCCTCACCCAATCAAGCTCAACTTTAGCAACGACTATAAACTCCATTGCGGTTGACATGAAAAGAGTGGTGAAAACTACAATGCACTACAACACTCCAAACAAAAAGAAAATGAATAGCTCAACCCTTAAAACATACAAGGAAGATGATGAAAGATATGATTCCATTATCTCGACTAATAAAGCAAAGTGGTTCGCTTTGTATGTTACACTTGAATGTTATAAGCATTTTGGCTTCTTTGAAATGATGAGAAGACTATGTACTCCACCATGTTTTCTAATTAGAATAGAGCACATAGAAAAGCCATGATGTCGAGACTATGTTTTTCTAGAGGTATTAAACAAAAGAAAAAAATTCAATATGGCATTCATATTAAGCAAGCGTAAGATAATCTCTCAAACAAAAGAAAGAAATAAATAAACATTAAATAGAGTCCCACAAAAAAATTGTAGATTGACATATGAAATTGGGAAGCAATAGCTCGACACAGCAAGATGCTAAACCATACCAAAAAAATGAAGAAAAAAAAAAGGATAAACACAATATATGTTGTCATCCTCATTTGAGAACAGCAATAAAAAATAACATCAGTGGTAGAGACACGGATTGAATAGACTAGCACTTCTGTGCTAAACATTTTTTGAAGTAAAAAAAAAACAATAACTCTCATACACAGACTCCATGTGAATGGGCATAATATAATGTATGCATCTTGATGAATATGAATGATGGTGCTTGAGAAGTTGACTCTAATCACACATCATAGTCATGCATAACATGCATATATTGTCCTAATAACTTTCAAACATATAACATTCAATTCATAAATGATGATCTTACATGCCAATCACTTATAGCACGATGAAAGGAGCGATAACAATAGGAATAACACTCACAATGATGTGCTTTTCATGCATGCTGACATAACATAAAGTGAAAAAAAACCATCTTATTCATCATAAGGCACTTTTGGAGAGGAGAGGGAAGGGGTGTTTCTCTTGAAAAAACAAATAATGGTGAAAGAAAATTTCAACAAATATCACAAAATTCTATGGGAGTGCAGCAAAGGGGGGCTTTAGTAGCTACAACAATGAAAAAAAGGAATTTTTAAACAGTTTAAGTAGCACATTTTCAACAAGTAGATATCGAGGAACATGCTTAGAATAGCCCATAGGAACAACAGAATAAATGTATTAAACAATTTATATTTTATCTAGAAATTTCAAAAAACACATAAGATCTGAAAGAAATTTTGTATGGACAGAGGGATAACTTGCAATGTAGCAGCACTCTCAACAAATGCAATGAAATTATGAAAGAAAATGGGAGCTTTCAGTAGGGTTCAGTGTTAGTTTTAGCAAGATTCGAATGCTCATTTCAAGAAAGCTCCTATTAAAATGTATTAATCACCATCTAAAATGCAAAAACAACATCACAACATAAAATAGATTTAACCTATAACATTTTAAGTTGAAGGAAGGGGTAAATAGAGGAAGGAAACCTTTGAGAATGAAACAACTTTGCTTTGATATCATATGATAGCGTAGTTGTTGAAGCAACAGTGAGCTAAACTTACTGATTCTTTCTCTTATTCTTAAGCTTCCAGTGACTATGGAGACTATCCTTGTAGAAGCAAGCTGGCTTTGGATTGGATGTAGAGAAAACGAGCCTTGATGATTAAGGTGGAGGGAGAATGGGAAGGAGGGAGGACATTGTGAATAATAAGGTTATGAAGGACTGATGAAGAATGGAGGAATGATGGTGGTTAGGATTAGAAAAGAAGGGGCACAACTAGTCATGTAAGAGGGAAGGAGGGAGAGGGAGACAGAGACAGAGAGTATGTGTGTGTGTGAGACTGAGAGAGAGAGAGAGAGAGAGAGGCAAGGAATTGGAGTGAGAAGAGATCAATTTCATCAATTCATCATTCAACATTCATTTATACATTAATCAATGATCACCGTTACATTATAAGCATCTTTGCATGCTTAGAGTTTCCACCAAAAGACCTAAGAAAATTATCCTAGTTTTACCACAACTCCTAAGAACATGAAGTGAAGCCATGATATTAATGAGAATGAAACTACAATATAAATGTGAAATGACGAAAACATCATCATAGCACCGTAGGATGATCAAGACCAACAGTAATATTGTTTATGATGAAGTTCATTTGTATGGTCAAGAACATTTTCAAACCTAACCACAATAGTAGTCTTGATTGTATGTCCTTAAATTATGACATAAGCACACCAAAAAAAATTGAGCATAGTCTCAACATTCAAACCTATTTCTGATAGAGATTGCAGAAGCTATGCATCTAAATAACACTTATGGAAATAAATGAAATAAAGGTAAAAAATATAAATAGCACAACCAGAAAACTTGTCACAAGTTCAAATTTAAAAAACAATGAGACTCTAATTTTCAATACAACAATGAAATCTCCAACTTTATGAAAAAAGTAACTTTGGCACCTTAAAGACACTACTTGATGCTTAATATGATCCTACAAAATTCATAACCTTGATATGATAATAGCACCAAACATGACATTCAACCCGGACCCTCGGGTCATATATTGACACCCCTAAATTTTGGTCAAGTTTAGCAATTTCAATCGAGCCTTGACAATTCAATTAGATTTCCAATTCCAATCGAATATGGCAATTTTTGTGGAGCTTCAATAGAGTTTCAATTATTTCAATTAAATTTTGACCTCTTCAACAAGATTTGAAAGTATCAATTGAATTTCTCCAAAACTTGCATGCAATCATCAACATTGACCCAAATTGACAACCAATAATTTCAAATATGTCTCAACCAAATCGATCTATTAACCATCAAAAAGCAAAACTAAAATATCATCATAAAACAATATACTCGATAGGGCACTTAAAACCTTTTCTAAAATTAAAAAAAACATAATATTATTATTCTTTATAAGCTTGAAAATATTTCCTACATGTCATAATTTGAACCATAAAAAAAACCAAATAGTCTTTCATCATTAATATGGATTTCCAGCTATCAAATATCATGTAAATTTCTACCATGTTATGCCAAGCATCAACAGATCAAGCCCTCAACAGCCAAATGACAACATCCTGCTAGCTCAAAATTACTTAATTTCCCTTTAGTAGGTATATTTAAGCTAGATCTCTTCAACTCACAAGGACTTGGATTCAATTACTTGAATTGTCACATCATCTTTCAAACACGCCAACAAACAAATGATAAGAGATGGAAAATATAGGTGCAAGTACATGGCATTTAGAAAAAGGCGATTTATCTTATTCCCTTAATCCTAATTCCATAAAAGTCGAGTGAGAAATGCAAAGCAGTAATTGTGAGAAAAATGTGCAGCAGTAGCAAGATAATAGCGAAATGCCAGTAAGTTGTCCATGGTCACTCTCTTTTTTTCGTTGTCCACAACAATTTACTCTGAATTTCAAATTGGAGACAAATGGAACACATTTTCTGGCACTCATTGAAACCTCTACAAGAAAGAGCATGCTTAGATCTTGCAGCAGCATTTCAAGGATATATATGATTTATGTCCTCCACTTGATATTCATGGTAAAAAAATATTTTCATCTCTCAGGATCTATGGCATTCATAAACCTATAGTATCATCCAACAAATGTTTGCATGGAGCTATGTATTTTTTTTATGCATCATCTAGGGCCTCACAAAATCGAATTTCCTACACTATAAATAAAAAATATATCTCTCAAGTTTTTCTTAGATTATTTTTCTCCTTTTTCATAAAAATCAGCTTACAAAGCTTGTTGAAACCCTCCTTTTGTGCCGAAAGTAGTTTAAAATAAGACTTAGTTTTGCTTATCTGTGTGTGGTTATATTGTTTGTGCTTAAAGTTGTTGAAATCCTCCTGCTTTCAATGATTGCTGTTTAAGTTTAACCTGTATGTTAGCCTTCATCATTCACACATCGCATTATCTAGGGTTTGCACAACCTAGATCATTCTAAGTATTTCACCTGTGTCACATTAGTTTCTAGATTTTAAAAGGCTACACATCAAATTCTACAAGGAAAATAACCACCACAAACAGAGAGTGCAAATGTTAAGGTACACAATTAACAGGAACAAAATAGTCTTAGAAAAGTACACACCAGCGCTTCAACACCCCCAGCCGCAGCAATTGCCTCTCGATTTCTATCATCAAAAGATAAGTTCCACAGAGCACCAGCAGCTTCTTGCCTTTAATTAAGTGAAGAGTAGCGGTAATTAGTTAAGAAATGAAAAAGTAATTCAAAACAAACATCTGGCTAAATTCATTGAATGATGGAGCCTCAACCATAAGAAATATAAATAAATAAACATGTAGCGCAACCTGCAGCGCAATTTTTATGGAAAAAAACGGTTCACATAACATAGTATTGTATGCAGCCCATGTTCTGCGGCTACAAATGCACAGATAAAGAAGACAATTGCGGTTCTGCAAATCAGACGTTACAGGCAGCTTACATGGGGTTTACTGAGCAGGGGAATGCAGACAATACTATGATTCAACATGTATACACAACTAGGACATGTAAACTCATAACTATCAGAAAAACATTACCTAACACCTTCGTTAGGAGAACAAGTCAGTTGCACTAGTGCATCGAGAGCACCTGCCTCTTGACCAACTGCAGCATTGTTGCTATTGCTATCCCCATGAGCAGCCAAATTAGCTAAGGCTCGGGCAGCCTGTAATTGAAAGAATATTCAACATTCATCAAGTTACTGAAAGAGCGTCCCAATATATTTTCCAATGAAGGAAAAAATACTAATTACACTCCAAAAGAAATTAGTTCAAACAAGCAAACTCAGCAATAAGTTTATACATAAGTTTGAAAGATTAAAATTAGATAGCAAATAGACTTAATTTGCTAAACTCCTTGTTTCTAATCATCTTATCTGCAAACATTACATATGTACATCCCAACTTAAATATATGACAGACCAAATATAAGCTCCTAAATAGTAATTAATTATGTTTCCTAGCAAAGAACCTTACATAAACCATACAAGCTTCTAAATTTATTCATGAAAAATATCAAATCACCTTGCAAATAATATAAACCAAATTAACCCATTAAATAGTCTTTTCCTTACGCCACAAATTAAGTATCATATAACAAACTCGGTATAATGCTTTCAAACTGAAGTGTGAAACATTGTACTAGCTGACAAAGTGGAAGATCCTGTAACTTGTCTACCACGGAATGATTATTTGAATGCAGTGTGGTGATGCCTATGCCATTGAATAAGAACACATTAAAGAACAGCATCTAACAAGAATAGCCAAAAAAAAGCATGCTCAACAGAGATAAAACTAGTATTGAGCTTATCATAAAACGCATCCTGCTGTTACTTTCATAAACAACACAACTATAGTACAAATGCATTGGATCACCAAAAAGGGGAAAAAGTTTGCAATGATTGGTTCGTGAAACCTGCTCTTGCACTCCTTCAACCCTACACGATCTTGCCAGCATCACCAAAGCATGCACACCACCTGCCATTGCCACCTCCATGCTACATTGGTCATCCGCAGCCAGATTTGCAAGTGCACCAGCAGCTCGCTCCTTAAGTATAATCATATAGAATGAAATCAGATCAAATATTAAATACATGTATTGTGTACATGTTATACATATATTTAGCTATCAAAGTGCCTATTAAGAAAAATTATAGCATACATACAAGGACTCCATCTATCCCAGTTGGCCATTTGAAGATGAGATCCACCAAAGCTTTAACACCGCCAGCTTCAGCAATGGCAGTCTGAAAAATGCAACAACTTCTAAAACTTCTAGGATCAATCAGCCATAAAATTTAACAAAAATTCAACACAGTTAAACATCCTCCAGCATGTAAACCTTGTGCTCTTCTCCAACCGAAAGATTCCAAAGCCCTCCAGCAGCCTCTTCAGCAACCAGCCTATTTGTGGACCTTGCTAGGACAGCGAGTATACTGATACCACCTTCGTCAGCAACTGCTTTTGCAACTTTAGCATTAACTGACAAGTTAGCAATCGCCTGTAAAACCCAAGGTAATAAAAATCACACCCAAGTAAAAAAAAAGCTCTCTATCAATATAGAAGTGAACAAAATCAATGCTAAACCCCACCTTTGCAGCTTCAGACTGTACACCTTCCCTGCATGACCTAGCAAGTTCCAAAAGCAACGGAATGCCCCCATTTTTCATGACTGCCTCTGCCCTTGCTGGATCCACTGTTGCATTCTCATCATCAATCACCACAAATGTAGCAAGCCCAGCTGCTGCTCTCTCTTGCACATCCTCCTGAGAACTATTCACCAAACTCAACAGCAATGAAGCACCCTGCCTCAACCAAAAATCATCCATGCCAGCTGGATTCATCTCTGCTATGCGAAGCAATGACTGTGACAGTATCCACTCGACCCAGCTTATGATTTCATTCAGGTTCTTGTCCTTGTTTCCCTGAGACCTCCAATTCCCAGAGATCTCAGTTTCCTTTCCTACAGAGTTAGAGAATAAAGAAGTAATCCTCTTGGAAATGTCAGTGAAGAGGGTGAGAAGTATCTTGCCCTTTGCATGGCTAGAGCCCAGCGGGTTATGATTGGCTTCCTCTTCTAATTCCAAACAGTTGAGAGCACACAAAACCTTCAAATTCTTAGAAGAAGAGAGAATTCTAAATAGAGCACTCGGAGGAACATCAGTCCTAGAAACATCCAATCCAACAAGGTTTGGTAGCTTGCTCCAGTAAGTGACAGCTGATGCCCACTTTAAATTCCGGGAACCTGCAACTGACAAAAACTTTAGGCATTCCACCTTGCCAAGGGCGGTCTCATCAATGTTCCCACAGTCAAGAAACGCAATCTCCTCCAGCCGGGAGCAGTGCCTCGCCAAGGCGCCAATGGCGATGCCATCAATCTCTCGGATGCCCGAAAGGCGCAACCTTCTCAATCTCGGGCAACACATGGCCACATGCCGGATTGCATCACTGCTAATCTTTTCACAAGGATCGGGGCCAATCTGGAGGCTCTCAAGCGCCTCATGTCGAGCAGCAATCACTGATAGCGTCGCGTCAGTGATGTCACGGCAGTAATCCCCGGCGATCTCCCTTAAGTCACGAGCGTGAAGGTTTATAATGGCAGCAGCCGACTCCGATCCCCGAAATCGTAGACGGCGGAGGCTAGCGCAGCGCGAGGCTAAAGAGCTCGCGGTATCGGCGTCGCAGCGATGAGCGCGGAGGTCAAGCGAATTCCAAAGGCACGGCGAGGAACCAAGGAGGCGCCAGGTGCGGCAGGTAGAAGAGAGGCAGGCTCGGTCGCGGTAGCTGAGGCACGAGAAGAGCTGGACCACGGTGTCATCGGGGAGGCGAGTCCACTCCACGTCGTGACCACCTGCAATTTCACCACCGGGACGGCATATATCGTACTCCTCCGCCGTCTCCGGGTACACCGGAGAGGATATAATGACCTTATCTTTGTCTTTTGACTGCGAGCCTCGCCTCCTCACTCGCCGGCTCATCTCCCTAAATCCTAAAATCCGCTAAGAGGATCTTCAGGTGCCTATATGGAAAGAAATCCTAGGTTATGGAAGATTTCTGCAGCGATTGTCGTGCGAGGACAGCAGGGAGGCATAGTAGTTAATTCGATCTAGGGTTTTTAGCGGGAGATCCGACGAAAAATCTGCGAAGGCAAGCCTGTCGGCGGTTTCGACGATAGGGATTTAGGAGAAGGCCGCAAATGGGACGGCGACGAGGTGGGGTGGATAATCCCTCGGGCAAATCAGTCGATGCTTGTGTCCCTGCTATAGAGCCTCGCCTTTCCGCCGTTTCTTAATTGCGAGCAACGGCCACAGCTCTAATTATACGTGCTCCGTGCGGCGAGGGTTGTGATTGGTGAGGTCCGACTACAGTGTTTTGTGGTTTGTTGCGTTTGGAACGCTATTGGATGCATGAATTGGGCGTGAAATAGGGCTATCTTGGTTGTTTAGCCTAGGTTGTCGATTTGGGTTGGTGAGCCGATTTAATTTAAAGTTGACACAAAGTTCATCTGATTTTTATATGTGTCAAAATATTTGATTTAAATCCGGCTCAACCTGAACTCATAAGTCCAATCTGATCCAGTTAACTAATTTAAATCGATCATGCAATTGTTTTGGATCAATACGACCTAACTAATTCGAATACAGGCTGCTTAACATGGACCCGACTTATTTAGCATGAACTTAGTAGTAATCAAGCCAATTTTTGAGTTTTCGGGTGAACCCGAATAAACCCGAATTTTGATCTGGACAAAATTTCAAAGTCGACCTAGACTGAGTTATTATATGAATCAAAGTGTTTGGTCCAAACCCAACTCAACTCAAATCAGTCTAATCTAAAGCTGACCCATCTAACTCATATATTACATTGACCATGCAATTTTTTGGATTAACACAATCCAATTAACTCGAAATGACCCATTAAACTTGTTAATATACATTTCAAGTTTAATAATGTATTTTAGTTTTTCAAAACCTAAACTTAAATGATAATCAAATCAATTTTGAGTTAATTTTGGTTTACTCGAGTTTAACTGAATTTGACCCCCAATAATGAACGGGTTAATAATTTGGACCCAAACCAGAAACAAGTGGTATAGGGTCAACTTGAACCTAATTTTTTTAGTCAAGTTCATGTCGGTTTATTATGTTTGATCATTTATTGACAATACTAAGCTATGTAATGCCCTAACAATATTGGTGGACTAGTCCAACCTTGCCTTGTTAACACCCCTTGTGATGTCATAAAAGATAAACTTTAATATATTCTTCAAGAGAAATTATCGTTGACTGATAGAAGTCAACTTATCTCTAATTGATATCATTGTCACGTCTTAAAATCTAAGTGGAAGAGCATCTATTTATATATATATATATATATATATATATATATATATATATATATATATATATATATATATATATATATAATATTCATTCATTTATCAATCAAATCAATACAGACATTCAGAGCTGATTAAATGCATTAAAGAAAATCAATAAAATATAAAAAACATAATTCACATTAATACTGTTAATAATTACAATCTATAACTAAAGTCCAAAACAAAATTTACAATAGCACACTGGCTACAAAAAAATACATAAACTAAAATCTGACATAAAAACTATATTAGCATCAGTATACAGCCTCAAGCTACATGCTCCTTATTTGAAATTATTTAAAACCAAATAATAAGCATAAAAAGCCCAGCAAGTAATTAAAACTCTATCAATGTTTTCAATGCAAGGCAAAAGAATCAAAATATATGCTTAGTTCTAGTCAATATCAATAATCATTTAGTATCAGTGGCGAAGCCAGGAAATTTATTGAGGGGGGGCCTAAATTATTTTATTAAAATCTTTCCTCAACTTTTTTCATCCGGGCTTGGGACCGGCATAGGCAGTTTTAAAAATTTTGATTTAAAAAATAAAGTACTAAATATAAAATGAAGTACACTTACAATTTATACCTTATGTTCTTCATATTTTGAAATAACTGAATAATAACGTCATTGTCAATACAATCTAAAATTTCTTTTTCAATATAAGCGATCAAAGTATCGTTCATCCACTGATCTCCAATTCGATTGCGTAGCCGATTTTTTTATGATTGCCATTACAGAAAATGCTCTTTCAACTCCTGCTGTTGCAACGGGTAGTACTAATGCTAACTTCAATAGCCTAAAAAACAAGAGGGTATAGTATTTCCTTCCTGGTTTGAACCATTTTTTCAGCAAGACTTCTTATATCCTTTAATAATGAAAATTGTACATCAAGCCGCATATCCATAATGTAAGTTTCCAGCTGATTATCAAGAATCATCAAATCAGAAGGAGTAAAATCACTTGAATATAAGTTTGCCATTTTAATTAACTTTTCTTTGTTGAATGCACAGAACAAATTTGATGGATTTAAATAAGCAATGCATAAAAGTAATTCAGTATTAGCTTCTGTGAAATGATTATTCAACTCTTGTAGTTGCATATCTAGTACTGTGTAGAATATATCAACTCGGTAATGATGTAAATTTGTCATTTCTTGAAGTCCACGTCGTGATCGTCCACTGGCAACCCATTTATCATTTAGATTCGGAGTGATAATTTTGTGTTCAACACAAAATAAAGACACTTTTTTAATGAAGTCATCCCACTTGTTATCTCTCATGTCTTGTAATTTAATTTTTAATATTTGAACTAAAGACATAGCATTCACGATGTCTTGATCTTTCCTTTGTAAAGCATCTGATAGTTCAGCAGTGATTCCAAGTATGTCTTTCATTAAGTGCAGATAAAAAGAAAAGTCAAAAGATTGCATTGAATCTAATAATGCAAAAGCTTCCCCTCTTTGTTCAGAACTTATGACATCCTCCAAAACTATTTCAAGCACAACAACAACTGAGGAGAACATTGTAATCAATCTAATTAGTGACTCATAATGAGAACCCCATCTTGTTTCACCAGGACGCTGTAAAGATATTTCTTGATTTAATCCTCGTCTAGTGAACACCTCACCATTGTGTAATGCACATAATGTCATATCATGTTGTTTATCTCTTAGTTGATTTCGACGTTTGCATGAAACACCCACAATATTCATCACATTTAAAATTATAGTAAATAATAGTGCAATTTGAACATGATTTTTTGCAACTGCAACTAAGGCTAACTGAAGCTGGTGTGAGAAGCAATGAATATAATATGCAGAGTTATTATCATTCAGAAACTGTGCTTTTAGGCCATTAAATTCTCCACTCATGTTGCTTGCTCCATCATAACCTTGACCACGAATTTTAGAGTGAGACAAACTGTAATTTGAGAGGACTTAATCAACTCCTTTTTTGAGACATCGAGCTGACGTTTCAGGAACATGTACAATACCCAAAAAACGTTCAATAATTTGGCCTTTCTCAGTTATATATCGTATAACGACAGCCATTTGTTCTTTCCCTGATACATCACGAGCTTCATCAACGAGAATAGAGAAGAAACTATCACTAACTTCTGCTTGTATGTAGTCTGTAATTGCAATAGATATGGCTATACAAATATCTTTCTGAATATCAGGGGCAGTCAATTTCAAATTCTCTGGAGCATTCTTTAGTACAACATTACTTATATCTTCATTATGTTCTGCTAAAAATTGCAATAACTCAAGAAAATTTTCTTGGTTTTTGGAATCAAAACCCTCATTATGCCCTAAACCTTGTCGTAGAAGGAATTTTACGCAATCAACAGAAGAATTCAAGCGGACACGATATGCTTTCGTAGCTCGATCAGATTGTACCTGGAAGGCAAAGTTAATATGTTGATCTTGTTTCATTAAATCCTCGCAATTTTGCCGTGCATTATTATGAGCACTATTAGGTCCTCCAATATGAAGATCAAACCTATCAGGCTTTTTCCAGTTTGAGAAACCAATTCTACGAAATGCATCATCTTCTTCTTTTCCTCTTCCTTCTACTCCAAAAAGATAACAATACAAACAATATGCTTTATCCTTTTGATTACTATACTCTAACCAACTAGAGTATCTATCATACCATCTCAGATTGAAACGTCGTTCTTTTATCCCAAATTTACTTTTAGGGAAGTCATGATTGCGAGGCTGACATGGCCCTTTTTGTAAATATGATCTTCGAATTTGATCACGCATGTTAAAACTAAAATCAGAAATAGGCATACGTAATCCAGGATCCGATTGAAGATTCTCTAGATCTGTTACCGTGTTTTTTGATGACTCACCATCAGCTCAAATTCTTTTTTTATTTTGTGCATCATCCTTATTTTCTGTATTCTCTATTGGTGTTGATGTGGAAGATTTTGAGGACTTCTTAAAATATTTCTCCATAATCTTTGTGCAAGTTTAGATTCGCAAACTACATAAAACATAACAAATATAAACTAAATATAAATAAAAATGAAGCACAAAGCAAATTATTTTTTGTTATTCTAAACATGTAAACAAATAATTCATATTCCTGAATTATTTTTTGCTATCCTAAACTAGTAAACAAGAAACTGCATTCTGTATCAAAATAAGAAAATAATAAACAGTAAATTATATAAATTTTTTACATAATATTAAGATTAGATCAAACAAAATAAGTTCAGATTTTTATTTTTTTATCCTATATAGTACACCGACAGCCATTTTTTATTTTGTTTGGGGAAATTCACCGGCGACAGCACCGGGGAAATTCACCGGCGAAATCCTACCCTCTTCTTTGCTATACTAAAGAAGCTAACAGAAACGAAAAGTAACTATTACTTACATATTACTACCCTAAATAAACAGTAAACTATATAAAATTTTTACATAATATTAAGATTAGATCAAACAAAATAAGTTCAGATTTTTTATTTTCTTATCCTAAATAGTACACCGACAGCCATTTTTTATTTTGTTTGGGGAAATTCACCGACGGCAGCCATTTTCAGTAAATGAAAAAAAAAACAAAAAAAAAAACAAAATAACAAATACCTATAAGTCTATAACCAAAACCAAAAGGATAGAAACAAAAAAAATTAAGTTCCTTACCTATGCAGCCGGGCAGATCCAAGACCAAGACAGAAGGGAGAGCAGCTGCCGCTGTGAGCGAAATGGGAAAGCAAGGCCGGCGGGCGGTGGACGCACCGGCAGACTGCGGACGGCTGGTTCAGAGTTCTGACGTTCCGTGCGCGATCGGACTAGGGCGTGACAAAATTTTTTTTATTCAGAATCATTAAAGGAAGCCTAATAGGCGGCATAATGTCTATTAAACTTCCAATTTTAGCACCGCCACTCCCTCCAATCGGCAACCAGCAAAAAAATTTTATTTTTTTCAAAGGGGGCACGTGCCCCCGCAGGCCCCCTCCTCACTCCGCTGTTGAGTATGGACAATAAAAATCTTAAAAATCAATTATAAAATCAATATGATCAGTAAAATCAAAAGAGATCTATCAATTATCAAATTATAAGAAAAAATTAATAAAGAAAACTATCACCAAATGAATTATGTTAGTATGTTATGTTATATTGTATCAATATTAATACCATAATGAGCTGTAAGTCTGTCAATCAGATTAATGTACTATCAGGTAAATATCATCATGAGTATAATTATGAAAAGCAAGGCAGAACTTTCAGCTTTAATGTGGCGTTTTCAACATAGTTATCCTGACTGCTTCTCAGTTGGTCATCGGTCATATTAATTATCACTTATTCAATTAACCAATTATCATTACATGTGATTTTCAATAATCATTAAGAGTCATCACCCTCTGTCAGTCGGCATAATTCGGTCAATCGGTTACAGGTTACAACTAGGATACACCACTAACTTTTTATTTAAAGGAAAGCCCGTCAGCCCACCCTCCTGCACAGGGTATTATATTTTAAGAGTCAACACATATTAATTATAGTGTTAACAGCCAGCCTTTCTTACTTACGTATAAATGTTATATTTTCTATGCAATGTAAGTCAATATCATAAGTCAATATCATGTATAAAATACAGAAATGTATAAATACAGAAAAATTTATCAAATTTGTACATTATACATTTACTTCAAAAAATTATATCTTTCAATTTAGCAAGTGAAAATTTAATATGTTACAGTCAAAATGTTCAAATTGACGAGATCTATCACATACAAAATGTTATGCAATGAAAGTTTTATAAATACAAACTTATCCTCATTTTTCGGTAATTGAAATACAAATTTGATCATAAAATATCAAAAATATAAAATTATTAAAAACTGAAATAGGTTAACGGTTTCTTATAGCGAGACGAGCAACTATCTCAACAGAATCAAGTGGCGAAAATCGCACCGCGACCTCCAAAACCATGTTTTCTTTTTTTTTTCTCCTCACTTTTCTCTCTTATTTCCTCAAACCATTCTCGGTTGCTAAAAATAAATAGGAACAAGGTTTTAAAAATGTTTTAGTGACTTGGGACATTTTGATTAAAATAATAATTTAATCAATTTTTAGTATAAATTTATAAAAATATTTTTGGAGCTTAAAAAAAATATCCATAAAATAAATCATTTTATTTAAAAAATTTTGATGAAATCGATTTGCAAAACGAACACTTGATAGTCCCAAAATCTCCACTTGTACCGATAGGTGTCAATTTCTTAAGAGTTTTCACCAGTGCCCAAAAATTATAAAAAAATTCATGTAACTAAAATACTACAATATAAATGTTATGGATAAGACAGTTTTTAAATTTTAGCTTAAAATGACTCCTAAAAAAATTTATTTACTTAGGTCAAAATACAAGCTATTACAATCATTCCTTAGCACCCCATTCCAGTAGGGTTTGAGTCGCTTAATGGTAATCCTTATGATGGGTCATCTGATTCTTATGAGCATATTGATTATTATATGATCATCATTTATATCAAATAAGCTTCTGATGCACTTTTCTAGTAGTTCTACCCCACAACTTATAAATTCAAGCTCGTGCTCAGTTCTAATCTCTTTTTGAAAGGATTGTCCACAACTTTGCCAACCTCGTCAAAACTTTTTATGAGCACTTTGTTGCAAATCAAAAGACTATCATAGACTTCTATCATCTCTATAGCATTCATTAAAAAATGAGGGTGAGGCTCTTAAGGAATACTTCAAAAAAAAAGGAAGCTCATAAAACTTTAAAAGTAAATCCTAAGCTAATGCAAGATGTTTTCCTTTAAGGTCTTCACCTTGGATCTTTCCACTCCTCTCTCATGTGTCAGAGTCCTCTCCTAATATTTTCTAGTTTATAAAGTACAAGCACAAATTACTATTGAAGAGTCCATCCTCACGTAAACATAAGAACTCACAACAAAAAACTAGTTGGCCCTTCCTATTAAGAATGCAAGGGTAGTCAAGAGACCAGATGCATCATTCCCACCAAATTCAATAGTCCCAACAACATGATGAGTCATGACATTACACCGCATTAAACATCTCTAAGGAAAACATTCTAATGGAGATTTAGGGCTTTTAATGGGAGATCATATGAAAAAAAAAAATTTTGTAAAGGCAAGCTTGGTTGTGTTGGTGATAAGGATTTGGGAGAAGGTAGCAAAGGGAATGGGGAGGAGGTGGGCCAAATAATCTCTCAGTTAATCAATTGATGCCTTGTGTCACTTCCATAGAGCTCCACCCTTTTACCCTTTGGTGTCTTGATGGTGAACAACATATACAAAATTAATTATGAGTGTTCCAAATGGTGAAGATTGTGATTTGTGAGGTCATACTACCATGTTTTACATTGTGGATTTTTCTTATTCATTGTGTTTGGGTCATTGTTAGATGCATAAATTGTGTGTGAAATGGAGTTATTTTATTTGGGTAACTCATGTCCAATTTAATATTTTGGGTTGCATTAGATGTTAAGACCTTGGCTATTTTTATCTAATAAGCCATTTTAGAGATTTTTAGTTATAATTAGGTGCCTGATATAACTCGCTCATCTTAGGCACTCTTGGGGACACTATATTTATTTTTATTTGAACTCCTCAAATTCAAAACAAAGGGGGTTATAATGTTAATTTTATATTCAAATGATTTAATTAAATAGGAGAACACTTCAAATGGTTTGGCATAATGTAAAATAGACATGATACATCCCCAAAAAATTTTGATCAAGCATAAATCTTAATGCAACATTTTAATTATAAACTTCTAAATTAAATTTAGGATCACCTAAGCTCCGACTTAGCAAATTTATAGTCAAACTAAATATTTTGTTTAGGCAACCCAAAAATTATTAGAAGTTTTTTATCTAAGTCCAAATGAATCCAAATCAAACATTTGATGCATGATAAAACTTCATAATATTAATTAAAAGACCAAATAAACTTTGAATCTTGTATGCTTCTAGTCAAATCAAGTGCCTAATTGAGAGGAATCCAATGAGTTTAAGATCATTCAATTCTGAGGTCATTAAGATAGTTAAATGATATAAAAATAATTTAGGACTAAGGGAATCCATATGAGCTATCTAATAAAGTGTTTTGGGGATTTCAGCTAAAACAATCAAAATGCCACTCCCAAAACAACAACAACAACAACAGTAAGGCTTTATCCCACAATGTGGGATTGGTTGCACGAATCTTTTTTCTCCATTGTGTCCTATTAAGAGTCAAATTCTCATTTAAATCTAATAAAAAATGTCAAACTTAATGCTTTCTAACCAAGTCTTTTTAGGTTTACCTTTAACTTTATTAACATATGGCGGATCTAATGCATCTACTATCCTAACAAGGTCACCAGAAGACCAACATTTTATGTGACCAAACCATCTAAGGCAACTCTCCTAATCTTATCTGCAACTAGATCTACTCCAACCTTTTCACGTATGTAGTGGTTTCACATTTTGTCTATTAAGTGTAAAATTACTCATTGTTTGATTGAAAAAATATTATTTTTGAAAAAGTGTTTAATTTTCTTTGGGAAATATTTAATTTCTAGAATTTAAATTTTATAATCGAACACTTATTATGAATGATATATCACCTTGAAATGTGAACATATCGTTCTCTAATAGGTTCAGATTACAAATCTTGATTTACCTTGATTATCGTAGTCAAACTCAAGGAGAAACAATATATGATCCCAAAGAATCAAAATGATGTTTAATCCAATGTTTAACTATAATAATCTAGTAAAGAGATCATTAATTTCATAATCAAAGTTACAATAATAGTACGATATATCTTTCCAAAGAAAGAGGATATCGTATGTTATCGATCATTTGAAAATGACGATAATGATCGTTGACTTTTGAATTTCCCAAAGATAATTAATTAAAATTTTGAAAACTTGATTTTAAAAATCTATTCTGGGTTTCTAAATCTCCTACGAGCGCAAGCCCTCGTAGTTAATTACATCGTAGGAAACCAGAAAATTTCCTACGAATACTCTCGATTAAAATAGCGATACGAATTTTATTTAAGAATTCAAAGATTGATATCAAAGAAGGTTAAGGACTTGAATTTTCAAATGGGATTGGATCAAAATTGAACAGTTCTTTCTGGAGTCAAAGGAAGAAGGGTAGGAGGTGTTTTGAGATTCTAAATCATTTCAGAGACACCTCAAACTATTCTAAGTGTTGGGCTTGAATTTGATTGAAAGAGATATTTAGTTTGAATGATCAATTTTATTAAAAAGTTGGGAACTAGATTCCTGGAAGGTTGAGGTCTTAGGATTGAACATATGCCTTGGAACCTAAGTCTGAAATGGGTACTGGAAATGAGTTACCCGGATCCTAGCTAATACAATGCAATCTGGACTTATCCCGGCCTGGATTGGGGAGCCAGCTAAACCACCTAAACGCTTCAAAACCATGTTGTCCGGTCTTTTAAATGTAGAGTGATTAGGGGACGTTGTTTAAGATTAGTTTAAGGAGAGCGGGGCTGACATCTAGAGAAGATTCCTAATTAGCCCCTTGACTTATGTTGGGTGAAATGTTTAAATAAAATGCAATTAAGAATTAGACTCAAATTTAATTTGTTACTAATGCAATGCATGCTAGTTGACTCGATGAAATGCTTAAATCAAAATATAGCAGTTTTAAAATCATGCTTAAAAATATGTTTTACCCTAGAGATTGCACAACATCCCCTTGGACAGAACTGCACCCTAATAGGTCAGGTGGTCTGCCAAAACCCGCAGGCGGGGAGGTGCCTAACACGGATGAGAAAAATCAATATGAATGCATGAAAAATCCCTAGAAAATTCGGGCTTACTTCTTAAGAGCGTTAGAGTTTCTATCTGAGCTTAAAATTTTTAATTTTGTTTAAGTAGAAAAAGTTTATGACCGTACCCTCACGAGCATCCGATCGGGTTCCAGGCTAAATCAAAATCGACATGCAAGAGCGCCAAATAAACTACTAAAAGCATGCGAGTCCTTAATCGCAATCAACATATCAATTAAATTAATTAAATAATCAAATCAATATTCAAAATGAAAGTCCATAGGCAAGTGCCCTTAATTATACAACTCAGGGTCTGCAGGAAAGTAAAGTGGCCGGGTACCACTGACTACAACCCGGATTCTACTCCTAAGACTCAAGTGACTTTGAGATTTGAGATTCTTCTCATTCTTCACTTCTTCATCTTCTTGGAACTCCTTAGATCGTCGGGTCTGGATATCCAAATGAAAAGAAACTCCCCCTGAATAGGGTTGTTATCTTTTCTCTTTGGATATTTGAAATTCATCCTAATTTGGATCTCCAAATGGATAGGAACTCTCCCCTAAGGGATGTTCTTTCCTCTTTGGATTTCAAATTGGATGTTTAAACATCTCAATCTCAAATCACTTTAAACAATTTACAACTCAAATTTTCATTCAAATTACATCAATAAAAATTTAAAAATCTAGACTCAACAACCTGCAAGGTTATCCTAATAATCAACAGTTTATATCTGACATCCCAAACAGTTATATATTTGAAATTTAAAAATGCTCAAACCAGCCACGCTTGGCCATGCTCTTTTAATTTTAAAGGGGGTCTTAACATGCTTAGCACCTGTGTAATTTAATAATTATGATTTTGCCCCCTTTAATTTTAAATGCCCTGTATGAGCATGGCCACCTGCATAAGATTGAATTAGTATAAATCATTCCTAACCTAAGGGTAGGTCTAACGTACAATCAATCACATCACAGAGTGCAGTAAATAAATAAACAATCACATTAATTCTACCACTAGCAAACAGCATGCAGTAAAAGCTCGAAAATCCGGCACACAACAGAAAAGTAAACACCGGCCTAGCCTAAGACTAGAGTTGGTTGTCCTAGTAAACCATCTAAAGTGTGTGAGGTAGGCTGTGTGGCTTTGATATGTCCTAGATAGGCACTTGATTGAAGTTGCTTGAGATTCTGGTTGGTTGAAGGCTTAAGGGAGTTTTAATTTGAGTTTAAATCTTAATGACTTGAAATTGATTTTAAATTTGATTCAATTATTTGTTGGACACCACCTTTGTTGCACACCGAGGCCGTGAAGTTTATTTCACCTTCCTTGGGGCTAATTTAATAGCCTCGTAGGCCTGGGTTACCCAGTGGTACTCGATATAATTAAGTGCTTTAAGTTTAATTAATGTTTGAAGGTTAATTAAATTTGTTTAATTAAAGGTCCTTTTTATGATTTGAATCCAAATGACCTCCAAACTCCTTGAAATCAACTCCAAAGGTCAGGAATGACCTAAGGAGTGATCTCCAAGTATTTGGAAATTTTTTGGAATTTTTAATTATTTTTAATTAATTAAATTAATTAAATATTGAATTTCAATTAAACTCAAATTAAATTTAATTTTGAAGTCCAGTCAAGGGGCTTTTATTTTTCATTGATTAAAGGTTTAATTTTGGTCAGTTTGAGGTATTATTTGTAATTTTTTTTATTTTAATTTAATTTATTACAATTTCTAGAAGGTTAAATGGCTTAATTAAGGTTTAAGTTTGATTAGGTTGGTAAGGAGCTTAATGACTTCAAAATTCAGTGAGAAATTTTTCTAGAGCTGAGAGTGTCACTATGTTCAAATGGTTTGAGTTTCAGGTCAATAGGAGGTGAATCCTAATTATTGAGAATATTCTAAGTCCTCTAAATAAGGTCCTTGATTATTATCCTTAATGATGTCACTAAGTTAATTGGATTTAAATCAACGTCACTAACCCTTGATATACACATATAAATGCATACAAACACAATCATATCCTAAGTTTAAAAGAGCCCTAAGACTAAGTGGTGTGTGTACCTACACATGTAGATCAATTTAAAGCTCAATTAAATGAAGGGTTAATTAATGAATAATTAACGAATTAATTATTCATTGATTAATCACCATTCCCCACAAATCCTGCTCAATCATACTCAACCTATGCTTAAAATTTCATGGGATCTCTCAAACTATAGGAATTTAAAATATATATATTTTTAAAATAGATTTTAAAGGATGTATATACATATATATATAAACCTAGATATATATGTATTAAAATAGAAATCATTTAAAATATTATTAAAATAATTTTAAAATTTTATTAAATAGTTTTGAAATATTTTGAGAGATCCACTGATTTTTAAAATTTATTTGAAAATATATATATATTTTTATTAAAATAATTAAGTTAGTATTTAATTAAATGTTAATTAAATATTAAAATAATAACATAATTAAAATTAATAAAAATGAATTAGGTTTTAAATTTCCAAAATAACTTTTAAATTAAAATATTTAATTTACTGAAAATTTTAAGAATATTTGGATTTATTTTGATTAAATATAAATTAAAATATTAAATTTTGATATTTTAAAAAATATTTAAAATATGATGAATATTTTAAAATAATTTTAATTTTGTTTAAAAGAGTTTAAAATTATAAACATTTTGATATATTATATGGATTATTTGGACTTATGGTTAATTTTAAATTAATTTTTGAAGTAATAGGGATTTAAAATGAATTAAAATAGATTTTAGAATTAAAATTGAATCAAACGGCCAGTTTGCTGACATGTGGCACGTTTTGGTCCGCTGGATCAAAAAGGCGCGGCAGCGGCCAATCATGGGCAATGATTGCACCGTCGCGCAATCATTGCCCGCTGATTAAAGCGGCGGTGGGACCCGCTCTTTTCACTTATCCACATCGGCAAATCCTGTGGACCGTTAGATCTTCCGCTGTAATGAGCGGACGGTCACGATCTAGTCAGATCGAAATTTGATCAACCGCTCAAACCGCGCGGTTGGAAGAAGTCGCGGAAAGGGGCGATCAGAGCCGTTGATCGCAAGATCAACGGCTCCAATTGTACACAGTTCATGCAAGGGGCGAACCGAGCCCTAGAACCGAATATTTGGCTTGTTCTCCCAATCCGGTTAGCCAAATGACTTGAAATTTTAAACTTAGAGTAAATATATGAAGAGCATTAATGTGGATTAAAAAAATCAGTTTAAAACGAGCTTTTCGAAAAGATAAATTACCCTAAATGTCCTAGGCTAGGGTTTAGGATTTTTACCCTGATAATGGACGGTTTGGACCGTTCAAGATGTCTCTAAACTTGTTGTTTGTCCACGATTAATCTCCCTGAAGACACAAACGGCTGAAAATGGCTGGATCAAATGTTATTAGGCCTGGACGGAACTAAGGCCAAGTTCGCCGGAAAGCTCGCCGGCGGCTGATTTGACCGGCTGGATTTGAGTGGGAGTCCAAGAGGAAGAATTCTGGAGCTCAAACGAATAGAGATATGGATATGAAAAGGCTTATCTGGAGAGAGAAGGTCAAGGAGAGAATCCCAGCTCTACATGAAGCTTTGCCCTATTCAAAACATCTCCAAGCCAAAGGAACAGCTCAGATCGACCTGGGGAGCTCTTGGATAGTTACCATCTGTCATTAGGTAGTTAGAATGGCAGGGGAATCAAGGACAAGGGCACATGGCATGTGGAAAGCTCCCTTGGTCCCCACATGGGAATGTGGAGTGATTGGAGCTGTTTGATCTCCATCCAAGGGCTGAAAAAGCCTCTAGGAAGGTTCTGGAACTCATTTCAGCTGCTGGAATGATTTCAAATAGAATGGATTAATTTAAAAGGCTACTTTGACCATTTAAAGCCCATTTGCCTAATTGTTGACTATGTTGACTAGTCAACCAGTCATCTTGGATGCTGAGTTGGCAAGGGAGGAGACCTTAAAACTTGGTTGGGTTGATTCAAAGGGAGTTTGATGGCTTGACATTAGAGCTTGAATGTTTTAAGAGGGTTTGAATTAGTTTGACCAAGCTTAATTGAATTGACATGGTTAAATCAACTAGAATTCAACCCAAAGTAGATTTGCAAATACTTGAGCCATTATTTGAAGTAAACTTAAGGCTTGATGATATAGAAATGGCTTGAAATAATTACATGGGTTGGATTAAAGAACTAGTTTAAACAGATTAAATATTTTGATAAAGTTAAATCAAGAGTGATTTGACTTTAGATGCATTTAAACATGTTTTAGAACATCATTGGAATGGGTTTGGGAAGTTTAAAATGGTTTAAAATGATTAAATGGGTTAAAATGATCCACTTAAAATCTTAAGAGATATTGGGTCAACCTAGGTTGACTTGGTCAACCAGGTTGACCCAGGACCTGGGTCAAGGTTAAGCAAGTTTAAAATGATGAATGGGGTCTGGTGGAAGTGGTTCCAAGTTCTAGAATGGTCACTTGGTCAAAATGACCTGTTTTGGCTCTTAAAGGGTTTAATGGGTCAATTGTGTTGACTTGGTCAACTAGGTTGACCTATGGTCAGGGACTGGGTCCAACCAGTTCAGAATGATATTCTGATTCTACTGGTGGTGGTCTCAAAGTCTGGGGAGGTCATTTGGTCAAAATGACCTGTTTGGGCCCTTAACGGGCCTTTTAGGTCAACCCTGGTTGACTTGGTCAATCAGGTGGGTCCAAGGTCTGGAAGTGGGCTCAACAGATTTGAAATGACATTTGGAGACCAATGGAGGTGGTCCCAAGGTCTGAGGAGGTCATTTGGTCAAAATGACCTGTTTTCACCCTAAAGGGCCTGTTTGGTCAACCTGGTTGACTTGGTCAACCAGATTGACCCAGGGGCTAGTTTTGGGTTCAATGTGTTTGGTTTGATATTTGAAAATTGTTGGAAGAGGTTCCAAACAATTTGGAGGTCATATGATTTGAAAAGTGCATTTGAACCCTTAAGGGGTATTTTGGTCATTTTGACCCTTGGTCAACTGGGGGTCAAATTGAATCCAACAAAATGTAGTTTATTGATCAATGAGTCATAATCAAGGGTCTGGAAGTGATTTGGAGCTTTGTAGAATGCTCCAGGATCCAAATCCACTGGGTGGTAGGTTCAGTGACATAGAATGTAAATATTTGAAGGTTTTACAGCCTTTGGATTTCAATTCAATTTCTGGGGTTAGAAACCTCAGAATGAGCTCAAATTTGGAGGGTTACCTCTAAAGACATGTCACATCAGTGTGAAACTGACAGACTTTGAATCAGAGGTCATTTGATAGGGTTTTGAAATGTTCAAAGATTCATTGGAAAAGGCTTTCAAGACTTAGACCTTTAGCCTTTAAAATTTGATCTGGATTTCTGGTTTTGATCTGGATTTTGAGTTTGAATGATTGGATTTGAATTAAGTCTAGATTGGATTGAATTTTAGATCGATCTAGAGGAATCCTATGGTTTAGAGTAGGTCCTGGGGTCCAGATCAGCTTAAAGGAATCCTATGATCTAGAATAGATCCTAAAGTCTGGATTCTAGGAAGATCCTAGGATCCAGATAGATCTGAGATCTAGGGTCTAGCAAAATCCTAGGATCTAGAGTAGATCCTAAGGTCTGGATAGATCTAAGGTCTAGGAAGATCCTAAGATCTAAATTGATCTAAGGTCAGGGTGGATCCTAGGGTTAAAAATCTAGGGAAATCCTAGGGTCTAGAGTAGATCCTAGGGACTGAAGTCTAGGAAGTTCCTAGAGTCTAGGAAATCCTAGGGTTTGGGATCTAGAAGGTTCTTAGGATCTAGATTAGATCCTAAAGCATAGATACTAGGAAGATCCAAAGGTCTAGAATGATCCTAAGATCTGAAATCTAGGAAAGATCCTAAGATCTAGAATAGTCTAGAAATTAGGTTGATCTGTTATCAGGATTGATTTGAATCTGGATTGATCTAGGATTAAATTGATCCTAGGGTTAAAATTAATTTGAAGAGATCCTAGGGTCTAGAGCAGATCCTAGGGATTGAAATCTAGGGAGATCCTAGAGTCTAGATTGGTCTTAAATTATGTTGATCTGGGGTTAGGATTGATCCTAAGGATTGAAAAGATCCTAAGGTCTGGATTGATCCTATTGACCTCATACAAAAATGAGGTCAACACTCATCCACTTGAGCATCGTCATCTCTACAACACTTAACTTAATTTTAAACTTTTCTTTTAATGACCAACATTTTGTGCCATAAAATGTCACTCCAAAAAATTATAAATATAGCCTCATTTTTCACATAAAGAGGAACCAAATCTTGAACTAAATTTAGAACAAGCTTAGAGATTTGAGAAATTTTAGAGTCGTGTATAATAACTGTTGTGAGACTGTCATCACCGCACCAACGTCTCTTGGCTGTCATCACACTCCATGGCTTTTCCAACAATCCTTATGAAAACCATAAGAGAACAAGCTATTATTCCCAATCTCTTAATCCATCTTCTCCAATTAAGTAGAAGGGTGAACTTCTATATTGTTACTTACATAATGGATCGTTTCAATGAGGACAAACTACAAGATTTTTTTTTTTTTTTTTTGCATTTTTAATTTCCCACATAATAATCATGTGTCTTTTATAAATTTGAATTTTATCTATGTGTGTGCTAGTTCTTCATTCAAAGTTACGACATTAAACTCTCTCTACTATCATAAAAATTCTAATACGAATAACTTTGCTCTGTTTATGGGAAAATCCACATCATCCCAAGCTTTATAAATATTTCTTCGATGGAAGACAACTTATTACCTAATCAAGGACAATATAATCTAGCAAATGAAAGCAACCCAAGCCCGACTATAGAGGATCAACTTTGTAAGTTGGAGTAACAACAAGCTTAAATCCTTTAGCTTTTATAAGAAAATACCCGACAGATAATGTTAGTGTTGGGGAAGTAAACCATGTAGCAAACAAAAACAAAAAAGAGAGAATGTAGCGAAAAGAAAGAACACCAGGATTTAATGTGGAAAAGCCCAAAATCAAGAAAAAACCAAGGAGCCACACTACACCAAGGAATTCACTATAAAAATTGGGAGATATTTGTACATATCTCTTACTCTCTCACTCTCTCCATGCCTCTCTTCCCTCTTACACCATTATCATACTAGAACTAACAAAGAGGTACAATTAAACCATTAAGGGATGCAAACCTTCAAGAAAAATGAGTAAGAAAACTGCCAACTCACCTCGCGACGCCAAGTTTAGAGTGCCGTGGCGTTCTACTCTCTGACTTCAGTCTGCCTGACAATGTCGCAGCATCAAGGTCTAGAGCGCGGCAGAGCTCCATGGTAACTCCAGAACGCTCCATGGTAATACAGTAATGCCCCATGGTAGCGCCGCAATGCCTGAATTTGGAGCGTCACAATGCTTCTGTCTATGTTTAGCATCAAGCAAAGTATATAATACCATAGTGCTCGCATACACAACACAATAATGTTGTATGGTAGTACAAAAAAAAATTCTTTGCAGGGGAGGATCCTTTGTAACCCCCCAACGAGCTCGACCAATGGAAATTAAGGTTAGAGATAGCAGTACAACTCGATTGATCGACACAATTAGATTCCACAAAAAACTAATAGATAGTTTTATCACAGCATGATGAAGTTTCTCCTCCACGATAACCTAACCCAAATCTCCTTTAAATTAGTAGTTCAACTCATCCTTTAAGTGTTGCTCAATCGTTGTGTGAGTGTGCCAATTCGAGTTGACAGGTCGGGTTTAGGCCTATCCCAAAGTTAACCCAATATGAATATGCTTGACCCAAACTCAAACCTTCACTATATGGGTCAAAATATTATATGAGTCCTTAGGTTTGGTTGATATCACTATCTAACATCCCAATCCAGCAGAGCTTAAGTTGTTTGTTATTGATTCTTATGATGAGTCTTCTGATCCTTACCAACATATTAGCCATTATTGGATTATCATGCATATACAACAAGAATTTAATGTAATTTTCAGTTAGGACTTCCCCACTATTGTTAAAGGTCGAGCTCATACTTGGTTATGCACTTTTTTAGGAAGAACTATCCATAAATTTGCCAACCTTATCAAGATTTTCATCAAGTAATTTTTATAAAAAAAAAGACTTATCTCACCTCTCTAGGATTTGTTAAAATAAGGGTGAGGCTCTTAAGGAATAATTTCAAATATTTTTTTAGGAAACTCATTAAATTATAAGAGCAAATTTTGACTACTGTAAAGGATTTTTTAGAGGGTATGCTCTAGATCTTTTTTACTCCTCACTATGGGAGATATAGTTTGCGTTGACATGAATCTTGTTCATTAAATAGAATCACAAATTAGCCTTGATGAATCCATCAATGCCCATTAAAAGTTGTTTGAATAGTTCTCAAATAAATATAAAAACATACAAGAAGAAACCAATTGACCTTTACAATAAAGAAACCAAAAGCAATCAAGAGATCAATGATATCATTCCCACCAAATTTAATGGCCTCCATGATATAGAAAGTCACCTAATTACATCCTATTAAATATGTCCACATGAAACATTTTAATGGAGATCTAGAATTATGAATACGTCGCGTGGCCAAAGCCACTAAACTAAATGATGGAAACCATTCCCAATATTATCATTACCATTATTCAAAAGGACATTAAATAAAAAATATCTTCATCTAAAGGAAAAGATTGAATATTTGATTTACCATTGAAACATAGGTCGTTATTTATAAAAGTAATCTATAGATCTTCATCCTCATTATAAAGGATATCATACGATGAATGGCAAAAAACTTCTATTTTGTTTTTTATATTATAATAGAAATGCCTCCACAACTTACCTATCCTCATATATAAAAAAAGTTGTGCTCAAGAAAAATCAAAATTTTTTTTGATAGTTTTGAATTTAAGGGAATTTTTTGGGACATTAAGGCCAATTAAAACAAACTTACACACACATCATATACATAAGACTCAAACTCAATACCTCTTAGTTGGTAGCCAAAGCTCCCAACCAATAGACCAAAGTGAGCTGCATGGAATATATTATTCATATCATAATTTTTAATCATCTTAGCTAAAATTTGAACATCTACTATCAATATTATAAAAAATTTGGTTTAAATAGGTACTTTTATGAATCTTATATCCCTTTCTACCTTCATGAATCATAGATTAAACTCTATTGAGCTCCAACTATATCATCATGACATTCATGATTTTAGATTACACATTGCAAAGATTTAAGCACATTCACTATTCCAATCGCCTTGGGTGAAACATTTTTTAAAAAAGCTCTAAATCAAATTTATGATAGTTGACATTGGTTCAATAGATGACATAATATTTAGTTGGTATTTATTATCTAATTTTATGGTCGTTACATTTATCTGTCACTTGATCACTCGAAGATCAAGTTTTTGGTACTTTAGGGTATTGTAGAAATAAGGTATGATCAATCATTAGCTTTCTCATGCTAACTCCAACATATCAAATAGAAATATCTCATCACTGAATTAGCCCAATGAAATTGAGCTCCTCACCTCACTAATTACTCATCTCATAAGACTTTTTAGAAGAATTTATGTCTCACAAATATATAATCTTTATCTTTTGGAGGTAATTAATGATCCATCTTTTTTAAATCCCATGAGGGCAGATGGAAGACATGGTATCCACTCTATAACCCTATAAGTTATACATATAAGGAAGCTACATTGGGAAGGTAGTATTGAACAGGGTTCTCAATAGAAAGATTTCATGAGAACAAGTAGTTGATATGGTCTGTAGTCGTCTAAAAATCTTCGATGATATAAGCTTTATAAGGTATTTATTTTTTTAATCTAAAAATATTAAAAGACATAATCCTAAATAAATATATATATTATTTCTTAAATATTTAGAAAGAAAAAAAACCCTATAAAGGTACATGTTGCTTCTCATCTAAAAATCTCAGAGGTATTAGTTTCTAAAGGTTTACATTATTTTGTATATTTGAAAATCTCTAAAGGTATAAGCTTCAAGAAGTACTAAATCTTTATTCATCCAAATGTTTCATGGATATAAATTGATTCATAAGCCTGAAGAGCACATAATATATAACAAAATTCTATCAATTAATGGATTGATGCAACTATCTTCTTGGGATAACTTTAAAATATAAAACATGTTAAAACAACTAAATTTCTACTTGAATTGGAGTGCAGCGGCGCTGTGCTTAGGAGTGTTGTGAGGCTAGATGAGAGCATAATGACACTGAAAATTACTGTTGCGGCATTTGAGTCTTTATTCTACAGTAATTATGAATTCGACATGCAGTGCTACGGCGCTAGGTCTGAGCACAGCGACGCTAGGCCACTAACATTATTTTTTAATATATTTTATTATAAATATACATCCTTGCCACTCCACAACCTCATTTGCCAAGGCTTGCCATGCAAGGAAGAGAGGTGGGGAGGAGAGGAAGGAAGAAAGAGGGAGGAGAGAGAAATACATTCAGGGTATTTTCATATGTCAATTCTGTTTAGAGATTTCTCTCAATCATTATAAGTAACCCAAATCTCATTTTAATTTTTTAATAATTTTGAGTTTGACATATTTTTTCTCTCCTAAATTGATAAAAATATCTTTTCTCGGGATTTATCGAGTTTTTATTGTGTAACTTTTCGTATATGATAGATACATATTTTATGAATATTTTGACTATAATATTATTAAATTTTACTAGGTAAAATAAAAATTATCATTTTCTGAAGATATAGATTAATATATACATTTTCCTGCATTTTATAGAACTGGGCATTTTATGTTGCATATCGTGTATTCGTGTACATTAAAACGCATTCCATGAAAGCAATAAAATTTGATTGCCAACACTATAAACTAATACAAGTTTGCTCTTAAAACATAATACCCTGCATAGGTGTTCACTTCTGAAATAAAAAAAAAATGAAAATGATGAAACCTGCGCCAAATCCCTGTACACAGCAGCAAATCCTGCAGACGGCGCCGTTTCAGAGATGCCCATACCTCGCGTGCCTAATCTCCCGCCCTCTTCGCGTCGTTAAAATGAGGGCGAGACTCCTCTTGTTCGCTCATTCCACGCACACGACACTTACTCCCGCAGCTTCCTCTCCTTCCACGACCTCCTTCTCCACTTCGACCCCCTCTGCAAGCCATCCCGACCTCCAACCAAACTCCCATTCGCAAACCTCTGGCCTCCGACTTCGCCTGTTCGCAAACTCCGATCCAAGCCACAACCCACGGCCAAACTCCAACCAGAAGAGAGAGAGAGAGAGAGAGAGAGAGAGAGAGAGAGAGAGAGAGACCAAAGTCAACCTACCTCAAGCCCTAGCCGACCCTGCGAGCCTTCCTCCTCTGCTCTTTGCGACCCGATACCCAGCCGACTCCCCTCCTCCGAAGACGTTCCTTCCAATCGGATCGGAAGTTTGCACGAGTCACCTCTCCGCCTCCTTTGCTGTTCGACTCCATCCCTTCTGCGACTTTCCCTTCCAGCGGGATCGGAAGTTACACATTTTAATCGAAAGCAACGGCGAGAGCTCACTGGCCGTGAGGGTAACTTTCTCCTATCGCGCATTTCTTCGGCCAAATCCTGTAATTATGTCGAGGGGAGGGAGAGAGTGATTAATTAACATTAATCAAAATTAATGTTAATTAATTTTGATTAATGATAATTAATTTTAGTTATACTTATTTTAACTAATTATTATCATCATAATTAATTAAAGTTAATTTTAATTAAATTATTATGATTAATTTTAATTAATTATAATTAGTTTTAATTAAAGTTAAACTTTAGTTAATTACATATACATTTTTAATTAATTGTAATTAAATTATTATTAATTAATTTATTAAAGGTTAATTAATATTAATCAATTATAATTAATTAAATATATATTTTTCTTAATTAATTATAATTAAATATAATTAATTAAAGATAGTTATAATTAATTATTATTAATTATAATAAAAAGGAGAAAATGCAAAGAAAATCCCTCTCTTACCTCGACATGCGTGTCGGGCCGGCAAACCACCCATACACGCTTTCTTAAGCGTGGTGGGAAGGGAACCCGGCGCGACACCTACGACGAGATAGGTGAGCGAAGCCTCCACCTCGACGCTTGCAAAGGTATAATTTCCTAACTCAGATTCTCGCTCTCAAAGTTCGCGGCGGACCGGAAAACCGCCTATACACGCTTTCATAAGCGTGGTGGGATGGGACCCCGGTGCGGCGCCTACAACGAGGCGGGTAATCACCTCAAAATCCCGCATTCGGCGTTCCTGTCGAGCCGGCAAACCGCCTATACACGCTTTCTTAAGCGTGGTGGGAAGGGAACCCGATGCGACACCTACGGCGAGGCAGGTAGGCCCTATGCACGCTTTCTTAAGCGTGGTGGGGACGATCTTAAGTACCCGTACCTGCGGGGAAACAAAATGCTTTTCTTTTTCAGGTACGTCGAAGACCCATACACGCTTTCTTAAGCGTGGTGGGGGATTGAAGACTTTACACGGCCGCGGTGTCCTCGAAAGAGGGCATCTACCATACACGCTTTCTTAAGCGTGGTGGGAAAGGCCCAGTTTTCCGTTATTTCTCCTAAACGGGGGAGATGCTGGAATGCTGCCGAAATTTCGGGTGAAAATATGACCGTACTTGGACTTGATTGAACTAAAAAGAAGATGCACAAGGACTTGATTCAAAACAATAAGACTTGAACTTGCAAATATTAAATTCAAGTGAACAATGGATATGGACTCGAATTGGACTCAGATTTGAACTTGATATGGACATTGCAAAGGACTACACTCAAACTCAATTTGAGTATGAACATACAATTGAACTCATGCAAAGACCTGAAAGCTTTTGAATAGCATGAGACATATTTTGAACATCAAATGAACCTAATTTCTTAAAATCAAACCTAAATCAATGCCTAATCAAATGATGACTGGGGACTTGGGCTCAAAATAATTGAGACCTCAGTGGATATGACTGGAGTCAAATTCAAACAACGAAAGACTCGTGAGCTTAGATTCAAAATGAATTACATTCGAGCTCAAATGAATGATGATGCAAGGCATTCAGAGGGATGTCAACGAACTGAACAATACAAGACTCATGAGAATTGAGTCTCAACCGCACACCAATAATGAGTAGATGCACATGATGCAGCATTGATGTCCATTCCAATGGTGATGATCAATCAACAAATGAAGACTATAATTCTCTACAAATGCTGAAGGTTCTCAAGAATGCAAATACCAACATACAACGTGTTGTTTATCAATGAATATGACAGATCTATAATGCATGCGAGCAGGAATCAAGTGAAAATATAATGAATATGAACTTGAACTCAGGTTGGACCACATAAGGATTTGAATGAATCATAGAGGGTCTAATTTGAAGGGATTACAAGAAAACAAACTCAAGTACTTAGTCTGACGCGCATTCAAATGATTACCAAATGGATAAACAAGGGTCTCATATATTTCAACTTAGCATATTTATAATTGATTCATACATCTACCCCAGTCATGTATGTGAGTACTTTGGAGTAATTATAATGATTGCAAGGGCATGAATGCAATGATATGCTTACACTCAATAATACAAGGTATTCAATGGATAGTAAAGAATCACTATTTCAGTTGGGAGACAAATGTAATTCAATAACCTCATGCGAGCAATAACGATTGTCATGCGATGAATCTAAAAGGGTCGTGGAGAGGACAACAAGCATGATTGCAAGACAGTAACCCGCTCATAATGCTCATAATGAGTGCAGCAGATCGTACATAAGTGGCCATAAATATCGCATGATAAATATGTTTAGTCATTAGAAATACTGCTGAGGAATGAAGACAACTAATAAGCTATGAATACAACGAATCTCCCTACAAATCAATGCTAGATGTTTTAGGGGTACATACAATGGTCCCCACAAGCACTGGAAGATGTGCGCAGTGAACTGATCTGCATGCAACCAAGAGCAGAAGATCTGCAATACATACCAGTCCCCTACGAATACAGATGTATGCATCATATGTCATACGTGGGTAGATGCAGGAAGATTTCAGTAAATGCAGTATCCTGAAGTCAATTCCAATCCATGAATGAAAATATCTACCTACCTACAAACAATAGTGGGGGAGATCACGCCACGCCACCGGATCTGTAACATCCATGCAAGCAGACAGAAGGCGTACAAATCCCCAAAAGTATCCCCGCACATGTGCACCTTGATTTGTATACACATAGGAACACTAAAAGGGGTAAATACAATCATACAACCCGCATGGGCCCCCGCGAGCGTGTTATTGGTTCACACGTAACATCCAGGGATGCTGCGCGGGTTGACAAATCTGAACCCGATCCTCCTAAGTAGGTGAATAGGAGTCGACAAGGTTCAATAAATAATTATAAAATACCCCCAAACACTCGCATGGGCCCCGGCGAGCGTGTTATTGGTACACACGTGACGTCTAGGGATGCTGCGCGGGTCAATAAATCTGAACCCGATCCTCCTATGCAAGCAGATAGGAGTAGACACGGTTCAATCAATAATTATAAAATGCCCCCAAATACCCGCATGGGCCCCGGCGAGCGTGTTATTAGTACACACGTGACGTCTAGGGATGCTGCGCGGGTTAATAAGTGAATTCAAGTTCGAGCCTGATCCTTCTATTCAGGTAAATAGGAGTTGACACGGCTCGAACTATTAAATAAATATACGGTCGCGAGGTCGACCGAGATATTTATTTTATACGTTCATATTAGGCCTTCAAAGCTTATAATCAAGAGAATTCACTTATAGAGGCACAAAGCCTATGAAACCCGATCCTTTGTCAATTGCTAGACAGAGTCGACAAGGTTCAAAACATAAAAAAATATGAATAACCCCACACCCTGATGATGGCCGTGTTGAATGCAAATCTCAACCGGAGGGGTCCATTTCAAATGTCTCAAAATACCACCCAAACTTTTACAAAATCCAAAAACTCCACAAAATTCCCAAAATCCCAAATTCCCTACAAAACCCAATCTTCTGAAAAATCCTACAATCTCAAAATCAATCCCAAACTCCAAAATATTTAAAAATTGAAATCCAACTATCAAACCACTTAAAGCAAAATTCATCCATCCTCCGCAACAGTTTGCCGAGGTGGATAAATCAAAATATACTTCAGCTCACATAGAGCTAGTGCCTAGTCGAAAATATCACTAGGATCCATTCTCAAACAATCTCCTGCCAGCAAGGACGTGGTACGAGTCCTCTAACCGGCAGTTTCGCCGCCAAATGACACTGCAGGATAAACGGTTATGATTCGGGGCCCTCTGAACCAGGTGGTCGCCGCCAAATGACACCATTATATTATGGTTATGGCCAGAGCCCGTATGCTCCCCAATGGCATCAAATCCTTGAGATATGAATCAATAGGATATGATCGATAGGGCACAAAGCCCTCTGTTAGCTAAGGTGGATTCAAATTTGTCCCCTTAGACAAATACTCCCCCCAGGTCTACAAGGTACCCTTGGACGAAGCAACCCATGGCTGCCGACAAGGATCCTTCTGTCAGGTTGGGTCGACTACCTCCTCTGACTAAAGTAGACCAGGGACCACGATGGCCCGGGACGACGGAACCATGGGATCTTGATCGGGTCTATCATCCATTCCCCCTCCATCCGCTTTAAGTGCAAGATGGTGACATTTCCAATTTTAAATATGAAATCTCAAAATCTTCCAATCTTCCAAATTCTCAAACTTTCCAAAACCCCAAACCCATGCTGCTACTATATGCCAGATACGTGTCTCTATGTATCTGATTGACGACTAGCCTTAATCGAAAGTTCTCTCTCGTTACCGGGAGGGGTAATTAACTATAGGGGCTTGCGCCTATAGGAAACCAGAACTCAGATCATAAAGTCCTCGCAAAATGAGGGCGAAATCTCTGGGTAGTGTCTTATCTACTATCTCATCTGCCTTCCAAAATTTACCCCGGAACTTATCCTGTTAAAACTCCCCCCGAAGAAAGCAAAAGTGCGGGCGGAGGCCGGGGCCGAATTTTCGGAGCCCACAATAGGAAAGGTGGGCTGACGGGCTTTCCTTTAAAGATGGTTTGTGATGTTATCCTGGTTGTAGCCTATTAATTGATGATCGATTACGCCAACGGGCAGAGATGATTTATTGAAAACCATTTAATATGATAAAATTATAATGATGTTGTAATGAAAATGATAATAATATAATATAATGATATTAATGAACTGATGGAAAGATGAAAACACCACAATAAAGCTGGATGTCTTGCCTTGTTAAATCATATACTGAAGCAAGTATGTATTGATAGATAGATAAAATTATATAGTGCATAGATAACATTAATAGATAAATCATGATGTGTACAAATACATGTACTGACAGCATATGATGCATGATTTATAATAGATGTTATGATTCTTTTATTGATTTGTGAATGATTCTAGTATGATTACTTTGCGGATTTATGATTCTTATATCAACTATTGATTCATTGATATGATTTCTTATTTTTGTTATTAATCATTACGAATGATAAATGATCATTGATGAGATTGAATGCAATTGATTATATTAATTGAACTGAGCATTCATACTAATTCTTTAAACCTTGTATTGGAAGCTTTAGTAAATTTAAGTTACTACTCGGCTTTTTAGCTCATTATGTGAATTTTATTGATTTCAAGTCAATAAAGGGATCAAGACCAGGTGGAGTGAGATTGACAGAGATTCTTAGATTTTTCTTTTTTTTTTTGTCTTTTCTTTTATTCTTTTGTAGTCAGGAGCTATGAATGAATTAGTGATTGTGCTGATTGATCTCCTGACTATTATATATATAATTTTGAGATAATGAATATAGTAAAATATTTTGATGTATATGATTTTAGATGTTTCTGTTGGATATGTAGATGTATATTGATGATTTATAGAAGCTCAGACAATGATTAAATGATAAATAGATAATTCTTTCAATTTAGATATTGGGGCGTGACACTTCTAACTAGGGGTAGTATCATTTCATTGTTAATTCAAAGTTTCAAATTCATTCTCATCAATCAAGTTTATATATTAATACATGAAGAAACATACATTCAATGGTTGAGCAAATATAATCATATTGTAAATCTCATACATAACTGTTAGATCTATATGGTGTTAACATTCATTTTCACCATCACTAGAGATTTTTTGAAGTCCTCCACAACATCCAAACCTTAAATCTTCTACTTCAGCTTTCAATGTGTAGTTTCTTCCTCCATGAACTTTATTGTAAGGATATACCTTTTGTGTTATTTACAACTCTTGTCAAATAACACCAATGACATTAATATTAATATTGATACCTAACATCACCAAATTTAACACCCAAAGTCTATGTCAAGATGAGAATGAAACTTCATGGTACTTGAAATATACACACATCCCTATAAAATTGGAACAAAGATTAGAAGAAAAGAAGAAATACAATGAGGAAACTATGAAGTGTTAGTTTTTCCCTTCACCCTAATTAAAATTATAAAAATTTAAATATGAGACACTCAATCTTTATTATAAAGAGTTGCAAAATTTGAAGGAAGAGAGTTATACAAATTAAAGATGGGAGTTACAATTAATATCCATCATGAATATTTATCTTGATGCGATCTAATACATTATTAGCATTAATGATTATAAAACTTATCATGAATCGATATGATACACTATAATTAATAATGATTAGCAAGCTGGTATGACATGACATGCAATTAAGTCTGCATAGCTCATTTTTATTTTGATGAAATTTTGTCAATCATAAAGAATATAACATCAAAAAATAAGGGGTGTATGATATATCAACACAAAATTCATCTAATCAAGTATGAATCATGATTCATCAATTGAATTAGAAACTTTTGAAATTAAACTTTGGATAATCATAAATGTTGGTATTTGAAAACTTATAGTCAAACCAAACATTTCAATAAGATAAGTCTAACAATACCAAAAGTGTTTAGATCTAAATCCAAATAAGCCCAATTCAAATAATTAAAGTGTAGCTTGAAATTTTATAACATAAATTAAAGGATTAAACAATCTTTGAAACTTGCATGCTTATAGTCAAATCGAGTGTCTCGTCAAGAGGAATTCAAAGAGCTTAAGAGTACTCAATTATGAGAACATTAAAGTGCTTAAATGTTATAAAAATGGTCTATAATCAAGAAAATCAACATGGGTCATTAGATGGAGTATTTTGAAAATTTTAGCTAAAATTATTAAGATGTCAATCTAAAAAATTATAAACAGATCTCTACTCACATGAAGGGGAACCAAGATCTTGTCTGAAATTTAAAGAGGGCTTAGAGATTTGAAGAATTTTAGAACTCTATTTAGGATCAATGCGGGCAATCACTGCTTGTAACCGCCATCACTTGACTTTAATCACCCGATCCTCATCTCTTAATCATCATCGCCCTCCACCACTACTTTAGCAATGTCTACTAAAAAAGATAAGAGGTTATACTAGTGTTTCCAATTTTAAAATCCCATCTTTTTCAATTGAGGTGTAGGATGGTAAGCAATCTTATTTATATAGCAGATCATTTCAACTAGGCTCTGATGGCAAGCCCATAATGTGCATTGTAGTATTAATCAATTTACTAAAGGTAATATGTTCACATTACTATGTCCAAATGCACAAGTTATACTTGACTTCTATCAATCAAGTCTAACTATAGACTATAATCTCAATAAATCAAGTGGAGAAAACTATGCACAATGAAATGACAAATCATCCTAGAATGCTCTCTAGATGCAATTACATAGCATATAATGCACATAATTAACATTTTTTTAATAATTAACATGAATTAGCACTCCACCAAAGTTTGTGTAAGCATTATAAACTAATTTTTTATTCAGAATAATCCAAACAAAAATCATATTAAACTTGATTTAAGGTACTTTGGATTTTAAAGGAATTTTGAGAATTTTTAGATAAATTCACAAAGTTAAGAAAATGTAAATATTTAAAATATTCAAAATTAATTAAAATTACATATTTGAAGCTTTAAAATTAGCATCAAAGGTTTTGAAAATTGAAAATTAACTTTAAGGATATGTTAAAAGTTAAAGTCAATGGTCAAATCCAAATTTTCTTAACTAAATGACTAACTAATGAAATTGATATTTTAATAAGAGAAATTTGGGTAATTAATCAACTTATAATCAAATTAGATTGATTAATAACTTGGAGGTCATTAATTAATTTAAAGTAAATTTCCAACTATTTAAGTAATTTTTAGGAATTATTTGATAATTTTCATAATCAGCACTAATGTGGTGAAATTAGAAGAAATATCAAATAAATCCAAAAAATTACCACATATTTAGGGATGTATTTACTTCTCCTCAAACTAAGCTATGAACAGTAAAATTAAAGGAAATATAAAATTTTAAATTAATAAAAATGAGCATTTTATGTTGGAAAACTCATAATTCAAAGTACATATATCCAATGCACATGAAATTTAAATTAAATGCTTATATATATAATCAAAATTTTGAATTAATTTAATAGATGTACCAAAGGTTAATATTTCAAAAGGCTTGGTTCTAAATTGCTCTGTGCAAAAATTCAAAAAATTCCTAATAAAATGACTATTGTTGTATATTCACAATTGGATCATTTTTAAATATAAATTAATGGTTCTAATTTTTACTTCTTTATTGGATCATATTCGAACTAGAGGCATTGTGTTTGTGGGTTAACACCAACTCGAACAACCTAAAGACAAATGTCTTCCTCTACAATGCATGGATTCAAAAAATTAAATGGCATTGGCTTCAAGAAGATGGACCCTATATGCAGGTGGAAAGAGCTTAAATGTCCATGCCCGCAACCCTTCTCCACATTAAGCACACTAGGTTTGGTCTAAGATTTACAAATATTACCTCTTTAATGTATGGACTGTGGGAAAATTGATCACACATCTTTACCATAGTATGGGGAAGGAACCCCTCTCTAAGTTTGGCTTGAGGAAGTCTGGATTACTTGGAAGAGAAAACCTCTAACTCAATTTTGGGCTTTTGGCCATTGAAACTCACCAAACTACTTGATGTGATGTTGAGGGCTATATGAAACTTATTTTAGCTCAGAGAAGGAGAGGAGAAGGAATGGAGAGTTCATTCTCAGTCGATTGCCTTAACCACTTAAACTAAGCACAAAAACTTAGGTTAGTCATTGGATTAGGATTCTAGGTGACATGAGATCGAGTGGGTGGATGTCTAGGATCATTCAAAAGATAATCTTAGTATCTACTATACAATCCTTAGGTTGAAAAATGCTTAATTACCTTGAAATGGGTTAATTATCACTTAAATCTTCTTAATCCTATTCTAATGGATTGTTCAGTGGCTTAAAGTTGCAGGTTTACAATATCTTAGACCCTAGGACTTAGATTTAGTTTAGATTAAAAAGAAGGGTTTAGGATCACGATGATTCAAATAGAGTCAATTGGGCCAATGCTAGTTAATTGACCAATTTGAGCTAATCCAATGGGTCAAGTAGGTTAATTGCATTATGGGTGATCTAAGGCCATCAAATGAAAAGGTTGAAATAGGTCAACTGCGATAAGTTGGTTTAATTGCACCACTTAGGTAAGCTAATTAGGTCAATTCAATTGTTTATTTGGCTCAATTAAAATGTAGTGAACTCACCCCAGGGGCTTTGTTTAATAAATTTGATCAATATGAGGCTTTGGGTCCAATCTAGCCAAGTGGTTTCCTTAAGGGGTCCAATAAGGCAAAGTTGGGTCAATTTGGTTCAATTGACCTAATCAAGTGACAATTGGGTCAATTTCATGTATAGTGACTCCATTATGGTCAAATATAAGGTTTAATTAGAGTTCATTTGATTAATTTTGTCAATTTGGCATGAAAGGTTCAGTTTGATCAATTTGGGTTAATGAAGGTCAATTGCAATCAAGTCAACTATGATCAATCATTTGAAATGGGTTTAAAAGGTTGACTTAGTTTAATTTAGCCAAATTGGTTAAAATGTCCCAAGTGGTTCAAATAGGACAACTTGGGTCAAAGTATACATTTGACTCAATTAAGGTTTGATTGGGTAGAAATCATTTATGATTAACTTATTAAAATTGATTAAGACTCATGTTAAATCAATTTGGCTAATTTGCAGTTTTAGGTCCTATTGGGAATACTTGGGTCAAAAGGTTTAATCCAGCTACTCCAAAGGTCTATTAGGCTCAATTAGGTCCTATTAACTCTATTAGGACCTATTAAGATAGCTAGGGTTGGGTCTTATTTGCTAAATTTAGTTTAAATTAGTGCTTTGAGTGTCCTAGCATGGTCCAATGGTTAACTAAGTTCAATTCATTTATATTTTGATGGTAAGAACCCTAGGAAAGAGGTTTGTTTAATCAATTAGATCAATTAGTTCAAAACTACCAATTGAATATGGGGATTTAGGGGATTTGCGGTCTAATTTTGACTAGCAGATTTAGGGGCATTCTATCTCCTTTCATAGTGGTTTAGTTAGATTACGAATATTATAATCTAATAGTTAATTAGAATCATACCATTGTAATTGAACCATTGGGAAAGGAGGAATGCTCAGACCATAAGGATTAATTAGAGTTAAGCTAGGGTTAGGTCAACCTTGGGCTAGCTTTGGTAAAACTTAGTCGAAAAAGAAGACCAAGATCATGATTTGAAAGATATTGACATTGCTATGTCTAAAAGGGTCCTATTGTCATTCCAGTATTTGGTCTTAATCAGCTTAGACTATGGGTTGAGAAGGTTTATGGCTAAGTTAAACTATGATTCAACTTAAGAATGAGTTAGGCAATGTAATTGAATTGAACACAAAGATGAGAAGTAGCTTGAATACTCTCTTTGATGATTTAAAGGATCAAGGAAAGGTTATTAAACTTAGCCAAGTGCAAGTAACTAAGATTAAGAATGGGAAACAACATATAACATGAAAAGAAACTTGAATTAGTCAAACACAACCATCAAGTGACTTTTAAGATGTTTATAATTTTAATGCCAACATTAGGTTATTTGGATAACCAAAGACCAAGTCCAAATTTAATTCAAGGACACTACTCCACAGGATATAAAGAGAACTTAGGTCCAATAGAACATGTCAACCCTAAGCTAGAGCACAATGAGTATACTCCAAGGGAATGGATTTCACATTATAATAGCATTGAAGTAAGCTAATGGTTTCAAGGAAAACCACTAAGACAATAGACTCTTGGACTAACCTAGTGTAATATAGAAGGATTCGAATGTACTAAGTAAGCTTATAATGATCTAGAATTTTCTAAAGTTAAGCTTAATTTGAGATTTAAATTATCTGGGGTTTAACTAAGTCAAATCTATGGAGATGTCCACCTAGAAAAACTCTTAGCATGGCTAGCTCTACAAAGCGTAAGGATAATGAATACAACTATTAGATCAATCCTAGCAAGACTTAAGCCTTATCATAAAAAAATAGGCCAATAGATGCCTAATAATGTAGAAGATTTTAGATATGAAAATCGAGGACATGATCTTGTAAAGGTAGGAGATGATAGAGCAAATGATGGTATGTGTAGATATGAAATCGAGTGATTAACTTATGAGTAAGTGGCTAGGCAACATCACTCAAGGAGTTTGGCAACCGAGGTGCCAAATATGAGTGTGAGGGATGCAGAAGGCAGGCAGCATAAGTTTGCCCTAAAATGTATTGGCAGCAACAATTAAGGTCACATAAGGAGGCTCAAGTAAATGATATGCATGCATAACATAGAGATGTAGGTAGAGAAAAGTATTGCTTAGAAGCTTATGAGGGATGCTGTGTTGGACAAAATAGTGACATAAAGGCATGATCAATGTGCCCTAAACGAGCACATGAGGAATTAGAGAACAAGAGTAAGAAGTAGGTGGTAGCTCACAAGTGAAAGATGTTTGTGATTAAGAGATGCATGATTAGTAATAATCTTGCTCTGATACTATGTTAGAGGGGACAAAGAATTGTATAGGATCCCATTTTTCATACCACAATAAATAAATTTGTGTCTATATATAAACAAGAGAAGATAATAATAAAATAAAACAAGATAGAAAAGGAATATTATTAACAATGAGAAAATACAACTTTCTACTATTTAAATTAGCATACATGATAATAGAGATATGATAACAATATCAATCTAATTTTTTATAAATCTATCTCATCTTAAAGCCGAATATAATCTAGCATAGCCAAACATAACCCTAAAGCAATTATTTAGTTCCAACTCATTAATCAATTGGAACATAGAACAAAAGCTACACATATCAACTTTTTTTTCTTTCAACTCTAGCGCTAAATACTTCTATCACTGTGATCTCACTGTTTGGTGCTAAAAAAGCTAAATATTACTGCTGAACATGAAGTCCAGCTCCACGCCAAAATAATTTAAAATTGTAGCCCAACATTATTAAAGCTTCTTTTAAATATTCGCAATCCAAAAAATAAGCCAGGAACAAATTTCTATCAATTTTTATGGAAGCCTAGCTAACATCATTTGGTGCAGAACAATCAGCATCTGTAGAAGAAGAACCTCAACCATCTGCACATATAAAATTGAATCCCAAATAGAGAGTAAAATGAATAAAACTATTGTAGAGTATAACTTGATTGCCAATTCAGTGACTGGAAACTCAGGAGCTCAGTTTACCAAACTTCTTACATATATTTCCAGAGATCACTTAAAAGAAGCATCACTAACAGTGATAACTCTGCTGCATTACACTGCTATGCATGTGAAGATAAAGTAGACCTGCCAACTTTCCCCATAAGTCTCCTTCTGCTTCTTCCTCAAAGAAGCTAGAACCTACAGCAAACTATTCACAACTCTTCCCTCCTTTCCTTTTAATTTAAGATTTCACATAATTTTTATATATTTACATGTCTAATACTTACTTATATAACAGACAAATCTTTAAATTGCATTAAAAATATCGAAAGTATTAACTTTTTCGGATTGAAATACACATTTTCATATAATATAGTTTAATATGATAAATAAATATCTAAATCTAAGTGCTAGACATGTAAGTACATGATAATTATATGATGTGTAGGTAGATTGTTCTAAATATTATTCAAATTATGATCCAATATAAGAGATAACATCAAATCAAAGACCTTTTATTATTAAAAAATTATAACAAAAGATTACATAGAAAGAAGCAATGAATCAAATAGTCCCTGTTAGTCAATAGTTGAGGCTGCTAAGGAAAATGAGCTGTAAAAATTCATTACACATGCTCTTGTCTGTGGTTGCTTGGGAAGGTGCATTATATTTGATGTGGCTATCAGTGAAACTTTGTCAGAACATGTAGTTTCTTCACTACAATTCGTAGGACAGATAAATTTTGCCTAAAAAAAATATTTGGTGGGCACAATAGCATTGATCCATGCAGCATAAAAATCAAGACATCTTTTCATTAGCGCTGAGTTTTATTAAGATAGTAATAAATTTTGAAAAAAAGGTATGATACATCAGTTTATGTGATTCATTGAAATTCACTTATTTCTCAATGATTTGATACAGTAGAGCATCAAGATCTTTCTTGGTATAAATTTAAAGATAAAAGTAGAAATATCATTTTCTCTATCAATAAATAAGAGAATATAACCACCAACTATAAAGATGTGGTTTGAACTAGAAGAAGAAGAAATCATTGTTGCTATTACTTTCTCCCTTTTATTACTTAGAGAGCTTCTCCCTAGTATCTCGAAAGCTTTTTCTTTTGATGGAACTGAAACAAGTAACATTTTAGGATTATTCATTTGGGACAACTTTCTTATTACTTCTTAAAGCAACTTTCTAGTAAAAAATTAAAATTTTTGTACTAAAAAAACTGCTTTAAGAAGCAGTAATGAAGCTGTTTCAAATGAAGCCTTAGGCTTCGTTTGGGACGGCTTTCTTACTGCTTCTTAAAATAGTTTTCTAGTACAAAATTTTTATTTTTTAAAGTAGAAAGTTGCTTTAAGAAGCAGTAAGAAAGCCGTTCCAAACGAAGTCTTAATCCTCTTAAAAAAGCAAAAGATTGATTGACTTGTGATTGAAAGATATCAAATTCTTCGCTCTAAAGCTATTTATAGTGATAACAAAAAATGAGTTTTAAGATATAAAATGTATTACAAGATCTTTCAAAGCTCACAAATGTTCTCACAAGATCTATCAAATTTAAGAAATGGTCTCTTGAAGTTTTTTATATTAAAATAAGATCTCATAATCGATAAATACAACTTAGTTAAAAATTTGTATTTAAAAAATGATTCAATCATGTCTTATGAAAATTTTATCTAGAAAAAAAAATTAGCTCCACATGATTAATAGAATTCAAATAGCATAGAATTATAGAAACACCACCTAACAGAGCAGAAGAATCCGAGTTCTTAACAAGTTATCTTCTATTTTAATTCCATTTTAGATCATTGATGATAAATTATGGCAGTAAACTATTAAAACAGCAATGGATAGCTCCATATCAGTAAATATGGTAACTAGCAGTAGCACACAGGACAAGTCTCAAGAATGTTGGGTCCCAAGCAGTGGCATGTATTGGCCCTTTCTGAAGAGATACATAGTGTCATTTGCTCAATGATAAACAAACTGAGAAACATATTTTTCAAAATATCTGATGTAGAGAACAGGTTATTTTGGTGCTTTTGTTTTTCTTGACCGACTCAGGAGACTAGGGCTTCGTTTGGGACAGTTTTTTTGTTGCTTTTTAAAGCAACTTTTTAGTTAAAAAATTAAAATTTTTATATTAGAAAGCAGCTTTAATAAGCAACAAAAAAGTTGTCCCAAACAAAGTCTAGGAGAGAATTGAAGATAATAGGAGTTTGGAGAAGAAGCAGTTGGACAAATGTAGCAGACACTGTAATACAGCATTCCAAAGAACAGAGAGAATACCGTAGGTGGGGAGGGGTGATAAATTATATAGAAGAGAGAGGAGAGAGAATATAGGAGATGGTCATAAATTTCGTTCAATCAATCAATAATAATTCAAGTAGCAGCCATTCAACTCATATTTATAGAAAAAAAGTTATAAGAAAAATTAAAATTAAATTTAAATAAGTCCACAAATCCTATCATCTAAAATAGTACTAAAACAAAATGAAATAAAGTTCATATTCTAATTAAAAACAAGCCAGTTATATTGCATCATTAATGTGGAGTTAAACTTTTATCAGTCAAAGATTGTTCTAATGATAATAAATCTTAGCCGTTGCTGAATCCTTCCAATTGTTGCATAGCTTAAGAGAAAGAGTGATAAAATGATGAAATAGAGTTATTGGAGGAGAGTTTAAGTCATCCTCAACATAAGGAAGAAATTCACTGAAGAAATACAGCAGTTTAAGATGTCAAATTTCACTATAAATATAGAAAAAGTAAAAAGCAAAGAAAATAAGGTAAATATAGCATGTAAAGATACAAAAAAGCTAATGAAATAAACAATCAATCCCTTGTTTTGGATTGGGCTATTGATGGCTTTTGGTGTGGTATGCTAATAGGAAGATCGATCAATTTGTAGCTCGATCCCCTATTGACCTCATTTTTGTATGATGTCACAAAGACCCATCCAGATCCCTATCTTGTTGATCTGATGATTGATATTCATCCAAGTGTTAATCATCTAGAGCTTCAGTTCAATCAAAATCCAGACCTCAATCCAGTTCAAAATCTAGATTCCAGTTCAAACCTCAATCCAGTTCTAAACCCTGACTTTAACACTTGATCCAGCCTTCAATCTAGCTTCAAGCCTATCCCAATCACTAACAATCATTCAAATGATTTTGAATGATCTGGATAATTCAAATTCAAACATTCAAATCCAAAACCCAGACCAAATCCAAAAATCCAGACCAAAATTCATGGCTAAAGGCCTAGGTCCTGAAAGCCTTTTTCAGTGATTTTTCAAACATTTCAAACCCCAGTCAAATGACCTCCGATTCATGATCTATCAATTGGATATTGATTAGGCATGTCCCTAGGGTATACTCTCCAAATTTGAGCTCATTATGAGACTTCTAACATCAAAAACTGAATTAAAATCCAAAGACTGTAAAACCTTCAAATATTTACGGCCTATGCCACTAGACCTGCCATCCAGTAAAATTTGACCTTAAAGCCTTCTCCAAAGTCTCTAACCACTTCCATACCCATGATTATGATATTTTAAGCATTAATCTATATTTTTGTGGACCCACTTTGACCCCCAGTTGATTAGGGGTCAAAATGACCAAAATGCTCCTTAAGGGCAAAATTGAAGTTCCCTCCAAACTTCAACATAACCCATTCAAATCAAACCTTGAAACCTCTTCCAATGTATCCTAAACATCATTAGGAGTGCATAGAACTCAAACTTAGACCTTGGTCAAGCATGGTTGACCAAGTCAACCTATTTTGATCAAAATGCCCCTTAGGGGGTTTGAATACTCATTTCAATCCGAATGGCCTCCTCTTTGCGTGAGACCACTTTCATCAAATTTCAAATGTTAAACCAAACTGGTTGGATCCAAAACTAGGCCATTCCAGGTTGACCAAGCAGCCCTCCAAATAGTCAATTTGATCGAAATAACCTTCCCATCCCTTGGGACCACCTCCAGTAGACTTCAAATATCATTTCAAATTTGTTGAGCCCATGGGTCAACCTAGTTGACCAGGTCAACTTAGGTTGATCAAATGGTCCTTTAAGGGCCGAAATGATCAGTTTGACCATTTAAACCATTCTAACCTCTGAAACCATCTATATTATACCCTATTTGTCATTTCAAATCTATTCAACCCTCACCCAGGTCTTGGGTCAATCTGATTGACCAAGTTAACCTAGGTTGATCCAAATGTCCTTTAAGGGTTCAAATGGGTCAATCCAACCCATTTAACCAAATCAAACCATTCAAGCTCTCAAACCTATTTCAAAGGATGGTCCAAACTTTTTTTCTATAGACCTTGGGTTGTAATATTAAGTGGCACTTGTCACATGAACTTTTAATTTCAATATTAAATTTAATTAATTTATTTAATTGATTGTGTAGTAGAAATGACATATTTTTTTAGTCTTTTACTTGCAGGTTGATTTTTATTTTAGCTTGGATTCGATCAGAGGCTCGTGAGGGCACGTTAAAACTATTTCTATTTTAATCAAATTTAAAATTTTTAAGCTCAGATAGAAACTCTAATGATTATAAGAAGTAAGCTCAGATCGCTGAGAGCTCACATGCATTATATTATACTTTCTCTTTCTTATTAGGCAACTCCCCGCCTGTGGGTTCTTACAAGCCACCTGACCTATTAGGGTACAGTCCTATCAATGTGATGTTGTGCAATCTCTAGGATAAACTAGGGGTGTCAAAATCTAACCCAACCCGAACCCAACCAGAAAAATTCTGGGTACGGGTCAACCCGTTTGTAAAATGGGTCAGATTCGGGTTCGTGTTTTCAATCCATTTGTAAAATGGGTTGGGTTCGGGTTGAGCCGAAAACCCGATGGGTCGACCCATTTTGACCTAGGGAATTGAAATCAACCTAGCCTATCACATGGTGTCATACCGCCTCGGCCCTTAGCCTCGCATTGCCCAATCGTCATCGACGTAGTCTGCTCTGGTGTAGGCCTCTCCAGGGCTCCACCGTTCAGCCTCGCCATACCTCCTCGGCCTCATCATGTAAGCTGCTCTACACTTCTGAAGTCCGTCGTGCAGCCACAGACTGCTCTATGTAGGCTGCCATGCAGTCGTAGCCCCCTCCTATAAGGAACGTCGTCGACAAGTGGACGTCAGAGGCCGTTGGTTGGTAGGCAGTAGTTGTATGACTGTGTCTTTGTGTGCTGTGGCAATTTTTTATCCGAAGGAAAGAACGTCGTGAATGAGGCGAAGAGAAACTCACTCACATCACTCACGCACGAAGAGCGATCCAGAACAGTCGGGTTAACCCAGCAACCCGATGGGTCGAAAGTTTCGACCTGTTTACAAAATTGGGTTGGGTTATGGTCAACTCGTTTAACCTCAGGTTAATCCTGATCCAACTTGAACTTGACCCGCAGACCTGTTTTGACACCCCTAGATAAAACCTATTCTAACGTTGGTTTGTCGATGTTAAGGTTTTTAATGTGATGTGAGATCATCCAGGTTCTTTTGTTGGTGTTGGCCCAGTGCTTTCCACCAAGAGTACTATTGTCTATCTTCCATGCCTTTTCTTTGCAGCTCAAATTATTCCTCCAACTCTATGGAGATAGGACTAATACCAGTGAGATCTGGTGCGGCAGACAGAGGGAAGGGGCTCATTCAAAGAATGGTGGATTAAAAGAGGGAAAATGCCCTTCTTCGTTTTCTCATTTCTTTTCATCTTTTCCAAGGTGGCTGAGTTGGGGGGATTATATGAAGAGATGGTGGCAGACACTCTTCATGAATAGACAAAGAAGCAATAACAAGGTGGCCAAAGCCAAGCACTGTGCTTGACCAGTAAAAGATTCCACCCTAGTTGAAATTGAAGCCAAGGTTATCTATGGAATATTCACAAATAGATGCAATTTGTGACTTTTCAATCACTATAGAGGGATATATAGATCTTAGAATCATCAGCACTTCAACAAACACATAAATCAGTTTAGTTCAGGGCGAAGCCAATTGAAACACTTGAATTTAAAGCTAACACAAAATTCAAAATATGATGTTTGATTCCTAATGTTATAGTATCTTCTTGGAGCGCTCAAATATGGTATGTAGCCCAATGATACTGCACCCTAAAGTATTTGGGGTTTTAAGACTTCGTTTGGAATGGCTTTCTTACTACTTAAAGCAACTTTTTAATATAAAATTTTTAATTTTTGTACTATAAAGCTGCTTTAAGAAGCATTAAAAAAACATTCCCAAATGAAGCCTAAAATTCATCATGGGAGAGGGATGACGGGCGATGAATCTCAAAATATGTGGGTCAAAATCATGGTCTCGAGAAACATCAATCTCCTCTAACCATTAGAACACAGCTTTCTTCATAAAAACTGTATTCTCTTGGCTTTTTTTTTTCACTAACTATTCTCGAATGTCCATTTTAGACCGTTTCTAGATAGCTCCCAATAACATTTTAACTCTGGTAAAGATTAAAAAAGTCTAGATGGCTGTCAAGAGCTCCTATTTAAACCTCGCTTTTCTTCTCTTAAAGCCCAACCTCATTATGCTTTTAAGCCAACCAGTAATATGAACCTTCCAATAAATTACCAGTGCCCAGCATTATCTTTATTCTAAGAATTAGTTGGTTGCTTATATGCTGTCAAAAATGATAATTTTATGTTCATTTATTTTCAGTGTGGAAATAAAATCCTCATTTTTAAGGGAACAACCAAATTATAGAGTTGAAAATCTACATTAATTTGTAAAAACAACCAACCAAACTACAGAATTTAATAAATTCATCAAAAAATGTGTTTTCCAACTTCAAGAAAACTTGTTAATTACACCAACTTTAATCATCTAACAAGTTTTGACCTTAAATAAGTTGTCTGTGTTTGCCATGAGCCTTAACCTTGCTAATATTTGCAGTAACACTTGTCTCATATATGTACAGATCTGTAACAATGACCTTATGCTGAATCTCAGTGATCTAGATTCCAAGCTGACTAGAGAAACTACTGAATCTTCACCACTTGTCAACAATATCCTCAAATAAGTTGACCACACGATGAAGGGAAAGAAAATTCATAGAAAAAAATAGAATTAATGATATTAAGAGATCAAGGCGACAATAGAGTAAACATGTACTCGGTTTTCATAGAACCAGAATTTCAGAAGGCAACAAGAATAGAAATGCAAGGATGTCAATCTACTAATTAGATGAGCAGTGCACATTACTCTCTATTTTTCCTCCTGTAGAAAATCAACCGTCTGAAAGTTTTTAGCTCAGAAAAATTGGTTGATGAAGAGTTAAAAATGCTCTTAACAACAACCATTCACAGTTGCCGAAGCATGGTCTTTCAGCTCTCAATCACAAGTAGAGAATGTAATTTTGCATTTTGATTGGAAACAAAGTAGTCAAGGCATTGCCCAAACATGAAATATTTCAGATGCTTTTTACAAATGTACAACAAATTAAAAAAAAAATCAATTACAAACATAAATCGGCAAAGCCGATGAGAAGGAAAATGTCAGAAGCTAACGTAAATGCTCATTCAAAGCAATTCTATCCTGATTACATTTCACGGTAACATACTGTTGTTTCTTACCCAATCTATATCAATAACAATGACGTAATAATAATAATTTAGGGGCTGTTTGAGATAGCTTTCTGGCTGCTTTGTTTATAAGACTTGTAGACAACAATTACAAATTTATTTGGCTATTATTGTCTCATGCTTTTCAAGCAAGCACTCAGAAGGACCATTTTAGTATTTCATCATGATTGCTAACAGCAGCAAGCAAATTTACAAGTGCATTACAGTAGGTTAAGGCATGAGTAACAACAGCCTGTAAGTCCACAAGAAGTTGCTGCAGAAAAATGCAAAATTCCAGGCTTCTGCATGTTGCATGAAGTGTTGGGGAGTGCACCAGAGGGAACAACTACTCTCCTGGCTGAATTGGTCTAATGGGCCTGCTTTATGTACCTTCTAAGAAAATATTATTAGAGTATGGAGTGAAACATGGTAGTTCAGATATTTCATATTTGAATTTCACGATCATGATGCAGAATATACTAATATCTGAATGGTGACTGTAATGAAAAGAATTTATCCTTCAATCAATCAACGTGTCAAATATTTGATAAATTCATTGTTCAATTTGTCTATGCCTTAGTGATGTAGAATGTCTTAAAGGTAGGATTCCTAATGCAGATTAAATGATTTAATAAATGAGATAGATGGAATATCTCATCAAATATCCTATTTTCAATTAGTAGATACTAACAATGGTAGAAGAAGCGAGCATCAAGAGAATGAGACCTCATGCATGTGAGGCCAATAATGTGGGCACTACATCAGATCTACCACCACATAAGCTACACATGAGCATCACTCACTTATAGGAATCACATAAGTTACACATTCATATATGATACTAAACAACTAGTTTAATATAAAATAAAATATTATCTAACATGAAACTAATTTGCAACTAGGGTATGATATAAAATTATCTAACATGATTAGCTGCCAACTCATGGAAAGATAGTATTGGGGTGTCCAACATTCATCCAAGTGCTTGAGAATGTGGGTGTCATAAATCAACAACATCTACGATTTATCTAATTTGATCATTATTTGATGATTGTCTTGGTCGAGTGCTAGTCCCCCCAAACAAATATATTTTACTTATCCACAAGAGAGGTAATAATCACTCTCCAAGATGTAGGTATTGCACTTAGTGTATGTTGCAAATCAGCTGCAAACTAGGATTTGCAACGGAATTGATTACGTCGTTGAAACCCGCGTCGCAAAAGTATTTGCGATGGAACATATTCGTCGCAAATATTTTGCGGCAGATTTGCGGCGGCTATACGATGAAAATTCCGCCGCAAATTGTGGTAGAATATCCGTCATATATTTGACAGAAAATTCATTGTAAAGCCATCGCTATTTGTGACGGATATTTCTATCGCAAACATCAATATTAGATTGTCATATCAATATTTGCAACGAAAATTCCATCGCAAATCTGCCGAAAACCTATAGCTTAAATAAAAATACAGCTACTGCTATCTATTATTGAGCTTTCCAACGGTACAAATCCAAACAGTTTAAAAGCAATAATAAAATGCAGTAATAAAAAGCAATAATAATCTACAATAAACAACTACATTCCCTAAAAATTCTACAATACACTTTTAAAGTTTCAATAGTTATTATACATCAAAAGATATAAAATGCGTCAAAAATATTTTAACAGACACTCTAGGCGGAATCAGTATACTCGCTCTCATCCTCGGCCGATGTAGGCGCAGGTTGATTTCTGCCAATCTGCTCTTCCAATCTTCTAAGCTCATCTAGTATCTGAATGTTCATGTCCGCTTGTGTTTTTCAGACATTTTCTAACTCTGTTGTCAAGTTCTCCACCCATTGGCTATATAAGCTCTCATGGCTGTCTGAAGAGTAGCTTGTAGCAGATGTGAATTGTCCCTCGTATGCATAGGCTTGCGAGCCTAATCTATAAACCTGCCCCTTATGCATTCCATACTATAGGAAAATCATTTAATACCAGCTATATATATATATATATTCACATATGTAGCATATGTTCTTATATAGGGATCTTGAGGGAAGGGTCGAATGTTGTATGTCAATTATGTCAATCAATCAATCATGTATATCATTAGTCAATCTATCTTATGATAGGGATCTTGCGGGAAGGGTCTAATGTTGGACATTTGGAAGGCAAGGGTAACATGTCGGACATTTGCAGCCTGCTCTTCTCTATACAACCTCTTCAAACCTCTTCATCATCCATCCACCTTGCCCATCACCTAACTCCAACTACCACACCTCTCTCAACCATCACACTAGCTTTATTTGCCCCTAGGCTATCCTCCTAGCCACCTATGGCTCCAACTAACTATTGTTGCATCTAAAGCCACTGTCAACCTAACAAAATTGCAATGGAGAGGATGAGGAAGATGCTATTTTTTATGTTATTCAAAGTTTTAAGTATTGCGTGTGTAAATAGTGATGATTATGTATTAAATATGTGAATCCTATAAGTTTGAGTGCTGCGTATATAAATTTACTCATAAGGAAATATATTACTTGGTTAAAATTTTAAATCAATACTCAATATAGGATTTTGTTGTGAAAAATATAGAGTTAAGCTTAAATAGCAAAATAGTATAATCTAAATGGCACGCAATTTAACTATTATATGACTACTTTGTGAGACATGCAAAGTTTATTGAAAGAGGCTTGCATGGCAAAATGTCCATTGAAAAAATAATTTGAGCAACTTTTTATTAATATGTTTATTTATATTGTATGTGTAGTTAATTATGTACTTTCATTTTATGATGCATAAGAGAATGGGAGTTTTATGATATTCTTATTATGAGTAAGTCTTCATTGGTTTAGCTCAAATAGATGAATTTATATGACTTTTTGTTTTGATAGAGCTATTTGATCCTTTGTTGCTATTATGATGGATTTTAGTAGCTACATGCTATGATCCAATTCTTAATATATTTGATCTCATCATAGTTAAAAGGGTAGCTTACTAAAGGCATTAGGTACTTGTAAAAAGTTAAATAAGGAATGTAATTTATCCATTTGTTACATGTGCTTGTTAAATATATGATTCCTTTGAATGCAGTATAATGTGACTATTTTATTCATGAGGGAAATCATCTCTTCAAATCGATGTGAAACTTATACGTTGGTCATTGCTAGAATTCTTGATTGTTCTTAATTTGATATAACCAAAAATTAATTTAGGTAAAAAAAAAGTCATTTGATTATTGATTTTCTCGTGGTTTAAACTTTTTAGTATTATTTAGAAATTTAATTGATTTATTTTATTATTTTTTTGTGCTAATTCTTTTTTTTGTTTTTTGAATCCAAATAGAGTAAATTTATTGTGTATTTAGTGATTTTTTATATATGAATCATAATTTGTTTTGTGTGATCTACACTAATTGCATCATCTCAGTAGTAATGAGAAATCTAAACCTTGAATCATACTAATTGGGTAATGGATTTAGAAAAAATTATTTAAAAGATAAATTATGTTTGATGAGTGATAAATGATATTATAAAATTAACTAGTTAATATACTAGACTATTACGAAGAAATGAAAGAGGAAATGAACTAACTACTAGCCGGACTTAAATGAAAGATATTCTACTAGATAAGTTTTTTGTCTCTCTCATCCTGAATGTTTTTTTGATGAATTTAACTCGTAAAGTCAAAGAACTAACGTGATCACTAATTTGAAGAATCATTTTCGCATGTGGAAGTCATTGAAGATTCCAAAATTACTCCGTATAGGTTTATGTTTGGTTTAAGATAATATATCAAAAGAGAGACGACACATCACTATATTTCATCACTCAAGCGTGCTTTTCAACTAGCATTATATTTTGAGCAATTGATAAAGCTTCATATATATTAAAAATCTTATTATAATTTTAGGAGTAAATCATTTCATTAAAATAGTCCAGTCTAATTTACTACACCTATTGCACATAATGGTAGTAAAAGCATCGTTAATAATGACAATAAATAGTAACCATTTGTATCTACATCCACTTCCAATTCTAAAATTTCTACCAAGGCATATTTAAGAGTCATCTAATTTACTACACCTATTGCACAAATAGCCAATTATCTATATACATAAACGATAGCTCTTTTGCAAGCCATCAGATCGAATGCAAGTTGATCCATTGCCGTTCGATCCCGCTCCATTTCTATCTTCATGCTATAAAATCTCCGGGGATGTTAGGGTTGCTTAAACGCGCGGCTTTGCAGTTTCGCTGTTAGGGTTTCTTTCACTTCTCATCTTCGAGTGACAATCTCACAGGTTAAAGAGACGGGTTTGGCGTCCCGTCCGCCTTGGCAAAGCTGTGCTTCGTCTTGGCCCTCGAATCAGCCGTATCTAAGAAGACTTCTTTCCTTCCATCGCCACCCTAGAGGCTAGACAAGATTAGGGATTTGTTTGGATTCGTAATTTTTAGCGGTAAAGATGACGGTGAAGCTCTCCAAAGCCGAGAAGAAGGTCAAGTACGACAAGAAGCTGTGCCGCATGTTGGACGAGTACAGCAAGGTTCTTATCGCTTTGGCTGACAATGTTGGATCTAATCAGTTGCAGAATATTAGGAAGGGTCTGCGAGGTGATTCCATCGTTCTCATGGGTAAGAACACTCTCATCAGGAGGTGCATCAAAGTGCACGCTGAGAAGAGTGGCAATCAGGCATATCTAAGTCTCCTTCCTTTGCTCGTGGTATGCTTTTTTTATTTGCATTGCCCAAACATGAAATTTTTCAGATGCTTTTTACAAATGTACAACAAATAAAAAAAAAAAAAATCAATTACGAACATAAACCGGCAAAGCCGATGAGAAGGAAAATGTCAGAAGCCAATGTAAATGCTCATTCAAAGCAATTCTATCCTGATTACATTTCACGGTAACATATTGTTGTTTCTTACCCAATCTATATCAATAACAATGACATAATAATAATAATTTAGGGGCTGTTTGAGACAGCTTTCTGGCTGCTTTGTTTATAAGACACGTAGACAACAATTACAATTTTATTTGACTATTATTGTCTCCTGCTTTTCAAGCGAGCACTCACAAGGACCATTTTAGTATTTCATCATGATTGCTAACAGCAGCAAGCAAATTTACAAGTGCATTACAGTAGGTTAAGGCATGAGTAACAACAGCCTGTAAGTCCACAGGAAGTTGCTGCAGAAAAATGCAAAATTCCAGGCTTCTGCATGTTGCATGAAGTGCTGGGGAGTGCACCAGAGGGAACAACTACTCTCCTGGCTGAATTGGTCTAATGGGCCTGCTTTATGTACCTTCTAAGAAAATATTATTAGAGTATGGAGTGAAACATGGTAGTTCAGATATTTCATATTTGAATTTCACGATCATGATGCAGAATATTTTAATATCTGAATGGTGACTGTAATGAAAAGAATTTATCCTTCAATCAATCAACGTGTTAAATATTTGATAAATTCATTGGTCAATTTGTCTATGCCTTAGTGATATAGAATGTCTTAAAAAGGTAGGATTCCTAATGCAGATTAAATGATTTAATAAATGAGATAGATGGAATATCTCATCAAATATCCTATTTTCAATTAGTAGATACTAACAATGGTAGAAGAAGCGAGCATCAACAGAATAAGACCTCATGCATGTGAGGCCAATAATGTGGGCACTACATCAGATCTACCACCACATAAGCTACACATGAGCATCACTCACTTATAGGAATCACATAAGTTACACATTCATATATGATACTAAACAACTAGTTTAATATAAAATAAAATATTATCTAACATGAAACTAATTTGCAACTAGGGTATGATATAAAATTATCTAACATGATTAGCTGCCAACTCATGGAAAGATAGTATTGGGGTGTCCAACATTCATCCAAGTGCTTGAGAATGTGGGTGTCATAAATCAACAACATCTACGATTTATCTAATTTGATCATTATTTGATAATTGTCTTGGTCGAGTGCTAGCCCCCCCAAACAAATATATTTTACTTATCCACAAGAGAGATAATAATCACTCTCCAAGATGTAGGTATTGCACTTAGTGTATGTTGCAAATCAGCTGCAAACTAGGATTTGCAACGGAATAGATTCCGTCGTTGAAACCCGCGTCGCAAAAGTATTTGCGATGGAACATATTCGTCGCAAATATTTTGCGGCGGATTTGCGGCGGATTTGCGGCGGCTATACGTTGGAAATTCCGCCGCAAATTGTGGTAGAATATCCGTCATATATTGTGACAGAAAATTCATTGTAAAGCCGTCGCTATTTGTGACGGATATTTCTATCGCAAACATCAATATTAGATTGTCATATCAATATTTGCAACGGAAATTCCATCGCAAATCTGCCGAAAACCTATAGCTTAAATAAAAATACAGCTACTGCTATCTATTATTGAGCTTTCCAACGGTACAAATCCAAACAGTTTAAAAGCAATAATCAAATGCAGTAATAAAAAGCAATAATAATCTACAATAAACAACTACATTCCCTAAAAATTCTACAATACACTTTTAAAGTTTCAATAGTTATTATGCATCAAAAGATATAAAATGCGTCAAAAATATTTTAACAGACACTCTAGGCGGAATCAGTATACTCGCTCTCATCCTCGGCCGATGTAGGCGCAGGTTGATTTCTGCCAATCTGCTCTTCCAATCTCCTAAGCTCATCTAGTATCTGAATGTTCATGTCCTCTTGTGTTTTTCAGACATTTTCTAACTCTGTTGTCAAGTTCTCCACCCATTGGCTATATAAGCTCTCATGGTTGCCTGAAGAGTAGCTTGTAGCAGATGTGAATTGTCCCTCGTATGCATAGGCTTGTGAGCCTAATTTATAAACCTGCCCCTTCTGCATTCCATACTATAGGAAAATCATTTAATACCAGCGAAATATATGTATATATATATATATATATATATATATATATATATATATATATATATATATATATATATATATATATATATATATATATTCACATATGTAGCATATGTTCTTATATAGGGATCTTGCGGGAAGGGTCGAATGTTGTATGTCAATTATGTCAATCAATCAATCATGTATATCATTAGTCAATCTATCTTATGATAGGGATCTTGCGGGAAGGGTCTAATGTTGGACATTTGGAAGGCAAGGGTAACATGCCGGACATTTGCAGCCTGCTCTTCTCTATACAACCTGTTCAAACCTCTTCATCGTCCATCCACCTTGCCCATCACCTAACTCCAACTACCACACCTCTCTCAACCATCACACTAGCTTTATTTGCCCCTAGGCTATCCTCCTAGCCACCTATGGCTCCAACTAACTATTGTTGCATCTAAAGCCACTGTCAACCTAACAAAATTACAATGGAGAGGATGAGGAAGATGCTATTTTTTATGTTATTCAAAGTTTTAAGTATTGCGTGTGTAAATAGTGATGATTATGTATTAAATATGTAAATCCTATAAGTTTAAGTGCTGCGTATATAAATTTACTCATAAGGAAATATATTACTTGGTTAAAATTTTAAATCAATACTCAATATAGGATTTTGTTGTGAAAAATATAGAGTTAAGCTTAAATAGCCAAATAGTGTAATCTAAATGGCACGCAGTTTAACTATTATATGACTACTTGGTAAGACATGCAAAGTTTATTGAAAGAGGCTTGCATGGCAAAATGTCCATTGAAAAAATAATTTGAGCAACTTTTTATTAATATATTTATTTATATTGTATGTGTAGTTAATTATGTACTTTCATTTTATGATGCATAAGAGAATGGGAGTTTTATGATATTCTTATTATGAGTAAGTCTTCATTGGTTTAGCTCAAATAGATGAATGTATATGACTTTTTGTTTTGATAGAGCTATTTGATCCTTTGTTGCTATTATGTTGGATTTTAGTAGCTACATGCTATGATCCAAGTCTTAATATATTTGATCTCATCATAGTTAAAAGGGTAGCTTACTAAAGGCATTAGGTACTTGTAAAAAGTTAAATAAGGAATGTAATTTATCCATTTGTTACATGTGCTTGTTAAATATATGATTCCTTTGAATGCGGTATAATATGACTATTTTATTCATGAGGGAAATCATCTCTTCAAATCGATGTGAAACTTATACATTGGTCATTGCTAGAATTCTTGATTGTTCTTAATTTGATATAACCAAAAATTAATTTAGGTAAAAAAAGTCATTTGATTATTGATTTTCTTGTGGTTCAAACTTTTTAGTATTATTTCTAAATTTAATTGATTTATTTTATTATTTTTTTGTGCTAATTCTTTTTTTTTTGTTTTTTGCATCCAAATACAGTAAATTTATTGTGTATTTAGTGATTTTTTATATATGAATCATAATTTGTTTTGTGTGATCTACACTAATTGCATCATCTCAGTAGTAATGAGAAATCTAAACCTTGAATCATACGAATTGGGTAATGGATTTAGAAAATTTATTTAAAAGAGAAATTATGTTTGATGAGTGATAAATGATATTATAAAATTAACTAGTTAAGATATTAGACTATTATGAAGAAATGAAAGAGGAAATGAACTAACTACTAGCCGGACTTAAATGAAAGATATTCTGCTAGATAAGTTTTTTGTCTCTCTCATCATGAATGTTTTTTTGATGAATTTAACTCGTAAAGTCAAAGAACTAACGTGATCACTAATTTGAAGAATCATTTTCGCATGTGGAAGTTATTGAAGATTCCAAAACTACTTCGTATAGGTTTATGTTTGGTTTAAGATAATATATCCAAAGAGAGACGACACATCACTATATTTCATCACTCAAGCATGCTTTTCAACTAGCATTATATTTTGAGCAATTGATAAAGCTTCATATATATTGAAAATCTTATTATAATTTTAGGAGTAAATCATTTCATTAAAATAGTCCAGTCTAATTTACTACACCTATTGCACATAACGGTAATAAAAGTATTGCTAATAATGACAATAAATAGTAACCATTTGTATCTACATCCACTTCCAATTCTAAAATTTCTACCAAGGCATATTTAAGAATCATCTAATTTACTACACCTATTGCACAAATAGCCAATTATCTATATACATAAACGATAGCTCTTTTGCAAGCCCTCAGATCGAATGCAAGTTGATCCATTGCTGTTCGATCCCGCTCCATTTCTATCTTCATACTATAAAATCTCCGGGGATGTTAGGGTTTCTTAAACGCGCGGCTTTGCAGTTTCGCTGTTAGGGTTTCTTTCACTTTTCATCTTCGAGTGACAATCTCATAGGTTAAAGAGACGGGTTTCGCGTCCCGTCCGCCTTGGCAAAGCTGTGCTTCGTCTTGGCCCTCGAATCAGCCGCATCTAAGAAGACTTCTTTCCTTCCATCGCCACCCTAGAGGCTAGACAAGATTTAGGGATTTGTTTGGATTCGTAATTTTTAGCGGTAAAGATGACGGTGAAGCTCTCCAAAGCCGAGAAGAAGGTCAAGTACGACAAGAAGCTGTGCCGCATGTTGGACGAGTACAGCAAGGTTCTTATCGCTTTGGCTGACAATGTTGGATCTAATCAGTTGCAGAATATTAGGAAGGGTCTGCGAGGTGATTCCATCGTTCTCATGGGTAAGAACACTCTCATCAGGAGGTGCATCAAAGTGCACGCTGAGAAGAGTGGCAATGAGGCATATCTAAGTCTCCTTCCTTTGCTCGTGGTATGCTCTTTTTATTTATTTTGCGCTAATTCTGCTGTCTTTGATTTCTGGTTTCTGGTTTCTGATGCGTTATGATCAGTTTTGTCTAAGCTTGCCCTGAGATTGGCTTAGAATTATGTCAATAAATTATATTTTTGAACGGTAATTTGAAAAAGAAAATTAATGCTCCCCAGGAAGGATTTATTTTTCTTCCTTCTATAAATTTGATGGTTTTCAATGGTTCTGAGATGTATAATATTTAATCTATATTTTCCCTTAAATGTTTATATGAATTGAATGTAATTCTTCTTTATGCTACAGGGAAATGTGGGGTTGATTTTTACCAAAGGAGACCTTAAAGAAGTGAGTGAAGAGGTTGCAAAGTACAAAGTAAGAACTTGTGGCCTATAGCTATCTTTGAAAACATCTTATTTTTTTGTGGTTTGAAAAAAAAAATTTCAGATTTGTTTAACCTGCCAACATGGAAACTTGAGATAACATATGTCTGATGATTTTGATAAATATCTTATTCCATGCATAGTCTGTCTGGTAAGTTTATGATTGTAATTTTAAATGTTTTAAGATAGTTTGTAGACGATGCTTTTTATATTTTGTTGTTTGGTATTGTCCATTATGCTTAATTATGATTGACATTAGCCTTAGTTGAATAGGGGCCAGCTTTAGGAACCCTCATAATTCATTCATTATTGTTAAGTATGCTAACTTTATTTTACACAATTTTGTTCTTCATAACTTTTAGCCATGTTAATTTTGGTTTATCCCATTAACTTATTCTTCCAAAATAGTTTAACTAGTTTAATTGGTGCATCTTCTATTATTTGTTTTACTTGCCCAAATCACTTAAGTTTATTGCCAGAATTTTAATGTAATCATTTCTAAACATATTGTTCTTAGTTTTACTATGCATCTATTTAAACATTCTCACTTCTAATAGCATAATTTATCTTACCATAATTATGTAAAATTGCTTTTAGGTCTATTGTAATATATTAATGTATGATGATCTCGAGGAACTTTTCTCATTTTAAACTCCTCGCATAAACTCTAGAAGTTTTATCAGTGTACTCTTATTTAAATTCCCATTATACTATCTAAGAGATTCATGATGCTTAAAATTATCCATGTCAGTATAACTTGATGTTATAGTAGTATTTACTAATTATATATTTCACGAGCACTGAGATTATATATTACACATTATTTATTTGATTAAGAACCCTTATTTTCTAATTTTGTTCCTCCATTATTATGTTTATTTATGATGATGTTTCACCTATTGGAATTATTCATTTTGCAAAAGGCATGCATCAAGTTACTTCACGTTTAATATACTTTGAAAGCTTCTTTATAACTAGTTTAAAATAGGCGGGCTTAATGTTCATCCTTTATGAAGTCTTATTATCTGGAAATTATTCATCACTACCCACTATTTGTGATGTGATTTGATTTTCTAGCTTACATGCATAAGGATCGTTAACATGAATTTGACACAACCTGTTCTCCTAAATCACACCACATTACTTCTTGTGGTACTTTATCGCATTTTTTCTCAAGATCATTAAAAATCATATGATTACCATAGCTTTTCCTTATATATTTTTCTTTATTTCCTTACTAAAAAAATAATTTTCATCATAGTGAACCCAATGTTAAATCAATTTTTATGTCAGTGTACTTTCTCCATTATCCTTTCATAACTTAGTCATAAGACTACGAGTTTGCATACCTTATGATTAGTTTTAAATACTTTGTTTTTAAATATTGGTATTGAAGTGTTTCGTATAATTATTTTTCATATATAATTTTTAAGACTGCAATGAAAATATTTGTTAACCACCACTACAATAATTATCTGCACTCTTCAAATTTTAATATGGAACTCATGAGCTTAAAGTTTTGTCTTCATGCGTTTTTAAACAAATAATCTAATCCCCCTTATTGGATCAATTATAGTATGCGTCATAGTTCTCCTAACTTCACTTTTATTGCATTTAACTTGATCATTGGTCTTTAGATATCCTTTTTCTTGTCTTTTATATTGTAAGTTTTTTAAATTACATCCAATTAAATAAATAATAAAAAGTTTTTATCTTTTGCACGTCCAATAAGCTAAATTTTAGCTAACTATTATAAAGGTATGTTTGTGTCAATTTTTCACTATTTTGCTTTTCAAATTGTTGTCATACTTTTGTTTTGCTACAAATTTCTTACTTTTTATGGAATTTTGTGGCACTCTTTTTTATAGAACCAAATTTGCTTTGAGTATGGCAGTTGTAATAAAGCTGCTAAAAAATTGTTTTATAATTTTTTTAAAAAGAAATATATTTATGATACTCAGAATAATTTTCAAATAGGCTTTCCCCACAATTCTACAACTACCTTTACCAAAAGCTATAGCTACCCCAAGTAAACCTTATGTCTTAGCGGTACTTATTCTTTCCCTTTATTTGTAAGCATATTACTTCGCTTAAATATATATTTTATTTTTCTACTTAACAATCAATTCTTTTTTTTCTATTCCTTTTGCATGAGATATATTTGAACTCTTTTAGAACTTCTATAGAGGACTTGGTACAACATGCTATCTCATTACACATTTAGGTTGGTCAGTCATAAGATTCTGATTTATGTTTGGGTCAGTCATAAGATTCAGATTTACCTTTCGTATTTACATGTCTCAAACATGTCTCAAACGATAATAATTTCTCACTTTTAAAGTTTAACTTATTATATGATAAGTTTTTCAGTTGATAATTTTTTTTGTAGCTTTATTTGTTATACTGCTGTATGGGAAAACTTCTCGAGTTATCTTAAATTTATCTCATTTGAATTTTTGTCCAACCTGGCAAAAGAAAATCTTATTTATTTCCTATTTCATGATCATATGTTATTGTAAAATTAAAATCAACTTTTTCCATAAAATTTCTATCACCTATTCTATAGCCATTATTGACATCTCTCCTAACCATCCAATGTGAACTTGTATCTAGTTAAGTGTCTACCAACAATTATTTTTTCCTTAGATGTACATTAGTAACTCATTCATCTCTTTCATAGCATATTTCTTGAGCAATCGTCTAATCCAACTTGAGGAGCATGAGCAAATATCATATTTGTAATGACAACAACAAGAATATCAAGCCTTTATCCCACCATATGGGTTCGGCTACATGCCTTTTTCTCTATTTTGTCCTATTAAAAATTCTCGTTTAAATCTAAGGGAAAAAGGGTAATTTCTAGTGTTTTCTAACCAAGTCTTTTTAGGTCATCCTCTACCTATTTTAATATAGGCCAAATCTAATATATCTACTCTCCTAACCAAGTCATTATCACTTTATGTAGCCAAACCATCTAAGGTGACTCTCTAATCTTATCTGTCACTGGAGGTACTCCAACCTTTTCTCGTATATGTACATTTCACATTTTTTTCTCTAAGAGTAAAACCACTCATCCACCTGAGCATTCTCATCTTTGCAACGCTTAATTTTATGCTTCTCTTTTAATGGCCAACATTCTGCACCATAAAGCGTTGCTAGTCATTTATAATATGACATAACTAATAATTTTTCTCATAGGAATGTCCTACATTTTTTATATTCACCATCAAATTTCTATTTTTCTAATCTCTATGCATTACCATCTTTACCCTATTACTATTTTTTGCCTTTACAATATACAGTTAATTGTAACCTTTGCCATTGTGTTTGTCTTTCCCCTCTCCATTTAATTGCTTATAAACATGCAATATTAGTTCTTTATTTATCATATTAACTAATTATTGAAAATTTCTATTACATCCTAACATAGTATATAGGGATTCTTAGTTTTATACTTTTGCTTACTCTTATTCACTTTCCACTACAATTGGGTTTTTAGCTTTGGTGCACATCTGAATCACCCTAGCCAGCATTTGCCCAAATGTCACCTTAATTAATAAAAGTTTTGGCTTGTCATTTTGTGAGTGAATCCATGCACCCTTGCTTTAATTCACATTGAGGTTAGCTCTTTGGGTCATTTTAGAGATCTTAGCATTAAGTTAATGAATATGGATGCATTTTGTAAATTTAAGCTTCATGTTTTATGATTGCATGTCAACCTGGCACCAAATATTAATCGTTCATTTTGACTTGTTTTGTTGCTCATAACATTTAGTTTCTTTAAATGTATTTTCAAGGAAAAGATGGATGCCATGTTTGCTGTGGAAATCATAGCTTGTTCTAGAGCATGCCAGTGAGCATACATTATTACGTTTCGTTTCAAAATTGTTACAAGTTCAGTTCAAGTATTTGGTTTTTATTAATTTTATTTTTAAACGAGTATAACATTATGTTTTGGATATTATTCTATTAGACATGTGATTTGAATAACCTTAAAAAAAAATCTTTATCTCAATATTAAACAAATGTACTTTTAATTCGTTAGTATAATCTGCAATAAATTCATAATATAATCTACTGATGTTATAACTTGTGAATGGTAATTGTATAATTTCTCTTTTACGAGTATGACCACAATGTCCATATGTTTTCTCACGGTGGATCAACTCATTGAATGTAAATTTGATCGGCTAGAATCTAGAAGCTATTGTTTTTTTTACTTTCTCTTCTTTTTTATAGTTCGGGTTTCTTTTAATGATTTGGACTGCAAAAAATGGCCTGGCATATGATTCGATGATGAAATTAGATTGTGGGTGAGACTTGAAATGTACAATGTGCATGTAAGTGTAGTGCATAGTGGATCTAATTCTAGTTAGCTTTTCTGCTAAAAAACTTCACTGATGGTATTCATTGTAACCAGCCAAAACTTAAAAAATCTTTTCGTGTCGTCTTTGTTCAAGTTCTTAATTGTTCTGTTTTGAGTTCTCTTTAATCAGGTTGGTGCTCCTGCTCGTGTTGGTCTTGTTGCCCCTATTGATGTTGTTGTTCCTCCGGGAAACACTGGTCTGGATCCTTCACAGACCTCTTTCTTCCAGGTTAACAAAATGCTCCTCACCATCATATTACGTTAATATTTCTTTTAGATTTGTGTTCCTTAATCCATTTATTATCGTTTTTAGGTGCTCAACATTCCTACCAAGATTAACAAGGGTACTGTTGAAATTATTACCCCGGTCGAACTGATAAAGAAAGGTGATAAGGTGGGATCTTCAGAGGCTGCCCTCCTTGCTAAGCTGGGGATTAGGCCATTCTCTTATGGCCTTGTTGTCCAGTCCGTGTATGAGGATGGTTCGGTGTTCAGTCCCGAAGTGCTTGACCTCACTGAGGATGATCTCATCGAGAAATTTTCAGCCGGTCTTGCTATGGTCACCTCACTCTCACTGGCTATCTCGTATCCCACCCTTGCTGCAGCACCCCACATGTTCATCAATGCTTACAAAAATGTCCTTGCTGTTGCAATTGCCACTGATTACACGTACCCGCAGGCTGAGAAGGTTAAAGAGTATTTGAAGGTACTTCCATGTTATAAAACGTACTGCGGTTTTGCGTTTGTTTGTCCACGCGGATTCTAAATTGTTAATTATTATGATCAATCTAATGCAGGATCCCAGTAAATTTGCTGTTTCTGCTGCACCAGCTGCATCTGTTACTCCGGCTGCCTCTACTGCTCCAGCGGCTGCAGTGGAAGAAAAGAAGGAAGAGCCGGCTGAGGAATCTGATGAAGACATGGGTTTCAGCTTGTTCGACTAAGCTTTGTTGGCCTTCTAGAAATCAAAATTCACTAGTAAGATGTGAAACAATTGTGTTTGGGAGTTTTCATTTTTGTCAATACTGTTTTTCAAAACTTTGAGCTGTTGAATTTATTTTGCTAGCAGTTTGGTGATAATATTTTCTATGAATTGTTATAATTTATCGTTTGTTATGAATCTTTTTTTACTTTTATTAGGACAGGTATCCACTTGCTTACTAGAAAATAATGTTGTTGTTGCAGAAAGCTATTCCTGTAGATTTTGTTTCAAGTAAAGATTTGTTTGCGGAGAAATTAATTCTGTGCGGACACCGAACCGTTCAGAGGTAAATCAGAGCGTGCCACATTATCTGGTACACAGCTGTGGTATACAGCAAAGAGGTGATGTGGTGTGCTTTAATTCGTTTCCGGTTGCTGTTCGGTGTCCTCAATAGAATAATAAATCTTGTTTGCTGACAGTTTGGGTTGCTTTATTTTTCATATAGCATGTTTGAATTTCTTTGGGCTATTTTCCTTTTTTCCCTTTCTCATTGTTTTTTTCAAAAAAATTTGTAGTGAAAAATTATTTTTTATATTTCTTACAGCAAATTTTAAGTACGATTTGTTTAAAATTATAGTTGTATTAGTTTGATTTGAGTTTGACTCATTTGTTAATCAAATGAGCTCATTGAGGCTATTAATAAGCATAATTATGGAGAATTCTATTTGTTTATTGAATAAGTTTTATTGAACTTATTAATGGAGGCAGTTTCGGTAGACTTTGAGATGGGATTGAATTTTAACTTAATCCTTAATTATTCGGATATGATTTCAATTAATGCTTCGATTGGGATGGTTTTTTTTTGTTGCTTCTTAAAGGAGCTTTATAGTATAAAAATTAAAGAAAATTATCTCAAATTAAGCCTAAGTCTCTCTATTATATAAAATTGATCTAAAATGATCATTTTAATATTAAGTTGAGATCAATCTTGTAAAGTTAAGTGATTAAATTATGATTAATTTTATATTATAATCATAATTTGCGGGACTTTTGAATCAATTATATATATTGTGAGATTAAATGTCATGTGCATATATATTTTTTAGCAAACAATTGATATCATAACTATATATATATATATATATATATATATATATAAATAATATTATAATAATAATGTATTTAAATTTAATGCCAAATTATTAATATAAATTGAATATATTTTATTATTATTACAAGCACACCATGTGTGGACACTATTCATTAAATCTGTTTTAAAATTATATTCTCTATTAATTTAGAGATTTATCAATTACAAAATTGATAAAAAATTTTAAAAATTCAAATTCCTACTAGTATTCTCAAAACCCCAATATTTGAAATACATTGCATTCATTTTATTTCAAACCAAACAATCTCTTAATAAATTTTAACCATTTCTGTTAATTGTTTTATGCTAATTAAGGCTTAATTTGGGACAACTTTTTCATTGCTTTCTAAAGCAATTTTTTAGTACAAAATTTTATTGAATTATAAATTTTAATACTAAAAAGTTGATTTAAAAAGTAATAATTTTAAATCATAATTATGCTCCGTTAAGTTTTTTATGTTAATTAAGACTTCGTTTGGGACGGCTTTCTTATTGCTTTTTAAAGCAGCATTATAGTAAAAAATTTTCTAATTTTAAAATTTTTTGTGCTTGAAAGCTGATTTAAAAAATAATAAGAAAATAATCCCAAACGGAGCCCAACTTTCTTATTGCTCTATGAAGCAGTTTCTTTATACAATTTTTTTTTTGAATTAAAAATTTTTTAACTAAAAAGTTGCTACAGTAAGAAAACTATCACAAACAAAACTTAAATTATCATCAATCCAAATAAATCACCATATATAGTCACAATGTAATAGGATTGTAAGCTCACAAAAAAGCTAACCGAAAATTCTATTCGATAAAAAGACTTGAACTTCGTTTGGGATAACTTTTTTGCTACTTTATAAAACTATTTTTTTAATACCAAAATTTCTAATTCAAAAAATTTTTTGTATTAAAAAACTGTTTTAAAAAGCAACAAAGAAGCTGTCCCATAAAGCCTTTAAACACCCAAATAGTTCTGTTATTTCCTCGAATAATGATTTGTGGGTAATATTTAGTCAATATTATTTACAGCATCGACGGCCCGACATATCGGACAATGATTTCGGTCAATCAAATCGGACGAAACAACGACACCGATACGAGAATAAAGAAGTTCAAAAACGCTTTGGAATGCATCTCTTATCTACAAACATTATCCGATTAAGGTCGTCTTAATTCAGACGATTATCTCAATGGAGAGATTCTCTAATGTTTAGGCTAAGGATCTTTGGCCTGTTATGCGTTTCTTTCTGGTCCAATCCTTTTGTCATTTAATCCCACCAAATATGGAGGATCATTTCAAACAAAATATCCTCTTATCCTCTCAATACAATTTGATTCATCTTAGCTGTAGCTTACCCAATCAATTCCCACTACTCACAGTGTCCTTCCAATCCAAATCTTGTGGTTTTAGCTCACAAATCCAAAAAGATACTTGCTTAATTCATCTCCTAATCATAATAAAAATAAGCTAGTGGAGGCAAGAGAACCAAAAACAAGTGGAAGGATAACTGTTAGTCACTAAAGAATGATTCAAGTACTGATCTACTAATTATTTGACAACATCGGGCGGATATGGACGCCGTCTGGAGGCGAATTACAGCGCGCCACTTCACCCTTTTGCTATGTACTGTAGTTGTGTACCCGCTGTGTACCAAGTGACATAGCGCGCTCTGATTCGCCTCCGGACGATCCGGTGTCCGTACAGAATAATTTCTCCTATTTGGGAACTCTACAATGTTTTGTAAAGGTATTTTGAGAAAAATGATTTTAGAAAGTTGTTATGAGTATCATAATTTTTTTTAACTGGTTTCTTAATGTTGTCACATATTTATGATTTTAGTTGTAAAAAATAGCTATTCATCTCATAATTTTTTAAAAAGATGCGAAAAATTAGTAATCAAATGAAGCTATGGTTATGATTGAAAGTAAAATTATGAGAAAGCCAGTCTCAAATATCCATAACACATAAAAATTGGATATTAAATTCATGCTATATACAAATATTGTGGATAACGTTATTGACATTTTTCATTTATTGGAATAATTACCTAACCGAAATTTTAGGAACTAAAGGCGTGTTGGGTGGTTCGTTTGGATTGTGGATAAGTTTTTTCTTCTCGTTTGCTTCCACCGCCAAAGATTTTTAATTTCATTTTGAATTTAAAATATTTCTTTTTGCCTCCTTCGCTCTTCGTTCCCACGCAAAGTGGTCCACCTTCTTTACCCCTATATATAAAAACCCTAGCCCATTTGCATTTTCAAATCAAACGAGAAGTCTAAGAATTTCGAAACGATATGGCGACTACCTCCAAGGTCTCTAGCATATCGCCCGGGGCAAATCATTCGCCGGCGGCGGGCTCATCGCGGCTTCCACGAGATGCATCTCTCGCCGCGGCTTACGAGCGTTACCTACGGCTTTCAGATCTGGCCAGGCTCTGGAATTCAAGGGATTTCCCCTAGTGGAGGAGCGAATCCGTGCTCAAGCCGGCTATTCAAGCCCTTGAGATCACTTTCCGGTTAATCTCCGTTGAGCTATCTGATCCCCGGCCGTTCGTGAACCATAAGGAATGGAGTCGCCGGTTGGAGTCGCTCGTGGCTTTGGAGATTGAGATTATTGGAAATTTCTGCGAAGAGGATGTTGGTGGCGGTGCTCCGGTCGTGGATTTGCGGTCGAGTGCTGGGGTTTTGGGAACTCTACAATGTTTTGTAGAGGGCACTTAATTAATTTAATTAAGTGGCCCATGCATAGAATGAAGTGGCCAGCCAAGCCAGTAGCTAAACAAGAATGGAGTGGTCGGGCAAACATGAAGGAGGGAGTATTAGGGTGGTTACCAAGTCTGGGCCTCCCCCTCCCGCTTTTCTTTATCTTTTCAAATTTCCATAAATCTTTTTTTATTTGTTATTTAAACCCTATTTGACATGGAATGAAGTGCTTATAACATGTTGTGACTAAAGTTAGAGAGAATTCCAAGTGGTGGCTTGGCTTGGTGGTTGGCCATAAGAGAGGAGTTTGGTGATCTCTTTCACTCAATTATTTTTGGCACGTTGATTGAATTTACATCTCTTTATTTTAATAAAATCCTTTGTGGTAATCTTGTTTGGATTTATCCCCACTATGTTCAAAAATATTTCCTAAAAAATTCCCACTTAGATCCACTTATAGTGGTCGACCTATCTTATACTGAAATTTGACCTTGTGTAGTTTTAGTTTAGATTTGGTAACCTTAATTACTTCTAAATATTATGAAAAGTCCATATCATGTCTTAGGATATCTCAATATCATTCTCCAATCATTTCACTAATTTCCTTTGAGTTTAAACTCTACAACTAAAATCCTAAACCCTAACTAGTCAAATCGGGGAGACTAGGATTTTTCTAGACCAATGTATTTATAAAATCCAAAAAAATGTCTAAAACTCTCCAAAAATTATGAAAACTTTCAAATTAAAACTATACCCTTCCATCTTACTTTTCAAATGATTTAAAGTTTTTGGATTAGTATTTAGGAAGATCTAGTCAATTAAAGTCAAACTAGTGTTGTCTGAAATTTCTAGCACAAACCTTAGACCAACCCAGCTTGCACTAGCACCTCCTGATGAGATTTTTCTCCCTCTAGATCCACCTCAAGTCGAAGATGCTCCACAAGAACATCTGCATGTCGAGTTTCCTCTTCCTCCCCCAAGGAGACGTCCTCCAACACGTCAAGATGATGAACTTGCTGACACGGCCAGCTCTACCCATCCTTCACGCGTAGATTAGCACCATCGCATTCCTCGGGAAGCTCCTGAGAACTTAGTTCGACCACATATACTCAAACTCCCTCGCAACATGAATTACGAAGATTAGTCCGAGAAGAATTTCCTGTGGGAGGTGTGAGGCAACCTCTTCGCCCATGAGATTTTCAGGAGTCATCACCTCTGACTGAGGACATTCTTCAGCATCCTATCCCTGCGGGATTCAAACTACCAAGCGTTGATCCCTATGATGGAACATCCGAGCACATCAACCACTATAGAACCATCATGCAAATCCAGTGAGCCTCAAATGTGCTCCTCTGCCATGTCTTTTCGGCTACCCTCAAAGGACAAGCCCGAACGTGGTTCTATTCACACCCCACTGGAACCATTCTAACGTTCATCAAATTAGCCAAAATATTTGTCGAACAATTTGTTGCCAACCGGAGGATGATAAAAGACTCTTCCCACCTCTCAGGAATTCACCAGAATGAAAATGAGTCCCTCAAGGAGTACTTCCAGAGATTTTCTTCTAAAGCACGACGAGGCCATTAACGCTCACAGGAAGCAATTCGAGTAGACAACTAGGAAACGGAAGAGTACACCTGTGATGAAAAATCCTTCCTCATATCAGAAGAAGAATGCTAATTTACCCCCTCGACCCTCACAGCCACACGAGAGCCTCACCCAGAAAAGGAGTATACGCCACTTAACGCATCCCGGGTCAACGTACTGATCGCCATTCAAGGTTAGAAGAACATCAAGTGGCCACAACCTTTAAAAACTAACGTCAGTAATCAGGAGTAATACTGCCACTTCCACCATAATCGTGGACATACTACTGAAGCCTGCAGACAACTTAAAGAAGAAATCGAGAGACTGATCCGACAAGGGTATCTCCAATAGTTTGTCAAGAATCCGCCGACCTGAGATGAGGGTGTCCCGATTGGGGGGCAGAATCAACAGCAAAAATAACTGGCAAATAATCGCCAAATGGTTGGTGAAATTGAAACCATTGTCGGGGGTCCTTTAATGCTAAATCAAGTTATGATCGCTGTCACCAAGGAGCCAACACCAAAGAAGTCTCGTACTAATTATTCCATCGCCTTCAATGATTCTGACTTAGGGGGGGGTAAAGACCCCTCCTCACGACCCTCTCGTAATAAGTGCAGGGATTGGCGACCCGTGTTATAAAGTCAGAAGGATATTGGCCGACAACGGAAGCTCCGTAGATGTCTTATTCTACTCCACTTTTCTCAGTATGGGTCTTACTAGAGAAAAGCTCCAACCTATTGCAGGACCGCTATACATATTTGACAATCGGCCCGTGCGAGTAGAAGGTACAATCAACCTTCCCATTGTACTAGGAGAATTTCCCCGACAAGCCACACACTCCATCCAGTTTATTGTCGTAAAGTCAAAATCAACATACATTGCTATCTTCAGAAGGCCACTACAGTCGATCTTCAGGATTTATGACATATACTGTCCTACCAAGGAGGCACCTAGAGGGAACTCACGAAGCAAACAACTCTTGCATATTGAGTTATCGATAAGGGTGACAATATGTCACCAACATTGCAAGAAGGTTAACAAATGAGACAAAAATCAACAATATTATAATTAAAGGAAATCATCAACTATGAATAGGTGAAAAAGGGAAGAGGAACTCAATAAAAGTAAAGAAGGGACATAACTAACTTGTCAAATAAGTGAGAATGCAAAGAACTCTATAAAGGAATAGAGGTATTTGCTCAAGAAAAAAAAAAAAGATCTCTACATTTTTTTAGAGATATTTTGATGCTTGCTTAGAAACAATCAATAAAAATGAATGTAAAGTTGATAGGGCATTAAAATGAAAGTATTAGCTACATTCATTAATAAATTCATTGGCAGTTTGTCAAGAGGAAGTCATTGACCATTCATTTAGGAGAAGAAGATGATAATTTATTTAAATGAAGGCAAAGTAAAAGGCTTTAAGATGTTGAGCCATTAGCCAAAACTCTAGGGATCCAAATTAGTCTGTTTGGACTTTGATAAAGCTAATATGTAGGAAATATGGAAACGAGCGAGCTTAAGTATCAATGATCAAAAAACTTGACCCTACTATGTGCCAACTAAACTCATTGAAAAAGTTGGTTAAAACTAAGGTTAGTCAAGGGACGATTAACTTTATGTTAAAGCAACGTAAACCCCTCAATGGGTGTGGTGTGTTTAGGTGGAACATGTTGCACATCAATGATAATCCCCAAATTGAGTGATAGGACTTATAATAGGTGTTGTGTGTTCAAAGAGAATATTTGGCATTCTAAGAACAACATTCCAATTTTTTGAAAGGGTTTATCCATAATGAGAGCTATATAGAACTCTCGATAGGGGAGGTGTGTTCAAAAGGAATATCATACTTGTAGAGAAAAATTACACATAATTTGGGAAGGATCTATACATAATATAATGCAAGGACCCTACATCATGTGTGATGTATCCAAGGGAAAACCACATATGATATGGATTATCCTTTATAATATTGGAAGGGTTTATTTGCAATGAGGGTTGTTAAATATTTATGTAGGGCATCATCATCGTCGTCATTGTTCTAAATTATAGTATTTTGTGTATCACATAACATTGTATTTTAAACATTTATATTTTAGGACTTTAGTCATAATATTATATTATATATTGGGTGTTGTCAGGTTTTTATGTAATGATATTATATTGGGCTTTTTCTTATAGCATAGCTCATGAAGGTTGTTTATATTATTAAGAATCATGGTAGGTATGGTGATGGTGGTAGGTGTGGTAATGGTGGTAAGTATGGTGATGGTGGTATTATTACATGCTTATAATTATTCACTAGTGAGAATTTTAAAAATTATTAATATAATTATCTAATTGCGTTAATCTCATATTATATTATCTTTGTTCTACATCAAAGACCCTCATCACGTGTGGTGTCTTTAGAGGGAACACGACACTTATCAAGGATGACCCTCCTTATAATATAGGAAAGATTTATCCATAGTAGAAAGCTATGACCCCGCATAAGGTGTGGCGTATTTAGGGTGAACATCACATATATTGGAGATGACCCTCCTAGAATCTAAAAAAATTCTATCCAAAATAGAAGCTATTCAAGACCCTTAATGGTGTAGCATCAGGAACATCAAAATCACAAGATGATAGTAAGGGTCCAATTTTTAGGGCTCAATCTAGGGAAATTATAACTAAGTATAGTGGAGCCATCCCCAGGAGCAAGTTGAAGACCCTAAATTGATATATTATTATTTTATTTAATTATTATGGAGACATTATGCATGTGAAAAGCTTCATGTAGTATTATAATTGTATATGTGAGGCATATGTGTTTGTGTTATGGATTTTATATGTTAAATGGCTTGTAGAGGATACTTAATTAATTTAATTAAGTGGTCCATGCATAGAATGAAGTGGCCAGCCAAACAAGTAGCTAAGCAAGAGTGGAGTGGTCGGGCAAGCATGAAGGAGGGAGTATTAGGGTGGTTACCAAGTCTGGGCCTCCCCCTCCCGCTTTTCTTTATCTTTTCAAATTTTCATAAATATTTTTTTATTTGTTATTTAAACCCTATTTGACATGGAATGAAGTGCTTATAACATGTTGTGACTAAAGTTGGAGAGAATTCCAAGTGGTGGCTTGGCTTGGTGGTTGGCCATAAGAGAGGGGTTTGGTGATCTCTTTCACTCAATTATTTTTGGCGAGTTGATTAAATTTACATCTCTTTAATTTAATAAAATCCTTTGTGGTAATCTTGTTTGGATTTATCCCCACTATGTTCAAAAATATTTTCTAAAAAATTCCCACTTAGATCCACTTATAGTGGTCGACCTACCTTATGCTGGAATTTGACCTTGTGTAGTTTTAGTTTAGATATGGTAACCGTAATTACTTCTAAATATTATGAAACATCCATATCATATCTTAGGATATCCCAATATCATTCTCCAATCATTTCACTAATTTTATTTGAGTTTAAACTCTATAACTAAAATCCTAAACCCTATCTAGTCAAATCGGGGAGACTAGGATTTTTAGATCGTGTCATTTATAAAATCCAAAAAAATGTCTAAAACTCTCCAAAAATTATGAAAACTTTCATATTAAAACTATACCCTTCCATCTTACTTTTTCAAATGATTCAAAGTTTTTGGATTAGTATTTAGAAAGATCTAGTCAATTAAAGTCAAACTAGTGTTGTTTGAAATTTCTAGCACAAACCTTAGACCAACCCATGTTATACTCCAAACTTGCAATCCACCAAAAAATTAATTCCAACAACATATTTCTCAACTATAGAAGACTCTTGTGAAGGGTTACAACCCAATTTAACTTTCACGAAGTGGCCTCTCCAACATGCCACACCAACAACACTACTTAATTGGTGTGTTGTGCTATGAGGGAACCCCTCACGTATCAAGGATGATCCTCCAAAAATTTGGGAATAACTTAACCATCACAAAATGCTAGGATTCTGAATCAAATGTGATGTGTTTAGAGAGATAACCTTGCACACTAGGGACAACACTTCTACAATTTTAAAAGGTATATCCAAAGTGAAAGGATGACTCTAGGAATTGAGATGACCCATAATGCTAGTATCAAAGACTCTGGTATTTTGAGCCACTGGTAAGGAGTTGGAAAGTATGATAACTCTAGAGTGCTAAGATAAAGGAGGAACACCTATACTAATAACTTTGGAATGTTGATCAAGTAGAAAGGAGGTCACAACATAATAGTGAATTGTCGTAGAGCTAATTAGAAGGATGGCTATGTCAATAGAACGAAGTGTTTTGAATAATCATTAAGTGATCAATTCGAGGACACTAGGGATTGAATCCATGATGGGGAAACCTTTGATTCTTAGGATGTATGGTGTGATCAAGAGGAACACCGTACACTGCACATAATCCCTAATTTGTGTGGCATGTTCATAAGGATCAAATATGTTGGACAACCTTACCAAAAGGTAAATATGTAAGAAGGTCTAATCCCTACCAGTAAATGTGGTGTATTTAGAGGGAATATCACATGTCCTAGTATCACTACCTTAATGTTCATTGATAGCTTTATAATGCTCATTGCTCTGTCAATTCACACAACGAAGTATCTATATATATGTATTTATATATGCATACACATGTGACACTTCACATACTATAATATTCATGACTTGTATGTCATATATGTATCTATATATGCATACACTAATTATTTGATTGACCAAAATTAGATAATAATTTTTATCAAATATAATATGTTCATCCAAAAAAAATAAAGAAAGAAATAATGAAATGATAAAAGAATGCTTAAAAATTAAGAATGCTCATGAGATTGAGTGATTAACTTGAGGCCCCGTGATAGTGGTAGTGTGGAGCAAGAAAGTGTGTCGATGAGGTGTTTAGGAATATTCTCGGGGAAAAGTTGGTAAGCAAAAAACTACTAGCACGTAGAAACAACCATTTAGATATATATATATATATATAACAAAATTAGCGTACTAGAGAGCATGAATAAAAGAGCCACTAAAAAGTAACTAGCAGTAGTAAGAGAGAACTTAAAACCAGTGAGCAATGGCTCAAAGACTTTAAAAAAAATAATGAGGAGAAGAAAATGTTCGTGCCTAGTTATTGTAGTAAATGATGAGCCATGAAATTGGAACCAGAATTTTGTTTTGAGCCAAAGCCATGTGTGTAGCTCTACAATATGACACATTGAAATGATGCAACACTCATGCTTTGTCATGAGCTTGCTGTCATAACCAAAGCATTGTTTTGCTTCACTCCTAAAACAAAATTCTGGGTTGATTAGAAACCATGTATGCATTAGGGCTGCAAATGAAACTAGCTTTTGGCAAGCTACTCTTTGCTTGACTCAATTATAGCTCATTGATTATCGTTTGATTATGTAATTAAATAAACTTGAATATTTTTTTAATAATCGATGGTTAAATAAAAAAACTCGAACATGTATTTGCTTTACTCAATTTTGTTCATGAATAATATCATTTAAAGCTTATGACCAACTCATTAAGAATTATGATTCATATTTGATACATAGCTCATGAAAAAACTCGTTAAGTAAGTCAATTAATATTTAATATGGAGCTCGACTAAGTCTCGTTCTGAAAATGAATAACATCCTAATATGATTAAGTACTTATTCATGTTACTACATTACTTGTTTTAAGTGTTCGCTAAGAATCTCATTCATTAAAAGTATTATTTCCCAAGCTTGATAGCCTCTTTTTTTAAACTTGAAAATACTCGATAGGCTTGCTTGTTTATGGGCTTAAGAATGCTTGCTAGATATGTTCATTAGTGTCTCGATAAGTCTCGATATAATTATTCATTAATATGCTCAATTAGGCTCGTTTGTTAAGCTAATGAATATCTCGAAAGGAAAATTCATTATTAGCTTGCTAATGCTTATTTTTTATACGAGCCTCTCGTTTAAAGCTCGATAAGCATAATATAAATCAATATGAGTTGAACATAAATTAAACTTGAATATCTGGCATTTTAAATAAAAAAAGTTAAATACAAATAAAAAAACTTAAATTGAACTGGAACAAATTAATAATAAATAAATTAAAATATGAATAAACATTTTCTAGGCTCAGTTAGGGCATACGAAGCTGCTCAGGGCATCTCCAACCGAAAAACTCATTTTCTAATCCAAAATACAATAACACTTCAAAATGTAATTCATCTCCAACCGAACTTTCATAACAGTAGAAAAGAATATTCTGTGTATATTCTTTCTCATAATTTTTTGTATATATATATTTTAATCATACCTTTATATTTTTCAATTCTTCGAATAAGGCATACTTATAATTTTTTTAACAAAAATAAGTAACTTGAAAAACTATTTAAAATTAAAAACCTAATTTATAATATGAAGAATCTACAATTAAAAAATAATATATTCGGAGTTGGATTTCATTTTAATAATGAGGAACCTATATTTCAAATTAAATATATTTACCTAATTTTTTGATTTAAAAAAATAAAATAAAATGAACTGTGTGGGAGGTATTGCTCGCCTTGCAAAATGCCGTTAAATCCCATGTTCGGTTGAAGCTCGGAACGATAGCCTTTAGGCCTCGTTTGAAACTGCTTAAATTTGCCTTTTTGGTTTCGAAACGACAAAATTATTTTTGGGTTGCTATTCATATGTGACACCTTTATAAAATTGTTTTTTACGAAATTTTATTTTTGTATTATTTTTAAAAGCCTTTTGCCCTTTTAGTATTGAATTCTCCATTAAAAATTTTAATTCTCTCAAATAAAATTTTTAAAACTAACTTCTTGCATGAGATAACCGGAAGAAGCCTATACATAAACGATGGCTCTTTTGCAAGCCATCAGATCTGCAAGTTGATCCATTGCCGTTCGATACCCGCTCCGTTTCTATCTTCATACGACAAAATCTCCGGGTATGTTAGGGCTTCTCAAAGGCGCGGCTTTGCAGTTTCGCTGTTAGGTTTCCGCGCGGCTTTGCATTTTCGCTGTTAGGTTTCCGCGCGGCTTTGCAGTTTCGCTGTTAGGTTTCTTTCACTTCTCATCTTCGAGTGACAATCTCACAGGTTAATAGAGGGGTTTCGCGTCCCGTCCGCCTTGACCAAGCTGCTTCGTCTTGGCCCTCGAATCAGCCGCATACTTCTTTCCTTCCATCGCCACCCTAGAGGCTAGACAAGATTTAGGGGTTTGTTTGGATTCGTAATTTTTAGCGATAAAGATGACGGTGAAGCTCTTCAAAGCCGAGAAGAAGGTCAAGTACGACAAGAAGCTGCGCCACATGTTGGACGAGTACAGCAAGGTTCTGATCACTTTGGCTGACAATGTTGGATCTAATCAGTTGCAGAATATTAGGAAGGGTCTGCGAGGTGATTCCATTGTTCTCATGGGTAAGAACACTCTCATCAGGAGGTGCATCAAAGTGCACGCTGAGAAGAGTGGCAATCAGATATATCTAAGTCTCCTTCCTTTGCTCGTGGTATGCTCTTTTTATTTATTTTGCGCTAATTCTGCTGTCTTTGATTTCTGGTTTTTGATTTCTGATGCGTTATGATTAGTTTCGTCTAAGCTTGCCTTGGGATTGGCTTAGAATTATGTCCATAAATTATATTTTTGAAGTGTAATTTGAAAAAGAAATATAATGCTCCTCAGGAAAGATTCATTTTTCTTCCTTCTGTAAATTTGATGGTTTTCAATGATCCTGAGATGTATAATATTTAATCTATATTTTCCCTTAAATGTTTATATGAATTGAGTGTAATTCTTCTTTATGCTACAGGGAAATGTGGGGTTGATTTTTACGAAAGGAGACCTTCAAGAAGTTAGTGAAGAGGTTGCAAAGTACAAAGTAAGAACTTATGGCCTATAACTATCTTTGAAAACATCTTATTTTTTTATGGTTTGAAAAAAAAATTTCAGATTTGTTTAACCTGCCAACATGGAAACTTGAGATAACATATGTCTGATGATTTTGATAAATATCTTATTCTATGCAGTCTGTCTGGTAAGTTTATAATTGTAATTTTTCATGTTTTAAGATAGTTTGTAGACGATGCTTTTTATATTTTGTTGTTTGGTATTGTCCATTATGCTTAATTATGATTGACATTAGCCTTAGTTGAATAGGGGTCAGCTTTAGGAACCCTCATAATTCATTCGTTATTGTTAAGTATGCTAACTTTATTTTACACAATTTTGTTCTTGATAACTTTTAGCCATGTTAATTTTGGTTTATCCCATTAACTTATCCTTCCAAAATAGTTTAACTAGTTTAATTGGTGCATCGTCTATTATTTGTTTTACTTGCCCAAATCACTTAAGTTTATTGCCAGAATTTTAATGTAATCATTTCTAAATATATTGTTCTTAGTTTTACTATGCATCTATTTAAACATTCTCACTTCTAATAGCATAATTTATCTTACCATAATTATGTAAAATTGCTTTTAGGTCTATTGTAATATATTAATGTATGATGATCTCGAGGAACTTTTCTCATTTTAAACTCCTCGCATAAACTCTAGAAGTTTTATCAGTGTAGTCTTATTTAAATTTCCATTATATTATCTAAGAGATTCATGATGCTTAAAATTATGCATGTCAGTATAACTTGATGTTATAGTAATATTTACTAATTATATATTTCACAAGCACTGAGATTATATATTACACATTATTTATTTGATTAAGAACCTTTATTTTCTAATTTTGTTCCTCCATTATTATGTTTATTTATGATGATGTTTCACCTATTGGAATTATTCATTTTGCAAAAGGCATGCATCAAGTTACTTCACGTTTAATATACTTTAAAAGCTTCTTTATAAATAGCTTAAAATATGCGGGCTTAATGTTCATCCTTTATGAAGTCTTATTATCTGGAAATTATTCATCACTACCCACTATTTGTGATGTGATTTGATTTTCTAGTTTACATGCATAAGGATCGTTAACATGAATTTGACACAACCTGTTCTCCTAAATCACACCACATTACTTCTTGTGGTACTTTATCGCATTTTTTCTCAATATCATTAAAAATCATATGATTACCATAGCTTTTCCTTATATATATTTCTTTATTTCCTTACTAAAAAAATAATTTTCATCATAGTGAACCCAATGTTAAATCAATTTTTATGTCAGTGTACTTTCTTCATTATCCTTTCATAACTTAGTCATAAGACTACGAGTTTGCATACCTTATGATTAGTTTTAAATACTTTATTTTTAAATATTGGTATTGAAGTGTTTCTTATAATTATTTTTCATATATAATTTTTAAGACTTTAATGAAAATATTTGTTAACCACCACTACAATAATTATCTGCACTCTTCAAAGTTTAATATGGAACTCATGAGCTTAAAGTTTTGTCTTCATGCGTTTTTAAACAAATAATCTAATCCCCCTTATTGGATCAATTATAGTATGCGTCGTAGTTCTCCTAACTTCACTTTTATTGCATTTAACTTGATCATTGGTAGATTTTTTTAGAGAGAGAAGGTCTGCGTTTTTTTAGAGAGAGAAAGTTCATTTTTTCAAAAATTCTTCTTCGCGGTTTTTCCGTCTGTCTTTGCTGGAGGACGTCTGGCTATGGCGGCTGGCAGCCGCCGGTCATTGCCATTATCGGAGTCTTCAGAGCTTCGTCATCTTCCTTCTGGATTTGATACACAAGAAGAAATGGATCGTCGACGTAGGTCAAGAGGAGAGTGGGTCATCTCTGAAAGGTCTGATGTTCAGCTTGATGAGGTTTTACTGGTTGAACGTAAGGGTAAGAAGGTGGATTCGTCTAGAGATTATAAGTTTACTGGTTCGACAGTTTTACAGAATTTCTCTCCAGATCCGGGGGCTTCCTCTTCAGGAATGAAAATATTTGTGAACCGTTTTGGGAATTCAAATGCAATCTCTGTCCATGACAGCAAGATAAATGCGAATTCCTATATTTCGGTGATCAAAGGCTTTCATTTTCCTAATAAGTCGCCAGTTGATTCTGAGAGAAACATAGTTTCACCGGTTACCTGTGTTGAACATGAAGTTTTGAATAATCAGGGGAAGAATGGTTCGGATTTGTTGGAAGTTAGGAAATGCGTTTCAGCAGATTTAGGTGATTGTGTGGATAAATCTGATAATTGTGCTAGTGTAGGGGTTAATCCATCTGAAGCTAATTCTGGTCTGGTTGAGGAAAATGTATCGTTTGCGGACAGGGTTAATGGCGGTTTGCCTAAGAAGAATAAGGTGAATGCTATGTCTTGGAATACAAAACCTTATATTAAGCTTAATTTCAAGGAAGAGGATTTGGTGATGTCTGTAGACGATAAAGCAGTCAAGCTATGTGAAGAAGCAGAAATTTCAAATACCAAAAGGTTGGCAAATTCATTGGTTTTTAAAGTCTTTGGTAAAGAGATGCCTTCTCACTTAGTAGCTTGGGAGGTGAGGCGCCAATGGAACAAATATGGTAAATTTCATTTTACAACACTTGGAAAAGGGTGGTTTTTGTGCTCCCTCAATTCCTATGAAGTGATGGAAGAAGTTCTTTCTGGTGGACCCTGGTTTGTGAATGGTCACATAATAGTCATGGAAAAGTGGAATCCTGACTTCTCACCGTTATCTTTGAAGGGTTCAACGTCTCCAATTTGGATTAGAATGCCACACCTTCCTCTCCATTGTTGGGATGAGCAGAATATTGCTAGAATTGCTTCCATGATTGGTACACCCCTAATGCTAGATGAAAATTTGTTTCAATGGGGGAGAAGAGAATTCGCTAGAATTTGTGTAAGAGTGAAGATTGATCAATGTCTTCCTCTTGGAGTTTGGGTAGATAGCATTTCAGGGAGATTTTTTCAAAGAGTCGAATATGAGAAAATATCATCTCTTTGCTTCCAATGTGGGATGATTGGGCATGTGAAAATGAATTGTATTAAGGAGTGCAATGTGCATAAGGAGGAGGAGGAAGTTAGCAAAGAACATGGAAAGGAAGATGGTATGAATAAGGAGACGGTGGGATCGGATGCTGCTTCCTATGGTCCTTGGGTATTGGTTAATCGCAAGAAAGGCAGAGGTGTTGGCCAACGTAGGGATTTGGTTAAAACTCTTAATGTCCAATTTGTGAAGAAAAAGGGTCCTCTTGAGCAGTCTTTACAGCAGGTCCAGAAATTTAATTTCCCTGAGAAGGAACATGGTGTCCTAGGTAATGAAGAACTTAAGAAGCCAGATGTTGATAACATAGTGGTTTCTAATTGTATGGTGGAGGCTGATGTTGAGATGATTAGCAACAATATTGATGTAAATTTGAATAATAAGGAAGTGAATGAATCATCTATGATATATCTTGGTTGCAAGATAAAGGAAACTACTCCTAATTGTGATTCGGTGGCTGCTGATTTTAATACAGAAAGTATTCAAGTGGCAGGAAATGAAATTGCTGAGAAGGGATGCTTGCGAACTCAAGCAGGTCCGGATGGATTGCTTGCGAACTCAGGTACTCCCTATTCTCTTTCAGTTGGTTTACAGCATTTGAAACATAATGCTAGTGATATGGGTAACATGGAAATTAAGGCAGGATGGGAAGATGAATGTGTGGAGGAATGGGAGATTGTTGTCAAAGATATGGAATGTAGAGGGCACCTGAATCTTCCTTGTCATGTGGAGCCAGGGACATGCCAAGGACCGAATGTGGGTATGTCTAAGATAGAAGTGGTGGAAAAGTCATCTTCTGGAAATAAAGTAAAGTTATTGAAAGAACTTAAATCTCTTGGTTCATCTAACATCATTGATCATAACAGGAAGTTGGAAGGTGGTAAATCTAGGAAGAAGGGGGGTATAACCCTCAACCTCAAACAATGACGTCCTTGGTTTTCTGGAATTGCAGAGGGGCCAAGAAAGTGGAGGCCGCTCTTTATCTGAAGGAGGTGGTGAAAGACAACAATGTGCTCTTTGTGGGATTGCTGTAAACAAAGTTGAGTTCGGCTGGGAATAGCCAAATTTTAAAATTGTTGGGAAACAGTTGGGACTCCTATATGGTTCCATCTAAGGGTCTTTCTGGAGGTTTGATGGTATTGTGGAGAAAGGATTTAGCTTCGTTCTCATTGATTGATGAATCTGATCAAGTGATTATTGGGAATTTGAGAATCCTTAATAAGGGTTCTTGGAAGGTGGCTTCGGTTTATGCAAGCCAGAAGGTCGAGAACAGAAAATGCTTATGGATTGTTTGGAGAGGCATTGTTCTGAGGATTGTCCTATGGTGGTAGGTGGAGATTTTAATTGTGTTCTTTCTCAGGAGGAAAAGAGAGGCGGGAAGAGATTCAACATGTCTCAAGGTGCTATGGATATGAAGAATTTCATGATCAATAATGATCTTCATGAGGTAAGGTCCATGGGTCCTAAGTTCACTTGGTGCAATAATAAATCGGGAGGTGCTCGCATTCTTGAAAAATTGGATAGATGTCTTATTAATTCCTCGGCTTTGAACTCCATTCATCTAGCCTTGGTGAAACATCTTTCACGTATTGCTTCGGACCATTGTCCTATTCTTTTGGAAATTTTTAAACCTTTGGTTATCTGTAATAGAGGAATCCGATATGAAGATGTGTGGTCTTCTTACCATGGGGCAACTGCTATTATGGAGAAAACATGGAAGAAAGCAAGTGGGAGTGAGCCGGCTTCTTCTCTTAATTTGAAGTTTAAAAGATCTCTTAGAGCTCTTTACTTTTGGAGCAAAGCTAAGTTCAGGAATCTCAACTTACTTCGGGATAAGCTGAAAGAAGAAATTTTGGTGATCCAATTGGAGGAAGCCGAAGGTGGATTGTCTTTTGAGCGGCTGCAGCTCCTAAGATTCAAAATAAATGAACTCAATGTTACTCTAGCCCGACTCAATTCCTGGTGGAGGCAACGAGCAAAAGCCAAGTGGATGGAAGATGGGGACACAAACTCCTCATTTTTTCATGCTTTTGCAAATGCTAGGAGGAACATGAACTGGATTAGTCACATTAAAAATCATGATGGCTCGGTTACTGAAGAGCTTGCTGAGATTCAGAAATCTTTTTCTGATTTCTTCATACAAAAATGGAAGCAAAAGGATTGCTTACTGGATGGATGGCCCAATCCCTCAAGTGTTATTGGAGAGGAGGATCGTTGCTTTCTGAATGCAGATTTCACTTTGGATGATATGCAGGCGGTGGTGGACAAGACCGGGTCGAACATCTCACCTGGGCTGGATGGGATTACCTTCTCCTTTGTCAAAGATTTTTGGAAAATCATTAAGAATGATGTTTGGCAAGCAGTTTGTCATTTTCTTTCTGCAGGAGTTATGCATCATTCTTGGAAGGAAACAATAATTATCTTAATCCCTAAGGTTAGAAATCCTCAAGTGGTTTCTAACTTCCGGCCAATTAGCCTTTGCATGACTATTTATAAAATCATTGCAAAGATGCTACAAAACATATTGGAAAAGGTTATTCACAAGATAATTTCGAAAGAGCAAGCAGCTTTTATCAGAGGAAGATCCATGGTTGAGCATGTCCTGCTGGCTCAGGAAGTCTTCAACAAGTTTCGGTACTAAAAAGCTAAAAAGGGGCTTTTGGCTATCAAGTTGGACATGGAGCAAGCTTACGATAGCATGGGGTGGCAAGCTCTAAGGCAGGTTCTTACTCGCTTTAACTTTCCTATTAGATTTAGGGAACTTTTAATGCAATGTATATGTAATCCTAAATATTGCATTTTAATTAATGGGAAGAAGACAGATTAGATTGAAGGTAAATGTGGATTTAGACAACGGTGTCCCTTGTCCCCTTGTTTATTCTTTGTTCTCAAGTTTTCTCTGAAGCTTTTAATCAGAAGAAGAACTATATTGGCATTTCTATTACTCCTACAGCTCCCAGGACTTCTCATTTGCTCTATGCCGATGACGTCCTAATCTTCTCGGAGGCAAATGTTAGGATGGTTAAGGAGGTGAAGAACATTATCATCCAATATTGCAATTGGACGGGTCAAAAGATTAATCATTCCAAATACATAGTTCTTTTTGGTAAACATACAAAACTTTGCATGAAGAAGAAGATTAGTAGAATCCTCAGGTACAATGTTGTTAATGAAATTACATATCTTGGTGTGAAGTTAACCTTAAGGAGAATGGTTGCTTCTGATTTCCAAAATTTGCTGGAGGTTGCATCCAATAAGTTGAACACTTGGGGTAAATGTTGCATTTCATTGGAAGGGAAGTTAGTTTTGATTAAATCTGCTTTTCTTTCTCTTCCAATGTTTTTATCGTCTCTTGCATTAGTTTCGTTGAGTATTCTCAAAGAGTTTGACAAAATGTGTAGAGTTTTCTTGTGGAATAAAAAGAATGGAATTGCGGGTATGCATTATGCTTCTTGGGAATTGCTTTGTAAGCCTAAAAATGAAGGGGGACGCGGGCTGTTTTCTGCGGTTTCCAAGGTTGGACCTCTTCGTGCGAAGTTTGCTTGAAATTACTTCATGAAGACTGATTCTTTGCTCTACCAAGTTCTTAAAAGTATGGAGGTGAGATATGGGATGAACCGATGAGGAGTGCTTGCTCTCCTACTTGGAAGATTATTACCATGGGGGCTTCCTATCTTAGGAACATTGTAAGATGGAATGTTTCTAATGGGAATTCTATTGATTGGATGCTAGACTCTTGGGTGCTTGACAAAAGTTTCTCTAAGTGGCCGACCTTTGTGAATAGCCTGGAACCTTCTAACTTCAGGTTGAATAATTTTATACTGGATGGAGTGTGGAACATGAATCAGCTGTAGTTGTTTTTCGGTAAACAACTGGTGGAGCTTATCAGTCAAATCCCAATAACAGCCGGCAGGGAGTATGATCAAATTGAGCTGAAAACAAAGTTCACTAGTAAATCTATGGCTGCTTTGTCTTTTGAAGCTTTGATGGAACATACTACTGAAATGGCTCACTGGACTTGGATGAAGAAACTAAAATTAAGACCGAGAGTTGAAAACTTTTGGTGGAGGCTATACAATGATGCTATTCCTTCGAATGCTTTCTTGTTGAAAAGAAGATTGAGCTCGATTGCTGCTTGTCCGAGAGGGTGTCAAGAGGATGAGAACAATTGACATATTGCTGGAAGATGCATCAAACTTCAGAAAGTGCTCAGCATTCTTAATGGCTGGGGGTTTTCAATTCCAGAGTTTAATAATTTCAAAGTTTTCTTGGAAGGATTAAAGAGATATGCAGGTTATAGGTCTTTTAATGCAAATTTATATTGTACAGCTGTTTTTCTTGTTTGGAAAAGCAGATGCAAGCTGGTTCATGAAGGTGTGGAGGATTCAGATATGGTTATAGCAGTAAGCGCGGTATCTATGGCTACGGTGAGCAACTTCATTCATCTCTCCTCGGACAACTGGGATGTCAACCAGCGCAAGCTGTCTTCTTCTTGGCATCCTCCTCCACCCGGGTGGATAAAGATAAATTTAGATGCTTCACTAAAGAGTAACAACATGGCTGGGATTGGAGGAGTGGTTAGGGATGACAAAGGAAGGTTTCTATTGGCTTTTGGAGCTCAATATGTGCATTGGGACATAGCCCAAGTGGAGTTGATGGCTGTTTATTTCTTGAAAAATATTATGCAAGATTGGATGTGTGAAGCTCAAGGGGTGGTGATTGAAGGGGACAATTCCAATATCATTAAAACTCTTCTACTAGCCTTGAAGGAATGGAAAAATAAAGGTAGAATTGAGAATAATCTTAGCTTTTTACAGGATTTCAACCAAGCCTTGTTTTCGTTTTGCAATAGAGGTTGTAACAAATTAGCGGATGTTTGTGCTAATTTGGGGGTAGACAAATCTTTTGTTTGGTTTGATCTTTCTGATGTGGAGATTCCTCCTTCATTCCTGTTTTGCTTGAAGGAGGAATGTGATGTATTAGGTACTATGTGATGTTCTCGGTTTTTGCTTTGGCTTTTTAATGCAATTTAGCATTTCTCTCAAAAAAAAAAAACTTGATCATTGGTCTTTAGATATCCTTTTTCTTGTCTTTTATATTGTAAGTTTTTTAAATTACATTCAATTAAATAAATAATAAAAAGTTTTTATCTTTTTCACTTCCAATAAACTAAAATTTTAGCTAACTCTTATAAAGGTATGTTTGTGGCAATTTTTCACTATTTTGCTTTTCAAATTGTTGTCATACTTTTGTTTTGCTACAAATTTCTTACTTTTTATGGAATTTTGTGGCACTCTTTTTTATAGAACCAAATCTGCTTTAAGTATGACAGTTGTAATAAAGCTGTTAAAAATTGTTTTATAATTTTTTTAAAAAGAAATATATTTATGACACTCAGAATAATTTTCAAATAGGCTTTCCCCACAATTCTACAACTACTTTTACCAAAAGCTATAGCTACCCCAAGTAAACCCTATGTCTTAGCAGTACTTATTCTTTCCCTTTATTTGTAAGCATATTACTTCGCTTAAATATATATTTTATTTTCTACTTAACAATCAATTCTTTTTTTCTATTCCTTTTGCATGAGATATATTTGAACTCTTTTAGAACTTCTAGAGAGGGCTTGGTACAACATGCTATCTCATTACACATTTAGGTTGGTCTGTCATAAGATTCTGATTTATGTTTGGGTCAGTCATAAGATTCAGATTTACCTTTCGTATTTACATGTCTCAAACGATAATAATTTCTCACTTTTAAAGTTCATTAACTTATTATATGATAAGTTTGTCAGTTGATAATTTTTTTTGTAGCTTTATTTGTTATACTGCTGTATGGGAAAACTTCTCGAGTTATCTTAAATTTATCTCATTTGAATTTTTGTCCAACCTGGCAAAAGAAAATCTTATTTATTTCCTATTTCATGATCATATGTTATTGTAAAATTAAAATCAACTTTTTCCATAAAATTTCTATCACCTATTCTATAGCTATCATTGACATCTCTCCTAACCATCCAATGTGAACTTGTATCTAGTTAAGTGTCTACCAACAATTAATTTTTTCTTAGATGTACATTAATAACTCATTCATCTCTTTCATAGCATATTTCTTGAGCAATCGTCTAATCCAATTTGAGGAGCATGAGCAAATATCATATTTGTAATGACAACAACAAGAATATCAAGCCTTTATCCCACCATATGGGTTCGGCTACATGAATCCTTTTTCTCTATTTTGTCCTATTAAAAATTCTCATTTAAATCTAAGGGAAAAAGGGTAATTTCTAGTGTTTTCTAACCAAGTCTTTTTAGTTGATAATTTTTTTTGTACCTTTATTTGTTATACTGCTGTATGGGAAAACTTCTCCCTGTTCTGATAATGTGAATGATTTTTTCCAATCGAATCCTTCCGATAATCATGCGTCGTCTTCTGGGTTGAAAATTTTTGTTAATAGATTCGTGAATTCAAATGCAATCCCCGACAACGGTGTGATAAATGCGAATTCCCTGAATTCGATTGACAAAAATATTCATTCTGCTATTGCGGGGGGGGGGGGGGGGGGCGGTACAGCAACATTCTTTAGCTAAGATGGATTCTTCGTTGGTGCGTGGGAATGGAGATAAGGTTTCTGTTGAAATACCTGAGAAGGTCCTAAAGCGAAGTGGAGTCAATAATCCTTGGATTAAAAAGGATCATATTAGAGTTTCTTTTGACAATAAGGAGAAAGTGTTGACAGAGGATGGCAAGGCTGTCAAACTACATGAAGCAAGTGAGATATCTAACTCTAATGTTCTTAAGAATTTTTTTGGTTACAAAGGTTTTTGGGAAAGATGTTCCTCCACACATTGTAGCCATGGAATTAAGACGTCAATGGATCCAATTCGGTCAGTTTCACTTCACAACCTTTGGAATGGGATGGTTCTTGTGTTCATTTAGAAATGCAGAAGCTTTGGATGGAGTTCTCACTGGTGGTCCTTGGTTTGTGAACGGCCACATTGTTGGCTTGGATAAGTGGAGCCCGGAATTCTCTCCCCTTTCAATGAAGGGATTATCTTCTCCTATTTGGGTAAGGATGCCGCACTTACAGCTACAATGTTGGGATGAGGTGAATGTGGTAAGGATCGCTTCTATGATTGGCTCCCCTTTGTTGTTGGATGGAAACATGTTTTAATGGGGAAGAAGAGAGTTTGCTCGTGTTTGTGTTCGAGTAAAACTGGATCAGGTGCTTCCCTTAGGAGTTTGGGTGGAGAGTATGACGGGTAGGTTCTTTCAGGAGTTTGAGTATGAGAGGATTGCCACTTTCTGCTATGATTGTGGAGTGATTGGTCATGTCAAGAAAGATTGCAAAAAGAAAGAAGAGGCTACAATTGTTGTAAGTGAAGGGGCTCAGAAGCTTAGCTTGGGAAGTTTGGAGAACAAGGAAAAAATTGGGGATGAGAATGGCTCATATGGCCTTGAATTCATGTTAATTATAAGAGAAGTAAGAAAGCTGCTCGGGGTGGAACCAGGGTTGTCCTTGGGAATTTGAAGAATAACAAGCCGTCTATGGAAGGGGCTCCTCCTCCTAATGCTGAGAGGGAGAAACCTGTCTCGGTCCCGGCCTCAATTGTAGAGTTAAATGGTTCACTGGAATGTGAGGAAGGGGAAATTGTTCAGCCAACTGGGAATAATAATGAAGACATAAGTGTTTCCTTAAATCCACAAGCTGTTGTTGAAGAATCTGATGGTGTTTTGGACTCCAATTCTGTTAAGGAGAAATCAGTTCCGGATCAAGAAAGAATTGAGGTGGCTAAACCTTTGGATTCACTAGGGACGGTTCCAATTAATGAGGTTTCCCCTTCTTCTTCAAATGGTAATCTTGGGAAGGGTAGCTTGCGAACTCAAGTAAGTCCTTGTGGACTACTTGCGAACTCAGGTTATCCCTATGAAAATGCTGAATCTAAGCTTCAGAAAGTTATAAAATCCTTGGGAAAAGATAATATTGTCAATCATGGTAGAAGGAATGGAGGATTTGGTAAAGGTAAGAAAGGGAGCAATCCCTTTTCTTATCATTGAATGACTTCTTTAGCTTTTTGGAATTGTGGGGGGGCTAGAAAGGTTGGTGCCTCCCACTACCTAAAAGAGTTTGTGAAGGAGTTTAATGTATTTTTTGTTGGTCTTTTAGAAACCAAGTTATCTTCTTGTAATAGACAAGAGTGCAACAAGTTTATCGGGGACATGTGGGATTTCTTCATTTATCCGGCTGAAGGTCTCTCTGGAGGGAGTATGGTTTGCTGGAGGAGGGATTTGGCAGCTTTTAAAGTTTTGGTTGCTTCTTCTCAAGTTGTGGTAGGTGAATTGGAAATTGTCAACAACGGGGTTTGGATCATAGCTACGGTTTATGGCAGCAATGATCCCTACAAGAGGAGGAGCTTGTGGAACATCTTGGAAGGTTTTTCTAAAATTAATCAGCCCTTAGTCATTGGGGGGGATTTCAATTGCATTTTGTCCCAAGAGGATAAGAAGGGAGGAAAAAAGTTTTCTCTAAACCAAAGTGCTCTTGATATGAACAATTTCATGATCAAAGGTGGGTTACATGATGTGAGAGTAATTGGTCCAAAATACACTTGGTGTAACAACAAGAAAGGTGGTGCTAGGATACTTGAAAGACTTGACAGATGCATCCTAATTCTGCTGCATTGGAGGCTATCCAAATGCCTGCTGTTAGGTACCTTCCTCGTATAGCGTCTGACCACTGTCCCATCTTAATCAAGCTCTTCTCCTCTGTTTTTCGGAGGAAGAATCTGCTCAGATATGAAGAGGTATGGTCTTCTTACCCGGTTGCAGCTGCGGTTGTGTCAAAATCCTGGGGGAGAAGAGTGCAGGGAGATGCTGCAACATCTCTCAACGTGAGATTTAGGAGAGTTTTGAAAGCTCTTTTTTTCTGGAGCAAGTCTAAGCATCAAGATCTTATGTCATTGAAAGAGGAATTGAAGAGGGAAATCTTAATCCTTCAAACCGAAGAAGCTGAGGGTGGCGAATTATCTGAGGAGAAGCTTTTGCTGTTGAAGTCTAAAGTCCATGAATTGAATGTAACTCTTGCACGGCTCAACACCTGGTGGAAACAAAGAGCCAAGGCAAAGTGGCTAGCTGATGGTGACTCAAATTCAAAAGTTTTCCATACTTTTGCTTCTGGTAGGCGCAACACAAATTGGATTCACCAAGTTAAAAATGAAGATGGCAAATTGGTTGAGGATCAAAAGCTGATAGAAGAAGTTTTCTGTAAATTTTTTATGAAGAAATGGGAAGACAAAAGCTGTAGATTAAAGGGATGGCCGAGACCTCTACACGTGCTGGAAGATGCTGATAAAGAATACCTGCAGTCGGTTTTTAAGATTGAAGAGCTGGACAAGGTGGTTGCACAATTAGAAGCCAACATTTCTCCAGGAGTTGACGATATTTCTTACTATTTTATTAAATCCTATTGGCAAATTATCAGAGATGGTGTTTGGAGTGCGGTTTCTTTGTTTTTTACGACGGGTCATATGAATTCTAGTTGGAAGGAGACTTTAGTAGTTCTTCTTCCCAAAGTTGAGAACCCTTGTTATCCTGCTAACTATAGACCTATAAGCCTTTGCTTGTCTATTTACAAGTTAGTGGCTAGAATGTTATTGAATAGATTGGTTGGGGTCATTCCTAAATTAATTTCTGAAGAACAAGCGGCCTTTGTTAGAGGACGTTCAATTTCAGATCATATACTTCTGGCTCAAGAAGTTCTAAACAAGTTTAGATTTTCTAAATCTAGAAAGGGTCTTATGGCTATTAAGATAGATATGGAACAGGCTTATGACAGTATGAGTTGGTCAACTCTTAGGCAATGTTTGAAGAATATGGGGTTTCCTGATAAATTCTCTTTCTTGCTCCTTCAATGTGTGGTTTACCCGAAGTTTGCTTTATTAATCAATGGTCAATGTTCAACTTGGATTGAGGCTAAGAGTGGATTTAGACAAGGTTGTCCCTTGTCTCCCTATCTGTTTATTTTATGCTCTCAACTTCTGACTGATGCTATTGCCCGACGGGGGAGGTGTTTGGGTATTAAAGTCTCTCCTAGAGCTGAGAAAGTTACTCATTTATTGTATGCTGACGACATTGTAATGTTTTTAGAAGAAAATGTTAAGTGTGTAAAGAAAGCTAGCAAAATATTGGAGGAATATTGCAGGTGGTCTGGGCAGAAGGTCAATGTGCATAAATCTTCCATTCTCTTTGGTAAGTCGGTTCATAAAGCTAGGAGAAGGTCTCTTGCAAAAATCCTGGGGTTCAAAGCAGTGGATGAATTCTTCTATCTGGGTGTCAAGATTGCTTTGAGGAGATTGACAGCAGTAGATTTCAATAGTCTTTTGGTGAAAACTTCCAAGTATTTTAATGCTTGGGGTAATCGGCTTATATCTCTTGCAGGGAAGCTTCTTCTAGTTAAAACTGTTTTATCTACTCTCCCTAATTTTCTTGCAACACATTCTTTGGTTCCTTTGGGAGTGCTTCATGATTTGGATAGGATGTGTAGGGATTTCTTGTGGGATAAGCTTGATGGTAGTAAGGGTTTGCATTATGTCTCTTGGGAAGTATTGTGCATACCGAAAAGATTTGGAGGCCAATGACTTCAATCAATTGCTTCCAAAGCTGGTCCTCTTCGAGCTAAATTTGCTTGGAATCTTATCTCAAAGCCTTCCTCCCTCCTCAATAGGGTGTTGCGTGCGAAGTATGGTGATCAATTATGGGAGTTTCACTTAAAAAGGAGCAGCTCTACTACGATAAGGATTATTTTGAATGGATTCAAGTATATGTTGGAAATTGCAAAATGGAAAGTGTCCTCAGGTTGTCTTATCAACACCTATGAAGATGTGTGGATTTTAGACAAATCCATTTCTAGATGGCCGGCTTATGTTGCAGTTATGGATGACAATTCACAATGTTTTGACAGCTTTATCTGTAACGGAATGTGGGATAAGGTGAAGTTACAACAAGTCTTTGGGCAGCTGTTAGTTGAAACAATCAAACTTATTCCAATTTTTCCTGATCTCGGGAATGATCAACTAGAGCTGATGTTCAAATGTTCTGGCAAATCTTTGTCTTCTTTAATTATCCAGAGAAGGTATGAGGGTGGACTTGAAGACTTGCAATGGCGTTGGAGAAAAGAATTAAAGCTTAGACCTCGGGTAGACCTCTTCTGGTGGCGGTTATGCATCAATGCAATCCCTTCTAATGAGTTCTTGTTGCATAGAAGATTGTCTTTGAATAATGGATGTCCTAGAGGTTGTAAGGAGGTGGAGAATGCTGCTCATATTGCAGTAGACTGTCTTAAACTTGCGGAAGTCCTCAACATTATCAGGAGATGGGGGTTCAACTTACCTGTTTTCTCCTCTTTCCACGATTGTTTATTGGGTTTAAAGAGCTTAGCTGAATCAAGTCCTTTCATTGGGAACTTATACTGCTCTTCGGTTTTTTTCAGCTGGAAGAGTAGAAATAAAGTAATGCACGGTGGTAAGGAGGAATGCTTCTCGGTCATTGCTGCTAATGCAGTTAGCATGGCAACAGCATCCTTCAAAAGAAGTTCGGAATATTGGGATTCCAACCTGCTCTCACGGCTGTCTTCATTTTGGAATCCCCCACCTCCCGAATGGATTAAATTGAACCTTGATGCTTCTTTAAGGGGCAACTACAATGCTGGTGTTGGTGATGTCTTTAGAGATCATAGAGGACGGTTTCTATGTGCTTTCGGTCTGAATTTTGTGCATTGGGATTCAGCCCAATTGGAGTTGTTGGCCATTTTGTCGGCTAAGAAGTTTATCCAAGAATGGATGTATGATTGCAAAGGTATCATCATAGAGGGGGACAATAAGAATATCATTCAATTGCTTCAAAAGTTATTGAATAAGATGTCGTTCGAAGAAGGGTGTCCACTCATTGAAGACTTCTCCTTTCTCTTGGTCTTTAACCAAGTTTTATTTCATTATGTCAATAGGGGGTGTAATAAGTTAGCAGATTACTATGCTAACTATGCTTGTTCTTTCAATTTTTTTTGGGATGACATCACTTGTAATAAGGTTCCTCCAAGCTTTATTTCTTTGCTCAAGGAGGATTGTGATTGTAGTGCAATCACTTAGGCTTTTTGTAAGTTTCTTTTAATAAAATTGCTTCATGCATTCCTTCAAAAAAAAAATAGCCAAGTCTTTTTAGGTCTTCCTCTACCTATTTTAATATAGGCCAAATCTAATATATCTACTCTCCTAACCAGGTCATTGTCACTTTATGTAGCCAAACAATCTAAGGTGACTCTCTAATCTTATCTGTCACTGGAGGTACTCCAACCTTTTCTCGTATATGTACATTTCGCATTTTTTTCTCTAAGAGTAAAACCACTCATCCACCTGAGCATTCTCATCTTTGCAACGCTTAATTTTATGCTTCTCTTTTAATGGCCAACATTCTGCACCATAAAGCGTTGCTAGTCATTTATAATGACATAACTAATAATTTTTTTCATAGGAATGTACTACATTTTTTATATTCACCATCAAATTTCTATTTTTCTAATCTCTATGCATTACCATCTTTACCCTATTACTATTTTTAGCCTTTACAATATACAGTTAATTGTAACCTTTGCCATTGTCTTTGTCTTTCCCCTCTCCATTTAATTGCTTATAAACATGCAATATTAGTTCTTTATTTATCATATTAACTAATTATTGAAAATTTCTATTACATCCTAACATAGTATATAGGGATTCTTAGTTTTATACTTTTGCTTACTCTTATTCACTTTCCACTACAATTGGGTTTTTAGCTTTGGCGCACATCTGAATCACCCTAGCCAGCATTTGCCCAAATGTCACCTTAATTAATAAAAGTTTTGGCTTGTCATTTTCTGAGTGAATCCATGCACCCTTGCTTTAATTCACATTGAGGTTAGCTCTTTGGGTCATTGTAGAGATCTTAGCATTAAGTTAATGAATATGGATGCATTTTGTAAATTTAAGCTTCATGTTTTATGATTGCATGTCAACCTGGCACCAAATATTAATCGTTCATTTTGACTTGTTTTGTTGCTCGTAACATTTAGTTTCTTTAAATGTATTTTCAAGGAAAAGATGGATGCCATGTTTGCTGTGGAAATCATAGCTTGTTCTAGAGCATGCCAGTGAGCATACATTATTACGTTTCGTTTCAAAATTGTTACAAGTTCAGTTCAAGTATTTGGTTTTTATTAATTTTATTTTTAAACGAGTATAACATTATGTTTTGGATATTATTCTATTAGACATGTGATTTGAATAACCTTAAAAAAAAATCTTTATCTCAATATTAAACAAATGTACTTTTAATTCGTTAGTATAATCTGCAATAAATTCATAATATAATCTACTGATGTTATAACTTGTGAATGGTAATTGTATAATTTCTCTTTTACGAGTATGACCACAATGTCCATATGTTTTCTCACGGTGGATCAACTCATTGAATGTAAATTTGATCGGCTAGAATCTAGAAGCTATTGTTTTTTTTACTCTCTCTTCTTTTTTATAGTTCGGGTTTCTTTTAATGATTTGGACTGCAAAAAATGGCCTGGCATATGATTCGATGATGAAATTAGATTGTGGGTGAGACTTGAAATGTACAATGTGCATGTAAGTGTAGTGCATAGTGGATCTAATTCTAGTTAGCTTTTCTGCTAAAAAACTTCACTGATGGTATTCATTGTAACCAGCCAAAACTTAAAAAATCTTTTCGTGTCGTCTTTGTTCAAGTTCTTAATTGTTCTGTTTTGAGTTCTCTTTAATCAGGTTGGTGCTCCTGCTCGTGTTGGTCTTGTTGCCCCTATTGATGTTGTTGTTCCTCCGGGAAACACTGGTCTGGATCCTTCACAGACCTCTTTCTTCCAGGTTAACAAAATGCTCCTCACCATCATATTACGTTACTATTTCTTTTAGATTTGTGTTCCTTAATCCATTTATTATCGTTTTTAGGTGCTCAACATTCCTACCAAGATTAACAAGGGTACTGTTGAAATTATTACCCCGGTCGAACTGATAAAGAAAGGTGATAAGGTGGGATCTTCAGAGGCTGCCCTCCTTGCTAAGCTGGGGATTAGGCCATTCTCTTATGGCCTTGTTGTCCAGTCCGTGTATGAGGATGGTTCGGTGTTCAGTCCCGAAGTGCTTGACCTCACTGAGGATGATCTCATCGAGAAATTTTCAGCCGGTCTTGCTATGGTCACCTCACTCTCACTGGCTATCTCGTATCCCACCCTTGCTGCAGCACCCCACATGTTCATCAATGCTTACAAAAATGTCCTTGCTGTTGCAATTGCCACTGATTACACGTACCCGCAGGCTGAGAAGGTTAAAGAGTATTTGAAGGTACTTCCATGTTATAAAACGTACTGCGGTTTTGCGTTTGTTTGTCCACGCGGATTCTAAATTGTTAATTATTATGATCAATCTAATGCAGGATCCCAGTAAATTTGCTGTTTCTGCTGCACCAGCTGCATCTGTTACTCCGGCTGCCTCTACTGCTCCAGCGGCTGCAGTGGAAGAAAAGAAGGAAGAGCCGGCTGAGGAATCTGATGAAGACATGGGTTTCAGCTTGTTCGACTAAGCTTTGTTGGCCTTCTAGAAATCAAAATTCACTAGTAAGATGTGAAACAATTGTGTTTGGGAGTTTTCATTTTTGTCAATACTGTTTTTCAAAACTTTGAGCTGTTGAATTTATTTTGCTAGCAGTTTGGTGATAATATTTTCTATGAATTGTTATAATTTATCGTTTGTTATGAATCTTTTTTTACTTTTATTAGGACAGGTATCCACTTGCTTACTAGAAAATAATGTTGTTGTTGCAGAAAGCTATTCCTGTAGATTTTGTTTCAAGTAAAGATTTGTTTGCGGAGAAATTAATTCTGTGCGGACACCGAACCGTTCAGAGGTAAATCAGAGCGTGCCACATTATCTGGTACACAGCTGTGGTATACAGCAAAGAGGTGATGTGGTGTGCTTTAATTCGTTTCCGGTTGCTGTTCGGTGTCCTCAATAGAATAATAAATCTTGTTTGCTGACAGTTTGGGTTGCTTTATTTTTCATATAGCATGTTTGAATTTCTTTGGGCTATTTTCCTTTTTTCCCTTTCTCATTGTTTTTTTCAAAAAAATTTGTAGTGAAAAATTATTTTTTATATTTCTTACAGCAAATTTTAAGTACGATTTGTTTAAAATTATAGTTGTATTAGTTTGATTTGAGTTTGACTCATTTGTTAATCAAATGAGCTCATTGAGGCTATTAATAAGCATAATTATGGAGAATTCTATTTGTTTATTGAATAAGTTTTATTGAACTTATTAATGGAGGCAGTTTCGGTAGACTTTGAGATGGGATTGAATTTTAACTTAATCCTTAATTATTCGGATATGATTTCAATTAATGCTTCGATTGGGATGGTTTTTTTTTGTTGCTTCTTAAAGGAGCTTTATAGTATAAAAATTAAAGAAAATTATCTCAAATTAAGCCTAAGTCTCTCTATTATATAAAATTGATCTAAAATGATCATTTTAATATTAAGTTGAGATCAATCTTGTAAAGTTAAGTGATTAAATTATGATTAATTTTATATTATAATCATAATTTGCGGGACTTTTGAATCAATTATATATATTGTGAGATTAAATGTCATGTGCATATATATTTTTTAGCAAACAATTGATATCATAACTATATATATATATATATATATATATATATATATATATATATATAAATAATATTATAATAATAATGTATTTAAATTTAATGCCAAATTATTAATATAAATTGAATATATTTTATTATTATTACAAGCACACCATGTGTGGACACTATTCATTAAATCTGTTTTAAAATTATATTCTCTATTAATTTAGAGATTTATCAATTACAAAATTGATAAAAAATTTTAAAAATTCAAATTCCTACTAGTATTCTCAAAACCCCAATATTTGAAATACATTGCATTCATTTTATTTCAAACCAAACAATCTCTTAATAAATTTTAACCATTTCTGTTAATTGTTTTATGCTAATTAAGGCTTAATTTGGGACAACTTTTTCATTGCTTTCTAAAGCAATTTTTTAGTACAAAATTTTATTGAATTATAAATTTTAATACTAAAAAGTTGATTTAAAAAGTAATAATTTTAAATCATAATTATGCTCCGTTAAGTTTTTTATGTTAATTAAGACTTCGTTTGGGACGGCTTTCTTATTGCTTTTTAAAGCAGCATTATAGTAAAAAAATTTCTAATTTTAAAAGATACTTGCAATCCAAATCTTGTGGTTTTAGCTCACAAATCCAGAAAGATACTTGCTTAATTCATCTCCTAATCATATTAAAAATAAGCTAGTGGAGGCAAGAGAACCTAAAACAAGTGGAAGGATAACTGTTAGTCACTAAAGAATGATTCAAGTACTGATCTACTAATTATTTGACAACAACGGGCGGATATGGACGCCGTCTGGAGGCGAATTACAGCGCGCCACTTCACCCTTTTGCTATGTACTGCAGTTGTGTACCCGCTGTGTACCAAGTGACATAGCGCGCTCTGATTCACCTCCGGACGATCCGGTGTCCGTACAGAATAATTTCTCCTATTTGGGAACTCTACAATGTTTTGTAAAGGTGTTTTGAGAAAAATGATTTTAGAAAGTTGTTATGAGTATCATAATTTTTTTTAACTGGTTTCTTAATGTTGTCACATATTTATGATTTTAGTTGTAAAAAATAGCTATTCATCTCATAATTTTTTAAAAAGATGCAAAAAATTAGTAATCAAATGAAGCTATGGTTATGATTGAAAGTAAAATTATGAGAAAGCCAGTCTCAAATATACCATAACACATAAAAATTGGATATTAAATTCATGCTATATACAAATATTGTGGATAACGTTATTGACATTTTTCATTTATAGGAAGAATTACCTAACTGAAATTTTAGGAACTAAAGGCGTGTTGGGTGGTTCGTTTGGATTGTGGATAAGTTTCAAACGCCCCGTTCTACTTTTTAATAAGTTTTATCTTCTCGTTTGCTTCCACCGCCAAAGATTTTTAATTTCATTTTGAATTTAAAATATTTATTTTTGCCTCCTTCGCTCTTCGTTCCCACGCAAAGTGGTCCACCTTCTTTACCCCTATATATAACAACCCTAGCCCATTTGCATTTTCAAATCAAACGAGCAGTCTAAGAATTTCGAAACGATATGGCGACTACCTCCAAGGTCTCTAGCATATCACTCGGGGCAAATCATTCGTCGGCGGCGGGCTTATCGTCGCTTCCACGATATAAGCCTTGGACTGAATTTGCCTTCGGCTCGCCGGCGGCGGCTCCCTCTCGCTGGAGTTTGATTTGGGAGAGGTAGAGGAACAAGTGGAGAGTTCAAACGAAATGAATCTTGGGTCTGGGAGAGCTTGAGTGGAGAGAGAGGATTAGATGAAGAATGAATGTTCATTTTGAGGTCTTGCCCTATTGAAATGTCCTTTGATAGTTTGAACGGCTGGGATAGTTTTGGACTGATGCCGGATGATTGCCAACTGTCCCTAGGCAGTTACAAAGCCAGAGAATCAAAGGACCAAGGATTATGAGGTGTGGAGGTCCCTCTTGTCCTTATGCACATGGGAAGGATTAGGAATTGTTTAAGATTAATCCAAAGCTTAAATCTGGTTTAGGAAGGTTCTAGAAAGCCTTGATAGCTGCTGGAGAGGCTTAGCATGGAATGAAATCAAATGGGTTAAGTGATTTGATTATTTGACCATTTCTAAATCAATTGAATGCTTGTGTTGACTAGTTTGACTAGTCAACATGGTTAATAATGCTGAGGTGGCAGCCAAGTAACCTCAAGGGCTAATTTAAATGACTTGAAGGGAGTTTGAAGGAATTAAATAGGTATACAAGCAAACTAATGGATATTTGACTAAACATGTGAATTGAATTTTGGTCAAAAATTCTAAAATTTGGCTCATATTAGAGTTGAATGCAGTTAAACTCTAAAATAGAGTATGATCAAAGATTTGATAGGTTTTGAATGAGTTGATTCACTAAGAATCATTAATTTGATTCAAATGGGTCAATTCTGACTGGACTTGGGCTCAGTTGACTAGGTCCATTGATGATTGGGTCAAAGGTCCAATCAAATTTAAATCTTTGAGGGATGTGCTTAGAGGAGTTTTGAATGGGTTTGATGTTAATCTAGAGTTTGATTTAAAGTAGGAGAGGTTAATGGTTGATCTAGTCAACTAGGTTGACCCAGGGTTAAGAATTGGGCTCAACAGGTTTAAAACATTATTTGAAGTCTGTTAGAAATATTTTCAGGGATCAAAGAGGTCATCTGGACCAAATCACTTGTTTGGGCCCTTAATGGGTCATTTGGGTCAACCAGGTTAACTCAGGGTCTGGAAATGGGCTCAACAAGTTTGGTTTGATATTTGAAAATTGTTGGAAGCGGTTCCAAGCAATTTGGATGTCATTTGATTTGAAATGTGTATTTGAACCCCTAAGGGGTATTTTGGTCATTTTGACCTTGGGTCAACTGGAGGTCAAAGTGGGTCCAACAAAATGTAGTTTAATGTTTAAGAGGTCAGGATTAAGGGCCTGGATGTAATTAGAGGCTTTGGGTAAGTCTCTAAGGTCAAAATTCACTAGGTGGCAGGTCCAATGGTATAGGCAGTAAATATTTGAAGGTTTTACAGCCTTTGAAAATCATTCCAAATTTTGGTGTTAGAGATCTTAGAATGAGCTCAAATTTGGAGGGTTGCCTCTAGAGACATGTCATATTAGTATGTAACTGACAGACACTAAATTAGAGATCATTTGATTGGGTTTTGAGAGGTTTAAAAGTTCATTAGAAAAGGCTTTCAGGACTTAGGTCCTTGGCCCTTGGATTTGATCTAGAATCTGGGTTTGAATGCTTGAACTTGAATTATCCTCATCTCTCATAATTATATGGGTGATTATAATTGATTAGATAATATTAAAGTTTGGTCATAGGTTTGATTAAATGAAGCTTGATTTAGAAATTGAATTGCCTAGGGATCTAGATAGGTTTAAAGCTTGAATAGGTTTGAAATTTAGATTGGTTTGAGATCTGGATTGATCAGGAGTTTGGATTGATTTGAATTTAGGTTGATCTTATAATCTAGAGGGATTTTAGGATCTAGAATCTAGAAGAGTTCTAGGGCTTGGATAAAATCCTAAAATCTAGAATCTAGAAGGATCCTAGGGTCTAAGAAAATCCTAGGGTTTAGATCAACTTAAAGGAATCCTAGGGTCTAGAGTAGATCCTAGGGACTGAAGTCTAGGAGAATCCTAGAATCTAGAAGTCTTAGGGTCTAGGGATCTTAGAGTCTGAGATCTAGAATGATCTTAGGATCTAAGTAGATTTAAGATCTAGAGTCTATGAAGGATCCTAGGATATGAGAGAGTCCTAGGGTTTAACCTCTAGAAAGATCCTAATGTCTAGAATAGGTCCTAGGGCCTAAGAAGATCATATGATCTGGAGTCTAGCAGAATCCTAAGGTCTAGAGTAGATCCTAGGATCTGGAGTCTAGGAGGATCCTAGAGTTTAGATTAACCTGGAGTTTGATTGAATTGAGTTTAAAATTAATATGTGGTTAGGATTGATTTGAATCTGAATTGATACTAAAGTCTGGATTGATCTAAGATCAGATTGATCCTAGGGTCAAGATTGATCCTAAGGATTGGAAAGATCCTAAGGCCTGGATTGGTCCTACTGACCTCATACAAAAATGAGGTCAATATAAAGGAAACTTCATTATTAGACCACTAATGCTCATTTATTTTTTTATACAAGCCTCTCGTTATATTCAAATATGAGTCGAACACAAATCAAATTTGAATATCTGTCATTTTAAATAAAAAATGTTAAATATAAATAAAAAACTTCAATTGAACTAGAAAAAATTAATAATAAATAAATTAAAATATGAATAAATATTTTCTAAGCTCAGTTAGGGCATACCAAGCTGCTCTAGTTGCTTAGGGTATCTCCAACAGAAAAATTCATTTTTTTCTAATCCAAAATACAGTAACACTCTGAAATGCAGTAACTCATCTCCAACTGAACTTCATTTCATAACACCAGAAAAGAATATTCTGTGTATATTTTTTCTCATTATATATATATATATATCCTTTATATTTTTCAATTCTTTGAATAAGACATACTTATAATTTTTTTAACAAAAATAAATCTAACTTGAAAAAATTTTTAAAATGAAAAACCTAATTTATAATATGAAGAATCTATAGTTAAAAAATAATGTACTTGGAGTTGAATTTCATCTTAATAACGAAGAACCTATATTTTAAATTAAAGATATTAACCTAATTTTCTTATTTAAAAAAAATAAAATAAAATGAACTGTGTTGGAAGTGTCGCTCACCTCGCAAAAATACCATTAAATCCCATGTTCAGTTGAAGCTCGGAATAATAGCCTTAGGTCTCATTTGAGACGGCTTAATTTTGCCTTTTCTATTTCGAAACTACAAAGTTATTTTTGGGTTGCTGTTTGTATGTGACACTTTTATAAAATATTTTTTTACGGAACTTCATTTTTGTACTATTTTTTATTGCAAACCTGGATTTATGGATTACAATTTTGATGATAACAGACATTTTTGTGCTCTGTTTGGTTAACTAATATTTTAGGTACAAAAGATCAAATGCAACTCAAGCCAACTCAAGATTGGGTCCGTGTGTGTCTAAGTTGTAATTTTTACCGTTCTTGAGTCAAATATAATGTAAGTGATCCCCTAGCTAAGTAACCTTGTACACACACACACACTCAGGGGGAGAGTTTTTAGTGAGTTAGTGTCTCTGTTTTCAAGTTTTGTTCATATCGTCCTAGATGATATTCATATCATCCTGGATGATCCAATAAAAATAGAAACCCTAATTAGGGTGACTAGGTTAAGTCGGTTTGATTGAGCATATCATCCTAGATGATACACATATCGTACAGGACGATAGGCTCAAATCAAAAATTCTTAGCTGCCAGATCAACTTAGGCAAGTTTTTATTTTTAGAGATTTGGTCTGATCGTCCTGGACGATCCATTACAATTATGCCTAAATTAGTCTGGTGATTAAGGAAAGAAATTAATTTTTAATTGATACGATTATATCATCCTAGACGATCGCAATATCGTACAGGACGATACGTGCAAAATCCTGACCATCCAAACCATTTCACCTGGACGACCCACACGATCTTCTGGACGATATGCCTGAGTTTGAACTAATCGTATGGGACGATAGGGATATCGTCCCGGACGATCAAGTCATTTTAAATCGTACAGAACATTTTATGCAGGCCGATCCAAACTATGTCTAGGATGATTTTGTTGTTTTTGAACTAATCGTATAGGATGATATGTATATCGTCCCGGACGATTCAGTCATTTTGAGATCGTCCAGCACAAGTTCCCCTGGACGACCAGAGCGGTCTTCTGGACGAAATTCCTGATTTACACTAATCGTCCCAGACGATCGCAGAATCGTCCAGGACGATCTGAACAAATATTTATTCTAATCGTTCAGATAAGCCTGATCATCCAGACTGAAACATGTGATTTTGAACTGATCGTATAGGACGATCGACCGATCGTCCTGGACGATATTTGACGACCAGTTGAGATTTAGGGTAATTTTTGAGCCATCTTTTTTAAGATCTTTTTCTTTCAGCAAGAAAAATCTTTTGCCGCTTTCTTTTCCAGAGAAAACCTTGAGAGAGAGAGAGATAGAGAGAGAGAGAGAGCTTGGGAGAGAGAGAGAAGATCTTGTGAGGGGGAGTTTGTGAGGGATTCATAAAGGTTATTCCTAGCAAGGATCTGAGTCATCTTCTTTGGTCGTCGTCTCTTGTCTTGTTAGTATTTTTCTGTGGGAGGATCGTCCGCAAGAAGATTGAGGTTCTTTGCTTGCTTCAGGAGGAAGCGAAAGGAGTCCGAGTTTTCTGCCTGCTTCAGGAGGAAGCGAAAGGAGTTCAGGTTCTCTGCCTCACCGGGTTGGTGGAAAGGAGATTTTGTACAGGCTTCTCCGCCTTGCTATGGGAGCAAAAGGAGAGTCACTTAGTGTTAGTGCAATACCTGGAGGGGAGGCTCCGGGGAGTGGACGTAGATCAAGTTGACCGAACCACTATAAAATCTGGTGTATTTTTTCTGTTATTTTCTACACTTACTTTACTGCTGATGATTATGTGATTGTGATTATTTTTTCTTGATCATCATTGAACATTTGCAAATCATTGCAAAACTGTAATTGTTATAAAACATTCAAAAAGATTCTTTTTCTAAATCGTTGTTTGTCAGCACCAGTATATCGGATCCCATCAGAACTCCACAGTTAAGCGTGCTTGGGCGAGAGTAATACTAGGATGGGTGACCTCCTGGGAAGTCCTCGTGTTGCACCCCTTTTTTAACGCTGCCGTTGCCAGGTCCCAAGTCCTGGATGAGAGAAGTGGAGGGTTGCGTTAGGTAGTCGACAACCAGCATAAAACTTGTTAAATAATAATGACATGAATCCTTTAAGAAATTGTGTTAATGCTAGGGCGTCCCTTGGAAATGACGTGCTGTATGGCCTGAATACAGCGAAAGTGTGCAAGGGTCGCTAGACCGCCGCCCGGGTGCAGTGTTAAATAGGCAAGGGTTCCCACATCAAGGACGGATGTGGACAAAGAAGCTAGTCTATGAAACTAAAATTAGGATAGAAACTTGGAACATAGGTTCCCTTACAGAAAAATTAATGAAATTAATAGATATTATGATTAATAGGAAGATAAATATTCTGTGTATTCAGGAAACTAAATGGGTTGGAGAGAAGGCTAAGGAGATTGATAGTTTAGGATTTAAACTTTGGTATTCGGGTAGGAGTTGTTCTAGAAATGGTGTAGGCGTGATTTTAGATAAGAGTTTGAAGGATAATGTTATAAATATTAATAGAATTGGAAATAGAATTATTGCTTTAAAGATTATTGTTGATGCTAAGATTGTTAACATTATAAGTGCTTATGCTCTTCAAGTGGGTTTGGATATGGATTCAAAATTAAAATTTTGGAATGATTTAGAAGAGTTAATACAAAAGATACCTCTTGAAGAAAGAGTTTTTATTGGAGGAGATTTAAATGGACATGTTGGTAGAGAGGTAGATGATTTTAAAAGCATTCATGGTGGTCATAGGTTTGGAACGACAAATAAAGGTTGTAAGACAATATTAGATTTTTGTTTAGCTTATGATTTTTTAATTGCTAATACCTTTTTTAAGAAAAGGAATGAGCATCTCATTACTTAAAAAAATGGATATAGTATAACTCAGATTGATTATTTTCTTATAAGGAAATTAGATTGTTTAGATTGCAAAGATTGTAAAGTTATTTCGAGTAAAAATTTATGTACCCAACATCGTTTAGTAGTTTTGGACTTGAAGATAATGGGGTAGAAAATAAAAAATAAAGTAAAATAATATTCTAGTATTAGATGGGGGCATTTAAAGAATATTAACAAAAATATTTTTGAGAGAAAGATTTTAGATCTTAAGATTTTGTCTGTGCATGAGGATGCTAATGTTATGTGGGAAAAAGTGGCTAGTAATATTAAAAATATTGCAAAAGAGGTGCTTGGAGTTTCAAAGGGAAAAGTTCCTAATAGTAAAAATAGTTGGTGGTGGAATCCAAATGTGCAAGAAAAGATTAAAAATAAGAAAATTTGTTATAAAAATTGGTTTAATTGTAAAAATTTTGATAATTAAAAAAAGTATAAAGAAGCACGTAAGGAATCTAAGAAAATAATATGTGATGCAAAAAGTTTAGCTTTTAGTGATTTATGTAATAGATTAGATACCAAGGAGGGAGAAAGATATATGTATAAGTTAGCCAAACAAAGTGATAAGAGTAGTAAGGATTTAGTTCAAGTGAAGTGTATTAAGGATAAAGATAAAAAAGTACTTTTTTTAGAAGATGATATTCAACAAAGGTGGATGCGATATTTTGCTAAACTTTTTAATGAAGAATGTGAAAATAAAATTGACTGTAGTGACCTTAGCACCCTAAATGAAAATAAAGATTTCTATTTTTATCTGCGTATTAGTAAAACCGAAGTTAGGGAGGCTTTAAAGAAAATGAAGGGTGGAAAAGCTGTTGGACTTGATGATATTCCAATATAGGTGTGGAAATGCTTAGGAGATGAAGGAATTTCTTGGCTTACTAAACTTTTTAATACTGTTTTGAAGACTAAAAAGATGCCAGATGAGTGGAGAATGAGTGTGTTAATTCCTATTTTTAAGAATAATGGTGATGCACACGATTGTGTGAATTATAGAGGAATTAAGTTAATGTGTCACTTTAAAACTTTGGGAACGGGTTATAGAGCATAGGTTGCGGCTGATACTAATGTTTCTCAAAATCAATTTGGATTCATACCGAGTAGGTCTACTATGGAAGCCATACATTTATTAAGAGGTTTGATGGAGAAATATAGAGAGAATAAGGAGGATTTACATATGATATTTTTTAATTTAGAAAAAGCATATGATAAAGTTCCAAGAGAAGTGCTATGGAGAGTTCTTGAAACGAAAGGAGTTAATAATGCTTATATTCAAATCATTAAAGATATGTACGCAGGAGCTATTACTTGTGTTCAAACACAAGGTGGTTTGACCAAGTATTTCCCTATTTCAGTTGGATTACATCAAGGATCAGCCTTAAGCCCATATCTTTTTGCTTTAGTCATGGATGTTCTCACTAGACATTTGCAAGAGGATGTACCTTGGTGTATGCTTTTTGCTGATGATATTCTTCTTGTTGATAAGACTAGAGAGGGAGTTGAAGGTAAACTAGAATTATGGAGGTCAACCTTAGAGTCTAAAGGTTTTCACTTGAGTAGATCTAAAACGGAATATATGGAGTGTAATTTTAGTAATAATAGACCTAGTGAGGGGATTGTGATTTTGGGCGATCAAGTCATTAATAAGAGTAGACGTTTCAGATATCTTGGATCTGTTGTTCAGAGTGATGGTGAAATAGATGGGGATATTATCAGCATAATCCAAGTTGGATGGTTGAAGTGGAGGAATGCATCGAGCCTTTTGTGTGATAAAAAAGTACCCCTCAAACTTAAGGGAAAATTATATAAGATGGTGGTGAGACCTACAATGCTTTATGGTGCCGAATGTTGGCCATTAAAAGAGAAGCATAATTCCAAGTTAAGTGTTGCAGAGATGAGGATGCTCAGGTGGATGAGTGGCTTTACCCTTAGAGATAGGATACGAAATGAGCATATTCGTGAAAAGGTTGGAGTAGCTCTAGTGGAAGATAAGATTAGAGAGAGTCGCCTTAGATGGTTTGGTCACATAAAACAGCGGCCTCCCGATGACCCGATTAGGAAAGTAGAGGTCTTAGATTTGACTTATGTAAAGAAAGGTAGAGGTAGACCTAAAAAGACTTGATTAGAAAATATTAGAATTGATCTTTCTTTATTAGATTTAAATGAGAATTAGACTTTTAATAGGACACAATGGAGAAAAAGGATTCATGTAGCCGACCCCACATAGTGGGATAAAGGCTTGATGTTATTGTTGTTGTTGTAAACCGTTGTTTGTCAATGAATTTTTAAAATAACCAATTCACCCCCCCTCTTGGTTAGCCTCGGGACTAGTTCACAAGGGCTTAACATTCCTTTCAAACTTTCAAGTGATATCAGAGCGGGATTCAAAAATTAAGTTTAAAAACTTTTAAATTTGATTCATGGCTAACTTTGGTAATCGTAATACTGCTGAAGGTTATTCAATTATATGACCACCATTGTTTGACAACATACCTTTTGATTTTTGGAAAACTCGCATGTCCACTTTTCTTCAATCTATAGATTATCGCATGTGGATGCTTGTTAAGGATGACTATAAAGCACCTTTTAGAATGATTAATAATGCTAAAACTGAACTGCCCTTCACTGAATGAATTTTTGATGATCGGGACTTAACCCAACTGAATGCCAAATGTTTGAACTATTTTTTCTGTACCTTAAAATTTGAGGATTACATGCGTCTCTACTTGTATAACTGGTAAAGAAATTTGAGATAGATTATGCATCACTTATGAAGGTATATCTGAAATCAAACAGTCTAGGTTAAACATCTTACTTCACGACTTCGAACTTTTTCGCATGAAACCTAGTGAATCGATTTCTGAAATGTATACTAGGTTCACTCAAATTGTCACTTCTTTATATGCTTTAGGAAGAGAACTTACGAATTATGAAAAAACAAACAAAATTTTGAGATGTTTGCCTTCTTCTTTTGATGCCAAGATAACTATAATTACTGAATCCAAAGATTTGAACACGTATTCTATTGATAACTTGCTTGGGTCTGATAGAGATGATATTGCCTTAATCACTAGGCAATTCAAAAGCTTTCTAAGAAAGAAACATAAGAATTTTCAGAAGTTGAACAAGGGTAAGTCCAATAAAAATTATAAAAACTCATCTGATATTATGTGTTTTGAATGCAGGAAGCCTGGACACATTAAGGTTGATTGTGCTACACTTAAAGCTCACCCAAGAAAAGAGAAGAGTGAGGAGAAACCCAAGTTCAGGAAGGACAAGAAGCGGATTCAAAAGGTGTTCTGGCCAGATTCTGCTTCCGACTCCTCTAAGACTGAAGCTGAAGAGGAGATTATAAATTTGTGTCTGATGGCTGATGATCATCCTGATCAGTCTGATCAATAAGAGGATCAATTGCTAGAAGTTTCTGAGAAAATTCATTCATCTTATAGGAAACTTAAGAAATTGCATGCTAGCCTGAAATTGGATTTCTTAACTTTGTAAAAAGAGCATGATGTTGTGGTTAAAGATCATTCTACACTTGATAGCAATCACATATTTTTACTTAATGAATTTGATGAATTGAACAAAAAATATTCTGATCTGATTACTGAGCATAATTCATTGAAAACCTCGCATGTGATTTAAAAAGAGCTTTTAAAGAATTAGACAACATGACATGTGATGTGGAGAGTAGTAAGGGAGAATTAAAATTTGAAATTGTAAGTCTTAAAAAGGAGAATGAATTTTTTAAAATAAAAATTAATTCTTTTGAGAAAAATGAAACACCTCATACTTTTGCACAATTTTATGCACCTCTACCTTTTGAAGAATCTGTTTCAAATTCATCAAAGCATATTTCATTCAAATCTAAGAAGAGGCACTATCACCCACGTAGATTAATTAACCCTTTTCGTTGTGTTAGATATTTTTCTTGTGGCATGTTAGGACACATCTCCCACACCTACACGGTTCACCGTAGCACACATTAGGTTTGGAGGCCCAAATTGCATGCTTCACAATACAACACACATGTATTGCATTCTTCTTTTCATAAGAAGGAACCCAAACCTGTTTGGGTTCCTAAATATGATGTTTGATGATTTTGTAGGTGTGCTCTCACACAAGTCCTCGTGAGAGCATGTGGTACCTGGATAGCAGATGTTCAAGACATATGACTGGAGATGCAAATCAATTCATTTTGTTGGAGGCCAGGGCTGGAGGCAAGGTTACACTTGAAGACAACACCACAAGGAGAATAGTAGGAGCAGGCATAATTGGTGATTCAAAAAATTTCATTATTGACAATGTTTTGCTTGTAGATGGATTGAAACACAATTTGCTGAGCATCAGTCAACTTTGTGACAATGAATACAACATCAAATTCCTGCCCACTTGCTGCATTATAAGCTTAAATGACAAAATTATTTTGTAGGGACATAGGATCAACAATGTCTATATGTTGGATGTAATTTTCTTTAAAGCTGATGTTTCAATTTGCTTAAAAATTACTGCTGATGAGTCTTAGTTGTGGCACAGGAGATTATGTCATGCCAGTATGAAAACTCTTAGGAGAGTCACCCAAAAGGACTTAATTAGAGGTGTCCCCAAGGTTAAGTTTACTAAGGACCACCTGTGTGATGCCTGTCAATTAGGGAAGCAAGTCGAGTCCTCCTTTCACTCCATTAAGGGCATCAGCACCTCTAGACCTTTAAAAGTTCTTCACATAGATCTCTTTGGACCCATTAGCACTACCAGCTTAGGGGGAAAAGTCTATGGATTTATGATTGTTGATGATTACTCGAGGTTTACTTGGATTAAATTTTTGTCACATAAATCTGAGTCATTTGATGAGTTTAAATCTTTCTCCGCTTAGATTCAGAGGAAGTTAGGTTGTGAGATCTTGACTATTCATAATGATCATGGTGGAGAGTTTGAAAATATGAGATTTGGAACATCCTGTGAGGAGTAAGGGATTAGCCACAATTTTTCAACTCCTAGGACCCCTCAGCAGAATGGGGTAGCTGAAAGGAAGAACATGACCTTAGTGAAAGCCGCTAGAGCCATGCTTGCTGAGTATTCACTTCCAAAATACTTTTGGGCTAAAGCGGTGAATACTGCCTATTACTTGAAAGTCCGAATAGGTTATTAGACCTATTGCTTACATCCCTAGGCTAACCAAGAGGGGGGCGAATTGGTCCTTTTAAAAATTTCTCTTGGAATTTTGGAAAACTTTTTAGTTAAAAAACTTATGCAAATCGTACAGTACGATTTATCTTCATACAGTACAAACAGAGTGATTTTTAATGCTTTCTTTAATCTCAGAAATTCAACCATAGAAAAATAAAATGCATAAAAGTAACAGTGCAGAAAAGTAAAAAGTCAGAATAGAAAATATCAGAATTTATAGTGGTTCGATCAAACACAACTTACATCCACTACCTGGAGACACCTTCTCTAGGTATTGCACTAAACTCAAGTGACTCTCCTTTTGCCCCCACAGCAAGGCGAAGAAGCCTTTACAAACTCTCTTCCACCAACTTGGTGTAGCAGAGAACCGTCATCCTTTTTAACTCTCCAAGTGACGACAGAGAACCAATTGTCTTTTTTCACCCTCCAAGTGACGGTAGAGAACCAAGCATCCTTTTTCACCCTCCTGGTGACGGTAGAGAATCGGACCTTCTTCAAAGATCTTCTCTCAAGAGTCTTAAAGGATATAGGGAAGTGACTTGAAGTATAAACAATGAATTCCTCACTCTTGGATAACCTTGTGAATCCCCTTACAATTTTCACTCCAAGGATTTCACACAACTCACTCCCAAACACTCTCCCTTATCACTCTCCCTTCCACTCTCAAGAAGAAATTCTTAGAAGCATCTTTACAAGTTAGTTTAAAGATCCTTAAGTACTAAGGATAAGAAAATCGTCCAAAAATTGAAATTTTCAAGTTTCACGTGTCCCGATCGTCCCGTACGATCGATCTTTATACTGTACGAATAGTTCAAATCACTGAACGATTCGTCCTGTACGATCCCATACAAACCAAAGTCAGAGCCGTTCGTACCTCAAAACCTTATGTATGAATTATATTTCGTACTAAATGAATAGTTCAAAAAATGAATGATTCATCCCGTACGATCCAGCACGAACCTAATTCAGAGCCATTCGTACTACAAAACCTTCTGTACGAACTATATTTCGTACTGTATGAACTGAACTTAGAAAAAATTTCAAGACAGATAGGTTCGTTGTGGAGGACATAATACAGATCATCCCGTACGATACCATATCGTACTGTACGATCAATTTTAAAATTTAAGTTTTTTACTCCCCAATTGTGTGTGTGCACAGTTATCCAACTTACAATCATACTCTCTCAGACTCAAGAAAAATAAGAAATACAGACTTCACTTTTAGTAAATATTAATAAATGACTTTGAAGCCTTCAACAATCTAGAGTGTGAATATCCTAAAAAATATGTTAGTACACAAAAAAAGAAACTCCAATATATGTTAGGAAAAGAATAAAACAAATAATAAGCTTTTGTAATCATAAAAAATAACTTGTATCAGAATTTTCTTGAACGAACGGATTTACACAAATCATAACAATCTCCCCCTTTTTAATGATGACAAAAAATTTATTTGTTTGATTTTACAATTAAATTCACATGTTTCCTAAACTTCCACTAAATGTACACTTCCCCTAAATAAATGATCTCCTACGCTCCCCCTAAAGCCTAAGCTCTCCCTAAAGAAATGACCTATCCTAAACAAGGGATAAAAGGAGGTTAGATGATCTAACATACTGAATAAGAAAAGGAAAGGGTAATAAAAATAAACAAGACATGCAACACAAGCACTACACACAAGCACATACAACACAAACACATACACAAAGAACTAACAATAATAAAATTAAATTAAATGCAACAAGTTAAACAAAGTCAATCAAATAATCAATCAAACAAAGTCAAATAATACAACTCTCCCCCTTTTGATAACAACAAAAAGGGAAGTCACTCAAACTAGTTGAGGAGTTAAATAATGTTAAAGGAAGGTTAACTTCAATATTAAAATCAAATGCAAAAAGTAAAGACTCAAAAAGATCTAGATTGCATATTATAATAAGGAGAAAAAAAATTGATCTAAAACAGTAAAGTATTAGACAGATTATGTAATCACAACTTTTGCACAAAAGATGAAATAAAATTACCAAATTTCTAAGTCAAAAGTGACAATCATTGATTAGTGGACTTGGAGAAATTGCTAAAGGAAAGATTAATTGGCGATATTGCGCATCTTTTCAATGTTTGGGCTAATTTTATGCCTCTTTCTAGATTTGGCGACATTGCACATCTTTTATTATATGACACATTTTGTGCATCGTTTCAAGGTTTGCTTTATTTATTTTCATTTAAGAAGATTCTTTCCAACAACACTATTTCTAGGTCACAATTATAATAATGAACACTTTGATATAGAATGTAAGAGTAATATTAAGACATCAAATATATAATAATTTAGGCTAAGTAATACATGTATAAGATAAGATAAAGTAAGATCTTCTAATCTACATCAAATCATAATGAAATCTAAATATTTTAAAAATTTAAAGTTATGCACAGAATTTTTCATTGTAATATAAACTCAATTAATATTTTAGAAATTTAATCAACTACAGTCGAGTGTTTTAAGATTAGTAAATTTCCAGTTATACTCATTATCACAGAATAATATGCACATAAACACTGAACTTCTTCATTTCATGATATCAATTCAAATAACTAACATAGCAAGCTTTCAGATTTTAATCATAATCGCATAAGATTAAGCTTGCTACACCCCATACAATAATCAAAGAAAAAACTAATAATAATAAGTACAATCAACTATAACTCAAAGAACACCAAATCAACAATTAAGCCAACTACCAAGAAGAACAACAAAAATAATCACAACCATAGCCAAGCCAAGCCAACACAAATCCTGCTAGTAATCTGAGGGACCCTGATCTGGAGGAGGTGGAGGAGCACCAAACATAGCAAAATAGCTATTGAATGTCGCAATATTGGTATTTATAGAATCAAACTGTCCTCTAATCCACCCCTACCTCATTATATTGATCGTCCTGCTTCTTCAAATGCGCTTCCACATTATCAAATCTTCAATCAAGGCTATCAAACCGCTGGACCATATCCTGGTAGAAGTCTTGGTTGGGTCCAGGTGCAGGTGTAGGAGCAGGTGCAGGTTTATCATCAGAAATGTTTACATTTTCATCTCTCCCAAAAAGTGCCCGAAAAGAAGCATCAATAAAATAGAGTGGGAGTTCAGAAGGTCCGTTAGATGGATTATATTGTACTTCTTTTCAAGGATAAAACAGATTACATAACCAAGAGCAATATTCTTCTTTCTCTTCACACTGGGATGGCCAATATAAATAAGATAAAATATGTAGTCCAAAATTATTTGGGCTTCATCAATAGGTTGACCAGACATAATCAAGTGATAGAAAAGAGAAGAGGGGTCATATTTACTCTATCTCCGGCCTTAGGAATGATGGAGGTCCTAAGAACATGTTAAATTATTCAGGCATTTTGGTTCAGTGTGTCAACTCGAGGAATGTGAGTAGGTTGGCTTACACCTTTAATAACTTGATTGACTTCAGACCAATCATAGTTAGATCGAGCAGTTAGAGTATGTGCTCGTATGCCTAGAGTTCTTAGATGAAAATATTCTCCTAGATCATCCTTGGTAATTTTTACTCTTTGTTTCAGGACATAGGATGAGATCCTAATATGATCCTGACTAAAAGTCATATTGGCTAGAAATACATGGAAAATGTCTTTATTGTATGAACAGATCAGTGTGAGAAGGAAGGAGAACTGGGTAGAATCAAATAGAGGCATTACTGTAAAATGGAGATTTTCTTGCAGTAAAATGCGGGAAGGAGTGATTTTAGATGCGGCATGCCTATATTATGCCTCTTTATTTTGTCCACTCAAAAAGTTATCATCCCAGTTCCTCCTAGAAGATGTCCCTCTAGATTGACGCACTCTCTTGCCACTTCCTGACATCTCTATACTATGCTCTGAAGAGTTTAAAGTGAAGGTGAAATGAAAGAAAATGACCCTTATTTAAATAGAAAATCAATAAAATCGCACTGTACGAACCCATTTCGTACAAGATGAAATTAATTTCGTCTGGGACGAATCAAATTTCATTCGGGACGAATGAAAGTAGTCAAAATGAAATATTTTTTCATAAACTGCTCGTCCCAATGCATCCTTTCGTATAGGCTTTTTGACTTCCTGATCGTACAGATGATGACGTGTTTGTCTGGGATGATTAGGATATTAAAGGATCGTTCAGGCTACGGTTAGGTTCGTCCTTATCCAAATTGACACCTGGATCGTACAGATGAAAACATGTTCATCCGGTACGATCAACACTAATAACTGACACTAACCGTGGATCCTCCCCATTCGTACAGATGAAACTCCTACAATCATACAGTACGATGACATCATTGTATAGTACGAACAAACAAAATAAAGTTTTGTCACTCCAACTCCACAGATTTTTAGCACCCAATTAAAGACCAACACAAGATTATATATATATATATATATATATATATATATATATATATATATATATATATATATATATATATATATATATATATATATATAATTTTAAAGAAGACACACAAGATAACCACAAAAACATAATAAACTAGAAACAACTAATGAACACTTACAAAACAAAATTTACAGAATTTTCAATCAAGCATTAAGATCAATTACACTTAGCATTATCCTTAAAATGCTAAAAGTATCAAAAGCTAAGGGTTTTGTGAAAATATCTGCAAGTTGATCTTTAGTAGCGACAAGATGTAGTTCAATTTCCCCTTTCGCTACATGATCTTGTATGAAATGATGGCTTATATCAATATGCTTTGTTCTAGAATGTTGAATAGGATTTTTTGAAATGAAAATAGTATTAGTGTTATCACAAAAGATTGGAATGGTACTAATAGAAAATCCTAAGTCAACCATTTGCTGTTTCAACTAAAGCACCTGTGTAACACAACTCCCTAAGGCAATATATTCTATTTCAACTGTAGAAAGTGCTACTGAATTTTATTTTCTACTGGACCAAGATACTAAAGAATTTCTAATGAATTGACAAGTCCCATAAGTACTCTTTCGATCAACCCTACAGCCTGCAAAATTAGAATCTGAGTATCCAATTATTTCAAATGAAGAACTATTCTTAGGATACCAAATTCCTAAATTTTGAGTTTCCAAAAGATATCTTAATATTCTTTTTACTGCTGTCAAATGTGATTCCTTTGGATCATATTGAAATCTAACACATAAACAAATATTAAACATAATGTCTGGTCGACTAGCTATCAAATAAAGCAATGATCTGATTATTCCTCTAAACTTCTTTTGATTAACAGATTTTCCCTTAGGATCCTTATCTAATAATACTGAGGAACTCATGGGTGTAGTTACAAGTTTAGCATTATCCATTTCATACTTTTTGAGAATGTCTTTAACATACTTAGATTGACAAAAAAATGTTCCTTTCTTATTTTGCTTTATGCTAAAACTAAGAAAATAACTCAAGTTACCCATTAAACTCATTTCAAATTCATAACTCATTATTTTTGAAAATTCATCACATAAATTTTTATCAGTTGATCCAAAAATGATGTCATCCACATATATTTATATAATGAGTATATTATTCCTAACTCTTTTAAAAAATAGAGTGGTGTCCACACTTCTTTTAATAAATGATCATTTTAATAGGAAAGTGCTTAACCTCTCATACTAAGCTCAAGGTGACTGTTTTAGTCCATACAAGGCCTTATTCAATTTAAAAATATGATTAGGGAATTTAGAATTTTCAAAACCTAGAGGTTGCTTAACATAAACATCATCTTCTATCACCCCACTCAAAAAGGCACTTTTAACATCCATTTGATATAATTTAAAATCTTTAAAACAAGCAAATGCTAACAACACTCTAATTGCTTCAAGTCTTGCTACAGGGGTAAATGTTTCCTCAAAGTCAATCCCTTCTATTTGATTATACCCCTTAGCTACTAGTCTAGCCTTATTTCTTATAACAACTCCTGAATCATTCTTTTTATTTTTGAACACCTACTTAGTTCCAACTATACATTGATCCTTTGGCCTTTCAATTAACTCACAAACACCATTTCTTTTAAATTGATTCAATTCTTCTTGCATGGCCAATATCCAAAATTCATCCATAAGTGCTTGATCAATATTAGTGGGTTCAATCATTGAAATAAATGCTGAATGATTTACTTCTTTCTTCAAACCATGCCTAGTCCTAACTCCTTCACTTGGGTCTCCTAAAATCAACTCTTTAGGATGACTCTTAGGATAATTCAATTCTCTAGGCAAACTTTTCTCTTCTTAAATTTCAACCCTTTCTTTCACTTTTACATTTTCAAGTCCTTGGGTTGTTTCTACAACATCATCTTCCTCTAACCTAGACCCTCCACTATTATCAGATTCATAAAAAACAACATGAGTGGTCTCCTCAACTACCAATGTCCTTCTATTGTAAACTCTATAGGAATTTCCAACACTTGAATATCCTAGAAAAATTCCTTCATCAGATTTAGGATCAAATTTTCCTAAGAGAGTTTTTCCATTATTGTGTATGAACACATTACATCCAAAAATATGTAGGTGTGAGAGGTTGGGGATCCTACCTTTAAGAAGTTCATAAGATGTCTTGTTTAATTTTGATCTAATGTTCACCCTATTCAACACATAATATGCGGTGCTAACTGCTTCAGCCCAAAAGTATCATGGAAGTAAATACTTTGCCAACATGGCTTTAGCAGTTTCAACCAATGTCCTGTTCTTTCTCTCAACTACTCCATTCTGTTGAGGTGTCTTAGAAGCTGAGAAGTTATGATCTATCCCATGAGATTTGTAAAAATTTGATCCTAAGGAGACTAGAGTTGAGGAAGAAGAAGATGTAGGAGAGATTATCCAAGGAGTTGAAAATACAAATCTGGAGGAAAAGGTAGAGCCTCAAAATACTTTGCCTAGAGATTGAAGATATTCTTCGAGTCATCCTAAAGAACTGATCTTAGGAGACCCTTCTGAAGGTGTTAGAACTAGGCATGGACTTAGGAAGGACGTAAACCATTCTGCCTTTATATTAATGACTGAACCCACCAACATCAATCAAGCCCTTTCTGATGAGTTTTGGATCTTAGTTATGCAGGAGGAATTGAATCAATTTGTAAGGAATAATATTTGGGAGTTAGTAGAAAGACCTAAGAATCAAAGTGTAGTGGGAACCAAGTGGGTCTTTAAGAATAAGATAAATGATTCTGGTGTGGTGGTTAGGAATAAGGCAAGATTGGTGGCTAAGGGATACAATTAAATTGAATGGATTGATTTTGGGGAGACCTTTGTCCCTGTAGCTAGATTGGAAGCCATTAGGGTGCTACTAGCCTTTGCCTGTTATAAGGGATTTAAGCTGTTTCAAATGGATATCAAGAGTGCATTTTAAATGGGGCAATAAAAGAGGATGTTTTTGTAGAACAACCCCCAGGTTTTGAGAGTTTCCAATATCCAAATCATGTTTACAAATTAAAAAAAGGTCTTATATAGATTGAAACAGGCACCCAGAGCTTGGTATGAGAGGCTTAGCATATTCATGTTAGATGGAGAGTTTGTTAAGGGGAACGTAGACACCACCCTTTTTCTGAGGAGAGTAGGGGATGATTTACTCATTGTCCAGATCTATGTTGATATACTTTTTTGATCTTCTGATAAAAATTTATGTGATAATTTTTTTAAGATAATGAGTAAGGAGTTTGAGATGAGTATGATGGGAGAATTGCCCTACTTTTTCAAATTTAGCATAAGACAAATGAATGATGGAACCTTTCTCAATCAATCTAAATACACTAAGGATATTTTGAAGAAATATGAAATGGACAAAGCCAAGCCAATCAACACTCCCATGAGCTCCTCTATTCAGTTAGATAAGGATTCAAATGGAAAATCTATTAATTAGAAGAAGTTTAGGGAAATAATTGGATCACTGCTTTACCTGACTGCTAGCTAACCTGATATTTTATTTATTGTGCTAGGTTTCAAGTTGATCCTAAAGAGTCCCACCTGACTGCTGTTAAGGGAATTCTTAGATATCTTTTAGGGACCCCAAACCTAGGAATCTGGTACCCTAGGCACAACACTTCTTTTGAGATTATTGGATATTTTGATTTTGACTTTATAGGGTGTAGGGTGGATATAAAGAGCACTTCTGGAACTTACCAATTCATAGGACAATCTTTAGTCTCCTGGTCCAATAGAAAATAGAACTCAATTGCACTTTTCACTGCTGAAGCTGAGTATATTGCCTTAAGAAGTTGTGTGGCCCAAGTCCTTTGGTTGAAGCAACAAGTTTTGGATTTAGGATTACCTGTTAACACAATTTATGTTCTGTGTGATAATACTAGTGCCATCTATATTTCTAAAAATCCAATCCAACATTCTAGAACTAAACACATTGATATAAGATATCACTTCATTAGGGACCATGTTACAAAAGGGGTTATTGAGCTACATCATGTAGCAACTGAAAATCAGCTGGCTGACATATTTACTAAACCATTGGCCTTTGACTCATTCAGTATTTTGAGGATCAGATTGGGTGTGATTGACATAAATGCATGATTCTGATGACTAATGATTTTTGAGTTTGATTGTTTCCTTTTGTTTTTGTTAGTCTTTTGATTTGATTATCTGTTTCTTATTTTATTTTTTTTTCTCACTGCTGATTTCCTTCTATTATTTATTATTTTTTTGATTTGAGTATTTATTTTGATGCGATTTCCTACTTGTTTTTGATTCACTATTTTATTCTTTTCAAAATCAGATCACTTCTCACTACTGCTGATAAACTAGATTTCTGATTGAGAGTTTGCCTTATTTTTGTTTGGAAGCTTGTAAGTAGTGATTGACTCCTCTGAATCTGTTAAAGGAAAGAAACGTTGATGATTATTTCTCTTCCTCTAACTCTCTTTAATGGTGTATTATTATTTTTGGATAAAAATCTTCTTCAAAATTAAAAAGTTAGTTTTTGAAATAGAGATCTATTTTATCTTCCTACAGTAATCTACCTCATATGAATAGTATTTTCAAAGATTTGAATTAGTGTTACGTTTTTCTTAATCAAGTGACTGCACTTATCATATGATGTATGGTTTTTGTTTTGTAAATTACTCTTCCTTATTATAGAGAGTGAGTTTTGTCATCTCTTATGTCTGAAAGGTAATCTTACAGCTGAGATTCTTTAATGATTATGAAAGGAAGCAATCTTACAAAAGATGTAGAAAGAGCGCCAAAATGAAAAGAGACACAAAATGAGCCCAAAGCTGAAAAGATGCTCAATGTCATTAAACTAGAAAGATACATAAAGTGTATCAAAAATCACAAAATGCGCAAAGCGCCAAATAAATTGAAAAAGAGGCACAAAATGAGCCCATAAAGAAATAAGCTTTCTTCTCTTTCAGATCTTTAAATTTCTTAGATAAATCCATGCGCCACTTAATATTTTCAAAAGTTTGAGACGAAAAATCATAATTTCTGATTCCTTACTTTGTAATACTATTATATCAGATATTTTTCTGGAATGAGGCTTAAAAGGATCTCTTTTTGAATCTAATTTCTTTTTATTTGAATTAGACTTTTGTTTGAAAGGAGTTTGAACTGGTAAGGTGTCTGAGGTAGGAGTTACGAAAGTTGATTTTTTAACTTTTTAAGATTTCAATATTGTCGATCTTCTTCTTTTTAGTTTTTGGATTAAAAATCAAGGAAAAATTTTGATTTAGTGGAGTTGATCGATTAAAAGAAAATATATTGGTTTTTAGTTTTGTTTTCTCATTTTTATTTTGATTTACTCTTTTTTTATTTTTTTTATTGTGTTGTTTTGTCCATTACTCCTCCTTTTTGTAATGTCAAAAGGGGGAGTTGATTTTTTAGGTTACTAGTAGTTTTTTTACTATTTCTATGTTGTAGTTATTTCCTTTATTGTATTGAGTGTCACTGTTTGCTAATGTTTTAGTGAAATTTGAAATGAAAAATCTTTTCTCGTATGTGCATTGATTACTCCGGTTTGTTTTATTTGAAACTACTGAATAAATATTTGCCATAATCAAGAAGGGGGAGATTGTTGCAAATCTGGATTTAGGGATTAAAATTTTGATGATAACAAACATTTTTATACTCTGTTTGGTTAACTAATATTTCAGGTACAAAAGATCAAATGCCACTCAAGCTAACTCAAGATCGGGTCTGTATGTGTCTAAGTTGTAATGTTTACCTTTCTTGAGTCAAATATAATATAAGTGATCCCCTAGCTAAGTAACATTGCACACACACACTCAGGGGGAGAGTTTTTAGTGAGTTAGAGTCTCTATTTTCAAGTTTTATTCATATCATTCTGGACGATATTCATATCGTCCTGGATGATCCAATAAAAATAGAAACCCTAATAAGGATGACCAGGTTAAGTCAGTTTGATTAAATATATCGTCCTAGATGATACATATATCGTACAGGATGATAGGCTCAAATCAAAAATTCTCAGCCGCCAGATCAAGTTAAGCAAGTTTTTATTTTTAGAGATTTGGTCTGATCGTCCTAGATGATCCATTACAATAATACCTAAATTAGTCTGGTGATTAAGGAAAGAAATTAATTTTTAATTGATACGATCATATCATTCTGGACGACCGCAATATCGTACAGGAGGATACGTGCAAAATCCTAACCGTCCAGATCATTTCACCTGGACGACCCGCACGATCTTCTGGACGATATGCCCGAGTTTGAACTAATCGTACGGGACAATACGTATATCATCCTGGATGATCAAGTCATTTTAAATCATACAGAACATTTTGTGCAGGATGATACGAACTATGTCAGGATGATTTTGTCTTTTTTGAACTAATCGTATAGGATGATATGTATATCATCTCGAACGATTCAGTCATTTTGAGATCATCCAGCACAAGTTCCCCTGGACGACCAGAGCAGTCTTCTAGATGAAATTCCTAATTTATACTAATCATCCTGGATGATCGCAGAATCTTCCAGGACGATCTGAACTAATATTTATTCTAATCGTCCAGAGAAGCCTGATCGTCCAGACTGAAACATGTGATTTTGAACTGATCGTACAGGACGATAGACCGATCGTCCTGGACGATATTTGACGACCAGTTGAGATTTAATACAATTTTTAAGCCTTCCTTTTTAAGATCTTTTTCTTTCAACAAGAAAAATGTTTTGCAACTTTCCTTTTGAGAGAAAGCCTTGAGAGAGAGAGAGAGAGAGAGAGAGAGAGAGAGAGAGAGAGAGAGAGAGAGAGAGAGAGAGAGCTTGGGAGAGAGAGAGAGAGGATCTTGTAAGGGGGAGTTTGTGAGGTATTCACAAAGGTTACTCCAAGCAAGTATCTGAGTCGTCTCTCCGGTCGTTGTCTCTTGTCTTGTCAGTGTTTTTCTATGGGATGATCGTCCGTAAGAAGATCGAGGTTCTCTGCCTGCTTCAGGAGGAAGCGAAAGGAGTCCAGGTTCTCTGCCTACTTCAGGAGGAAACGAAAGGAGTTCAGGTTCTCTGCCTCACCGGGTTGGAGGAAAGGAGGTTTTGTACAAGCTTCTCCGCCTTGTTGTGGGAGCAAAAGGAAAGTCACTTAGTGTTAGTGCAATACCCGGAGGGGAGGCTCCGGGGAGTGGACGTAGGTCAAGTTGACCGAACCACTATAAAATCTGCTGTGTTCTTTCTGATTTTTTTATGCACTTACTTTATTGTTGATGATTGTGTGATTATGATTATTTTTTCTTGATCATCATTGAACATCTGCAAATCATCGCGAAACTGTAATTATTATAAAACATTCAAAAAGATTTTTTTTCTAAATTATTATTTGTCCACGAATTTTTAATATAACTAATTCTCCCCCCTCTTGGTTAGCCTCAGGACTAGTTCACAAGGGCTTAACATCCTTTTCGAACTTTCATTTTCAAAAGCTTTTTATTATGTTGCTCCGATGCAGATAATGCAACATGGATACGATACGATAAGGATACATGGCACGTCAATTTTTAAAAATATAAGATACAGGTACGACGTGGACTTGATATTATAAATTATAAATCATACATAGCAATTAGAAAGCAATTAAAACATAATATTTGAAATGACAAAAAAAATAAAATCAACATCATTTGTAGCCTTGTAGCTTATAATATCAAAATAAAGTAAGCATTAAATGTCTAGTAACTCCTTTTTCCTTTCATACTCATTTGGTTGGCTCGAGCAACTTCTCAATGTTAGCCATCTCTCTTTTCATAATTTTTTCATAATTTTTTTCATTTTTTAATGCAACAGTCGTATCCAATACGCGTGTCAATTTGAAATTATATATTATTTTAATTGGATACCACTTTGCCATACCCGATATGTATCGGTCATATCGGAGGCATATCCATATCCAACACGTATCCGATACAACACGCCTTCATAAATAGATGTATCGGTGTAATTTAAGCTTTTTAGTATTGATTCTCCGTTAGAAATTTCTATTCTCTAACAAAATTTTTAAAACTACCACCTACAAACAAACAAGGAATAACCAAACTAAGCCTTATTTTGACAAACCAACCAAATAACCAATTATATATATATATATATATATATATATATATATATATATATATATATATATATATATATATAAATGAAAGCTCTTTCGCAAGCCATCAGATCGAATATAAGTTGATCCATTGCCGTTCGATCCTGCTCCATTTCTATCTTCATACTATAAAATCTCCATGGATGTTAGGGTTTCTTTGACGCGCGGCTTTACAGTTTTGCTGTTAGGGTTTTATTTGCCTCTCATCTTTGAGTGACAGTCTCACGGGTTAAAGAGACGGGTTTCGCGTCCCGTTCGCCTTGGCAAAGCTGTGCTTCATCTTGGCCCTTGAATCAGCCGCATCTATCTTAGGACTTCTTTCCTTCCATCACCACCCTAGAGGCTAGAAAAGATTTAGGGATTTGTTTAGATTCATATATTTTTAGAGGCAAAGATGACAGTGAAGCTCTCCAAAGCCGAGAAGAAGGTGAAGTACGACAAGAAGCTGTGCCGCATGTTGGACGAGTACAATAAGGTTCTGATCGCTTTGGCTGACAATGTTGGATCTAATCAGTTACAGAATATTACAAAGGGTCTGCGAGGTGATTCCATCGATCTCATGGGTAGGAACACTCTCATCAGGAGGTGCATCAAAATTCATGCTGAGAAGAGTGGCAATCAGGCATATCTAAGTCTCCTTCCTTTGCTCGTAGTATGCTCTTTTTATTTATTTTGCGCTAATTCTGCTGTCTTTGGTTTCTAATGTGTTCTGATCAGTTTCATCTATGCTTGCCCTGAGATTGACTTAGAATTATTTCAATAAATTATATGTTTGAAGGGTAATTTGAAAAAGAAAATTAATGCTCCCTAGGAAGGATTTATTTTTCTTCCTTCTGTAAATTTGACGGTTTTCAATGGTTCTAAGATGTATAATATTTAATATATATTTTCCCTTAAATGTTAATATGAATTGATTGTAATTCTTCTTTATGCTATAGGGAAATGTGGGGTTAATTTTTACCAAAGGAGACCTTAAAGAAGTTAGTGAAGAGGTTGCAAAGTACAAAGTAAGAACTCGTGGCCTATAGCTATCTTTGAAAACATCTTATTTTTTTGTGGTTTGAAAAGAAAATTCAGATTTGTTTAACCTGCTAACATGGAAACTTGAGATAACATATGTGAAAGTTCGATAGCGATGTTAAGCCCTAGTGAACTAGTCCCGAGGCTAACCAAAGGGGGGGTGAATTGGTTATTTTAAAAAATTTCACAACAACAATGAAAAATCTTTTTGATACTTAGCAGCGGAAACAATTAAACAAGAACGTAAAGATCAATCTCAGATATTCACCCACGCAGTTAATACTAAAAAGTAAAGTGCAGAACTGAATCAGAAGAGCAAACCAGATTTTATAGTGGTTCGGTCAACTTGACCTACGTCCACTCGCCGGAGTCTCCCCTCCGGGTATTGCACTAAACAAAAAGTGTCTCTCTTTTTGCTCCCACAGCAAGGCGGAGAAGCCTGTACAAGACCTCCTTTTCACCACACGGTGGGGCAGAGAACCCGACCTCCTTTTACTTCCTCCTAAAGCAGGCAGAGAACCTTCGAACTCCTTTTGCTTCCACCTGAAGCGGGCAGAGAACCCCCGGATCTTCTTGCGAACGATCCTCCCACGACAAACACCAACTAGACGAAAGACGATGAGCAGAGAAGACGACTCTGATCCGTGCTTGGAGCAACCTTAGTGAATCTCTCACTAACTCCCCCTCACAAGATCCTCTCTCTCTCCCAAACTCTCTCTCTCTAGGGTTTCTCTGGAAAGGAAGGTGGCAAAAGATCTTCTTTGTTCTTTGAAAAAGATATTTTATATGAGGGCTTAAAATTTACCCTAAATCTCAACTAGTCGGCCAAGATTGTCCAGGATGATCGATATATCGTCCTGTACGATCAGTTCAAATTCAGCTGTTTCTTCCTGGACGATCTGGCTCTTCTGGACGATCAGTACAAAAAGTTGTTTATATCGTCCCGTACGATCCTGCGATCGTCCGGGACGATTAGTATAAATCAAGGAATATCGTCCAGGAGACTGTTCGGGTCGTCCAGAGAAACTTGTGCTGGATGACTAAAAAATGACTTGATCGTCTAGGACGATACGGGTATCATCCTGTACGATTAGTTCAAAAAGTGCCAAAATCGTCCTATACATAGATCGGGTCGTACAGCTGAAATGCACTAGACGATCCTGATCGTCCAGGACGATCCTATGATCGTCCAGGATGATTTAATCGTATCAATTAAATATTAATTGCATTCCTTAACTACCAGATTAATTTAGGCATGATTGTACTGGATCGTTCAGGACGATACACGTATCGTCCAGGACGATCAGATCAAATATCTTAAAATAAAACTTACCTAACTTGATCTGGCGGCTGAGAATTTTTGATTTGAGCCTATCATCCCGTACGATGTAGATATCGTCTAGGACGATTGGCTTAATCAGATGCACTTAACTTGGTTGCCCTAATTAGAGTTTCTATTTTTACTGGATCGTCCAGGACGATGTGAATATCATCCAGGATGATCTGAACAAAAAATAAACAGAAACTCTAATTCACTCAAGCTCTCCCCCTGAGTGTGTGTGAAAGGTTACTTAGCTAGGGGATCAGTTACATTACAATTGACTCAATAACATGAAAAAATAGTACATTGGACACACTTGGACCCGATCTTGAGTTGGCTTGAGCGGCTCGTGATCGTTTGTGCCTGAAACAGGTTAGCCAAGCAAAACACACCAGAAACATTTTTTTCATCATCAAAATCATATTTGCAACAATCTCCCCCTTTTTGATGATGACAAACCTATGTTCAGTAGTTTTAAAAATGCAAGAGCTAGGAGATCAAAAAGAATTTTTTTTTTTAATTTTTAATTTTCATTGAACCAACAAAGTAGTACAACCACACATACAGAACATAACAGGAACAATGCTAGTACTGACTCCCCTGTTTGACATCACAAAAAGAGGGTAAATAAAATCGACAGAACCAGGCATGACAAAATAAAGCAGTGCCAAAAAAAAAATAAGAACAACAACTACACCACAAAAACTAAAACTGAAGCGGATCCTGATCGAAAGAAGAAGGTGGCGGTGGTGGGTTGAAGTAATGGTGAATGGCTTGAAAGTGGGCTCCAATCTAAGCAATGTCCTGGTCATGCTGCTGTTGCTGCTGCGCAGCATAGTCAATAAAGCGCTGGATGTCCTCGGCGTGCCGCTGCTCCTGGGTAACCACATAGGAGTCAAATCTTGCCTCCCACTGATCGAAGCGCTGCACCAGGTGGTCAAAAGGAGAGGCAATGCGAAGGTGAGTAGGTGCCTCTGGTGCAGCAGGAGCTGGAATGGCCTCTTCTTCCTCTTCCTCAACATCTGGGGTAGGCTCCGGATGTAGTCGGGTGCTGTGTAGGACATGGAAGGCATTGTTGGTGAGGAAAGAAGGAGGAACATCTGGAGCTGCGGGATATTATAGGTCATATTTGGTTTCGAGGGCATAGGTAATGATGTGTCCTAAGGCTAGATTTGGACGACAGCGATGACCTGGATCCCGAATGGTGGTGAGGTGCTCGAGGTACCGGATAATAAGGTCGGTGGCATTAAATTCTCTATGGGCCAGGATGTAGTAGGTGGTCAAGGACAGGAGTGGGGTGATGTGAATTCGATCCCCCGCCTTTGGAATGACGTAGGAACAAAGAACATGCTGAATAGTCCGGGCGTCATTAAGAAGTGTGGAGCAGGCATTGTCATGATAAGGGGCATTGGTATTGCGTAGAAAATGATTGGTGACACTCCAATCATAGTCTGGGTCGGTGATAAGGGTGTGGAGTTTGTCGCCAGTGACAGAGAGTTGGAGAATGTTATGAAAGTCCTGGTAGGTAAGTTCGACGGGACGCTGATTTACATAAGAGCGGAGGGTGGAATAATCAGCTGAAATTCGCAGGTTTGCAAAGAAAACACGAAGAAGTTCCGAGCTAAAGGGAAATGCGAGAGTCATGATGAAGGTGAGGGAGGTGTGTGCGAAGAGGTCAAGGACAGGATAAGTGAGAGTACGGGGATTTACTATTTTCGACGGTGTGATCCCCACTTCACAATATCGCTCGTAGGCAGCCTGATCGGCTGCATTGGGGAAGCGAGGATCAACAGGTCCCCGGGAGGAACTGACACCCTTTTGACGGGACTGTTTACCACCAGCCATTAGGAATCAAAAGTGTAAGGAAGTAGAAGGAGAGTGGAAGAAAAAGGTGTGGAAAATCCTTAAGAAAAACTGCTGTTTATATAGAAAACGGCCTGATCGTCCCGTACGATCGCGACATCATCCGGGACGATATGGGCATTTATGACGTCTTGGATGATTGGTCAAAAAGGCGGTCCGATCGTCCAAGATGATCAGGGATCGTCCAGGATGATTAGACACAGGCGATCATCCTGAGGAGTCAGGCTGGACGACCGTTGATGAAAAGTATCGTCCAGGATGATTATGTGGATCGTCCGGGACGATATGCAATAAATATGTCGGACGGGCCGAATTCGAATCGTCCAGCAGCTTGGCACGTGGATTGTCCAGGACGATAAGGTGGATCATCCCGGACGATGGCCAATAATTGGTGCAATATCAGCCATTTGATCAGATCAGGAAGATATGGATCATATCATCCAGGATGATGTAAGGATCGTCTAGGACGATCACCTATAATTTGAGTTTTTCAGCAGCAGGAGTAGTGTGGGGACGATTTTGAATGAATCATTCAGGATGATATTTAGATCGTCCAGGACGAAGAGGATCATCCAGGACGAAGAGGATCATCCAGGATGATAGGGGTATCGTCCAGGACGATGTGAAGAAAACAAAAAAAGATGGATAATGAAGATGACCGATCAGGTTCCTAAAAATACAATCATGAAATAAAAATATCACAAAAACGAATAAAAACTCACAGAAAAAAACACGAAAAAGCAAAGTTTTTTTTTTGATCAAACTGCTCGAGTAAATCAGAATTTTTTTTTTGATTTTAGATTAAAAAACCAATAGGAAGACGATTGATAGCGCTGAAATCCAGAAAAGGTTGGAAAAATCAACTTTCGTAATTCTGACCCCGGGCACCTTATCGATGCAAACCTCTTTCAAAACAAAAATTCGATTCAGAAGAAAGACATTAGATTTGAAAAGAGATCCTTTCAAGCCTCGTTCCAGAAAAATATCTGATATAATAGTGTTACAAAGTAAAAAATCAGAAATCAGGATTTTTAAACATAAGCTTTTGAAAGTATTAAGCAGCATACGGATTTTTCTAAGACCTTTAACGATCTAAAAGGAAGGAAAGCTTGGTTGAGCTCATTTTGTGCCTCTTTTATAATTTAGTTGGCACTTTGCGCATCTTTTCATTTTTGATACACTTTGTGTATCTTTTAGTTGGCGATTTTTCGCATCTTTTCAGCTTTGGGCTCATTTTATGCCTCTTTTTCAATTTATTTAGCGCACTGCGCATCTTTTGTAAGCTTCCTCCTTTTCACAATCATTAAAGAGTCTCAGCTGTGAGATTATCTTCCAGATATAGGAGATAACTCTCCACAGTAAGGATGAATGATTCACAAAACAAAAGTCATATATCACATGATAAATGCAATCACTTGGTTTAAAAAATCAAACTAATGACTTAAGATTTTGAAAACCACTATTGATATGAGGTAGATTACTATAGGAAGATAAAATAATCTCTATTTCAAAAACTAACATTTTAATTTTGAAGAGGATTTTTATCCAAAAGAAACTGTACACCAGTAAAGGATTTAGAGAGAAAGAGAAACAATCATCAATGTTTCTTCCCTTTACTAGATTCAGTGGAATCAATCACTGCTTACCAGCTTCCAAATCAAAACAAAGTAAAAACTCCCAGTCAGAAGTTTAGATTATCAGAAGTAGTGAGTGGTGATCAGATTTTGAAAAGTATAAAACAGTAAGTGCAAGATATGAACCAGTGAATAAAACAGGTAGAAAATCACATCGAAGTAAATACTCAAATCAAACTAACAGTAAGGCTAAAATAGAAATCAGCAGAAGAGATAAAATCGACTGAAATCAAATAATTAAACCAAAAACTAACCAACAGAAAATAGAATACCAAACAAAACAATCAGAAATCAACAGTTATCAGAATCAAGCATTTATATCAATCACTCCTAATCTGGTTCTCAAAATGCTGAATGAGTCAAAGGCCAGTGGTTTAGTGAATATGTCAGCCAGCTGATTTTCAATTGCTACATGATGTAGCTTAATGTCCCCTTTTGTAATATGGTCCCTAATGAAGTGATGCCTTATATCAATGTGTTTGGTCCTAGAATGTTAGATTGGTTTCTTAGAGTTGCAAATGGCACTAGTATTATCACACAGAATAGAGATTGTGCCAACAGGTAACCCTAAATCCAAAACTTGTTGCTTCAACCAAAGAACTTGGGCCACACAACTTCCTAAGGCAATGTACTCAGCTTCAGCAGTGGAAAGTGCAACTGAGTTCTATTTTCTACTGGACCAGGAGACTAACGACTGTCCTATGAACTGACAAGTCCCAGAAGTGCTCTTTCTATCCACCCTACATCCCGCAAAGTTAAAGTCAGAATATCCAATGATCTCAAAAGAGGTACTGTGCCTAGGGTACCAGATTCCTAGGTTTGGGGTCCCTAAAAGATATCTAAGAATTCTCTTAATAGCAGTCAGGTGGGATTATTTAGGATCAGCCTGAAACCTAGCATAAAGACAGACACTAAATATGATATCAGGTCGGCTAGCAGTCAGGTAAAGTAGTGATCCTATTATTCCTCTATACTTCTTCTGATCAACAGATTTTCCACCTGAATCCTTATCTAACTGAACTGAGGAGGTCATAGGAGTATTGATTGGCTTGGCTTTGTCCATTTCATAATTCTTCAAAATGTCCTTAGTGTATTTAGATTGATTGAGAAATATTCTATCATCCGTTTGCCTTATGCTAAACCCCAAGAAGTAGGACAATTCTCCCATCATACTCATCTCAAACTCCTTACTCATTATTTTAAAAAACTCATCACATAAGTATTTATCAGATAATCCAAAAATTATATCATCAATATAGATCTGAACAATGAGTAAGTCATCCCCTAATCTCCTCAGAAAAAGGGTGGTGTCTACGCTCCCCTTAACAAACTCTCTTTCTAACAGGAATGTGCTAAGCCTCTCATACCAAGCTCTGGGTGCCTGTTTCAATCCATATAAGGCCTTTTTTAATTTATAGACATGATTTGGATATTGGGAACTCTCAAAACCTGGGGGTTGTTCTACAAAAACATCTTCTTTTATTACCCCATTTAAAAGGCACTCTTGACATCCATTTGAAACAGCTTAAATCCCTTATAACAGGCAAGGGCTAGTAGCACTCTAATGGCTTCCAATCTAGCTACAGGGGCAAAAGTCTCCTCAAAATCAATCCCTTCTATCTGATTATACCCCTTAGCCACCAATCTTGCCTTATTCCTAACCACCACACTAGAATCATTCATCTTATTCTTAAAGACCCATTTGGTTCCCACAATACTTTGATTTCTACGTCTTTCTACTAACTCCCAAACATCATTCCTTACAAACTGATTCAATTCTTCCTGCATAGCTAAAATCCAAAACTCATCCGAAAGGGCTTGATCGATGTTGGTGGGTTCAGTCATTGAGATAAAGGCAGAATGGTTTACTTCCTTCCTAAGTCCATGCCTAGTCCTAACACCTTCAGAAGGGTCTCCTAAGATCAGTTCTTTAGGATGACTCAAAGAATATCTCCAATCTCTAGGCAAGGTGTTTTGAGGTTCTACCCTTTCCTCTAGATTTGTATTTCCAACTCCTTGGGTAACCTCAATAATCTCTTCATCTTCTACTTCAGATCTAGACTCCTTAGGATCATATTCATCAAACACTACATGGGTTGTTTCTTCCACCACCAAAGTCCTCTTATTGAACACCCTAAAGGATTTCCCCACACTAGAATATCCTAAGAACACTCCTTCATCAGATTTGGGGTCAAACTTCCCTAAGGGTGATTTCCCGTTGTTCAGAATGAAAACCTTACAGCCAAAGACATGGAGGTGGGACAGGTTTGGAGTTCTACCCTTGATAATCTCATAAGGTGTCTTGTTCAGTTTTGACCTCACATTCACCCTATTCAGCACATAACAGGCAGTGTTCACCGCTTCAGTCCAAAAGTATTTAGGAAGTAAATACTCAACAAGCATGGCTCTAGCGGCTTCCACTAAGGTCCTGTTCTTCCTTTCATCTACCCCGTTCTGCTGAGGGGTCCTAGGAGCTGAAAAGTTGTGACTAATCCCTTGCTCCTCACAAAAACTTCCAAATCTTTCATTTTCAAACTCCCCTCCGTGATCACTATGGATGGTAATAATCTCACATCCTAAGTTCTTCTGAATCCAAGTAGAGAAAGATCTAAACTCATCAAATGACTCAGATTTATGTGACAAGAATTTAGCCCAGGTGAACCTCGAATAATCATCTACAATCACAAACCCATAGACTCTCCCCCCTAAGCTGCAGTGCTAATGGGTCCAAAGAGGTCCATGTGAAGAACTTCTAAAGGTCTAGAGGTGATAATGTCCTTAACAGAGTGAAAGGAGGACTAGACTTGCTTCCCCAACTGACAGGCCTCACACAGGTGATCCTTAGTGAACTTAAGCTTAGGTACACCTCTAACTAAGTCCTTTTGGGTGACTCTCCTAAGGGTTTTCATACTGACATGACACAATCTCCTATGCCACAACCAAGACTCATCAGCAGTAGTTTTTAAGCAAATTGAATTTTCAGTTTTAATGCAAGTTACATCCAGCTTGTAGACATTGTTAATCTTTTGCCCCTGCAAAACAACTTTATCATTTAAGCTTAAAATGCAGCAAGTGGGCAGGAATTTGATGCAGTATCCTTTGTCACAAAGCTGACTGATGCTCAGCAGGTTATGTTTCAGTCCATCTACAAGTAAAATATTATCAATCATAAAATTCTTTGAATCACCAATTATACCTGAGCCTACCACCCTCCTGGTGGTGTTATCTCCAAGTGTAACCTTGCCTCCAGCCCTGGCCTCCAGCGAAGTGAACTGATTTGTATCTCCAGTCATGTGTCTTGAACATCCGCTGTCCAGGTACCACATGCTCTCACGAGGTCTTATGTGAGAGCACACCTACAAAATCATTAAACATCAGTCTTAAGAACCCAAACAGGTTTGGGTTCCTTCTTATGAAAAGAAGAATGCAATACATGCATGCTGTGCTGTGAAACAGGTAGTTTGGGTCTCCACACCCAATGTGTACTACGGTAAACAGTGCAGGTGTGGAAAATGTATCCTAACATGCCACATGAATGACATTTAACACCAGGAAAAGGATTAACTAAACGTCATGAGTGATAGTGCCTCTTCCTAGATGTATATGAAACATGTTTTGATGAACTTGCAATGTATTTTTCAAAAGGTAGTGGTGCATAAAACTATTCAAAGGTAGGCGGTGTTTTGTTCTTTTCAAAAGCATTGATTTTCACTTGCAAAAATTCATTCTCTTTCTTTAAACTTGCAATTTCAAATTTCAAAACATCATTGCTACTCTCCACTTCACATGCCAGATTGTCTAATTCTTTAAAAGCTTTTTCTAAATCAATATGCGTGGTTTTCAAAGAATCATGCTCAGTAACTAAATCAGAATATTTTTTATTCAATTCATCAAACTCATCAAGTAAAGACATATGATTGCAATCAAGTGTGGAATGATCTTTAACTATCAAATCATGCTCTTTTTGTAAATTTAGAAGTTCTAGTTTCAAGCTAGCATGAGTTTTCTTAAGCTTTCTATACGATGTATGAATTTTTTCAGAAACTTCAAATAACTGATCGTAAGTAAGCTCACATACCTCTTCCTGGTCAGTCTGACCAAGGTGATCATCAGCCATCAGACACAAATTTGTTTCCTCCTCTTTAGCTTCAGTCTCAGAAGAGTCGGATGCAGAATCTGCCCAGAACGCCTTCTGAATCCGCTTCTTATCCTTTCTGAACTTTGGTTTCTCCTCACCCTTCTCCTTGCTTGGGTGAGCCTTGAGTGTAGGATAATTCGCCTTTATGTATCCTGGCTTCCTGCATTCAAAACAAACAGATTTAGATGAACCTTTAAAGTTTCTACTGGTCTTACCTTTATTCCACTTTTGAAAGTTTTTATTCTTCTTCCTTATAAAGCTCTTGAATTGCCTTGTGATTAAGGCAACATCATCGCTATCAGACCCGGAAGTGCTAGCATTTGAATCTTTGGCCTTTAGTGCCACTGTCTTCTCCTTCTTGCGTTCACCTGCATCAAGTTGCCTTTGGTTCACCCCTTGCTCATAAGCAATGAGTGATCCAAGTAAGCTGTCAATAGAGTAAGTATTTAAATCTTTAGATTCAATGATTGCAGTAATTTTAGCATCGTATGAAGAAGGCAAATATCTAAGAATTTTATTCACTCTTTCGTAGTTAGTAAGTTCTCTACCTAAAGCATGCAAAGAGGTAACAATCTGAGTGAACCTTGTGTACATTTCTGAAATAGTCTCAATAGGTTTCATGCGAAAAAGTTCGCAATCATGTAACAAGATGTTTAACCTAGACTGTTTGACTTCAGTTATACCTTCATATGTTATGCATAATCTATCCCAGATTTTCTTTCCCGTTGTACAAGTAGAAACACACATATAGTCTTCAGATTTTAAAGCACAAAAGAAACAGTTCAAACATTTTGCATTTAACTGTGCTAAGTCACGATCATCAAAAGTCCAATCTGTAAATGGGAGTTTAGTTTTAATACCATTAACAAGTCTATGTGGTGCTTCATAGCCATCCTTAACTAACATCCACATACGATAACCAATAGATTGCAGAAAAGTAGATATGCGTGTTTTCCAAAAATCAAAAGGAATGTTATCAAACAACGGTGGTCTTATAATAGAATAACCTTCAGTAGTATTACAATTACCAAAGTTAACCATGGATCAAATTCAAAAGTTTTTCAAAACTAGATTTTATGAATCCCGCTCTGATACCACTTGAAAGTTTGATAGGGATGTTAAGCCCTAGTGAACTAGTCCCGAGGCTAACCAAGAGGGGGGGGGGGTGAATTGGTTATTTTAAAAAATTTCACAATAATAATAAAAAATCTTTTCGATACTTAGCAGCGGAAACAATTAAACAAGAACGAAAAGATCAATCTCAGATATTCACCCACGCAGTTAATACCAAAAAGTAAAGTGCAGAACTGAATCAGAAGAGCAAACCAGATTTTATAATGGTTCGGTCAACTTGACCTACGTCTACTCCCCGGAGTCTCCCCTCCGGGTATTGCACTAAACAAAAAGTGTCTCTCCTTTTGCTCCCACAGCAAGGCGGAGAAGTCTGTACAAGACCTCCTTTTCACCACACGGTGGGGCAGAGAACCTGACCTCCTTTTGCTTCCTCTTGAAGCAGGCAGAGAACCTTTGAACTCCTTTTGCTTCCACCTGAAGCGGGCTAAGAACCCCTGGATCTTCTTGCGAACGATCCTCCCACGACGAACACCAACTAGACGAAAGACGACGAGCGGAGAAGACAACTCTGATCCGTGCTTGGAGCAACCTTAGTGAATCTCTCACTAACTCCCCCTCACAAGATTCTCTCTCTCTCCCAAACTCTCTCTCTAGGGTTTCTCTGGAAAGGAAGGTGGCAAAAGATCTTCTTTATTCTTTGAAAAAGATCTTTTATATAAGGGCTTAAAATTTGCCCTAAATCTCAACTAGTCGGCCAAGATCGTCCAGGACGATCGATATATTATCCTGTACGATCAGTTCAAATTCAGCTGTTTCATCCTGGACGATCTGGCTCTTCTGGACGATCAGTACAAAAAGTTATTCATATCGTCCCATACGATCCTGCGATCGTCCGGGACGATTAGTGTAAATCAAGGAATATCGTCCAGGAGACTGTTCGGGTCGTCCAGAGAAACTTGTGCTGGACGACTAAAAAATGACTTGATCGTACAGGATGATACGAGTATCGTCCTGTACGATTAGTTCAAAAAGTGCCAAAATCGTCCTGTACACAGATCGGGTCATACAACTGAAATGCACTAGACGATCCTGATCGTCCAGGACGATCCTGCGATCGTCCAGGACGATTTGATCGTATCAATTAAATATTAATTGCTTTTCTTAACTACCAGATTAATTTAGGCATGATTGTACTGGATCGTCCAGGACGATACATGTATCGTCCAGGATGATCAGATCAAATATCTTAAAATAAAACTTACCTAACTTGATCTGGCGGCTGAGAATTTCTGATTTGAGCCTATCATCCCGTACAATGTAGATATCGTCTAGGACGATTGACTTAATCAGACGCACTTAACTTGGTTGCCCTAATTAGGGTTTCTATTTTTACTGGATCGTCTAGGATGATATGAATATTATCTAGGACGATCTGAACAAAAAATGAACAGAAACTCTAATTCACTCAAGCTCTCCCCCTGAGTGTGTGTGTGCAAGGTTACTTAGCTAGGGGATCAGTTACATTATAATTGATTCAATAACATGAAAAAACAGTACATTGGACACACTTGGACCCGATCTTGAGTTGGCTTGAGCGGCTCGTGATCGTTTGTGCCTGAAACGGGTTAGCCAAGCAAAACACACCAGAAACATGTTTGTCATCATCAAAATCGTATTTGCAATAATATGTCTGATGATTTTGATAAATACATTATTCCATGCATAATCTATCTGGTAAGTTTGTAATTGTAATTTTCCATGTTTTAATATAATTTGTAGACGATGCTTTTTATGTTTTGTTGTTTGGTATTGGCCATTATGCTTAATTATGATTGGCATTAGCCTTAGTTGAATAGGGGCCAGCTTTAGGAAACCTCATCATTCATTCATTATTGCTGAGTATGTTAACTTTATTTTACACAATTTTTTTCTTCATAACTTTTAGCCATGTTAGCTTTGGTTTATCCCTTTAACTTATCCTTCTAGAGTAGTTTAATTAGTTTAATTGGCGCATCTTCTATTATTTGTTTTACTTGCCCAAATGACTTAAGTTTATTTGCAGAATTTTTATTCTAATCATTTCTAAACATATTTTTCTTAGTTTTACTATGCATCCATTTTAACATTCTCACTTCTAATAGCATAATTTATCTTATCGTAATTTTGTAAAATTATTTTTAGGTCTATTGTAATATATTATTGTATGATGATCTTGAGGAACTTTTCTCATTTTAAATTCCTCGCATAAACTCTAGAAGTTTTATCAGTGTACTCTTATTTAAATTCCCATTATACTATCTATAAGAGATTCATGATGCTTAAAATTATGCATGTCAGTATAACTTGATGTTATAGTAGTATTTACTAATTATTTATTTCATAAGCATTGAAATTATATATTACACATTCTTTATTTGATTAAGAAACTTTATTTTCTAATTTTGTTCCTCCATTATTCTGTTTATTTATGATGATGTTTCGCCTATTGGAATTATTCCATTTGCAAAAGGCATGCATCAAATTACTTCACGTTTAATATACTTTGAAAGCTCCTTTATAACTAGTTTAAAATATGCGGGTTTAATGTTCATCCTTTATGAAGTCTTATTATCTGGAAATTATTCATCACTAGCCACTATTTGTGATGTGATTTAATTTTCTAGCTTACATGGTTAACATGAATTTGTCACAACCTGTTCTCCTAAATCACACCACATTACTTCTTGTGGTACTTTATCGTATTTTTTCTCAAGATCATTAAAAATCATATGATTACCATATCTTTTCCTCATATATTTTTCATTATTTCCTTACTAAAAAAATAATTTTCATTATAGTGAACCTAATGTTAAATGAATTTTTATGTCAATGTATTTTCCCCATTATCCTTTTATAACTTAGTCATAAGACTACGAGTTTGCATGCCTTATGATTAGTTTTAAATACTTTGTATTGAAGTGTTTCTTATAATTATTTTATTTATATAATTTTTAAGACTGCAATGAAAATATTCGTTAAATATCACTACAATAATTATCTGCACTCTTCAAATTTTAATATGGAACTCATGAGCTAAAATTTTTTCTTCATGCATTTTTAAACAAATAATCTAATCCCCCTAATTGGATCAATTATAGTATGCATCATAGTTCTCCTAACTTCACTTTTATTGCATTGAACTTGATCATTGTCTTTGGATATCCTATTTCATGTCTTTTATATTATAAAATTTTTTGAAGTACATCCAATTAAATTAATAATAATATGTTTTTATCTTTTTCACTTCCAATAAATAAAAATTTTAGCTTTTGATAACTATTATAAAGGTATGTTAGTAGCAATTTTTCACTATTTTGCTTTTCAAATTGTTGTCATACTTTTGTTTTGCTACAAATTTCTTACTTTTTTTTTCTGGCATTTTGTGGTGAACTTTTTTATAGAGCCAAATCTGCTTTGAGTATGGCAGTTGTAAAAAGCTGCTAAAAAATTATTTTATAATTTTTTGAAAAAGAAATATATTTATGATACTCCGAAGAATTTTCAAAGTAGGCTTTCTGATGTAGGACTGCAAAGCGTTGTAATGAATAAATTAGATCTTGCATGATTTTAAAGAGCATAACAATTAAAGTTAGTAGTTAATTAAAACAACAAAATAAAACATAAGAAGGGTCACGTTCGTTTAGGCCAAATTACATTAGAGATTTGAACTATTGCAAGTAATATAGAAAGTCAAGACATGAGAATTTAGTAGATTTTCAATAAAGATCCCTTCTCTAATAATGAGAATAGTACATAGAAAGTTAACTCAAATCCTACATTTACTAAGAAGTGGAGATTAGCGAAACATGATCCTTTGCGGTTCCATCATCACCTTATAAGGTTAGTGAAATCAAAAGATAAATGAACAAGGGTCGAAGTTCACCCTTATTGAGAACCGAAAGTGATGTACCACTGGGCGTCGCCTAGTTGTTCGTCAATGGCTTCCATAAGCGAATCCAGGAGGCACTCCATGTATTGTTCAATCATATGATCAAAGTTCAGATTGACGTCAAAGAAGGTGGAGTGGAGGATGAGAAGGACACCTTGTTCGTCGTAGGCGTAGCCGAAGTCAATTTTCGGATCCATGCATTGATCTTGCGTGATTGGGACGAGGAGTGAATTCCCTTCTTGCGGTCCTTGTTGGTTCCCCTTGAGATAAAGAAGTTTCTCTCCAAAATCCAAGTGAAAAGAAGGGGAGAGGGTGGTCGGCCAAGGTGGAGAAGCTTTGGGGAATTTTGGTTCAGGTTTGGGAGATTTAAGCTTAAGATTTGGGAGGGGGTTTGGAGGGAATTGCTGAAATTAATTTCCTAGGTTTGGAAATAATTTAAATAGAAAAGAGTAGAGAGAGGGGGGTGGGCGTGTAGGATAGGATGGCATTGGGATTTAGTTCCAAAGGAGGGGAGTAGTGTTTGGAAAGAATTAAGGAGGTGGGGCCATGTAGGGGCCGGCGGCTTCAATGGGCTAGGATTTGATTGGGGAGGTTGATTTGGATTGCTAATTTGGGATTTAGAAATTAGGAAAGTGTTAATTAAATCCCAATTGATTTGAAATTCAAATAGGATTTAATTTAGAAACTTTCCTAAAATAGGATTTCATAATTTAGGAAACAATTCAAGTTCAAATTGGATTTGAATATGAATTAATTAGATTGCCTAAATTAGAAAAATCAAATTGGAAAGGTTTGAATGTGGGAGTCAAAGGGGCGGCGGCAGGATTTGGGTAGGGAGGCCAGCGGCTAGTTTGGGTTATCCGCCGGTTTTGGGTGAGGGTGAGAGTGGCGTTCGGTTGGGAGATGGGGGGTAGGGAATGGTGGAGGGTGAGGGGCCGGCGGGTTAGATGAGGTGGGGGGTTGGGCCGTGGGAGGAGGGAAAGGGTGGAGCCGGCGGTGGAGGGGAGGAGGGGAAGGTATATAAAATAAGACCAAGAACCTGACTCTTCTAGGTTTGTGGGTGGTGCGTTGGTCTCCCTCTCTTAGGGATCTTCCTCCTTAGCTCTCAAACTCTTTCAACACCATGGAATGCAGAAATTTCTTCATCATAATTCATTAATTTTCAAAGGGAAACATAAGGGCTATAAATAGCCTCGCACAAAGGACTCAAAAATAAGAAAGACAAAAATGCTCTCAGGGCCTACATAAGACCTCCCTTAAGTAAGGGGTAAAAATGAAAAATAACTACAACATAATAAAAGACACATAACATAATAATAAAAGAAAGCAAATATATGGAATGACTCAAAAATACATCGACTCGATCGTGGCCGTAGATCATTTGCCACGTCGCTGATAAACCTTCAATGATCTAATGTCCCCATCACTTTCCCCACAATTCTACAACTACCTTTACAAAAAGCTATAGCTACCCCAAGTAAATCCTATGTCTTAGCAGTACTTATTCTTACCCTTTATTTGTAAGCATATTAGTTCGCTTAAATGTATATTTTATTTTTCTACTTAACCATCAATTCTTTTTTTCTCCTCCTTTTACATGAGATATATTTGAACTCTTTTAGAACTTCTATAGAGGACATGGTACAACTTTCTATCTCATTCCACATTGAGGTTGGTCAGTCATAAGATTCTGATTTATGTTTGGGCCAGTCATAAGATTCGAATTTACCTTTCATATTTACATGTCTCAAATGATTAATAATTTCTCACTTTTAAAGTTCATTAACTTATTATATGATAGCTTTTTTAGTTAATAATTTTTTGTAGCTTTATTTGTTATCCATTAATCATTACTAGTGTATAGGAAAACTTCTCGATTTATCTTAAATTTATCTCATGTGAATTTTTGTCCAACCTGGCAAAAGAAAATCTTATTGATTTCCTATTTCATGATCATATGTTATTGTAACATTAAAATCAACTTTTTCCATAAAATTTCTATCTCCTATTCTATAGCCATGATTGACATCTCTCCTAACCATCCAATGTGAACTTGTATCTAGTTAAGTGTCCACCAATAATTATTTTTTCCTTATATGTACATTAGTAACTCATTCATATCTTTCATAGCACATTTCTTGAGCAATCGTCTAATCCAATTTGAGGAGCATAAGCAAATATCATATTTGTAATAACAACAATAATATCAAGCCTTTATCCCACTATATGGGGTCGGCTACATGAATCCTTTTTCTCTGTTGTGTCCTGTTAAAAGTCTAATTCTCGTTTAAATCTAAGGAAAAAAAAGGTAATTTCTAATATTTTCTAACAAGTCTTTTTATTTCTTCCTCTACCTATTTTAATATAGGCCAAATCTAATATATAGACTCTTCTAACTAGGTCATTGTAAGCATGACGCTCTATGTAGCCAAACTATCTAAGGTAACTCTCTAATCTTATCTGTCACTGGAGGTAATCCAACCTTTTCTCGTATATGTACCTTTTACATTTTTTTTTCTCTAAGAGTAAAACCACTCATCCACCTGAGCGTTCTCATCTTTGCAACACTTAATTTTATGCTTCTCTTTTAATGGTCAACATTCTGCACCATAAAGCGTTGCTAGTCATTTATAAGACATAAATAATAATTTTTCTCATAGGAATGTCCTACATTTTTTATATTCACCATCAAATTTCTATTTTTCTAATTTCTATGCATTACCATCTTTACCTTATTACTATTTTTAGCCTTTACAATATACAGTTAATTGTAACATTTGCCATTGTCTTTGTCTTTCCCCTCTCACTTTATTTGCTTATAAACATGCAATATTAGTTCTTTATTTATCATATTAACTAATTATTGAAAATTTCTATTACATCCATAAGTGTTTGATCAATATTAGTGGGTTCAATCATTGAAATAAACGCTGAATGATTTACCTCTTTCCTTAAACCATGCCTAGTCTTAACTCCTTCACTTGGGTCTCCTAAAATCAACTCTTTAGGATGACTCTTGGGATAATTCAAATTCTCTAGGCAAACTTTTCTCTTCTTGAATTTCAACGCTTTCTTTCACTTTTACATTTTCAAGTCCTTGGGTTGTTTCTACAACATCATCTTCCTCTAACTTAGACCCTCCACTATTATCAGATTCATAAAAAAACAACATGAGTGGTCTCCTCAACTACTAATGTCCTTCTATTAAAAATTCTATAGGATTTTCCAACACTTGAATATCATAGAAAAATTCCTTCATCAGATTTAGGATCAAATTTTCCTAAGAGAGTTTTTTCATTATTGTATATGAACACCTTACATCCAAAAACATTTAGGTGTGAGAGGTTGGGGATCCTACCTTTAAGAAGTTCATAGGATGTCTTGTTTAATTTTGATCTAATGTTCACCCTATTCAACACATAACATGCGGTGCTAACTGCTTCAGCCCAAAAGTATCTTGGAAGTAAATACTCTGCCAACATGGCTCTAGCAGTTTCAACCAATGTCCTATTCTTTCTCTCAACTACTCCATTCTGTTGAGGTGTCCTAAAAGCTGAGAAGTTATGAACTATCCCATGAGATTTGCAAAAATCATCAAACAACTCATTTTCAAATTCTCCCCCATTAACAATTTCTAGACCTAGTTTTCTCTGAATCCAAGTGGCAAAATCTCTAAACTCCTCAAATGATTCACTTTTATGATACAAAAATCTAATCCATGTGAATCTTGAATAATCATCCACAATTACATACCCAAATCTCTTTCCTCCTAGACTTAAGGTACTAACAGGTCCAAATAGATATATGTGTAGGATTTCTAAGGGCTTGCTAGTTCTAACCTCCTTGATTGAACTAAAAGAGGATCTGACTTATTTTCCTAATTGACATGCATCACACAAGTGATCTTTTGTAAAGCCAAGTTTGGGTACTCCTCGGACTAACTCTTTTTGGGTGATTTTCCTAAGTTGCTTTGTCATCAAGGTAATGCCCTCTTCATCCTCAGGTAGTGACTAATCACTATCTGAATCATCCACCTTCAAAGCTATGTTCTTCTTCTTTCGCTTGTCTCCTGCATCAATCCGTCTTTGAGTCATAGATTGCTCGTAAGCAATTAGTGATCCAAGAAGATTGTCAATAGAATAGACATTTAAATCTTTTGATTCAGTTATAGCAGTTATCTTTGCATCATAAGCAGTAGGTAAGCAATGAAGTATCTTATTAACTTTTTTTGCATTCGTTAATTCCCTACCTAAGGCATGCAATGAAGTGGCTATATGTGTAAAGCGTGTATATATGTCTGAGATTGATTCATTCGATTACATGCGAAATAGTTCATAGTCGTACAAAAGAATGTTTAACTTAATTTGCTTCACTTTGTACCTTCATAAGTAACGCAAAGCCTATCCCAAATTTCTTTTCCTGATTTACAAGTAGAAACACGCATGTAGTCTTCCGATTTTAAAGTACAAAAGAAACTATTCAAACACTTAGCATTCAGTTGAGCTAAATCACGTTCTTCTATAGTCCATTCAGCAAAAGGTGTTTGAACTCTAATTTCTTCTACAATTCTAGTGGGTTTAGTATAACCTTCTTGTACTAACATCCACATGCGATAATCAAGAGATTGTAGAAATGTAGACATGTGAGTTTTCCAAAAATCAAATGGGATATTATCAAACAAAGGTGGTCTAGTGATCGAGTAACCTTCTAAAGTGTTTTGATTTTCAAAATTAGCCATGATCGAATTTCAAAAAGTAGTTTAAACAGTAATTTTTGAAATAATCTCTGATACCACTTGAAAGTTCGAATAGGTTATTAGGCCTATTGCTTACGTCCCTATGCTAACCAAGAGGGGGGTGAATTGGTCCTTTTAAAAATTTCTCTTGGAAGTTTGAAAAACTTTTTTGTTAAAAAACTTGTGCAAATCGTACAGTATGATTTACCTTCGTATAGTATGAACATAGTGATTTTTAATGCTTTCTTCAATCTCAGAAATTCAACCACAGAAAAATAAAATGCATAAAAGTAACAATGCGAAAAAGTAAAAAGTCAGAACAGAAAACACCAGAATTTATAGTGGTTCGGTCAAACACGACCTACATCCACTCCCTAGAGACTCCTCTAGGTATTGCACTAAACTCAAGTGACTCTCCTTTTGTGCCCACAGCAAGGCGGAGAAGCCTTTACAAACTCTCTTCCACCAACCCGGTGTAGTAGAGAACCGTTGTCCTTTTTCACTCTCTAAGTGACGACAGAGAATCGATCATCTTTTTTCACCCTCCAAGTGACGGCAGAGAACCAAGCGTCCTCTTTCACCCTCATGGTGATGGCAGAGAACCAAGCATCCTTTTTCACCCTCTGGGTGACGGTAGAGAACTGGACCTTCTTCAAAGATCTTCTCTCTTGAAGTACAAATAATGAATTCCTCATTCTTGGATAACCTTGTGAATCCCCTCACAATTTTCACTCCAACGATCTCACACAACTCACTCCCAAACACTCTCCTTTATCACTCTCCCTTCCACTCTCAAGAAGAAATTCATAGAAGCATCTTCCTACAAGTCAGTTTAAAGATCCTTAAGTACTAAGGACAAGAAAAACCATCCAAAAATTGAATTTTTCAAGTTTCACACGTCCCGATCGTCCCGTACGATCGATCTTCGTATTGTACGAATAGTTCAAATCACTGAACGATTCGCCCAGTACGATCCTATATGAATCAAAGTCAGAGCCGTTTGTACCTCAAAACCTTATATACGAATTATATTTCGTACTATACAAATAGTTCAAAAAATGAACGATTCATCCCGTACGATCCAGTACGAACCTAATTCAGAGCCGTTCGTAAAACCTTATATATGAACTATATTTCGTACTGTATTAACTAAACTTAAAAAAAATTTCAAGACAAATAGGTTCATTGTGGAGAACATATAATATAGATCATCCCATACAATACCATATTATACTGAACGATGTGTATTAAAATATAACTTTTTTACTCCCCCATTGTGTGTGTGCATAGTTATCCAACTTACAATCACACTCTTTCAGACTCAAGAAAAATAAGAAATACAGACTTCACTTTTAGTAAACATTAACAAATGACTTTGAAGTCTTCAGTAATTTGGAGTATAAATATCCTGAAAAATATATTAGTACACATAAAAAGAAACTCCAATATATGTTAGGAGAAGGATAAAATAAATAATAAGCTTTTGTAATCATAAAAAATAATTTATATCAGATTTTTCTTGAACGAACAGATTTACACAAATCATAATAATGTGCTAAATAGGGTGAATGTTAGAGCTAATCTGAATAAGACACCTTATGAGATCATTAAGGATAGAACTCCAAACCTGTCCCACCTCCATGTCTTTGGCTGTAAGGTTTTCATTCTGAATAATGATAAATCATCCTTAGGAAAATTTGACCCCAAATCTGATGAAGGAGTATTCTTAGGCTATTCTAGTATGGGGAAATCCTTTAGGGTGTTTAATAAGAGGACATTGGTGGTGGAGGAGACAACTCATGTGGTGTTTGATGAATCTGATCCTAAGGAGATTAGAGTTGAGGAAGAAGAAGATGTAGGAGAGATTACCCAAGGAGTTGAAAATATAAATCTGGAGGAAAGGGTAGAGCCTCAAAATACTTTGCCTAAAGATTGAAAATATTCTTCGAGTCATCCTAAAGAACTGATCTTAGGAGACCGTTCTAAAGGTGATAGAACTAGGCATGGACTTAGGAAGGAAGTAAACCATTCTGCCTTTATATCAATAACTGAACCCACAAACATCAATCAAAACCTTTCTGATGAGTTTTGGATCTTAGCTATGTAGGAGGAATTGAATCAATTTATAAGAAACGATGTTTGGGAGTTAGTAGAAAGACCTAGGAATCAAAGTGTAGTGGGAACCAAGTGAGTCTTTAAGAATAAGATGAATGATTCTGGTGTGGTGGTTAGGAATAAGGCAAGATTGGTGGCTAAGGGATACAATTAAATTGAAGGGATTGATTTTGGGGAGACCTTTGTCCCTGTAGCTAGATTGGAAGCCATTAGGGTGCTACTAGCCTTTGTCTGTTATAAGGGATTTAAGCTGTTTCAAATGGATATCAAGAGTGTATTATAAATGTGGTAACAAAAGAGGATATTTTTTGTAGAATAACCCCCAGGTTTTGAGAGTTTTTAATATCCAAATCATATTTATAAATTAAAAAAGGCCTTATATGGATTGAAACAGGCACCCAAAGTTTGGTATGAGAGGCTTAGCACATTCATGTTAGATAGAGAGTTTGTTAAGGGGAGCGTAGACACCACCCTTTTTCTGAGGAGAGTAGGGGATGATTTACTCATTGTCCAGATCTATATTGATGATATACTTTTTTGATCTTCTAATAAAAATTTATGTGATTATTTTTTTAAGATAATGAGTAAGGAGTTTGAGATGAGTATGATGGGAGAATTGTCCTACTTTTTGGGATTTAGCATAAGATAAATGGATGATGGAACCTTTCTCAATCAATCTAAATACACTAAGGATATTTTGAAGAAATATGAAATTGACTAAGTCATGCTAATCAACACTCCCATGAGCTCCTCTATTCAGTTAGATAAGGATTCAAATGAAAAATCTGTTAATAAAAAGAAGTTTAGGGGAATAATTGGATCACTTCTTTACCTGACTGCTAGCCGACCTGATATTTTGTTTAGTGTTTATCTTTGTGCTAGGTTTCGAGCTGATCCTAAAGAGTCCCACCTGACTGCTGTTAAGAGAATTCTTAGATATCTTTTAGGGACCCCAAACCTAGGAATCTGGTACCCTAGGCACAACACTTCTTTTGAGATTATTGGATATTCTAATTTTGACTTTACAGTATGAAGGGTGGATAGAAAGAGCACTTCTGAAACTTGCCAATTCATAGGACAATCTTTAGTGTCCTGGTCTAGTAGAAAATAGAACTCAGTTGCACTTTCCACTACTGAAGCTGAGTACATTGCCTTAAGAAGTTGTGTGGCCCAAGTCCTTTGGTTGAAGCAACAAGTTTTAGATTTAGGATTACCTGTTGACACAATTTCTATTCTGTGTGATAATACTAGTGTCATCTGTATTTCTAAGAATCCAATCCAACATTCTAGAACCAAACACATTGATATAAGACATCACTTTATTAGGGACCATATTACAAAAGGGGATATTGAGCTACATCATGTAGCAATTGAAAATCAGCTGGCTGACATATTTATTAAACCACTGGCCTTTGACTCATTCAGCATTTTGAGGACCAGATTGGGTGTGATTAACATAAATGCATGATTCTGATGACTGATGATTTCTGAGTTTGATTATTTCCTTTTGTTTTTATTAGTCTTTTGATTTGATTATCTATTTCCTATTTTATTTTTTTTCACTACTGATTTCCTTCTATTGTTTATTGTTTTTCTGATTTGAGTATTTATTTTGATGTGATTTTCTACTTATTTTTGATTTACTATTTTATTCTTTTCAAAATCAGATCACTGCTCACTACTGCTAATAAACTGGATTCTTTAACGATTATGAAAAGAAGCAAGCTTACAAAAGATGCGCAAAGAGCGCCAAAATTAAAAGAGGCACAAAATGAGCTCAAAGCTAAAAAGATGCGCAATGTCGCCAAACTAAAAAGATACACAAAGTGTATCAAAAGTAAGAAAATGCGCAAAGCGCCAAACAAATTGAAAAAGAGGCACAAAATAAGCCCATAAAGAAATAAGCTTTCTTCTCTTTCAGATCTTTAAATATCCTAGATAAATCCATGCGCCACTTAATATTTTCAAAAGCTTGAGATGAAAAATCATGATTTTTGATTCCTTACTTTGTAATACTATTATATCATATATTTTTTTGGAATGAGGCTTGGAAGGATCTCTTTTCGAATCTAATTTCTTTTTGTTTGAATTAGACTTTTGTTTAAAAGGAGTTTGAACCTGTAAGGTGTCCGAGGTAGGAGTTACGAAAGTTAATTTTTCAACTTTTGTAGATTTCAGCGTTGTCGATCTTCTTCTTATTAGTTTTTGGATTAAAAATCAAGGGAAAATTTTGATTTACTGGAGCTGATCGATTAAAAAAAAAAATATTAGTTTTTAGTTTTATTTTCTCATTTCTATTTTTATTTACACTTTTTTTATTTTTTTCTTTTTTTTATTGTGTTGTTTTGTCTATTCCTCCTCCTTTTTATTATGTCAAAAGGGGGAGTTGATTTTTTGGGTTACTAGTAGTTTCTTTTACTATTTTTATGTTGTAATTATTTCCTTTATTGTATTGAGTGTCACTGTTTGTCAATGTTTTAGTGAAATTTGAAATGAAAAATCTTTTCTCGTATGTGCATTGATTACTCCGGTCTATTTTATTTGAAACTACTGAATAAATGTTTGCCATAATAAAAAAGGGGGAGATTGTTACAAATATGGATTTAGGGATTACAATTTTGATGATAACAAATATTTTTATGCTCTGTTTGGTTAACTAATATTTCAGGTACAAAAGATCAAATGCAACTCCAGCCAACTCAAGATCGGGTCTGTGTGTGTCTAAGTTATAATTTTTACCTTTCTTGAGTCAAATATAATACAAGTGATCCCCTATCTAAGTAACCTTGCACACACACACTCAGGGGGAGAGTTTTTAGTGAGTTAGAGTCTCTATTTTCAAGTTTTATTCATATCGTCCTAGATGATCCAATGAAAATAGAAACCTTAATAAGGGCGACCAGGTTAAGTCGGTTTGATTAAGCGTATCGTCCTGGACGATACACATATCGTACAGGATGATAGGCTCAAATCAAAAATTCTCAGCCGTCAGATCAAGTTAGCCAAGTTTTTATTTTTAGTGATTTGGTCTAATCGTCCTGGACAATCCATTACAATCATGCCTAAATTAGTCTGGTGATTAAGGAAAGAAATTAATTTTTAATTTATACGATCATATCATCCTAGACGATCGCAATATTGTACAGGAGGATATGTGTAAAATCCTGACCGTCCAGACCATTTCACCTGGACAACCCGCACGATCTTCTGGACGATATGCCCGAGTTTGAACTAATCGTACGGGATGATACAGATATCATCCCGGACGATCAAGTCATTTTAAATCATACAGAACATTTTGTACAAGTCGATCCGAACTATGTCAGGATGATTTTGTCTTTTTTGAACCAATCATACAGGATGATATGTATATCATCTCGGATTATTCAGTCATTTTGAGATCGTCCAGCACAAGTTCCCCTGGACGACCAGAGCAGTTTTCTGGATGAAATTCTTGATTTATACTAATCATCTCAGATGATCTGAACAAATATTTGTTCTAATCGTCCAGAGAAGCCTGATCATCCAGACTGAAACATATGATTTTGAACTGATCGTACAGGACGATCGACCGATCGTCCTGGACGATATTTGACGACTAGTTGAGATTTAGGGCAATTTTTGAGCCCTCCTTTTTAAGATCTTTTTCTTTCAACAAGAAAAATCTTTTGCAACTTTCCTTTTGAGAGAAAGCCTTGAGAGAGAGAGGATCTTGTGAGGGGGAGTTTGTGAGAGATTCACAAAGGTTACTCCAAGCAAGGATCTGAGTCATCTTCTCCGGTCATTATCTCTTATCTTATCAGTATTTTTTTGTGGGAGGATAGTCTGCAAGAAGATCGAGGTTCTCTGCCTGCTTCAGGAGGAAGCGAAAGGAGTCTGAGTTCTTTGCCTACTTCAAAAGGAAGCAAAAAGAGTTCAGGTTCTGTGCCTGCTTCAGGAGGAAGCGAAAGGAGTTCAGGTTCTCTGCCTCACCGGGTTGGAGGAAAGCAGGTTTTATACAGGCTTCTCCACCTTATTGTGGGAGCAAAAGGAGAGTCACTTAGTGTTAGTGCAATACCCGGAGGAGAGGCTCCGGGGAGTGGACGTAGGTCAAGTTGACTAAATCACTATAAAATCTGGTGTGTTCTTTCTAATTATTTTATGCACTTACTTTACTGTTGATGATTGTGTGATTGTGATTATTTTTCCTTGATCATCTTTGAACATCTGCAAATCATCACAAAACTGTAATTGTTATAAAACATTCAAAAAGATTTTTTTCTAAATCGTTGTTTGTCCACGAATTTTTAATATAACCAATTCACCCTCCCCCTCTTGGTTAGCCTCAGGACTAGTTTACAAGGGCTTAACATCCTTTTCGAACTTTTATTTTTAAAAGCTTTTACTATGTTGCACCGATGCAGATAAGGCAACATGGATACAATACGATACGGATACATGACACGTCAATTCTTAAAAATATAGGATATAGGTATGACATGGACTTGATATTATAATTTATAAATCATACATAGCAATTAGAAAGCAATCATAATATAATATCTAAAATGACAAAAAAATGAAATCAACATCATTTGTAGCCTTATAGCTTATAATATCAAAATAAAGTAAGCATTAAATGTCTAGTAACTCCTTTTTCCTTTCATACTCATTTGGTTGGTTCGAGCAACTTCTCAATGTTAGCCATCTCTCTTTTCGTCATTTTTTTAGAATTTTTTTCATTTTTCAACGCGATAGTCGTATCCAATATGCGTGTCAATTTGAAATTATATATTATTTTAATTGGATACGACTTTTCCATACCCGACACGTATCGATCGTATCGGAGGCATATCCATGTCCAACACATATCCGATACAACATGCCTACATAAATAGATGTATCAGTGCAATATAAGCTTTTTAGTATTGATTCTCCGTTAGAAATTTCTATTCTCTCTAACAAAATTTTTAAATCTACCTCCTACAAACAAGCAAGGAATAACCAAACTAAGCCTTATTTTGGCAAACCAACCAAATAACCAATTATACATATATAAAAGAAAGCTCTTTCGCAAGCCATCAGATCGAATGCAAGTTGATCCATTGCCGTTTGATCTTGCTCCATTTCTATCTTCATAATATAAAATCTCCATGGATGTTAGGGTTTCTTTAACGCGTGGCTTTGCAGTTTTGCTGTTAGGGTTTTATTCGCCTCTCATCTTTGAGTGACAGTCTCACGGGTTAAAGAGACGGGTTTCATGTCCCGTCCGCCTTGGCAAAGCTGTGCTTCATCTTGGCCCTTGAATTAGCCGCATCTATCTTAGGACTTCTTTCCTTCCATCGTCACCCTAGAGGCTAGACAAGATTTAGGGATTTGTTTAGATTCATATATTTTTAGAGGTAAAGATGACAGTGAAGCTCTCCAAAGCCGAGAAGAAGGTCAAGTACGACAAAAAGCTATGCCGCATGTTGGACGAGTACAGCAAGTTTTTGATCGCTTTGGCTGACAATGTTGGATCTAATCAGTTGTAGAATATTAGGAAGGGTCTGCAAGGTGATTCCATCGTTCTCATGGGTAAGAACACTCTCATCAGGAGGTGCATCAAAATGCATGCTGAGAAGAGTGGAAATCAGGCATATCTAAGTCTCCTTCCTTTGCTCGTGGTATGCCCTTTTTATTTATTTTGCTCTAATTCTGCTGTCTTTGATTTCTGGTTTCTGGTTTCTGATGCGTTATGATCGGTTTCATCTATGCTTTCCCTGAGATTGGCTTAGAATTATGTGAATAAATTATATGTTTGAAGGGTAATTTGAAAAAGAAAATTAATGCTCCCTAGGAAGGATTTATTTTTATTCCTTCTGTAAATTTGACAGTTTTCAATGGTTTTGAGATGTATAATATTTAATATATATTTTCCCTTAAACGTTTATATGAATTGATTGTAATTCTTCTTTATGTTACAGGAAAATGTGGGGTTGATTTTTACCAAAGGAGACCTTAAAGAAGTTAGTGAAGAGGTTGCAAAGTACAAAGTAAGAACTCATGGCCTATAGCTATCTTTGAAAACATCTTATTTTTTTGTGGTTTGAAAAAAAAATTCAGATTTGTTCAACCTGCCAACATGGAAACTTGAGATAACATATGTCTGATGATTTTGATAAATACATTATTTCATGCATAATCTATCTGGTAAGTTTATAATTATAATTTTCCATGTTTTAATATAGTTTGTAGACGATGCTTTTTATGTTTTGTTGTTTGGTATTGGCCATTATGCTTAATTATGATTGACATTAGCCTTAGTTGAATAGGGGCCAGCTTTAGGAACCCTCATCATTCATTCATTATTGCTGAGTATGTTAACTTTATTTTACACAATTTTTTTCTTCATAACTTTTAGCCATGTTAGCTTTGGTTTATCCCTTTAACTTATCCTTCCAGAATAGTTTAACTAGTTTAATTGACGCATCTTCTATTATTTGTTTTACTTGCCCAAATGACTTAAGTTTATTTGCAAAATTTTTAATGTAATCATTTCTAAACATATTTTTCTTAGTTTTACTATGCATCCATTTTAACATTCTCACTTCTAATAGCATAATTTATCTTATCGTAATTTTGTAAAATTGTTTTTAGGTCTATTGTAATATATTATTGTATGATGATCTTGAGGAACTTTTCTCATTTTAAACTCCTTGCATAAACTCTAGAAGTTTTATCAGTGTACTCTTATTTAAATTCCCATTATAATATCTATAAGAGATTCATGATGCTTAAAATTATGCATGTCAGTATAACTTGATGTTATAGTAGTATTTACTAATTATTTATTTCACAAGCACTGAAATTATATATTACACATTCTTTATTTGATTAAGAACCTTTATTTTCTAATTTTGTTCCTCCATTATTATGTTTATTTATGATGATGTTTCGCCTATTGGAATTATTCCATTTGCAAAAGGCATGCATCAAATTACTTCACGTTTAATATACTTTGAAAGCTCCTTTATAACTAGTTTAAAATATGCGGGTTTAATGTTCATCCTTTATGAAGTCTTATTATCTGGAAATTATTCATCACTAGCCACTATTTGTGATGTGATTTAATTTTCAAGCTTACATGGTTAACATGAATTTATCACAACCTGTTCTCCTAAATCACACCACATTACTTCTTGTGGTACTTTATCGTATTTTTTCTCAAGATCATTAAAAATCATATGATTACCATATCTTTTCCTTTTTTATTTTTCATTATTTCCTTACTAAAAAAATAATTTTCATCATAGTGAACCCAATGTTAAATGAATTTTTATGTTAATGTATTTTCTCCATTATCCTTTTATAACTTAGTCATAAGACTACGAGTTTGCATGCCTTATGATTAGTTTTAAATACTTTGTATTGAAGTGTTTCTTATAATTATTTTATTTATATAATTTTTAAGACTGCAATGAAAATATTCGTTAAATACCACTAATATAATCATCTGCACTCTTCAAATTTTAATATGGAACTCGTGAGCTTAAAGTTTTTCCTTCATGCATTTTTAAACAAATAATCTAATCCCCCTTATTGGATTAATTATAGTACTCATCAAAATTCTTCTAACTTCACTTTTATTGTATTGAACTTGATCATTGTCTTTGGATATCCTTTTTCATGTCTTTTATATTGTAAATTTTTTTGAATACAACCAATTAAATTAATAATAAAATATTTTTATCTTTTTCACTTCCAATAAACAAAAATTTTAGCTTTTGATAACTATTATAAAGGTATGTTAGTAGCAATTTTTCACTATTTTGATTTTCAAATTGTTGTCATACTTTTGTTTTGCTACAAATTTTTTATTTTTTTTCTGGAATTTTGTGGCGAACGTTTTTATAGAGCCAAATCTGCTTTGAGTATGACAGTTGTAAAAAGCTGCTAAAAAATTGTTTTATAATTTTTTGAAAAAGAAATATATTTATGATACTCCGAAGAATTTTCAAAATAGGCTTTCTGATGTAGGACTACAATGCGTTGTAATGAATAAATCAGATCTTGCACGATTTTAAAGAGCATAACAATTAAAGTTACTAGTTAATCAAAACAACAAAATAAAACGTAAGAAGAGTCACGTTTGTTTAGGCCAAATTACATTAGAGATTTCAACAAAGATCCCTTCTCTAACAATGAGAATAGTACATAGAAAGTTAACTCAAATCCTACGTTTACTAAGCAATGGAGATTAGCGAAACATGATCCTTTGCGGTTCCATCATCACCTTATAAGGTTAGTGAAATCAAAAGATAAATGAACAATGGTCGAAGTTCACCCTTATTGAGAACCGGAAGTGATGTACCACTGGGCGTCGCCTAGTTGTTCGTTAATGGCTTCCACAAGCGAATCCAGGAGGCGATCCACGTATTTTTCAACTGTATGATCAATGTTCGGATTGACGTCAAAGAAGGTGGAGTGGAGGATGAGAAGGACGCCTTGTTCGTCGTAGGTGTAGCCGAAGTCAATTTTCGGATCCATGCATTGATCTTGCGTGATTGAGACGAGGAGTGAATGCCCTTCTTGCGGTCCTTATTGGTTCCCCTTGAGATAAAGAAGTTTCTCTCCAAAATCCAAGTGGAAAGAAGGGGAGAGGGTGGTCGGCCAAGGTGGAGAAGCTTTGGGGAATTTTGGTTTAGGTTTGGGAGATTTAGGCTTAAGATTTGGGAGGGGGTTTGGAGGGAATTGCTGAAATTAATTTCCTAGGTTTGGAAATAATTTAAATAGAAAAGAGTAAGGGATTTAAATAGAAAAGAGTAAGGGGGGGGGGGGGGGGGGGGGGGGGGGGGGCGGTGGGGGGCGCGTAGGATAGGATGGCATTGGGATTTAATTCCAAAGGAGGGGAGTACTGTTTGGAAAGAATTAAGGAGCTGGGGCCATGTAGGGGCCGGTGGCTTCAATGGGCTAGGATTTGATTGGGGTGGTTGATTTGGATTGCTAATTTGGGATTTAGAAATTAGGAAAGTGTTAATTAAATCCCAATTGATTTGAAATTCAAATAGGATTTAATTTAGAAACTTTCCTAAAATAGGATTTCATAATTTAGGAAATAATTCAAATTCAAATTGGATTTGAATAGGAATTAATTAGATTGCCTAAATTAGAAAAATCAAATTGGAAAGGTTTGAATGTGGGGGTCAAAGGGGCGGCGGCTGGATTTGGGTAGGGAGGCCGGCGGCTAGTTTGGGTGGTCCGCCAGTTTTGGGTGAGGGTGAGAGTGGGGTTCGGTTGGGAGATGGGGGGTAGGGAATGGTGGAGGGTGAGGGGCCGGCGGGTTAGATGAGGTGGGGGGTTGCGCTGTGGGAGGAGGGAAAGGGTGGAGCCGGCGGTGGAGGGGAGGAGGGGAAGGTATATAAAATAAGACCACGAACCCGACTCTTCTAGGTTGGTGGGTGGTGCGTTGGTCTCCCTCTCTTAGGGATCTTCCTCCTTAGCTCTCAAACTCTCTCAACACCATGGAATGTAGAAATTTCTTCATCATAATTTTATTAATTTTCAAAGGGAAACTAAATTTAAAATATAAAAACTAAATTTCTTATTTCTTATCCACAACACCAAATGAATTGCACGCACTTAATACCCCATTCAACTAATATTCTCATTTTCATTTCTTTTTAGCAGTGAGGTATTTTCATCTCCTCTCTCGATGATTGATAAACAACATTGACGTTCGACTCTCGACATCCTAATATTAATCATTTTAGCATAAATTTTAGTTAAATGATTTAGTATTTTTAAATTATTTTTAAAATTATACTTATTTAATTTTTAAACACTATTTTTAAAATATAAAAACTTACCTTGTCCAACCCGTGTCCGTGTCTTATATTTTCAATATTTGACGTGTCCCATATCCGTGTCGTATCCGTGTTGTCGTATACATGTTTGTGCATCATAGGTTTCTTTTCAAGATTGTTACAAGTTCAGTTCAAATATTTGGTTTTTATTAATTTTATTTTTAATCGAGTATACCATTATGTTTTGGATATTATTCTATTGTTTTCTTTACTTTCTCTTCTTTTTTATAGTACGGGTTTCTTTTAATGATTTGGACTGCAAAAAAATGGCCTGGCATATTATTCGATGATGAAATTAGATTGTGGGTGTGACTTGAAATGTGCAATGTACATGTAAGTGTAGTGCGTAGTGGATCTAATTCTAGTCGGCTTTTCTGCTAAAAAACTTCACTGATGCTATTCATTGTAACCAACCAAAACCTAAAAAAATCTTTTGGTGCCGTCTTTGTTCAAGTTCTTAATTGTTCTGTTTTGAGTTCTCTTTAATCAGGTTGGTGCTCCTGCTCGTGTTGGTCTTGTTCACCCTATTGATGTTGTTGTTCCTCCGGGAAACACTGGTCTGGATCCTTCACAGACCTCTTTCTTCCAGGTTAACAAAATGCTCCTCACCATCTTATTACGTCAATATTTCTTTTAGATTTGTGTTCCTTAATCCATTTATTATCGTTTTAGGTGCTCAACATTCCTACCAAGATTAAGAAGGGTACTGTTGAAATCATTACCCCGGTCGAACTGATAAAGAAAGGTGATAAGGTGGGATCCTCAGAGGCTGCCCTCCTTGCTAAGCCGGGGATTAGGCCATTCTCTTATGGCCTTGTTGTCCAGTCCGTGTATGAGGATGGTTCAGTGTTCAGTCCCGAAGTGCTTGACCTCACTGAGGATGATCTCATCGAGAAATTTTCAGCCGGTCTTTCTATGGTCACCTCACTCTCACTGGCTATCTCGTATCCCACCCTTGCTGCAGCACCCCACATGTTCATCAATGCTTACAAAAATGTCCTTGCTGTTGCAATTGCCACTGATTACACATACCCGCAGGCTGAGAAGGTTAAAGAGTATTTGAAGGTACTTCCATCTTATAAAACGCACTGCAGTTTTGCGTTTGTTTGTCTACGCGGATTCTAAATTGTTAATTATTATGATCAATCTAATGCAGGATCCTAGTAAATTTGCTGTTTCTGCTGCACCTGCTGCATCCGTTACTCCGGCTGCCTCTACTGCTCCAGCGGCTGCAGTGGAAGAAAAGAAGGAAGAGCCGGCTGAGGAATCTGATGAAGACATGGGTTTCAGCTTGTTCGACTAAGCTTTGTTGGCCTTCTAGAAATCAAAATTCACTAGTAAGATGTGAAACAATTGTCTTTGGGAGTTTTCATTTTGTCAATACTGTTTTTCAAAACTTTGAGCTGTTGAATTTATTTTGTTAGCAGTTTGGTGATAATATTTTCTATGAATTGTTATAATTTATCGTTTGTTATGAATCTTTTTTTACTTTTATTAGGACAGGTATCCATTTGCTTACTAGAAAATAATGTTGTTGTTGCAGAAAGCTATTCCTGTAGATTTTGTTTCAAGTAAAGATTTGTTTGCGGAGAAATTAATTCTGTGCGGACACCGAACCGTTCAGAGGTAAATCAGAGCGTGCCACATTACCTGGTACACAGCTGTGGTATACAGCAAAGAGGTGATGTGGTGTGCTTTAATTCGTTTCCGGTTGCTGTTCGGTGTCCTCAATAGAATAATAAATCTTGTTTGCTGACAGTTTGGGTTGCTTTATTTTTCATATAGCATGTTTGAATTTCTTTGGGCTATTTTCCTTTTTTCCCTTTCTCATTGTTTTTTTCAAAAAAATTTGTAGTGAAAAATTATTTTTTATATTTCTTACAGCAAATTTTAAGTACGATTTGTTTAAAATTATAGTTGTATTAGTTTGATTTGAGTTTGACTCATTTGTTAATCAAATGAGCTCATTGAGGCTATTAATAAGCATAATTATGGAGAATTCTATTTGTTTATTGAATAAGTTTTATTGAACTTATTAATGGAGGCAGTTTCGGTAGACTTTGAGATGGGATTGAATTTTAACTTAATCCTTAATTATTCGGATATGATTTCAATTAATGCTTCGATTGGGATGGTTTTTTTTTGTTGCTTCTTAAAGGAGCTTTATAGTATAAAAATTAAAGAAAATTATCTCAAATTAAGCCTAAGTCTCTCTATTATATAAAATTGATCTAAAATGATCATTTTGATATTAAGTTGAGATCAATCTTGTAAAGTTAAGTGATTAAATTATGATTAATTTTATATTATAATCATAATTTGCGGGACTTTTGAATCAATTATATATATTCTGAGATTAAATGTCATGTGCATATATATTTTTTAGCAAACAATTGATATATATATATATATATATAAATAATATTATAATAATAATGTATTTAAATTTAATGCCAAATTATTAATATAAATTGAATATATTTTATTATTATTACAAGCACACCATGTGTGGACACTATTCATTAAATCTGTTTTAAAATTATATTCTCTATTAATTTAGAGATTTATCAATTACAAAATTGATAAAAAATTTTAAAAATTCAAATTCCTACTAGTATTCTCAAAACCCCAATATTTGAAATACTTTGCATTCATTTTATTTCAAACCAAACAATCTCTTAATAAATTTTAACTATTTCTGTTAATTGTTTTATGCTAATTAAGGCTTAATTTGGGACAATTTTTTTATTGCTTTCTAAAGCAATTTTTTAGTACAAAATTTTATTGAATTATAAATTTTAATACTAAAAAGTTGATTTAAAAAGTAATAATTTTGAAACATAATTATGCTCCGTTAAGTTTTTTAAGTTAATTAAGGCTTCGTTTGAGACGGCTTTCTTATTGCTTTTTAAAGCAGCATTATAGTAAAAAAAATTCTAATTTTAAAATTTTTTGTGCTTGAAAGCTGATTTAAAAAATAATAAGAAAATCATCCCAAACGGAGCCCAGCTTTCTTATTGCTCTATGAAGCAGTTTCTTTATACAATTTTTTTTTTTGAATTAAAAATTTTTTAACTAAAAAGTTGCTACAGTAAGAAAACTATCACAAACAAAACTTAAATTATCATCAATCCAAATAAATCACCATATATAGTCACAATGTAATAGGATTGTAAGCTCACAAAAAAGCTAACCGAAAATTCTATTCGATAAAAAGACTTGAACTTCGTTTGGGATAACTTTTTTGCTACTTTATAAAACTATTTTTTGAATACCAAAATTTTTAATTCAAAAAATTTTTTGTATTAAAAAACTGTTTTAAAAAGCAACAAAAAAGCTGTCCCATAAAGCCTTTAAACACCCAAATAGTTCTGTTATTTCCTCGAATAATGATTTGTGGGTAATATTTAGTCAATATTATTTACAGCATCGACGGCCCGACATATCGGACAATGATTTCGGTCAATCAAATCGGACGAAACAACGACACCGATACGAGAATAAAGAAGTTCAAAAACGCTTTGGAATGCATCTCTTATCTACAAACATTATCCGATTAAGGTCGTCTTAATTCAGACGATTATCTCAATGGAGAGATTCTCTAATGTTTAGGCTAAGGATCTTTGGCCTGTTATGCGTTTCTTTCTGGTCCAATCCTTTTGTCATTTAATCCCACCAAATATGGAGGATCATTTCAAACAAAATATCCTCTTATCCTCTCAATACAATTTGATTCATCTTAGCTGTAGCTTACCCAATCAATTCCCACTACTCACAGTGTCCTTCCTATCCAAATCTTGTGGTTTTAGCTCACAAATCCAGAAAGATACTTGCTTAATTCATCTCCTAATCATAATAAAAATAAGCTAGTGGAGGCAAGAGAACCAAAAACAAGTGGAAGGATAACTGTTAGTCACTAAAGAATGATTCAAGTACTGATCTACTAATTATTTGACAACATCGAGCGGATATGGACGCCGTCTGGAGGCGAATTACAGCGCGCCACTTCACCCTTTTGCTATGTACTACAGTTGTGTACCCGCTGTGTATCAAATGACATAGCGCGCTCTGATTCGCCTCCGGACGATCCGGTGTCCGTACAGAATAATTTCTCATATTTGGGAACTCTACAATGTTTTGTAAAGATGTTTTGAGAAAAATGATTTTAGAAAGTTGTTATGAGTATCATAATTTTTTTTAACTGGTTTCTTAATGTTGTCACATATTTATGATTTTAGTTGTAAAAAATAGCTATTCATCTCATAATTTTTTAAAAAGATGCGAAAAATTAGTAATCAAATGAAGCTATGGTTATGATTTGAAAGTAAAATTATGAGAAAGCCAGTCTCAAATATACCATAACACATAAAAATTGAATATTAAATTCATGCTATATACAAATATTATGGATAACGTTATTGACAATTTTCATTTATTGGAATAATTACCTAACTGAAATTTTAGGAACTAAAGGCGTGTTGGGTGGTTCGTTTGGATTGTGGATAAGTTTCAAACGCCCCGTTCTACTTTTTAATAAGTTTTATCTTCTCGTTTGCTTCCACCGCCAAAGATTTTTAATTTCATTTTGAATTTAAAATATTTATTTTTGCCTCCTTCGCTCTTCGTTCCCACGCAAAGTGGTCCACCTTCTTTACCCCTATATATAACAACCCTAGCCCATTTGCATTTTCAAATCAAACGAGCAGTCTAAGAATTTCGAAACAATATGGCGACCACCTCCAAGGTCTCTAGCATATCACTCGGGGCAAATCATTCGTCGGCGGCGGGCTCATCGCCGCTTCCACGAGATGCATCTCTCACCGCGGCTTACGAGCGTTACCTACGACTTTCAGATCTGGCCAGGCTCTGGAATTCAAGGGATTTCCCCGAGTGGAGGAGCGAATCTGTGCTCAAGCCGGCGATTCAAGCCCTTGAGATCACTTTCCGGTTAATCTCCGTTGAGCTATCTGATCCCCAGCCGTACGCGAACCATAGGGAATGGAGTCGCCAGTTGGAATCGCTCGCGGCTTTGGAGATTGAGATTATTGGAAATTTCTGCGAAAAGGATGTTGGTGGCGGTGCTCCGGTCGTGGATTTGAGGTCGAGTGCTGGGGATTTGAGGTCGAGTGCTGGGGTTTTGGGAACTCTATAATGTTTTGTAGAGGGCATTTAATTAATTTAATTAAGTGGCCCATGCATAGAATGAAGTGGCCAGCCAAGCTAGTAGCTAAGCAAGAGTGGAGTGGTCGGGCAAGCATGAAGGAGGGAGTATTAGGGTGGTTACCAAGTCTGGGCCTCCCCCTCCCACTTTTCTTTATCTTTTCAAATTTCCATAAATCTTTTTGTATTTGTTATTTAAACCCTATTTGACATGGAATGAAGTGCTTATAACATGTTGTGACTAAAGTTAGAGAGAATTCCAAGTGGTGGCTTGGCTTGGTGGTTGGCCATAAGAGAGGAGTTTGGTGATCTCTTTCACTCAATTATTTTTGGCACGTTGATTGAATTTACATCTCTTTATTTTAATAAAATCCTTTGTGGTAATCTTGTTTGGATTTATCCCCACTATGTTCAAAAATATTTCCTAAAAAATTCCCACTTAAATCCACTTATAGTGGTCGACCTACCTTATGCTGAAATTTGACCTTGTGTAGTTTTAGTTTAGATTTGGTAACCTTATTTACTTCTAAATATTATGAAAAGTCCATATCATGTCTTAGGATATCCCAATATCATTCTCCAATCATTTCACTAATTTTCTTTGAGTTTAAACTCTACAACTAAAATCCTAAACCCTAACTAGTCAAATTGGGGAGACTAGGATTTTTCTAGACCATGTTATTTATAAAATCCAAAAAAATGTCTAAAACTCTTCAAAAATTATGAAAACTTTTAAATTAAAACTATACCCTTCCATCTTACTTTTTCAAATGATTTAAAGTTTTTGGATTTGTATTTAGGAAGATCTAGTCAATTAAAGTCAAATTAGTGTTGTCTGAAATTTCTAGCCCAAACCTTAGACCAACCCATGTTATACTCCAAACTTGCAATCCACCAAAAAATTACTTCCAAAAACATATTTCTCAACTATAAAAGACTCTTGTGAAGGGTTACAACCCAATTTGACTTTCACCAAGTGGCCTCTCCAACATGCCACACCCACAACACTACTTAATGGGTGTGTTGTGCTCTGAGGGAACCCTTCACGTATCAAGAATGATCCTCCCAAAGTCTGGGAATAACTTATCCATCACAAAAGGCTAGGATTCCGCATCAAATGTGATGTGTTTAGAGGGATCTCCTTGCACACTAGGGACAACACTTCTACAATTTTAAAAGGTATATCCAAAGTGAAAGGATGACTCTAGGAATTGAGATGACCCATAATGCTAGTATCGAAGACTCTGGTATTTTGAGCCAATGGTAAGGAGTTGGAAAGTATGATAACTCTAGAGTGCTAAGATAAAGGAGGAACACCTATACTAATAACTTTGGAATGTTGATCAAGTAGAAAGGAGGTCACAACATAATAGTGAATTGTTGTAGAGCTAATTAGAAGGATGGCTATGTCAACAAAACAAAGTGTTATGGATAATCATTAAGTGATCAATTCAAGGCCACTAGGGATTGAGTCCATGATTGGGAAACCTTAGATTCTTAGGATGTATGGTGTGATCAAGAGAAACACCATACACACCGCATAATCCCTAATTTGTGTGGCGTGTTCATAGGAACCGAACATGTTGGAACAACCTTCACAAAAGGTAAATATGTAAGAAGGTATAATGCCTACCAATAAATGTGATGTATTTAGAGGGAATACCACATGTCCTAGTATCGCTACTTAATGCTCATTGATAGCTTTATCATGCTCATTGCTCTATCAATTCACACAACGAAGTATCTTTATGTATCTATATATGAATACATATGTGACACTTCACATACTATAGCATTCATGACTTGTATGTTATATATGTATCTATATATACCTACACTAATCATTTGATTAGCCAAAATTAGATAATAAATTTTATCAAATATAATATGTTCATCCAAAAAAAATTAAAGAAAGAAATAGTGAAATGATGAAAGAATACTTAAAAATTAAGAATGCTCATGAGATTGAGTGAGACCTCGTGATAGTGGCAGTGTGGAGCAAGAAAGTGTGATGATGAGGCATTTAGGAACATTCTCGGGGAAAAGTTGATGAGCAAAACACTACTAGCATGTAGAAACAACCATATATATATATATATATATATATATATATATATATATATATATATATATATATATATATATATATATATATATATATATATATATAATAAAATTAGCATACTAGAGAGCATGATTAAAAGAGCCAGTAAAAAGTAACTAGCACTAGTAATGAGGGGAAGCAAATGTTCATGCCTAGTTATTGTAGTAAATGATGAACCATAAAATTGGAACCAAAATTTTGTTTTGAGTCAAAGCCATGTGTGTAGCTCTATAATATGACAAATTGAAATGATGCAACACTTATGCTTTGTTGTGAGCTTGCTGTCATAACCAGAGCATTGCTTTGCTTCACTCCTACAACAAAATTCTAGTTTAATTAGAAACCATGTATGCATTAGGGCTGCAAATGAATCTAACTTTTGACAAGCTACTCTTTGCTTAACTAAATTATAGCTCATTCATTATCATTTGATTACGTAATTAAATAAACTTGAATGTTTTTTTAAATAATCGATAGTTAAATAAACAAACTCGAACATGTATTTGCTTGACTCATTTTTGTTCATGAATAATATCATTTAAAAGTCATAAACAACTCATTAAGAATTATGATTCATGTTCGATACAGAGCTCGTGAACAAGCTCGTTAAGTAACTCAAGTAATTTTTAATATGGAGCTCGATTAAGTCTCGTTCTGAAAATGATTAACATCTTAATATAATTAAGAAGTACTTATTCATGTTTACTATATTATTTGTTTTAAGTGTTCATTAAGAATCTCAATCTTTAAAAGTATTATTTCCCGAGCTCAATAGCCACTTTTTTTAAGCTCGAAAATACTCGGTAGGTTGGCTCGCTTATGGGCTTAAGAATGCTTGCTAGATATGTTCATTAGTGGCTCAATAAGTCTCGATATAACTATTTATTAATATGATTAATTAGGCTCATTTGTTAAGCTAATGAATATCTCGAAAGTATTTGATTAAAAAATATATAAATAGTTTTGAAAATGATTTAATTTTTTTTGGGAAAGTTGGATTTCTAGAATTTTTAATATTTGAAATCGAACGTTGATTATGAATGATATATCACCTCGAAAGGTGAACATATCGTTCCCTAATAGGTTCAAATTTCAAAACTTTGAATTTATCCTGATTATCGTAGTTGAATTTGAGAAAGAACTACATATGACCCCGAAGGGTCAAAATGAGTATTCAATCAAATATTTAACTACAATAATTTGGATAAGAGGATCATTGATCTCATAATCAAACTTACGATAGTAATTAATATATCTTTCCAAATAAAGTAGTTATCAATCACTATTGATCGTTTGAAAATGACGATAATGATCATCGAGTTTGATTTTTCCAAAGATAATTAATTGAGGTTTTTGAAAACTTGATTTTAAAAATCAGGTCTAAGTTTCTAAATCTCCTACGAGCGTAAGCCCTCGTAGTTAATTACATCGTAGGAAACTAGAAATTTCCTACGAATACTCTCGATTAAAATAGCGATACGAAGAGATTCTGAACTAATTCAGAAGTACCCCAGTCTATCCTATGTGTTGGGCTCAAATTTGATGGAAATAGATTTAATGTTTAAGTGATTAGTTTTATTAGAAAGTGGGAATTAAATTCCCAAAGGTTAAGGTCTTAAGATTGAAGATCTATCTCAGAACCTAAGTCTAAAATTAGGTGTTGAAAACCAGTAACCCAGATCCTAGCTAATGTAATATAATCCTGGACTCTGGATTGGGCAGCCAGCTAAACCACCTAAGCGCTTCAAAACCATGAGTCAAGTCTTTTATGAAAGAGTGGTTATGGACGTTATTTAAGATTAGGTTTAAGGAGTTGAGGTCGTCATATAGAGCAGATTCCTAATTGACCCCTTAACTGATGTTGGGTGAAATGCTTAAATTAGAAATGTAATTAAAGATTAAACTCAATTTTAATTTATATCTAATGCAATGCATGCTAGTTGACTCGATTAAATGCTTAAAATCAAAATGAAGCAGTTTAAAATCAGGCTTAAAAATAGGTTTTATTCTAGAGATTGCACAGCATCCCCTTGGATAGAACTGTACCCTCATAGGCCAGGTGGTCTGCCAAAACCCGCAGGCGTGGAGGTGCCTAACACGGAAGAGAAGTTTTAATATGTATGCATGAAAAACTCCTGGCGGTCCCTGGCTTATTTCTTAAAAGCGTTAGAGTTTCTATGTGAGCTTAAATCTTTTAAATTTTATTTAAGTAGAAATAGTTTTAGCGTGTCCTCACGAGCCTCCGATCGGATTCCAGGCTAAATCAAAATTGACATGCAAGATCGCCAAAAAAACTAAGAAAAGCAGGAAAATCCCTAATCGCAATCATTACATTAATAATTAATCAAATTAATTAAATGTAATGCTTAAATTGAAAGTCCATATGCAAGTGCCTTTTAATATTACAACCCAGGGACTGTAGGAAAAGTAAAGTGGTCGGGTACCACTGACTACAACCCGGATTCTACTCCTAAGAGACTCAAGTGACTTTGAGAATTGGGATTTTTCTCTTTGTTCTTCACTTCTTCGTCCTCCTAGAACTCCTTGGATTGTCGGGTCTGGATATCCAAATGAAAAGAAACTCCCCTTGGATAAGGGTGTTATCTTTTCTCTTTGGATACTTTGAAATTATCCTAACTTGATCTTCCAAATGGAAGAAGACTCTCCCCTTAAGGATGTCTTCTCCTCTTTGGAATTCAAGTTGGATATTTAATCCCTTCTCAAAACACTTTAAACATTTTACAACTCAATTAAAATCAAATTATATTAATCAAAATTTAAAAATCTAGACTCAACAACTTGCAGGGTTATCCTAATAATCAATAATTAACAAATATCCCAAGTAGTTAGTATATTTGAAATTTAAATGCTCAAAACACAGCCACGCTTGGCCATGCTCTTTTAATTTTAAAAGAGGTCTTAGCAAATTTCTGAAGCATCTGTAAAAAATTAACGTTAATTTTAAAACTTTAATTATTGGCCCCTTTAATTTTAAATGCCCTGTGCGAGCATGACCACCTGCATAAGATTGAATTAGTACAAATAATCCCTAATATAGGGGTTGATCTAACGCACAATCAATCACAATGCAGAGTGCAGTGAATAAATAAACAATCACATCAATTCTACTACTAGCAAACAACATGCAGTAAAAGCTCAAAAACCCAACATACAATAGAAAAGTAAATACCAGCCTAAGACTAGAGTTGGTTGTCCTAGCAAACCATCTAAAGTGTGTGAGGTAGGCTGTGTGGGTTTGATATGTCCTAAGTAGGGTACTTGATAAAAGTTATTTTATATTCTAGTTTATTGAAAAGCTTAAGAGAGATCATAATTGAAGTTTAAGTCTTAATGGTTTAAAATTGATTTTGATTGATTGTTGGATACCACCTTTGTTTCACACCGAGGCCGTAAAGTTTATTTCACCTTTCTTGGGGCTAAGTTAATAGCCTCGTAGGCTTGTGTTACCTAGTGGTACCCGATATAGTTAAGTGATTTGATTTTGGTTAAGATTTGAAAGTTGATTAGTTAGATTTTAATTAAGGTTGATTGGTTGCTGGTTTTAAAGTTGAATTAAGATTTTCTGGGACTTTAAATGACTTATTGAATTTTCTTGAATTTTCTAGATTATTTTAATGATTTAATTAAGGGGTCAAAAGTTCACTTTTTGATTTAAAGTGTTTTCTGAAATGTTAGTATTTTATTAAAATACTAAACATTAATACAATCAGTTAGACTATAAGTACACTGAATTTGGATTTTTCTACATTTTATTATGAAGGTTTGAAGTTTTGACTTGATTTTGAATTAGGTTTGACAAAAAGTTGACTTTTTCAAATTTGATTGATTTCTAGAAACTTAACATTTTTTTATAAATATTAGACCTTAAGATGAGTTGAATTCCTTTGAGTTTGACTGATTTGGAGTTCATTTGAATTAATTATGAATTGTTGAAGTTTTGATAATTTATTGAATTATTTAATTTGTTCGATTAAGGGGCTTTTGATGATTTGAATCCAAATGACCTCCAAACTCTATGGAATCAACTCTAAAGGTCAAGAATGACCTAAGAAGAGATTCCTAAGTGTTTGAGAGAGTTTTAGAATTTTTAATTATTTTTAATTAATTAAATTAATTAAATATTAAATTCCACTTAAAATTAATTTATTCTTACAATTGATGTCAAATCTAGTTGATTTTAATTTTCATATGTTGAGCATTGAATTCTGGTTAGTTAAAGGTCTTATGTGTAATTTTATGATTTAAATTTAATTTATTACATTTTCTGGAAGGTTTAAGGGCTTAATTAAGGTTTAATATAGATTAAATTAATTAGAGGGCTTAATGACTTCAAAATTCAGTGAGAAAATTTCTTAAGGCTGTATGTGTCATTAAGTTTAAATGTTCAAAATTTCAAGTCAATTGGAAATGTATCCTAATTATTGAAATTTTCCTAAGTTCCCTAAACAAGGTCCTTAATTATTATCCTTAATGACACTAGGTTTGAGTAGGCTTAAATCAGGGCTTTGCTAACCCTTAGACACATACATGATAAGTATACATGTAATCACAATCAAATCTTAAATCTAGGAGAGCCCTAAAACTAGGTGATGTGTGTATCCTATACATGCAAATCAATTTAAAGCTTAATTAAATGAAATATTAATCAATGAATAATTAACAAAGTAATTATTCATTGGTTAATCATCACTCCCCACTAATCCTGTTCAAACACACTTAATCTAAGTTTAAAATTTCAAAGGATCTCTCAAAACTTAAGGAGTTAAATATATATAATTTTAAAACAAGATTTTTAATATATATAAAACATAAGTTTTTAAAATAAAATAATTAAAAATATCAACAAAATGATTTAAAATACTTTTGAGAGATTCTCCAGTTTGTTTAAAATAATTTAAAAAAATAAAATTTAATTTTTAAAATATTTAGTATAATATTTAATTAAAAATTAATTAAATATTAAAAGTATTAAAATAATTCAAATTACTTAAAAATAAATTAAGTTTTAAATTTTAAAATTAATTTTAAATTAACATACTTAAAATTATAAAAATTTTGATATACTATTTAAGTTTTTCTGGTTTAATTTGAATTTAATTTGAACTTTTGGAATTTTAAGTTAAATGAATTATTTAAATTACTTAAAATATTAATTAATATTCAAAATAATTTTAAATTAAATCAAATTAAATCTTAATTATTTCCTGGAATTTTAAGTTATTTGAAATGATTTAATTTAAATTTTCAAATTTCTTTAATTTAATTTCAATTAAACATTAATTTAACATTTAAATATTTAATTAAAAATAATAATAATAATAATTTGAAATATAAATATTTTCAAAATTAAATTAAATTTAAAACAAGAAAATAAATCTCTGATTTTATTAAAATAAGATTAAATTTTTAATATATGATAAATATTTAAGTTAACTCAATTATTTACTTAATTATTAAAGAGGTTAATTAATTAAGACTAATTAATATTCATTAAATTATTTTTAATTCTGAATTATATATATATATATATATAAATCCTTTAAAATATTTTTGAAATAAATCTTTAATTTTTTAAAATATTTAAAGTAATATTTAATTACATATTAATTAGATATATTATATTAATTTTTTTTTGCAGAAAATTCTGCTTAAAATTAATAAAAAAACTAATTTTTTTAATTAATTCTATTTTCTAGTGGCGACGGTGGTTGGAATGGCACGCGGCGAGATCTGATTTGCCTAGCTAAAACCGCGGCAATGATTACTGGCGACGGCGCATTAAATGCCAATGATTGTGCCACCGGCAATCATCAGCTTTTAATGAGCGGGTCCACGCGGTTTTCATAATCCGCGTCAGTGGAAGGCGAGCGCCGTTGGATCGAGCGCGGGATTGAACCAACGGCTGAGATGGAGTCGGACCGAAATCTCTAACGCGGAATCAGCTCCACGATTTGGGCTGACCGCTGGAAGGCTAAATCATGACCATTAATCATAAGATCAATGGTCACGATTTAATGCAGTTGTAAAACTGTATAGTCCGAGCCCTAAAATAGAAAATTGGCTCATTCTCTCGATCTAGCCCACGAAATTAAATAAAATTTTAAACCTAGGTTAAGATTGTGAATAAAAATTATGTGGAGATTTTTACATAGTTTGAAACACACTTAATACAAACTTAATTAACCCTAAGTGTCCTAGGCTAGGGTTAGCGTTATACCTTGATTTAATGGATGGTTTAAGCCATTTTTGATATCTCTGAACTTGTTGTTTGTCCACGCTCAACTTATCTTCAAAAATTACGATCCAAAATGCCACATATCGAGCGATATAAGCCTTGGACGAAATTTTCCTTTGGCTCGCCGGAAAGCTCGACGGCGGCGGCTCCCTCTCGCTGGAGTTTGATTTGGGAGAGGTAGAGGAACAAGTTGAGAGCTCAAACGAAATGAATCTTGGGTCTGGGAGAGCTTGAGTGGAGAGAGAGGATTAGATGAAGAATGAATGTTCATTTTGAGGTCTTGCCCTATTGAAATGTCCTTTGATAGTTTGAACGGCTGGGATAGTTTTGGACTGATGCCAGATGATTACCAACTGTCCCTAGGCAGTTACAAAGCCAGAGAATCAAAGGACCAAGGATTATGAGGTGTGAAGGTCCCTCTTATCCTTGTGCACATGAGGAGGATTAGGAATTGTTTAAGATTAATCCAAAGCTTAAATCTGGTTTAGGAAGGTTCTAGAAAGCCTTGATAGCTGCTGGAGAGGCTTAACATGGAATGAAATCAAATGGGTTAAGTGATTTGATTATTTGACCATTTCTAAATCAATTGAATGCTTGTGTTGACTAGTTTGACAAGTCAACATGGTTAATAATGCTGAGGTGGCAGCCAAGTAACCTCAAGGGCTAGTTTAAATGACTTGAAGGGAGTTTGAAGGAATTAAATAGGTATACAAGCAAACTAATGGATATTTGACTAAACATGTGAATTGACTTTTGTTCAAAAATCCTAAAATTTGGCTCGTATTAGAGTTGAATGCAGTTAAACTCTAAAATAGAGTGTGATCAAAGATTTGATAGGTTTTGAATGAGTTCATTCACTAAGAATCATTAATTTGATTCAAATGGGTCAATTCTGACTGGACTTGGGCTCAGTTGACCAGGTCAATTGATGATTGGGTCAAAGGTCCAATCAAATTTAAATCTTTGAGGGATGTGCTTAGAGGAGTTTTGAATGGGTTTGATGTTAATCTAGAGTTTGATTTAAAGTAGGAGAGGTTAATGGTTAATCGAGTTAACCTAGGTTGACTTGGTCAACTTGGTTGACCCAGGGTCAAGAATTGGGCTCAACAGGTTTAAAACTTTATTTGAAGTCTGTTAGAAATGTTTTCAGGGATCAAAGAGGTCATCTGGACCAAATCACATGTTTGAGCCCTTAATGGGTCATTTGGGTCAACCCTGGTTGACTTGGTCAACCAGGTTAACTCAGGGTCTAGAAATGGGCTCAACAAGTTTGGTTTGATGTTTGAAAATTGTTGGAAGTGGTTCCAAGCAATTTGGATGTCATTTGATTTGAAATGTGTATTTAAACCCCTAAGGGATATTTTGGTCATTTTGACCCCGGGTCAACTGGGGGTCAAAGTGGATCCAACAAAATGTAGTTTAATATCTAAGAGGTCAGTATTAAGGGTCTGGATGTGATTACAGGCTTTGGGTAAGTCTCTAAGGTCAAAATTCACTAGGTGGCAGGTCCAATGGTATAGGTTGTAAATATTTGAAGGTTTTACAACCTTTGGAAATATTCCAATTTTTAAAGTTAGAGACCTTAGAATGAGCTCAAATTTGGAGGGTTGCCTCTGGAGACATGTCACATTAGTATGTAACTGACATACCCTAAATCAGAGGTCATTTGATTGGGTTTTAAGAGGTTTAAAAGTTCATTAGTAAAGGCTTTCAGGACTTAAGTCCTTGGCCCTTGGATTTGATCTGGAATCTGGGTTTGAATGCTTGAACTTGAATTATCCTCATCTCTCATAATCATATGGGTGATTATAATTGATTAGATAGTATTAAAGTTTGGTCATAGGTTTGATTAAATGAAGCTTGATCTAGAAATTGAATTGCCTAGGGATCTAGACAGGTTTAAAGCGTGAATAGGTTTGAAATTTAGATTGGTTTGAGATCTGGATTGATCAGGAGTTTGGATTGATTTGAATTTAGGTTGATCCTATAATCTAGAGGGATTTTAGGATCCAGAATCTAGAAGAGTTCTAGGGCTTGGATAAAATCCTAAAATCTGGAATCAAGAAGGATCCTAGGGTCTATGAAAATCCTAGGGTCTAGATCAGCTTAAAGGAATCCTAGGGTCTAGAGTAGATCCTAGGGACTGAAGTCTAGGAGAATCCTAGAATAAAAGTCTTAGGGTCTAGGGATCTTAGAGTCTGAGATCTAGAATGATCTTAGGATCTAGGTAGATTTAAGATCTAGAGTCTATGAAGGATCCTAGGATATGAGAGAGTCCTAGGGTTTAACCTCTAGAAAGATCCTAATGTCTAGAATAGGTCATAGGGCCTAAGAAAATCATATGATCTGGAGTCTGGCAAAATCCTAAGGTCTAGAGTAGATCCTAGGATCTGGAGTCTAGGAGGATCCTAGAGTTTAGATTAACCTGGAGTTTGATTGAATTAAGTTTAAAATTAATATGGGGTTAGGATTAATTTGAATCTGGATTGATACTAAAGTCTGGATTGATCTAATATCAGATTGATCCTAGGGTCAAGATTGATCCTAAGGATTAGAAAGATCCTAAGGTCTGGATTGATCCTACTGACCTCATACAAAAATGAGGTCAACATAAAGGAAACTTCATTATTAGACCACTAATGCTCATTTATTTTTTTATACAAGCCTCTTGTTATATTCAAATATGAGTCGAACACAAATCAAATTTGAATATCTGTCATTTTAAATAAAAAAAGTTAAATATAAATTAAAAAACTTCAATTAAACTAGAATAAATTAATAATAAATAAATTAAAATATGAATAAACACTTTCTAAGCTTAGCTAGGGCATACCAAGCTGCTCTAGTTGCTTAGGGCATCTCCAACAGAAAAATTCATTTTTTCTAATCCAAAATACAGTAACACTCCAAAATGCAGTAACTCATCTCCAACTGAACTTCATTTCATAACACCAGAAAAGAATATTCTGTGTATATTTTTTCTCATTATATATATATATATATATATATATATATATATATATATATATATATATCATACCTTTATATTTTGCAATTCTTCGAATAAGACATACTTATAATTTTTTTAACAAAAATAAATCTAATTTGAAAATTTTTTTAAAATGAAAAACCTAATTTATAATATGAAGAATCTATAGTTAAAAAATAATGTACTTGGAGTTGAATTTCATCTTAATAATGAAGAACCTATATTTTAAATTAAAGATATTAACCTAATTTTCTTATTTTAAAAAAATAAAATAAAATAAACTGTGTTGGAAGTGTCGCTCACCTCACGAAAATACCATTAAATCCCATGTTCGGTTGAAGCTCGGAATAATAGCCATAGCCCTCATTTGAGACGGCTTAATTTTGCCTTTTCTATTTCGAAATGATAAAGTTATTTTTGGGTTGCTGTTTGTATGTGACACTTTTATAAAATTATTTTTTACGGAACTTCATTTTTGTACTATTTTCTGTTGTAAATCTGGATTTAGGGATTACAATTTTGATCATAACAAATATTTTTGTGCTCTATTTAGTTAACTAATATTTCAGGTATAAAAGATCAAATGCAACTCAAGCGGACTCAAGATCGGGTCCGTGTGTGTCTAAGTTATAATTTTTACCTTTCTTGAGTTAAATATAATGTAAGTGATCCCTTAGCTAAGTAACCTTGTATACATACACTCAGGGGGAGAGTTTTCAGTGAGTTAGAGTCTCTGTTTTCAAGTTTTGTTTATATCGTCCTGGACGATATTCATATTATCGTGGATGATCCAATGAAAATAGAAACCCTAATTTGGGTAACCAGGTTAAGTCAGTTTGATTAAGCATATCGTCCTGGATGATACACATATCGTACAGGACGATAGGCTCAAATCAAAAATTCTTAGCCACCAGATCAAGTTAGGCAAGTTTTTATTTTTAAAGATTTGGTCTGATCATCCTGGACGATATGTGTATCATCCTGGATGATCCATTACAATCATGCCTAAATTAATCTGGTGATTAAGGAAAGAAATCAATTTTTAATTGATATAATCATATCATCCTGGATGATCACAATATCGTACAGGATGATATATGCAAAATCCTGATCGTCTAGACCTTTTTACATGGACGACCAGCACGATCTTCTGGACGATATGCCTGAGTTTGAACTAATAATATGGGATGATAGGGATATCATCCCGGACGATCAAGTCATTTTAAGTAGTATAGAACATTTTGTGCAGGCCGATCTGAACTATGTCCAGGATGATTTTGTCATTTTTGATCTAATCATACAAGACGATATGTATATCATCCCGGACGATTCAGTCATTTTGAGATCGTCCAGTACAAGTTCCCCTGGACGACCAGAGTGGTCTTCTAGACAAAATTCATGATTTACACTAATCGTCCTGGACGATCGCAAAATCGTCCAGGACGATCTGAACAAACATTTATTCTAATCGTCCAGATAAGCTTGATCGTCCAGACTGAAACATGTGATTTTGAACTGATCGTACAGGACGATCGATCGATCATCCTTGACAATATTTGATGACCAGTTGAGATTTAAGGCAATTTTTGAGCCCTCCTTTTTAAGATCTTTTTCTTTCAACAAGAAAAATCTTTTGCCACTTTTCTTTCCAGAGAAAACCTTGAGAGAGAGAGAGAGAGAGAGCTTGGGAGAGAGAGAGGATCTTGTGAGGGGGAGTTTGTGAGGGATTCATAAAGGTTACTCCAAGCAAGGATCTGAGTCATCTTCTCCGGTCGTCGTCTCTTGTCTTGTCTGTGTTTTTCTATGGGAGGATCGTCCGCAAGAAGATCGAGGTTCTCTGCCTACTTTAGGAGGAAGCGAAAGGAGTCCGGGTTCTCTGCCTGCTTCAGGAGGAAGCGAAAGGAGTTCAGGTTCTCTGCCTCATCGGGTTAGTAGAAAGGAGGTTTTGTACAGGCTTCTCTACATTGCTGTGGGAGCAAAAGGAGAGTCACTTAGTGTTAGTGCAATACCTGGAGGGGAGGCTCCGGGGAGTGGACGTAGGTCAAGTTGACTGAACCACTATAAAATCTGGTGTGTTCTTTCTGATTATTTTCTGCACTTACATTACTGTTAATGATTGTGTGATTGTGATTATTTTTCCTTGATCATCGTTGAACATCTGCAAATCATCGTAAAACTGTAATTGTTATAAAACATTTAAAAATATTTTTTTTTCTAAATCGTTGTTTGTCAATGAATTTTTAAAATAACTAATTCACCCACCTCTTGGTTATCCTCGGGACTAGTTCACAAGGGCTTAACATCCCTTTCAAACTTTTAAGTGGTGTTAGAGCGGGATTCAAAAATTAAGTTTAAAAACTTTTGAATTTGATTCATGGCTAACTTTGATAATCATAATACTACTAAAGGTTATTCAATTACATGACCACCATTATTTGACAACATACCTTTTGATTTTTGGAAAACTCGTATGTCCACTTTTCTTCAATAGATAGATTATCGCATGTGGATGCTTGTTAAGGATGACTATGAAGCACCTTTTAGAATGATTAATAATGTTAAAACTGAACTGCCCTTCACTGAATGGATTTTTGATGATCGAGACTTAGCCCAATTGAGTGCTAAATGTTTGAACTGTTTTTTTGTGCCTTTAAATCTGAGGATTACATGTGTGTCTCTACTTGTACAACTGGAAAACAAATTTGGGATAGATTATGCATCACTTATGAAGGTACATCTAAATTCAAACAGTCTAGATTAAACATCTTACTTCACGACTACGAACTCTTTCACATGAAACCTAGTGAATCAATTTCTGAAATGTATACTAGGTTCACTCAAATTGTTACTTCTTTACATGATTTAGGAAGAGAACTTATAAATTATGAAAAAGTGAATAAAATTTTGAGATGTTTGCCTTCTTCTTTTGATGCCAAGATAACTGTAATTACTGAATCCAAAGATTTGAACACGTATTCTATTGATAACTTACTTGGGTCTGATAGCGATGATGTTGCCTTAATCACTAGACAATTCAAAAGCTTTCTAAGGAAGAAATATAAGAACTTTCAGAAGTGGAACAAGGGTAAGTTCAATAAAAATTATAAAAACTCATCTGATACTGTGTGTTTTGAATGCAGGAAGCCTGGACACATTAAGGCTGATTGTCCTACACTTAAAGCTCACCCAAGCAAAGAGAAGGGTGAGGAGAAACCCAAGTTTAGGAAGGAAAAGAAGCGAATTCAAAAGGCATTCTGGCCAGATTCTGCTTTCGACTCCTCTGAGACTGAAGCTGAAGAGGAGACTACAAATTTTTGTCTGATGGCTAATGATCATCCTGATCAGTCTAATCAAGAAGAGGTATGTGAGCTAACCTATGGTCAATTGCTAGAAGTTTCTGAGAAAATTCATTCATCTTATAGGAAATTTAAGAAATTGTATGCTAGCCTAAAATTGGATTTCTTAACCTTATAAAAAGAGCATGATGTTATGGTTAAAGATCATTCTACACTTGATAACAATCACATATCTTTACTTGATGAATTTAATGAATTGAACAAAAAGTATTCTGATCTGATTACTGAGTATGATTCATTGAAAATCTCGCATGTTGATTTAGAAAGAGCTTTTAAAGAATTAGACAACATGACATGTGATGTGGAGAGTAGTAAGGGAGCATTAAAATTTGAAATTGTAAGTCTTAAAAAGGAGAATGAATTTCTAAAAGTAAAAATTAATGCTTTTGAGAAAAATAAAACTCCTCCTACTTTTGCATAATTTTATGCACCTCCACCTTTTGAAGAATCTGTTTTAAAATCATCAAAGCATATTTCATTCAAACCTAGGAAGAGGCACTATCACCCACGTAGATTAATTAACCCTTTTCCTGGTGTTAGATATTTTTCTTGTGGCATGTTAGGACACATCTCCCACGCCTACACGGTTCACTATAGTACATATTGGGTGTGGAGGCCCAAATTGCATGCTTCACAGCACAGCACACATGCATTACATTCTTCTTTTCATAAGAAGGAACCCAAACCTGTTTGGGTTCCTAAATCTGACGTTTGATGATTTTGTAGGTGTGCTCTCACACAAGACCTCATGAGAGCATGTGGTACTTGGACATCGGATGTTCAAGACATATGACTGAAGATGCAAATCAATTCATTTCATTGGAGGCTAGGGCTGGAGGCAAGGTTACACTTGGAGACAACACCATCAAGAGGGTAGTATGAGCAGGTATAATTGGTGATTCAAAGAATTTCATTATTAACAATATTTTGCTTGTAGATAGACTGAAACACAACTTACTGAGCATCATTCAACTCTGTGATAAAGGATACAACATCAAATTCCTACCCACTTACTGCATTATAAGCTTAAATGATAAAATTATTTTGTAGGGACACAAGATCAACAATGTCTACATGCTAGATGTAAGTTGCTTTAAAGCTGATGTTTCAATTTACTTTAAAACTGTTGCTGATGAGTCTTGGTTGTGGCACAGGAGATTATGTCATGTCAGTATGAAAACTCTTAGGAGAGTCTCCCAAAATGACTTAGTTAGAGGTGTCCCCAAGCTTAAGTTCACTAAGACCACCTGTGTGATGCCTGTCAATTAGGGAAGCAAGTCCAATCCTCCTTTCACTCCATTAAGGACATCAGCACCTCTGGACCTTTAAAAGTCCTTTATATGGATCTCTTTGGACCCATTATCACTGCCATCTTAGGGGAAAAAGTCTATGGATTTATGATTGTTGATGATTACTCGAGGTTCACTTGGATTAAATTTCTGTCACATAAATCTGAGTCATTTGATGAGTTTAAATCTTTCTCCACTTGGATTTAGAGGAAGTTAGATTGTGAGATCTTGACTATTTATAGTGATCATGGTCGAGAGTTTGAAAATGTGAGATTTGGAACATCCTGTGAGGAGTAAGGGATTAGCCATAATTTTTCAACTCTTAGGACCCCTCAGAAGAACGGGGTAGCTGAAAGGAAGAATAGGACCTTAGTGGAAGCCGCTAGAGCCATGCTTGCTGAGTATTCAATTCCAAAATACTTTTAGGCTAAAGCGATGAACACTGCCTGTTACTTGAAAGTCTGAATAGGTTATTAGATATATTGCTTACGTTCCTAGGCTAATCAAGAGGGGGGTGAATTGATCCTTTTAAAAATTTTTCTTGGAATTTTGGAAAACTTTTTAGTTAAAAAACTTATGCAAATCATACAGTACGATTTACATTAGTACAGTATGAATAGAGTGATTTTTAATGCTTTCTTCAATCTTAAAAATTCAACCACAGAAAAATAAAATGCATAAAAGTAACAGTGTGAAAAAGTAAAAAGTCAGAACAGAAAATATCAAAATTTATTGTGGTTCGGTCAAATACAACCTACATTCACTCTCTAGAGACTCCTTCTCTAGGTATTGCACTAAACTCAAGTGACTCTCTTTTTGCCACCACAGTAAGGCGAAGAAACCTTTACAAACTCTCTTCCACCAACCCGGTGCGGCAGAGAACCGTCATCCTTTTTCACTCTCCAAGTAAAGGTAGAGAACCGATCATCTTTTTTCACCCTCTAAGTGATGGCAGAGAACCAAGCGTCCTTTTTCACCCTCCTAGTGATGGTAGAGAACCAAGCATCCTTTTTTATAGTCCTAGTGACGGCATAGAACCATACCTTCTTCAAAGATCTTCTCTTAAGAGTCTTCAAGGAGATAGGGAAGTGACTTGAAGTATAAACAATGAATTCCTCACTCTTTGATAACCTTATGAATCCCCTCACAATTTTCACTCCAAGGATCTCACACAACTCACTCCCAAACACTCTCCCTTATCACTCTCCCTTCCATTCTCAAGAAGAAATTCGTAGAAGCATCTTCCTACAAGTCAGTTTAAAGATCCTTAAGTACTAAGGATAAGAAAAACCGTTCAAAAATTGAATTTTTTAAGTTTCACGCTCCCGATCATCCCATACGATCGATCTTTATACTGTATAAATAGTTCAAATCATTGAACGATTCGTCCCGTATGATCCCATACGAACCAAAGTCAGAGCCGTTCGTACCTCAAAACCTTCTGTATAAATTATATTTTATACTATATGAATAGTTCAAAAAATGAACGATTCGTCCCGTACGATCCAGTACGAACCTAATTCAGAGCCGTTCGGACCACAAAACCTTCTGTACAAATTTTATTTCGTAATGTATGAACTAAACTTAGAAAAAATTTCAAGACAGATAGGTTCGTTGTGGAGGACATATAATACAGATCATCCCGTACGATACCATATCCTACTGTACGATCAGTTTTAAAATTTAAGTTTTTTACTCCCCAATTGTGTGTGTGCACAATTATCCAACTTACAATCACACTCTCTCAGACTCAAGAAAAATAAGAAATATAGACTTCACTTCCAGTAAATATTAACAAATGACTTTGAAGTCTTCAGCAATTTGGAGTGTGAATATCTTGAAAAATATGTTAGTACACAAAAAAAGAAACTCCAATATATGTTAGGAGAAGAATAAAATAAATAATAAGCTTTTGTAATGATCAAAAATAATTTATATCAGAATTTTTTGAATGAACGGATTTACACAAATCATAACAATCTCCCCCTTTTTTATGATGGCAAAATATTTATTTGTTTGATTTAACAATTAAATTCACATGTCTCCTAAACTTCCACTAAATATACACTCTCCTAAATAAATGATCTCCTACGCTCCCCTAAAGCCTAAGCTCCCCTTAAAGAAATGACCTATCCTAAACAAGGGATAAAAGGAGGTTAAATGATCTAACATACTGAATAAACAAAAGGAAGGGTATGAAAAATAAACAAGACATGCAACACAAGCACTACACACAAGCACATACAACACAAACACATACACAAGCAACTAAAAATAATAAAATTAAATTAAAAAGTCAAACAAAGTCAATCAAACAATCAATTAAACAAAGTCAAACAATACAACTCTCCCCCTTTTTACAACAACAAAAAGGGAAGTCACTCAAATTAGTTGAGGAGTTGAATAATGTTAAAAGAAGGTTAACTATAATATTAAAATCAAATGCAAAAAGTAAAGACTCAAAAAGATCTAGATTGCATATTATAATAAGGAGAAAAAAAGTCGATCTAAAATAGTAATGTATTAGACAGATTATGTAACCACAACTTTTGCACAAAAGATGAAATAAAATTATCAAATTTCTAAGTCAAAAGTGACAATCATTAATTAGTGGACTTGGAGAAAATACTAAAGGAAAGAATAATCGGCGACATTGCGCATCTTTTCAATGTTTGGGCTAATTTTGTGCCTCTTTCTAGATTTTGCGACATTGCGCATCTTTTATTGTATGACACATTTTGTGCATCTTTTCAAGCTTTGCTTTGTTTGTTTTCAATTAAGAAGATTCTTTCCAACAACACTATTTCTGGGTCATAATTATAATAATGAACACTTTGATATAGAATATAAGAGTAATATTTAAACATCAAATATATAATAATTTAGCCTAAGTAATACATGTCTAAAATAAGATAAAATAAGATCTTCTAATCTACACCAAATCATAATGAAATCTAAATATTTTAATATTTTAAAGTTATGCACAGAATTTTCTATTGTAATATAAACTCAATTAATATTTTAGAAGTTTAATCAACTACAGTCGAGTGTTTTAAGATTAATAAATTTCCAGTCATACTCATTATCACAGAATAATATGCATATAAACACTGAACTTCTTCATTTCATGATATCAATTCAAACAACTAACATAACAAGCTTTCACATTTTAACCATAATCACATAAGATTAAGCTTGCTACACCCCATACAACAATTAAAGAAAAAACTAACAACAACAAGCACAATCAACTACAACTCAAAGAACACCAAATCAACAATCAAGCCAACTACTAAGAAGAACAACAAAAATAATCACAACCATAGCCAAGCCAAGCCAACACAAATCCTGCTAGTAATCCGAGGGACCCTGATCTGGAGGAGGTGGAGGAGCACCAAACATAGCAAAATAGCTATTGAGTGTCATAAAATTGGTATTTATAGAATCAAATTATCCTATAATCCACCCCCTATCCTCATTATATTGATCCACCTGCTTCTTCAAATGCGCCTCCACATTATCAAATCTTCAATCAAGCCTATCAAATCGCTGGACCATATCCTGGTAGAAGTCTTGGTTGGGTCCAGGTGCAGGTGCAGGAGCAGGTGCAGGTTCATCATCAGAACTGTTTACATTTTCATCTCTCCCAAAAAGTGCCCGAAAAGAAGCATCACTAAAATAGAGTGGGAGTTCAGAAGGTTCGTCAGGATGGATTATATTGTACTTCTTTTCAAGTATAAAATATATTACATAACCAAGAGCAATATTCTTCTTTCTCTTCACACTATGATGGCCAATATCAGTAAGGTAAAATATGTAGTCCAAAATTATTTGGGCTTAATCAATAGGTTGACCAGACATAATCAAGTGACAAAAGAGAGAAGAGGGGTCATGTTTACTCTATCTCCATCCTTGGGAATGATGGAGGTCCTAAGAACATGTTGAATTATTTAGGCATTTTGGTTCAAGGTGTCAACTCAAGGAATGTGAGTTGGTTGGCTTACACCTCTAATGACTTGATTGACTTCGGACCGATCATAATCAGATCGAGCAGTTAGAGTATGTGCCCGTATGCCTAGAGTTCTTAGATGAAAATATTCTCCTAGATCCTCCTTGGTAATTTCTACTCTTTGTTTCAGGACATAGGATGAGATACTAGGATGATCCTAACTAAAAGTCATGTTGGTTAGACATACATGAAAAAGGTCTTTATTGTATGAATAGATCAGTATGAGAAGGAAGGAGAACTGGGTAGAATCAAATAGAGGCATTACTGCAAAATGGAGATTTTCTTCCAGTAAAATGTGGGAATGAGTGATTTTAGATGCGGCATACCTATAGTATGCTTCTTCATTTTGTCCACTCAAAAAGTTATCATCCCAGTCCCTCCTAGAAGATGTCCCTCTGGATTGACGCACTCTCTTGCCACTTCCTGACATCTCTATACTATGCTCTGAAGAGTTTGAAGTGAAGATGAAATGAAAGAAAATGACCCTTATTTATATATAAAATTAATAAAATCATACTGTACGAACCCATTTCGTACAAGATGAAATTAATTTCGTCCGGATGAATGAAAGTAGTCAAAATGAAATGGTTTTTTGTAAATTGCTTGTCTCGAGGCGTCCTTTCATACAGGCTTTTTGATTTCCTGATCGTACAGACGATGACGTGTTCATCTTGAACGATTAGGATATTAAAGGATCGTTTAGGCGACGGTTAGGTTCGTCCTTATCTAAATTGACACCTAGATCATACAGACAAAAATGTATTCATCTGGTACGATCAACACTAATAACTAACACTAACCGTGGATCCTCCCCATTCGTACAGATGAAACTCCTATAATCATACAGTACGATGACATCATCGTATAGTACAAACATACAAAATAAAATTTCATTACTCTAACTCTATAGGTTTTCAACACCAAATTAAAGACCAACACAAGACAAGATATATATATATATATTAAAAATTTTAAAGAAGACACACAAGATAACCATAAAAACACAATAGACTGGAAACAACTAATGAACACTTACAAAATAAAATTTGCAGAATTTTTAATCAAGCATTAAGATCAATTACACCTAGCCTTATCCTTAAAATGCTAAAAGTGTTAAAAGCTAAGGGTTTTGTGGAAATATCTGCAAGTTGATCTTTAGTAGCGATAATATGTAGTTCAATTTCCCCTTTCGCTATATGATCTCGTATGAAATGATGCCTTATATCAATATGCTTTGTTCTAGAATGTTGAATAGGATTTTTTGAAATGTAAATAACACTAGTGTTATCACAAAAGATTGGAATGGTACCAATAGAAAATCCTAAGTCAACCATTTGCTATTTCAACCAAAGCACATGTGTAACACAACTCCCTAAGGCAATATATTCTATTTCAGCTCTAGAAAGTGCTACTGAATTTTATTTCCTACTGGACCAAGATACTAAAGAATTTCTAATGAATTGACAAGTCTCAAAAGTACTCTTCCGATCAACCCTACAGTCTACAAAATCAAAAACTGAGTATCCAATTATTTCAAATGAAGAACTATTCTTAGGATACCAAATCCCAAAATTTTGAGTTTCCAAAAGATATCTTAATATTCTTTTTATTGTTATCAAATGTGATTCCTTTGGATCAGATTAAAATCTAGCACATAAACAAACACTAAACATAATGTCTGGTCAGCTAGCTGTCAAATAAAGCAATGATCTGATTATTCCTCTAAACTTCTTTTGATCAATAAATTTTCTCTTAGGATCCTTATCTAATAATACCGAGGAACTCATGGGTGTAGTTACAGGTTTAGCATTATCTATTTCATACTTTTTGAGAATGTCTTTAACATACTTAGATTGACAAAGAAATGTCCCTTCCTTATTTTGCTTTATGCTAAAACCAAGAAAATAACTCAAGTCACCCATTAAACTCATTTCAAATTCATAACTCATTGTTTTTAAAAATTCATCATATAAAGTTTTATCAGTTGATCCAAAAATTATGTCATCCACATATATTTGTACAATGAGTATATCATTCCCAACTCTTTTCAAAAATAAAGTGGTGTCCACATTTCCTTTAATAAAGGATCCTTTTAATAGGAAAGTGTTTAACCTCTCATACCAAGCTCGAGGTGCCTGTTTTAGTCCATACAATGCCTTATTCAATTTAAAAACATGATTAGGGAATTTAGAATTTTTAAAACCTAGAGGTTGCTCAACATAAACATCCTCTTTTATCACCCCATTCAAAAAGACACTTTTAACATCCATTTGATATAATTTGAAATCTTTAAAACAGGCAAAGGATAATAACACTCTAATTGCTTCAAGTCTTACTACAAGGGCAAATATTTCCTTAAAGTCAATCCCTTCTATTTGATTATACCCCTTAGCTACTCTTGAATCATTCATTTTATTTTTGAACACCCACTTAGTTCCAACTATACTTTTCAAACACCATTTCTTTTAAATTGATTTAATTCTTCTTGCATGGCTAATATCCAAAATTCATCCATAAGTGCTTGATCAATATTAGTGGGTTCAATCATTGAAATAAACTCTGAATGATTTACCTCTTTCCTCAAACCATGCCTAGTCCTAACTCCTTCACTTGGGTCTCCTAAAATTAACTCTTTAGGATGACTCTTAGGATAATTCAAATCTCTAGGCAAACTTTTCTCTTCTTGAATTTCAACCCTTTCTTTCACTTTTACATTTTCAAGTCATTGGGTTGTTTCTACAACATCATCTTCCTCTAACCTAGACCCTCGACTATTATCAGAATCATCAAAAATAATATGAGTGGTCTCCTCAACTACCAATGTACTTCTATTGAAAATTCTATAGGATTTTCCAACACTTGAATATCCTACAAAAATTTCTTCATCAGATTTAGGATCAAATTTTCCTAAGAGAGTTTTTCCATTATTGTGTATGAACACCTTACATCCAAAAACATGCAGGTTTGAGAGGTTGGGGATCCTACCTTTAAGAAGTTCATAGGGTGTCTTGTTTAATTTTGATCTAATGTTCACCCTATTCAACACATAACATGCGGTGCTAACTGCTTCAGCCCAAAAGTATCTTGGAAGTAAATACTCTGCCAACATGGCTCTAGCATTTTCAACCAATATCCTATTCTTTCTCTTAACTACTCCATTATGTTGAGGTGTCCTAGAAGCTGAGAAGTTTTGATCTATCCCATGAGATTTGTAAAAATCATCAAACAACTCATTTTCAAATTCTCTCCCATGATCACTTTGAATTGTTACAATTTCTAGACCTAGTTTTCCCTAAATCCAAGTGGCAAAATCTCTAAACTCCTCAAATGATTCACTTTTATGATACAAAAATCTAATCCATATGAATCTTGAATAATCATCCATAATTACATACCCAAATCTCTTTTCTCCTAGACTTAAGGTACTAACAGGTCCAAATAGATCCATGTGTAGGATTTTTAAGGGCTTGCTAGTTCTAACCTCCTTGATTGAACTAAAAGAGGATCTGACTTATTTTCCTAATTGACATGCATCATACAAGTGGTCTTTTGTAAAGCCAAGTTTAGGTACTCCTTAGGCTAACTCTTTTTGGGTGATTTTCTTAAGATTTCTCATGCTAGAGTGATAAAGCCTTCTATGCCATAACCAAGATTCATCTGATATGGTTTTTCAAACACAAAGCAATAGAAAGTTTTACATTATTCAAATCTAGCATGTAAACATTATTTATTCTATCACCATTCAATAGAACAAGTCCATTCTGACTGATAACACAACTAGTAGGCAAGAATTTTATATGATAACCTTTGTCACACAATTGACTTATGCTCAATAGATTATATTTTAAACCTTCAACTAACAAAATATTTTCAATCACAAAGTTTTTTGAGTTTCCAATCATACCTGTACCTACCACTCTCTTAATAGTATTGTCTCCAAGTGTAACCTTGCCTCCATTCCTAGCTTCCAGCGTTATAAATTATTTTGCATCTCTAGTCATATGCTTAGAGCAGTCACTGTCCAAGTATCAATTGCTCTCATGAAGTCTTGTGTGAGAGCGAACCTCTTCTTGATCTGATTGATCAAGATTGTCAGCCATCAAGCACAAATTTGTGACTTCCTCTTCTGGTGCAGTTTCTGAGGAATCTGAAGCTGAGTCCGCCCAAAATGCTCGTTGAAGTTTCTTTTACCCCTTCTTTCATTTGGTTTATCCTTAGCCTTCTCCTTACTAGGATTTCCCTTGAGATTGGGGCAATCAGTATTTATACGACTTGGCGTCTCCTGCATCAATTTGTCTTTGAGTCACAGATTGCTCGTAAGCAATTAGTGATCCAAGAAGATTATCAATAGAATAAACATTTAAATCTTTTTCTGCATTCGTTAATTCCTTACCTAAGGCATGCAATGAAGTGGCTATATGTGTAAAGCGTATATACATGTCTGAGATCGATTCATTCGGTTTCATGCGAAATAGTTCATAGTCAAGCAAAAGAATATTCAACTTAGTTTGCTTCACTTTATTTGTACCTTTATAAGTAATGCAAAGCCTATCCCAAATTTCTTTTCCTGATTTACAAGTAGAAACACGCATGTAGTCTTCCGATTTCAAAGTATAAAAGAAACTATTCAAATACTTAGCATTCAATTGAGCTAAATCACATTCTTTTATAGTCCATTCAACAAAAGGTGTTTGAACTCTAAATGCTTCTACAATTCTAGTGGGTTCAGTATAACCTTCCAGTACTAACATCCACATGCGATAATCAAGAGATTGTAGAAATGTAGACATGTAAGTTTTCTAAAAATTAAATGGGATATTGTCAAACAAAGGTGGTCTAGTGATCGAGTAACCTTCTAAAGTGTTTCGATTTCTAAAATTAGCCATGATCGAATTTCAAAAAGTAGTTTAAACAGTAATTTTCAAAATAATCTCTGATACCACTTGAAAGTATGAATATGTTATTAGATCTATCGCTTACGTCCCTAGGCTAACCAAGAGGGGGGTGAATTGGTCCTTTTAAAAATTTCTCTTGAAATTTTGAAAAATGTTTTAGTTAAAAAACTTATGCAAATCGTACAGTATGATTTACCTTCGTACAGTACGAACGGAGTGATTTTTAATGCTTTCTTCAATCTCAAAAATTCAACCATAGAAAAATAAAATGCATAAAAGTAACAGTGCGAAAAAGTAAAAAGTCAGAACAGAAAATACCAGAATTTATAGTGGTTCGGTCAAACACGACCTACATCCACTCCCTAGAGACTCCTTCTCTATGTATTACACTAAACTCAAGTGACACTCCTTTTTCCCCCACAGTAAGGCAAAGAAGCCTTTACAAATTCTCTTCCACCAACCTGGTGCGGCAAAGAACCATCATCCTTTTTCACTCTCCAAGTGACGATAGAGAACCGATCATCTTTTTTCACCCTTCAAGTGATGGCAGAGAACCAAGCATCCTTTTTCACCCTCCTGGTGATGGCAGAGAACCAAGCATCCTTTTTCACCCTCCTGGTGACGGCAGAGAACCGGACCTTCTTCAAAGATCTTCTCTCAAGAGTCTTCTAAGAGATATGGAAGTGACTTAAAGTACAAACAATGAATTCCTCACTCTTGGATAACATTGTGAATCCCTTCACAATTTTCACTCCAAGGATCTCACACAACTCACTCCCAAACACTCTCCCTTATCACTCTCCCTTCCACTCACAAGAAGAAATTTATAGAAGCATCTTCCTACAAGTCAGTTTAAAGATCCTTAAGTACTAAAGACAAGAAAAACCGTCCAAAAATTAAAATTTTCAAGTTTCAAGCATCCCGATCATCCCGTACGATCAATCTTCATAGTGTATGAATAGTTCAAATCACTGAACGATTAGTCCCATACGATCCCATACGAATTAAAGTCAGAGCCATTCATACCTTAAAACCTTCTGTATGAATTATATTTCATACTGTATGAATAGTTTAAAAAATGAATGATTCATCCCGTACGATCCAGTACGAACTTAATTCAGAGCCGTTCGTACCATAAAACCTTCTGTACGAACTATATTTTATAATGTACAAACTAAACTTAAAAAAAATTTTAAGACAGATAGGTTTTTTTGTGGAGGACATATAATACAGATCATCCCCTACGATACCATATCGTATTGTACGTTCAATTTTAAAATTTAAGTTTTTTACTCCCCCATTGTGTGTGCGCACTGTTATCCAACTTACAACCACACTCTCTCATGCTCAAGAAAAATAAGAAATATAGACTTCACTTTCAGTAAATATTAATAAACGATTTTAAAGTCTTCAGCAATCTGGAGTATGAATATCTCAAAAAATATGTTAGTACACACAAAAAGAAACTCCAATATATGTTAGGAGAAGAATAAAATAAATAATAAGCTTTTGTAATCATCAAAAATAACTTGTATCAGATTTTTCTTGAACGAACAGATTTACATAAATCATAACAATGTACTGAATATGGTGAATGTTAGAGCCAATTTGAATAAGACACCTTATGAGATCATTAAGGGTAGAACTCCAAACCTGTCCCACCTCCATGTCTTTGGCTGTAAGGTTTTCATTCTAAATAATAGGAAATCGTCCTTAGGAAAATTTGACCATAAATCTGATGAAGGAGTGTTCTTAGGCTATTCTAGTGTAGGGAAATCCTTTAAGGTGTTTAATAAGAGGACATTGGTGGTGCAGGAGACAACTCATGTGGTGTTTGATGAATCTGATCCTAAGGAGACTAGAGTTGAGGAAGAAGAAGATATATGAGAGATTACCCAAGGAGTTAAAAATGTAAATCTGGAGGAAAGGGTAGAGCCTCAAAACACTTTACCTAGAGATTGAAGATATTCTTCGAGTCATTCTAAAGAACTGATCTTAGGAGACCCTTCTGAAGGTGTTAGAACTAGGCATGAACTTAGGAAGGAAGTAAACCATTATGCCTTTTTCTCAATGACTGAACCCACCAACATCAATCAAGCCCTTTCTAAGGAGTTTTGTATCTTAGCTATGCAGGAGAAATTGAATCAATTTGTAAGGAATAATATTTGGGAGTTAGTAGAAAGACCTAGGAATCAAAGTGTAGTGGGAACCAAGTGGGTCTTTAAGAATAAGATGAATAATTCTGGTGTGGTGGTTAGGAATAAGGCAAGATTGGTGGCTAAGGGATACAATCAAATTGAAAGGATTGATTTTGAGGAGACCTTTGCCCCTGTAGCTAGATTGGAAGCCATTAGGGTACTACTAGCCTTTGTCTGTTATAAGATATTTAAGCTATTTTAAATGGATATTAAGAGTGTATTTTTAAATGGGGTAATAAAAGAGGATGTTTTTGTAGAACAACCCCCAGGTTTTGAGAGTTTCCAATATCTAAATCATGTTTAGAAATTAAAAAAGGCCTTATCTAGATTCAAACAGGCACCTAGAGCTTGATATGAGAGGCTTAGCACATTCATGTTAGATATATAGTTTGTTAAGGGGAGCGTAGACACCACCCTTTTCTGAGGAGAGTAGGGGATGATTTAATCATTGTCCAGACCTATGTTGATGATATAATTTTTAGATCTTCTAATAAAAATTTATATGATGATTTTTCTAAGACAATGAGTAAGGAGTTTGAGATAAGCATGATGGGAGAATTGTCTTACTTTTTGGGATTTAGCATAAGGCAAATGGATGATGGAACCTTTCTCAATCAATCTAAATACACTAAGGACATTTTGAAAAAATATAAAATAGACAAAGCCAAGCCAATCAACACTCCCATGAGCTCCTCTGTTCAGTTAGATAAGGATTCAAATGGAAAATCTATTGATTAGAAGAAGTTTAGGAAAATAATTGGATTACTGCTTTACCTGACTACTAGTCGACTTGATATTATGTTTAGTGTTTGTCTTTGTGCTAGGTTTTAAGCTGATCCTAAAGAGTCCCACCTGACCGCTATTAAGAGAATTCTTAGATATCTTTTAGGGACCCCAAACCAAGGAATCTGGTACCCTAGGTATAACACTTTTTTTGAGATTATTGGATATTTTAATTTTGACTTTACAGGGTGTAGGGTGGATAGAAAGAGTACTTCTGGAACTTGCCAATTCTTAGGATAGTCTTTAGTCTCCTGGTTTAGTAAAAAATAGAACTTAGTTGCACTTTTCATTGCTGAAGCTGAGTACATTACCTTAGGAAGTTGTGTGGCCCAAGTCCTTTGGTTGAAGCAACAAGTTTTAGATTTAGGATTACCTGTTGACACAATTTCTGTTATGTGTGATAATACTAGTGCCATCTTCATTTCTAAGAATCTAATCCAACATTCTAGAACCAAACATATTGATATAAGACATCACTTCATTAGGGACCATGTTACAAAAGGGGATATTGAGCTACATCATGTAGCAACTGAAAATCAGCTGGCTGACATTTTTACTAAACCACTGGCCTTTGATTTATTCAGCATTTTGAGGACCAGATTGGGTGTGATTGACATAAATGCATGATTCTGATGACTGATAATTTATGAGTTTGATTATTTCCTTTTGTTTCTGTTAATCTTTTGATTTGATTATATGTTTCCTATTTTATTTTTTTTCTCACTGCTGATTTCCTTCTATTATTTATTATTTTTCTGATTTGAGTATTTATTTTGATGTGATTTCCTACTTGTTCTTAATTTACTATTTTATTCTTTTCAAAATCAGATCACTGCTCACTACTACTGATAAACTGAATTTCTGACTGAGAGTTTTGCCTTATTTTTGTTTGGAATCTTATAAGAAGTGATTGACTCCTCTGAATCAGTTAAAGGGAAGAAACATTGATGATTATTTCTCTTCCTCTAACTCTCTTTAAAGGTGTATTATTTCTTTTGGATAAAAATCTTCTTCAAAATTAAAGTTGGTTTCTGAAATAGAGATCTATTTTATCTTCCTATAGTAATCTACCTCATATGAATAGTATTTTCAAAGCTTTGAATCAGTGTTATAATTTTTTAATCAAGTGACTGAACTTATCATATGATGTATGATTTTTGTTTTGTGATAGCTGAGATTCTTTAACAATTATGAAAGAAAGCAAGCTTATAAAAGATGCGCAAAGAGCGCAAAAAAAAGAGTCATAAAATGAGCCCAAAGTTGAAAAGATGCATAATGTCGCCAAACTAGAAAGATACACAAAGTGTATCAAAAATAAAAAAATGTGCAAAGCGCCAAACAAATTGAAAAAGAGGCACTAAATGAGCCCATAAAGAAATAAACTTTCTTCTCTTTCAGATCTTTAAATGTCCTAGATAAATCCATGCGCCACTTAATATTTTCAAAAGCTTGAGATGAAAAATCATGATTTTTGATTCCTTACTTTGTAATACTATTATATCAGATATTTTTCTGGAATGAGGCTTGAAAGGATCTCTTTTTGAATCTAATTTCTTTTCGTTTGAATTAGACTTTTGTTTGAAAGGAGTTTGAACCTGTAAAGTGTCCTAGGTAGGAGTTACGAAAGTTAATTTTTTAACTTTTCTAGATTTCAGTGTTGTCGATCTTCTTCTTATTGGTTTTTGGATTAAAAATCAATAGAAATTTTTGATTTACTGGAGCTGATCAATTCAAAAAAAATATATTGGTTTTTAGTTTTATTTTCTCGTTTCTATTTTTATTTACTCTTTTTTTTCTTTTTTTCTTTTTTTGTTGTTGTGTTGTTTTATCTATTCCTTCTCCTTTTTGTGATGTGAAAAGGGGAAGTTAGTTTTTTGAGTTACTAGTAGTTTATTTTACTATTTCTATGTTGTAGTTATTTTCTTTATTGTATTGAGTGTCACTGTTTGTCAATATTTTAGTGAAATTTGAAATGATAAATCTTTTCTCGTATGTGCGTTGATTACTACGGTCTGTTTTATTTGAAACTACTGAATAAATATTTGCCATCTTAAAAAAGGGGGAGATTATTGTAAATCTGGATTTAGGGATTACAATTTTGATGATAACAAATATTTTTGTGCACTATTTGGTTAACTAATATTTCAGGTACAAAAGATTAAGGGATTCACAAAGGTTACTCCAAGCAAGGACCTGAGTCATCTTCTTCGGTCGTCATCTCTTATCTTGTCAGTATTTTTCTGTGGGAGGATCGTCCGTAAGAAGAATGAGGTTCTCTGTCTGCTTCAGGAGAAAGCGAAAGGAGTCCAGGTTCTCTGCCTGCTTCAGGAGGAAGGGAAATGAGTTCAGGTTCTCTGACTCACCGGGTTGATGGAAAGGAGATTTTGTACAGGCTTCTCTGCCTTGCTGTGGGAACAAAAGGAGAGTCACTTAGTGTTAGTGTAATACTTGGAGGGGAGGCTCCGGGGAGTGAACTTAGGTCAAGTTGACTGAACCACTATAAAGTCTGTGGTGTTCTTTCTGATTATTTTCTGCACTTACTTTATTGTTGATGATTGTGATTATTTTTCCTTGATCATCGTTGAACATCTGCAAATCATCGCAAAATTGTAATTGTTATAAAACATTCAAAAATATTTTTTTTTAAATCGTTGTTTGTCCACGAATTTTTAAAATATCCAATTCACCCCCCCCCCCTCCCCTCTTTATTAGCCTCAGGACAAGTTCACAAGGGCTTAACATCCTTTTTAAACTTTCATTTTCAAAAGCTTTTTACTATGTTGCATCGATGCGGATAAGGCAACATGGATACGATACGGATACGGATACATGACATGTCAATTCTTAAAAATATTGGATATGGGTACGGCGTGGACTTGATAGTATAATTTATAAATCATACATAACAATTAGAAAGTAATCAAAACATAATATTTGAAATGACAAAAAAATGAAAGCAACATCATTTGTAGCCTTGTAGCTTATAATATCAAAATAAAGTAAGCATTAAATGTCTAGTAACTCCTTTTTCCTTTCATACTCATTTGGTTGGCTCGAGCAACTTCTCAATGTTAGCCATCTCTCTTTTCATCATTTTTTCAGAATTTTTTTCATTTTCAACGTGACAGTCGTATCTAATATGCATGTCAATTTGAAATTATATATTATTTTAATTGGATACGACTTTGCCATACCTGATACGTATCGGTCATATCGGAGGCGTATCTATGTCCAACACGTATCCGATACAACACGCCTTCATAAATAGATGTATCAGTGCAATATAAGCTTTTTAGTATTGATTCTTCGTTAGAAATCTCTATTCTCTCTAACAAAATTTTTAAAACTACCTCCTACAAAAAAGCAAGGAATAACAAAACTAAGCCTTATTTTGGCAAACCAACCAAAAAACCAATTATACATATATAAACGAAAGCTCTTTCGCAAGCCATCAGATTGAATACAAGTTAATCCATTGCCGTTCGATCCTGCTCCATTTCTATCTTCATACTATAAAATCTCCATGGATGTTAGGGTTTCTTTAACGCACGGCTTTACAATTTTGCTATTAGGGATTTATTCGCCTCTCATCTTCGAGTGACAGTCTCACGGGTTAAAGAGATGGGTTTCGCATCCCATCTGCCTTGGCAAAGCTGTGCTTCGTCTTGGCCCTTGAATTAGCCGCATCTATCTTAGGACTTCTTTCCTTTCATCGCCACCCTAGAGGCTAGATAAGATTTAGGGATTTGTCTAGATTCATATATTTTTAGAGGTAAAGATGACGGTGAAGCTCTCCAAAGCCGAGAAGAAGGTCAAGTACGACAAGAAGCTGTGCCGCATGTTGGACGAGTACAACAAGTTCTGATCGCTTTGGCTGACAATGTTAGATCTAATCAGTTGAAGAATATTAGGAAGGGTCTGCGAGGTGATTCCATCATTCTCATGGGTAATAACACTCTCATCATGAGGTGCATCAAAACGCATGCTGAGAAGAGTGGAAATCAGGTATATCTAAGTCTCCTTCCTTTGCTCGTGGTATGCTCTTTTTATTTATTTTGCGCTAATTTTGCTGTCTTTGGTTTCTGGTTTCTGATACATTATGATCAGTTTCGCCTATGCTTGCCCTGAGATTGGCTTAGAATTATGTCAATAAATTATATGTTTGAAGGGTAATTTAAAAAAGAAAATTAATGCTCCCCAGGAAGGATTTATTTTTCTTCCTTCTATAAATTTGATGGTTTTCAGTCGTTTTGAGATGTATAATATTTAATATATATTTTTCCTTAAATGTTTATATGAATTGATTGTAATTCTTCTTTATGCTACTGGGAAATGTGGGGTTGATTTTTACCAAAGGAGACCTTAAAGAAGTTAGTGAAGAGGTTGCAAAGTACAAAGTAAGAACTCGTGGCCTATAGCTATCTTTGAAAACATCTTAATTTTTTGTGGTTTGAAAAAAAATTCAAATTTGTTTAACCTGCCAACATGAAAACTTGAGATAACATATGTCTGATGATTTTAATAAATACATTATTCCATGCATAATCTATCTGGTAAGTTTATAATTGTAATTTTCCATGTTTTAATATAGTTTGTAGACGATGCTTTTTATGTTTAGTTGTTTGGTATTGGCCATTATGCTTAATTATGATTGGCATTAACCTTAGTTGAATAGGGGCCAGCTTTAGGAACCCTCATCATTCATTCATTATTGCTGAGTGTGTTAACTTTATTTTACACAATTTTTTTCTTCATAACTTTAAGCCATGTTAGCTTTGGTTTATCCCTTTAACTTATCCTTCCAGAGTAGTTTAACTAGTTTAATTAGCGCATCTTTTATTATTTGTTTTACTTGCCTAAATGACTTAAGTTTATTTGCAGAATTTTTAATGTAATCATTTCTAAACATATTTTTCTTAGTTTTACTATGCATCCATTTTAACATTCTCACTTCTAATAGCATAATTTATCTTATCGTAATTTTGTAAAATTGTTTTTAGGTCTATTGTAATATATTATTATATGATGATCTTGAGGAACTTTTCTCATTTTAAACTCCTTACATAAACTCTAGAAGTTTTATCAGTGTACTCTTATTTAAATTCCCATTATACTATCTATAAGAGATTCATGATGCTTAAATTATGTATGTCAGTATAACTTGATGTTATAGTAGTATTTACTAATTATTTATTTTACAAGCACTGAAATTATATATTACACATTCTTTATTTGATTAAGAACCTTTATTTTCTAATTTTGTTCCTCCATTATTATGTTTATTTATAATGATGTTTCGCCTATTGGAATTATTCCATTTGCAAAAGGCATGCATCAAGTTACTTCACGTTTAATATACTTTGAAAGCTCCTTTATAACTAGTTTAAAATATGCGGGTTTAATGTTCATCCTTTATGAAGTCTTATTATCTGGAAATTATTCATCACTAGCCACTATTTGTGATGTGATTTAATTTTCTAGCTTACATGGTTAACATGAATTTGTCACAACCTGTTCTCCTAAATCACACCACATTACTTCTTGTGGTACTTTATCATATTTTTTTCTCAAGATCACTAAAAATCATATGATTACCATATCTTTTCCTTATATATTTTTCATTATTTCCTTACTAAAAAAATAATTTTCATCATAGTGAACCCAATGTTAAATGAATTTTTATGTCAATGTATTTTCCCCATTATCCTTTTATAACTTAGTCATAAGACTACGAGTTTGCATGCTTTATGATTAGTTTTAAATACTTTGTATTGAAGTGTTTCTTATAATTATTTTTTCTATATAATTTTTAAGACTGCAATGAGAATTAAGGATAGGATGGCTTTGGGATTTAATTCCAAAGGAGGGGAGTAGTGTTTGGAAAGAATTAAGGAGGTGGTGCCATGTAGGGGTCGGCGGCTTCAATGGGCTAGGATTTGATTGGGGAGATTGATTTGGATTACTAATTTGGGATTTAGAAATTAGGAAAGTGTTAATTAAATCCCAATTGATTTGAAATTCAAATAGGATTTAATTTAGGAACTTTCCTAAAATATAATTTAATAATTTAGGAAATAATTCAAATTCAAATTGGATTTGAATATGAATTAATTAGATTGCCTAAATTAGAAAAATCAAATTGGAAAGGTTTGAATGTGGGGGTCAAAGGGGCGGCGACTGGATTTGGGTAGGGAGGCCGGCGGCTAGTTTGGGTGGTCTGCTGATTTTGGGTGAGGGTGAGAATGGGGTTCGGTTGGGAGATGGGGGGCAGGGAATGGTGGAGGGTGAGGGGCCGGCGGGTTAGATGAGGTGGGGGGTTGGGCCGTGGGAGGAGGGAAAGGGTGGAGCTGGCGGTGGAGGGGAGGAGGGGAAGGTATATAAAATAAGACCACGAACCCGACTCTTCTAGGTTGGTGGGTGGTGCGTTGGTCTCCCTCTCTTAGGGATCTTCCTCCTTAGCTCTCAAACTCTCTCAACACCATGGAATGCAAAAATTTCTTCGTCATAATTCAATAATTTTCAAAGGGAAACATAAGCGCTATAAATAGCCTCACACAAAGGACTCAAAAACAAGAAAGTCGAAAATGCTCTCAGGGCCTACATACGACCTCCCTTAAGTAAGGGGTAAAAATGGAAAACAACTACAACATAATAAAAGACACATAACATAATAATAAAAGAAATCAAATACATGTAATGACTCAAAAATACATCGACTCGATCGTGTCCGTAGATCGTTTGCCACGTTGCTGATAAACCTTCCATGATCTGATGTCCCCATCACTTTCCCCGCAATTCTACAGCTACCTTTACAAAAAGCTATAGCTACCCCAAGTAAACCCTATGTCTTAGCAGTACTTATTCTTACCCTTTATTTGTAAGCATATTACTTTGCTTAAATGTATATTTTATTTTTCTACTTAACCATCAATTCTTTTTTTCTCCTCCTTTTACATGAGATATATTTGAACTCTTTTAGAACTTCTATAGAGGACATGGTACAACTTTCTATCTCATTCCACATTGAGGTTGGTCAGTCATAAGATTCTGATTTATGTTTGGGTCAACCATAAGATTCGGATTTACCTTTCGTATTTACATGTCTCAAATGATTAATAATTTCTCACTTTTAAAGTTCATTAACTTATTATATGATAGCTTTTTCATTTAATAATTTTTTGTAGCTTTATTTGTTATCCATTAATCATTACTGCTGTATGGGAAAACTTCTTGATTTATCTTAAATTTATCTCATGTGAATTTTTGTCCAACCTGGCAAAAGAAAATCTTATTGATTTCCTATTTCATAATCATATGTTATTGTAACATTAAAATCAACTTTTTCCATAAAATTTCTATCTTCTATTCTATAGCCATGATTGACATCTCTCCTAACCATCCAATGTGAACTTGTATCTAGTTAAGTGTCCACCAATAATTATTTTTTCCTTATATGTACATTAGTAACTCATTCATCTCTTTCATAGCATATTTCTTGAGCAATCGTCTAATCCAATTTGAGGAGCATAAGCAAATATCATATTTGTAATAACAACAATAATATCAAGCCTTTATCCCACTATATGGGGTCGGCTACATGAATCCTTTTTCTCTATTGTGTCCTATTAAAAGTCAAATTCTCGTTTAAATCTAAGGAAAAAAGGTAATTTCTAATATTTTCTAACAAGTCTTTTTAGGTCTTCCTCTACCTATTTTAATATAGTCCAAATCTAATATATAGACTCTCCTAACTAGGTCATTGTAAGCATGACGCTCTATGTAGCCAAACCATCTAAAGTAACTCTCTCTAATCTTATCTGTCACTGGAGGTACTCCAACCTTTTCTCGTATATGTACATTTCACATTTTTTTCTCTAAGAGTAAAACCACTCATCCACCTGAGCATTCTCATCTTTGCAATACTTAATTTTATGCTTCTCTTTTAATGATCAACATTCTGCACCATAAAGCGTTGCTAGTCATTTATAAGACATAACTAATCATTTTTCTCATAGGAATGTCCTACATTTTTTATATTCACCATCAAATTTCAATTTTTCTAATCTCTATGCATTACCATCTTTACCCTATTACTATTTTTAGCCTTTACAATATACAGTTAATTGTAACCTTAGCCATTGTCGTTGTCTTTCCCCTCTCCATTTAATTGCTTATAAACATACAATATTAGTTCTTTATTTATCATATTAACTAATTATTGAAAATTTCTATTACATCCTAACATAGTATATATGGATTCTTAGTTTTATACTTTTGGTTACTCTTATTCACTTTCCACTACAATTGGGTTTAGCTGTGGCGCATATCTGAATCACCCTAGCCAGCATTATTACCAAATGTCACCTTAATTAATAAAAGTTTTGGCTTGTCATTTTGTGAGTGAATCCATGCACCCTTGCTTTAATTCACATTGAGGTTAGCTCTTTGGGTCATTTTAGTGATCTTAACATTAAGTTAATGAATATGGATGCATTTTGTAAATTTAAGTTTAATGTTTTATGATTGCATGTTCATTTTGACTTGTTTTGTTGCTTGTAACATTTAGTTTCTTTAAATGTATTTTCACATGTTTGCTGTGGAAATCATAGCTTGTTCTAGAGCATGTCAGTGAGCATACATTATTAAGTTTTGTTCTATGATGCACAGACACTTCTCCTCAAAGAGGCGTGCAGTATCTGACACGACACACGCCCGACACGACATGCTGAAAACGTGTCCGATAAAAAAATATTAAATACAAATTAGACACACTCCACACGTATCTTAAATATTTTATGAATTTTTTTAAATATAATTTCTTGTATTTAAAATTTTTATTAATTTAAAATATAAAAACTAAATTTCTTATTTCTTATCTACAACACCAAATCAATTGCCCGCACTTAATACCCCATTCAACTAATATTCTCATTTTCATTTCTTTTTAGCAGTGAGGTATTTTCATCTCCTCTCTCGATGATTGATAAACAACATCGACGTTCGACTCTCGACATCCTAATATTAATCATTTTAGCATAAATTTTAGTTAAATGATTTAGTATTTTTAAATTATTTTTAAAATTATACTTATTTAATTTTTAAACACTATTTTTAAAATATAAAAACTTACCTTGTCCAACCCGTGTCCGTGTCTTATATTTTCAATATTTGACGTGTCCCATGTCCGTGTCGTATCCGTGTTGTCGTATACATGTTTGTGCATCATAGGTTTCTTTTCAAGATTGTTACAAGTTCAGTTCAAATATTTGGTTTTTATTAATTTTATTTTTAATCGAGTATACCATTATGTTTTGGATATTATTCTATTGTTTTCTTTACTTTCTCTTCTTTTTTATAGTACGGGTTTCTTTTAATGATTTGGACTGCAAAAAATGGCCTGGCATATTATTCGATGATGAAATTAGATTGTGGGTGTGACTTGAAATGTGCAATGTACATGTAAGTGTAGTGCGTAGTGGATCTAATTCTAGTCGGCTTTTCTGCTAAAAAACTTCACTGATGCTATTCATTGTAACCAACCAAAACCTAAAAAAATCTTTTGGTGCCGTCTTTGTTCAAGTTCTTAATTGTTCTGTTTTGAGTTCTCTTTAATCAGGTTGGTGCTCCTGCTCGTGTTGGTCTTGTTCACCCTATTGATGTTGTTGTTCCTCCGGGAAACACTGGTCTGGATCCTTCACAGACCTCTTTCTTCCAGGTTAACAAAATGCTCCTCACCATCTTATTACGTCAATATATCTTTTAGATTTGTGTTCCTTAATCCATTTATTATCGTTTTAGGTGCTCAACATTCCTACCAAGATTAACAAGGGTACTGTTGAAATCATTACCCCGGTCGAACTGATAAAGAAAGGTGATAAGGTGGGATCCTCAGAGGCTGCCCTCCTTGCTAAGCTGGGGATTAGGCCATTCTCTTATGGCCTTGTTGTCCAGTCCGTGTATGAGGATGGTTCGGTGTTCAGTCCCGAAGTGCTTGACCTCACTGAGGATGATCTCATCGAGAAATTTTCAGCCGGTCTTTCTATGGTCACCTCACTCTCACTGGCTATCTCGTATCCCACCCTTGCTGCAGCACCCCACATGTTCATCAATGCTTACAAAAATGTCCTTGCTGTTGCAATTGCCACTGATTACACATACCCGCAGGCTGAGAAGGTTAAAGAGTATTTGAAGGTACTTCCATCTTATAAAACGCACTGCGGTTTTGCGTTTGTTTGTCTACGCGGATTCTAAATTGTTAATTATTATGATCAATCTAATGCAGGATCCTAGTAAATTTGCTGTTTCTGCTGCACCTGCTGCATCCGTTACTCCGGCTGCCTCTACTGCTCCAGCGGCTGCAGTAGAAGAAAAGAAGAGCCGGCTGAGGAATCTGATGAAGACATGGGTTTCAGCTTGTTCGACTAAGCTTTGTTGGCCTTCTAGAAATCAAAATTCACTAGTAAGATGTGAAACAATGTTGTTTTTCAAAACTGTTTTTCAAAACTTTGAGCTGTTGAATTTATTTTGCTAGCAGTTTGGTGATAATATTTTCTATGAATTGTTATAATTTATCGTTTGTTATGAATCTTTTTTTACTTTTATTAGGACAGGTATCCACTTGCTTACTAGAAAATAATGTTGTTGTTGCAGAAAGCTATTCCTGTAGATTTTGTTTCAAGTAAAGATTTGTTTGCGGAGAAATTAATTCTGTGCGGACACCGAACCGTTCAGAGGTAAATCAGAGCGTGCCACATTATCTGGTACACAGCTGTGGTATACAGCAAAGAGGTGATGTGGTGTGCTTTAATTCGTTTCCGGTTGCTGTTCGGTGTCCTCAATAGAATAATAAATCTTGTTTGCTGACAGTTTGGCTTGCTTTATTTTTCATATAGCATGTTTGAATTTCTTTGGGCTATTTTTCTTTTTTCCCTTTCTCATTGTTTTTTTCAAAAAAATTTGCAGTGAAAAATTATTTTTTATATTTCTTACAGCAAATTTTAAGTACGATTTGTTTAAAATTATAGTTGTATTAGTTTGATTTGAGTTTGACTCATTTGTTAATCAAATGAGCTCATTGAGGCTATTAATAAGCATAATTATGGAGAATTCTATTTGTTTATTGAATAAGTTTTATTGAACTTATTAATGGAGGCAGTTTCGGTAGACTTTGAGATGGGATTGAATTTTAACTTAATCCTTAATTATTCGGATATGATTTCAATTAATGCTTCGATTGGGATGGTTTTTTTTTGTTGCTTCTTAAAGGAGCTTTATAGTATAAAAATTAAAGAAAATTATCTCAAATTAAGCCTAAATCTCTCTATTATATAAAATTGATCTAAAATGATCATTTTTGATATTAAGTTGAGATCAATCTTGTAAAGTTAAGTGATTAAATTATGATTAATTTTATATTATAATCATAATTTGCGGGACTTTTGAATCAATTTTATATATTCTGAGATTAAATGTCATGCATATATAGCCTGTAGTCTATTTTGAAATTTTTTTACCTTTAAGATGCAGCACAGCCTGTCAACTATGATCGGCTCACTAACCAAAAATTTTTATATTTATGTGACGGCATCTCTATTATCATCTCAATTTATTTGTGGTGCAACTGCTATTTCTTGATGCTATTAAACTTTTTTTTTTTTTGGGGGGGAAATTTTGGGGCAAAGCCCGTATCATTGCTAAATAGGAAATTACAAGTAAGTAAAAAGGAAAATGAAAAAAGAAAAACTATAGCTCAGTTTCTCAACAACAAAAAGGGAAACCAAAGCGAAAAGAAGTAAATTGCCAAAAACCCAAAAGGGGTAGAAACAAAACACTTAGCTTGCTAGCAAGCTAGAAGGACTCAGGTGCTCTTTGGAGAATGAGATATCGGGGCAGCAGCACGAAGAAGCAAAGAGCGGGGCCCCTGGTTGCCGAGGAGGCCGTCCAAGGGGCAGCTGGAATGACCAGCATACATCATTGTCCTTCCAAAAAATAATCCGTCCGGTCTCGAAATAGCAGGCAACAAAAACGGCGAGAAAAGAGATCGCCAATCATCAGGAATTGAGTCTGACTTTCCAGTTTGAAGTTTTGCGTAGAATAGCTCTTTTAATGTTTGCAAACACAGTAGCTTGACAATCGAATTTGTTACCAAAAATTCTATCATTCCTAGCTCTCCAAATGTGGTAAATAGCAGTGCATGTAGTAAGAAGATACAGGCTAACACGAGTAAAAGAGGAATCCTGCTCAAAAATACTAGCAAAAGTCTGATATAGGTTTGGCCTCATGAGGAGGGCATTTAACCAAGGTAGGAAATGCTTAATAATGTTGAAACAAAATCTGCATTCAAAAAAGAGATGAGGAATAGACTCCGAATCATCATGCCAAAAACAACAGGTATTATTGGTATAGATACCACGGACAGCCAACACATCAGCAGTTTTGAGACCCCCACGGAAAGCCATCCAGGCATATGCAGAGAAATGGAGGGCAGATCTTTTATGCCAAACGTACTTGTGCCAGGAAACCACGTTCAAAGCAGAATAGAAATGGTTAGTGTAGGTTTTAAAAGTAGGGTTCTGAGTGTTTAACCAGATATGGTTACTCGGAAGTCTGTTAATGTGGATAGCTTTAATTTTATTGGCAATCATTGTGTCAAAGCTAATAGGGATAGACCAACAATCCACAGAAATAATATCAGCGACTTTGTGGTCGGAAAAAGAGATATAGCTGTTCAGGTTCTGCTGTTCCTTACACATATCAGCAATGGAGGAACCATTGCACTAGGGATCCCAGAGCAGAGATAGAGTACTACCCGAGTGGATAGAAAGGGAGAAGCAATTTTTGATGTTGGCAGCCAACCTACATAAGTGCTTCCAGAAGTGCGAGCTTTTGGTGTTCATTGGTTTCCATAATGAGCTGTACTTAGATCTCCACCAATCAAAAAGCAGGTTATTGGTGTGTAAAAATCTCCAGGTAATCGTGCAGTTAAAAGCATAGGATAAAGAGTCTATAGAGGGAATGCCAAGCCCACCATTGCATTTGGGTTTACAAGTATCTTTCCAGGAGATAATGTGCATCTTCTTCAAACTAATATTGCCAAAATAAAGGAATCTAAAACATAGTCTGTTAATGGTTTTACAGCAGCCTTTAGGTAGGATGGAACCACGGATCCAGTAAGCCAGGGTGTTGCAGATAGTGAACTTAAGATATTGAATTCTACCAGCCATTGATAGAATCTTAGCCTTCCAGCCATCCAGAGATTGGGTGATTTTTTGGAGCAATGGCTGAAAGTCAGCAGCTTTCAACTTCCTGTAGAAAATGGGGAGCCCCGGGTATTTAATAGGGGAAAAGGATTGGGTTATTTGAAGGGTGTTACAGATTTGGGAGGCTTGGGGCGCATTTTTAGAAATGAGGATAGAGCTTTTATGAGGGTTTACATGTAGCCCAGAAATAGTGGCAAACTTGTCAAGAATGGAGTTAAGAGTTTGAGCATTGGAGTTAGTAGCTTTACCAAAGACTAACAGATCATCAGCAAACATAAGATGGGAGATCATAGTGTTACCAGCAATCATACCACAGAAGTTGGCATTGGAGATGGCTAAGTCCAAGCAGGAAGAAACCCCATCCATAATAATACTAAATAGGTAAGGAGAGAGCGGGCAGCCTTGACGAAGCCCAAAGGAAGAGTTGAAATAACCTTCCAGGGCCCCATTGATACAGATTGAGAAGTGGACTTCAGTGATACAGGCTTTGACCCAGTAAATAAACAATTCCGAAAATCCCTTAGCAGCCAGCCTCCAAAGCAGAAATTCCCTGGATACAGTATCAAAAGCCTTGGTGATATCGAACTTAGCACAGAAGAATTTATCTTTAGCATTACGGTTAAAGCTATCTAGGATATCAGAAGCTAAAAGGATGTTGTCAGAAATGACACATTTCTGGATAAAGCCACCTTGACTAGGATGAATAATGTGGGGTAAGACATCCTTCATCCTATTAGCTAAAATTTTGGCTATGACTTTATAAATAACATTACAGAGGGATATGGGACGGAAGTCTTTAACAATGTTAGCATGAGGTTGCTTTGGGATCAAAGCAATAGCAGTGGCTTTCATATGCAAGGGCATACGGCTGGTGGAGAAGAAATTTTGCACAGCTTTGAAGAGTTAAAGATGAATAACATTCCAAGTAGCTTTGTAGAACTCAAAAGAAAATCCATCAGGACCTGGAGCAGAGGTCGAAGAGCCATCAAAGATGATACTCTTGATTTCTTCAAGAGAAACAGGGGCAGTGAGGGAAGGCAAGAGGTGTGGGGGGACTAAGTTTCCATTGGGGATGTCTTGGTAGTGAGTGTTAGTGGAGGGAGGAAGAGGGGTGTTGTATAGTTGGGTGAAATGGTTGATGAAGGCAGTGGAGATATTATTGTGAGTGGTGGCAGTCCCAGTAGCAGTAGAAATTTCTTTGATTCTATTGTTGTTTTTGGAAATGTTAAATTTGGAGTATAGGAATTTCAAGTCATCTTCCCCATGAGTGATCCATTTCACCTTAGCACGTTGGGAGATCCAGCTAGTGAGGGAAGAGTGGTAGTGGGCAAGTCTGGTATTGATGTTGTTCAGGGTGGAGTTGAGGGTGGGGTTAAGGGGATTATCCTGGATTTTGGAGACAACTAGGTTTTGAAGGGTGGAGAGGGTATTAATTTCAGATTGGATGGAGTTAGAATTGGCCCAATTTTTGTGTTTGATAATATTTTTGAGAGTTTTCAATTTGAAGTTGAAAGAACTGAGAGGGCTGCTGCAATTGGGTTGAGAGAAAACCTCAATGAGGCAGTTCCAAAAATCAAGAATCTTAGAGCAATAAGTTTTGTATATGAATCTATGCCTGATAGTGTTCTCTCCAGAATTAGCTAGGATGATAGGAGAGTGCTCGGAGCAGCTGGGATCATCAACCCGGTAGAAGGAGTTGGGGTAAGAGATAAGCCATATGTCATTAACTAAAACACGGTCCAATTTGATGTGTATGGGGTTTTGAGGTTGTTGGTTATGCCAGGTGTAATAGTGGCCCACCGAGGATAGATCTTTTTGTTGCAAATCTGGTTTTGATGGGACAAACATATTTTCTATTGTGTGTTGCTTGGCTAACCCGTTTCAGGCACAAAAGATCATGAGCAACTCAAGCCTACTCAAGATCGGGTCCAAGTGTGTCTAAGTGTACTATTTTCTTTTTCTTGAGTCAATTGTAATGTAACTGATCCCCTAGCTAAGTAACCTTGCACACACACACTCAGGGGGAGAGCTTGAGTGAATTAGAGTTTCTGTTCAAGTTTTGTTCAGATCGTCCTAGACGATAGTCACATCATCCTGGACGATCATGTAAAAATAGAAAACCTAATTAGGGCAACCAAGTTAAGCTGGTCTGATTAAGCCGATCGTTCTGGATGATCCCTACATCGTACGGGACGATAGGCTCAAATCAGAAAATCTCAGTCGCCAGATCAAGTTAGGCAAGTTTTTATTTTAGAAATTTGACTTGATCATCTTGGACGATACGTGTATCATCCTGGATGATTCATTACAATCATGCCTAAATTAGTCTGGTGATTAAGGAAAGTAATTAATACTTGATTGATACGATCATATCGTACGGGATGATCACAGGATCATCCTGGACGATCATGATCGTCTAGTGTGTTTCAGCTGTACATCCCGAGCTGTGCTCAGGATGATTTGGGCACATTTTGAACTAATCGTACAGGACGATATACCGATCATCCTAGATGATCAAGTCATTTTTGAGTCGTCCAGCACAAGTTTCTCTGGACGACCCGAGCTATCTTCTGGATGAAATTCCTCAATTTATACTAATCGTCCCGGATGATCGCAGAATCATACGGGACGATATGAACAACTTTTTCTACTGATCGTCTAGAAGAGCCAGATCGTCCAGGCTGAAATAGGAGATTTTGAACTAATCGTACAGGACGATCACTCGATCGTCCTGGAGGATCTTGGCCGACCAGTTAAGATTTAGGGCAAATTTTAAGCCATCCTGTAAAAGATCTTTTTCTTTCAACAAGAAAAATCTTTTGCCACTTTCCTTTTTAGAGAAACCCAAGAGAGAGAGAGAGAGTTTGGGAGAGAGAGAGAGAGGATCTTGTGAGGGGGAGTTTGTGAGGGATTCACAAAGGTTGCTCCAAGCAAGAATTAGAGTCGTCTTCTCCGTCTGTCATCTCTGTTCTCGTCAGTGTTCTTCGTGGGAGGATCGTCCGCAAGATGATCCGGGTTCTCTTCCCACTTCAGGAGGAAGCGAAAGGAGTTCAAGGTTCTCTGCCTGCTTCTGGAGGAAGCTAAAGGAGGTCAGGTTCTCTGCCTCACCGTGTCGGTGGAAAGGAGTTTTTGTACAGGCTTCTCCGCCTTGCTGTGGGAGCAGAAGGAGAGTCACTTTGAGTTAGTGTAATACCTGAAGGGGAGGCTCCGGGGAGTGGACATAGGTCAAGTTGATCGAACCACTATAAAAATCTGGTGTGTTCTTTCTGATTACTTTCTGCACTTTAATTTTATGTGATTATCTACTTAGGTGAATCCAGTGTTTGATCTATTCGATTGTGTGTTTTACTTATTTCTGCTGCAAATCATCGAAAAGGTTTTTACTGTTATTCGCAAAATTTTTAAATAACCAATTCACCTCCCCTCTTGGTTAGCCTCGGGACTAGTTCATCAGGGCTTAACATCCCTATCGAACTTTCAAGTGATATCAGAGAGGGATTCATAAAATCTAGTTTTGAAAAACTTTTGAATTTGATCCATAGCTAACTTTGGTAATCGTAATACTGCTGAAGGTTATTCTATTACACGACCACCTTTGTTTGATAACATACCTTTTGATTTTTGGAAAACTCGCATGTCCACTTTTCTACAATCAATTGATTATCACATGTGGATGCTTGTTAAGGATGGATACGAATCATCTTTTAGAATGATTAACAATGTGAAAACTGAATTGCCCTTTACTGATTGGACTTTTGATGATCGTGATTTATCACAATTGAATGCCAAATGTTTAAACTATTTTTTCTGTGCTTTAAAATCTGAAGATTATATGCGTGTATCTATGTGTACGACTGGTAAGGAAATCTGGGATAGATTGTGCATCACGTATGAAGGTACAACTGAAGTCAAATAGTCTAGATTAAATATTTTGCTTCATGACTATGAACTGTTTTGCATGAAACCTATTGAAACCATTTTTGAAATATATACGAGATTCACTCAAATCGTTACTTCTTTGCATGCCTTAGGTAGAGAACTTACCAACTACGAAAGAGTGAACAAAATTCTTAGGTGTCTGCCTTCTTCATATGATGCTAAGATAACTGTAATCACTGAATCTAAAGATTTGAATACTTACTCTATTGATAGCTTACTTGGATCACTCATTACTTACGAGCAAGGGGTGAACCAAAGATAGCTTAATGCAGGAGAGAAGAAGAAGGAGAAAATAGTGGCACTGAAGGCCAACGAGAGTGATACTAGTACTTTCGGGTTTGATAGTGATGACGTTACCTTGATTACTAGGCAATTCAAAAGCTTTCTAAGGAAGAAATACAAGAACTTTCAGAAGTGGAATAAGGGTAAGTACAACAAAAATTTTAAGGGTTCATCTGACACTGTATGTTTTGAATGCAGGAAGCCTGGACACATTAAGGCTGATTGTCCTACACTTAAAGCTCACCCAAGCAAGGAGAAGAGTGAGGAAAAACACAAGTTCAGGAAGGATAAGAAGCAGATTCAGAAGGCATTCTGGGCAGACTCTACATCCGACTCCTCTGAGACTGAAGATGAAGAGGAGGAAACAAACTTGTGTCTGATGGCTGATAATCAACCTGGTCAGTCGGACCAGGAAGAGGTATGTGAGCTTACTTACGATCAATTACTTGAAGTTTCTAAAAAAATCTATTCATCATATAGGAAGCTTAAGAAAACCCATGCTAGCTTAAAATTGGATTACTTGACTTTACAAAAAGAGCATGATGTCTTAATTAAAGATCATTCAACTATTGATTGCAGTCATATGTCACTACTTGATGAATTCGATGAGTTGAATAAAAAATATTTTGATTTAATTGTTGAGCATCATTTATTAAAACCTCGCATGCTGATTTAGAAAGTGCCTTTAAAGAATTAGAAACTCATGCATCTGATTTAGATAGTTTTGAACACCATCTAAAATTTGAAATTATAAGTTTGGAAAAAGAAAATGAATTTTTGAGAGTAAAAATTGTTGCTTTTGAGAAAAATAGAACACCTCCTACATTTGAACAGTTTTATGCACCTCCACCTATTGAAGAATCTGTTTCAAAATCATCAAAGCATGTTTCATACAAACCTAGGAAGAGACACTATCACGTACGTAGATTAGTTAACCCTTTTCCTGGTGTTAGATATTTTTCTTGTGGCATGCTAGGACACATCTCCCACACCTGTACTGTTCACCGTAGTACACATTGGGTGTGGAGGCCCAAATTGCCTGTTTCACAGCACAGTACACATGCATCGCATTCTTCTTTTCATAAGAAGGAACCTAAACCTGTTTGGGTTCCTAAAACTGACTTTTGATGATTTTGTAGGAGTGCTCTCACACAAGACCTCGTGAGAGCATGTGGTACCTGAACAGCGGATGTTCTAGACATATGACTGGAGATGCAAATCAGTTCATTTCGCTGGAGGCCAGAACTGGAGGTAAGGTTATACTTGGAGATAACACCACCAGGAGGGTGGTAGGTTCAGGTATAATTGGTGATTCAAAGAATTTTATGATTGATAATGTTTTACTTGTAGATGGACTGAAACATAACTTGTTGAGCATCAGTCAACTCTGTAACAAAGGATACATCATCAAATTCCTGCCCACTGGCTGTATTTTAAGCTTAAATGACAAAATTGTTTTGTAGGGGTAAAGGATCAATAATGTCTACAAACTGGATGTAAGTTGCATTAAAGCTGAAAATTTAATTTGCTTAAAAACTACTGCTGATGAGTCTTGGTTATGGCATAGAAGATTGTGTCATGCCAGTATAAAAACCCTTAAGAGAGTCACTCAAAAGGACTTAGTTAGAGGTGTGCCCAAGCTTAAGTTCACTAAGGATTACCTGTGTGATGCCTGTCAGTTAGGGAAGCAAGTCCAGTCCTCCTTTCACTCTGTTAAGGAATTAGCACCTCTAAACCTTTAGAAGTCCTTCACATAGATCTCTTTGGACCCATTAGCATTGCCAGCTTAGGGGGAAAAGTCTATGATTTTGTGATTGTTGATGATTACTCGAGGTCCACTTGGATTAAATTTCTGTCACATAAATCTGAGTCATTTGATGAGTTTAAGTCTTTCTCCACTTGGATTCAGAGGAAGTTAGGTTGTGAGATATTGACTATTCATAGTGATCATGGTGGAGAGTTTGAAAATATGAAGTTTGGAAGTTTCTGTGAGGAGCAAGGGATTAGTCACAATTTTTTAGCTCCTAGGATCCCTCAGCAGAACAGGGTAGCTGAAAGGAAGAATAGGACATTAGTGGAAGCCGCTAGAGCCATACTTGCTGAGTATTCACTTCCTAAATACTTTTGGGCTGAAGCGGTGAACACTGCCTGTTATGTTCTGAATAGGGTAAATGTGAGATCAAATCTGAATAAGACATCTTATGAGATCATTAAGGGTAGAACTCCAAACCTGTCCCACCTCCATGTCTTTGGCTGTAAGGTTTTCATTCTGAATAACGGGAAATCATCCTTAGAAAAATTTAACCCCAAATCTGATGAAGGAGTGTTCTTAGGCTATTCTAGTGTGGGGAAATCTTTTAGGGTGTTCAATAAGAGGACGTTGGTGGTGGAAGAGACAACTCATGTGGTGTTTGATGAATCTGATCCTAAGGTGACTAGAGTTGAGGAAGAAGAAGAGGTCGAGGAGATTACCAAAGGGATTGAAAATGCAAATCTGGAGGAAAGGGTAGAACCTCAAACCACACTACCTAGAGATTGGAGATATTCTTCGAGTCATCCTAAAGAACTGATCTTAGGACACCCTTCTAAAGGTGTTAGAACTAGGCATGGACTTAGGAAGGAAGTAAACCACTCTGCCTTTATCTCAATGACTGAACCCACCAACATCAATTAAGCCCTTTCTGATGAGTTTTGGATCTTAGCTATGCAAGAGGAATTGAATCAATTTGTAAGAAATGATATTTGGGAGTTAGTAGAAAGACCTAGAAATCAATGTATAGTGGGAACTAAGTGGGTCTTTAAGAATAAGATGAATGATTCTGGTGTGGTGGTTAGGAATAAGGCAAGATTGGTAGCTAAGGGGTATAATCAGATTGAAGTGATTAATTTTAAGGAGACCTTTGCCCCTGTAGCTAGATTGGAAGCCATTAGGGTGCTACTAGCCTTTGCCTGTTATAAGGGATTTAAGCTGTTTCAAATGGATGTCAAGAGTGCCTTTTTAAATGGGGTAATAAAAGAGGATGTTTTTGTAGAACAACCCCCAGGTTTTGAGAGTTCTCAATATTCAAATCATGTTTACAAATTAAAAAGGCCTTATATGGATTGAAACAGGCACCCAGAGCTTGGTATGAGAGGCTTAGCACATTCCTGTTAGAAAGAGAGTTTAGTAAGGGGAGCGTAGACACCACCCTTTTTTTTAGGAGAGTAGGGGATGATTTACTCATTGTCCAGATCTATGTTGATGATATAATTTTTTGATCTTCTGATAAATATTTATGTGATAAGTTTTTTAAAATAATGAGTCAGGAGTTTGAGATGAGTATGATGGGAGAGTTATCCTACTTTTTGGGATTTAGCATAAGGCAAATGGATGATGGAACCTTTCTCAATCAATCTAAATACACTAAGGACATCTTGAAGAAATATGAAATGGACAAAGCCAAGCCAATCAATACTCCCATGAGCTCCTCTGTTCAGTTAGATAAGGATTCAAGTGGAAATCTGTTGATCAGAAAAAGTATAGAGGAATAATTGGATCACTGCTTTACCTGACTGCTAGCCGACCTGATATCATGTTTAGTGTCTGTCTTTGTGCTAGGTTTCAGGTTGATCCTAAAGAGTCCCACCTGACTGCTGTTAAGAGAATTATTAGATATCTTTTAGGGACCCCAAACCTAGGAATCTGGTACCCTAGGCACAACACCTCTTTTGAGATTATTGGATATTCTGATTCAGACTTTGTGGGATGTAGGGTGGATAGAAAGAGCACTTCTGGAACATGTCAATTCATAGGACAGTTTTTAGTCTCCTGGTCCAGTAGAAAATAGAACTCAGTTGCACTTTTCACTGTTGAAGCTGAGTACATTACCTTAGGGAGTTGTGTGGCCTAAGTTCTTTGGTTGAAGCAATAAGTCTTGGATTTAGGATTACCTGTGGGCACAATTTCTGTTCTGTGTCATAATACTAGTGCCATCTGCATCTCTAAGAATCTAATCCAACATTCTAGAACCAAATACATTGATATAAGACATCACTTCATTAGGGACCATGTTACGAAAGGGGACATTGAGCTACATCATGTAGCAACTGAAAATCAGCTGGCTGACATACTCACTAAACCACTGGCCTTTGACTCATTCAGCATTTTGAGGACCAGATTAGGAGTGATTGATATAAATGCGTGATTCTGATGATTGCTAATTTCTGATCTCTCTGGTTTTTATTCTGCTTCTATTAGTTAGCTGTTTGATTTAATTATTTACTTTATGTTATTTTTATTCTACTGATTTCTATTTTTGCTTTTATGTTAGTTTGATTTAAGTATTTCTTTTGATGTAATTTTTTACCTGGTTATTTACTGATTCATCTCTATTATTTACTGTTTTATGCTTTTCAAAATCCGATCACTGCTCGCTACTTCTGATAAACTGGATTTCTGACTGAGAGCTTTACCTTATTTTTATTCTGAAGCTGGTAAGCAGTGATTGATTCCATTGGATCGGTTAAAAGGAAGAAACATTGATGATTATTTCTCTTACTCTAACTCCTTTGCTGGTGTATTATTTCTTTTGGATAAATATCCTCTTCAAAATTAAAATTTTAGTTTTTGAAATAGAAATTTATTTTATCTTCCTACAGAAATCTACCTCATATCAATAGTGTTTTCAAGGTCTTGAGTCATTATTTTGATTTTCTAAACCAAGTGATTGCACTTATCATACGACCTATGGCTTTTGTTTTGTGAATTACTCTTCCTTATTATGGAGAGTATCTCCTATGTCTGGAAGGTAATTTTACAGCTGAGATCCTTTATCAATTTTAAGAGGGAAAAAGCTTATAAAAGATGCGCAAAGAGCGCCAAAATAAAAAAGGGGTTCAAAATGAGCCCAAAGCTGAAATAATGCACAATGTCGCCAAATTGAATCATACACAAAGTGTATCAAAAATCAAAAGATGCGCAAAACACCAAACAAAGTGAAAAAGAAGTACAACATGTGCCCACAAAAGAAATAAGCTTTCTTCCCTTTCAGATCGTTAAATGTCTTAGAAAAATCTGTGCGCCACTTAATATTTTCAAAAGCTTGAGTTTGAAAAATTCTGATTTCTGATATTTTACTTTGTAACACTATTATATCAGATATTTTTCTGGAATGAAGCCTGAATGGATCTCTTTTCGAATCTAATTTCTTTTTTTCTGAATTGAATTTTTGGTTTGAAAGAGATTTGCATCTATAAGGTGCCCGAGGTGGGAGTTACGAAAGTTGATTTTTTTATTTTTTTCTGGATTTCAGCGCTGTCAATTGTCTTCTTATTGGTCTTTGGATCTAAAATCAAGGAAAAATTCTGATTTACTGGAGCAGCTTGATCAAAAAAAATCGTTGCTTTGGTGTTCTAGTGTCCCATTTTCTTTCCTTAGTTTTATTTTTCTTTTTAAGTGGTTGTGTTTTTGGGATCCTAATCGTTCACTTCCATCCTCCATCTTTTTCCTATTTCTTCACATCGTCCTGGACGATCTTCTTCATCCTAGACGATCCATATATCATCCTGGATAATCCATTCAAAACTGTCCCCCCTCTAATCTTGCTACTAAGAAAACACCAATTATTGGTGATCGTCCTGGACGATCCAAAAATTATCCTGGACGATATGATCCATATCTTCCTGATCTGATCAAACGGTTGAGATTGCACCAATGATTGGCCATCATCCTGGACGATCCACCTAATCGTCTTGGACGATCTACGTGTTAGCAGCTGGATGATTCGAATTCAGCCTGTTCGACATATTTATTGCATATCGTCCTGGACGATCCACCTAATCGTCCTGGATGATACTTTTCGTCAACGGTCGTCCAGCCTGACTCCTTGGGATGATCGCCTGTGTCTAATCATCCTGGATGATCCCTGATCATCCTGGATGATGTGATCGCCTTTCTGAACAATCGTCCAGGCCGTCATAAATGATCATATCATCCTGGATGATCTCGCGATCGTACGGGATAATCCGGCCAAATTCTATTTAAACAGTCGATTTCTTAAGGTTTTTTCACACCTCTACTTCCACTCTCCCTCACTTCTGCTTTCTCATGGCTGGCAAGAAACGTTCTAGACAAAAGGGCGTGAGTTCCTCGTGGGGGAATATTGATCCCTGCTTTCCCAATGCAACCGATCAGGCTGCATTCGAGTGCTATCGTGAGGTGGGGATCACGCCTTCAAAATCAGTAAACCCCCGTACCCTTACCTATCCTATTCTTGATCTTTTCACACACACCTCCCTCACCTTCATCCTTACCCTAGCCTTTCCATTCAGCCGTGAACTTCTTCAGGTTTTCTTTATAAATTTGCATATTTCTGCTGACTATTCTACTCTTCGCTCGTATGTCAATCACCGTCCCGTGGAACTCACTACCCAAGACTTTCACAACATCCTTCAACTTTCTGTCACTGGCGACAAACTCCACCCTCTTATAACTGACCCTGATTATGATTGGAGTATCGCCAATCACTTCCTTCTCCATACAAATGCACCCTACCATGACAATACTTGCACGTCACTTCTTAAGGACGCACAAACCATTCAGCACGTCCTTTATTCCTCCGTCATTCCAAAGGAAGGGGATCGAATTCACATCTCCCCGTTACTGTCCTTGACCACATTCTACATCTTGGCCCATAGGGAGTTTAATGCCACTGACCTTATTATCCGATACATCGAGCACCTCACCACTATTAGGGATCCGGGTCATAGGCGTCGTCCAAATCTAGCTTTAGGTCATATCATTGCATATGCCTTAGAAACTTAATATGACCTTTAGTATCCAGTCCCTCCTTCCTTCTTCATAAATAATTCATTCCACATCCTACACAGCACCCGAATACATCCGGAGCCCGTCCCGGATGTTAAGGAGGAAGAGGAAGAGGCTATTCCCGTTCCTGCTGCACCCGATGCACCCGCTCCCCTTCTTATCGCTTCTCCTTTTGACCATCTGGTGCAGCGCTTTGATCAGTGGGAGGCCAGATTCGACTCTTATGTAGCTACCCAGGAGCAACAGCACGCTGTGGATCTCCAGTCCTTTACTGACTACATTGCTCAGCAGCAGCAGTAGCACGACCAGGACATTGCCTGGATTGGAGCCCACTTTGCTGCCATCCACAGCTACTTCCAGCCACCACCTCCTTCTGATCAGGATCCGCCTTCGCTTTAGTTTTTTCTTTTGTGTGTTTTTTGTCTTTTTTTGTATTGATGTTTCTGTCTCTCCTCCTTTTTGTGATGTCAAAAGGGGGAGTTAGTGTTCAGTTGTAGTAGTGTTTGTTCTTGCCTTGTGATTGGTTACTTCATGTGCAGTTGTCTTTCCTGTAATATTCTGGTTGTTAAATGAAAATTAAAAAAAATTATTTTTCGATCTCCTAGTTATTTTATTTTTTTAAACTATTACACAAATTTTTGTCATCATCAAAAAGGGGGAGATTGTTGCAAATCTAGTTTTGATGAGACAAACATGTTTTCTATTGTGTGTTGCTTGGCTAACCCGTTTCAGGAACAAAAGATCACGAGCAACTCAAGCCTACTCAAGATCGGTCCAAGTGTGTCTAAGTGTACTATTTTCTTTTTCTTGAGTCAATTGTAATGTAACTGATCCCCTAGCTAAGTAACCTTGCACACACACACTCAGGGGGAGAGCTTAAGTGAATTAGAGTTTCTGTTCAAGTTTTATTCAGATTATCTTGAACGATAGTCACATCATCCTAAACGATCATGTAAAAAAGGAAACCTTAATTAGGGCGACCAAGTTAAGCTGGTCTGATTAAGTCGATCGTCCTGGACGATCCATATATCATACGGGATGATAGGCTCAAATAAAAAAATCTCAGCCGCCAGATCAAGTTAGGCAAGTTTTTATTTTAGAAATTTGACCTGATCATCCTGGACGATACGTGTATCATCCTGGACGATTCATTACAATCATGTCTAAATTAGTCTGGTGATTAAGGAAAGTAATTAATACTTGATTGATACGATCATATCGTACAGGACGATCACAGGATCGTCTTGGATGATCATGATCGTCTAGTATGTTTCAGTTGTACGTCCTGAGCTGTGCTCAGGACGATTTGGGCACATTTTGAACTAATCGTACAGGACGATATACCGATCGTCCTGGACGATCAAGTCATTTTTAAGTCGTCCAGCATAAGTTCCTCTGGACGACCCGAGCTATCTTCTGGATGAAATTCCTCAATTTACACTAATCGTCCCGGACGATCGCAGAATCGTACGGGATGATATGAACAACTTTTTCTACTGATCGTCCAGAAGAGCCAGATCGTCCAGGCTGAAATAGGAGATTTTGAACTAATCATACAAGATGATCACTCGATCGTCCTGGATGATCTTGGCCGACCAGTTGAGATTTAGGGAAAATTTTAAGCCATCCTATAAAAGATCTTTTTCTTTTAACAAGAAAACCCTTTTGCCACTTTCCTTTCTAGAGAAACCCAAGAGTGAGAGAGAGAGTTTGGGAGAGAGAGAGAGGAACTTGTGAGGGGGAGTTTATGAGGGATTCACAAAGGTTGCTCCAAGCAAGGATTAGAGTCATCTTCTCTGTCTGTCATCTCTGTTCTCGTCAGTGTTCTTCATGGGAGGATCGTCCGCAAGAAGATTCGGGTTCTCTGCCCGCTTCAGGAGGAAGCGAAAGGAGTTCAAGGTTCTCTGCCTGCTTCTGGAGGAAGCTAAAGGAGGTCAGGTTCTCTGCCTCATCGTGTCGGTAGAAAGGAGTTTTTGTACAGGCTTCTCCACCTTGCTGTGGGAGCAGAAGGAGAGTCACTTTGAGTTAGTGTAATACCTGGAGGGGAGGCTCCGGGGAGTGGACGTAGGTCAAGTTGACCGAACTATTATAAAAATTTGGTGTGTTCTTTCTGATTACTTTTTGCACTTTAATTTTCTGTGATTATCTGCTTGGGTGAATCCAGTGTTTGATCTGTTCGATTGTGTGTTTTACTTATTTTTGCTGCAAATCATCGAAAAGGTTTTTACTGTTATTCGTAAAATTTTTAAATAACCAATTCACCCCCCTCTTGGTTAGCCTCGAGACTAGTTCATCAGGGCTTAACATCCCTATCGAACTTTCAATTTCAAACCAAAGTTAAAGATCATACTATTAAAGTCACTAAGCTTGCATTGGGTGAGGGCAATACCACCAGATTTTTCAAGGGGAGAACGACAGCAGTTAAAATCCCTAATAATTACTTACGGGAGAGTAACAGAATCCGCAATTTCTTCAATTTTTTTCCACAAGACATGTCTGTCAACAACAGAATTACAAGCATAAACAGCAAAGACAACACAAATAGGGGCAGAGGCAGCAGAGATAATTCCATGTATAATTTGGCTAGTAACCACAACAGGGGTAAAATTCATACAAGCAACATTCCATTTTATCCATATGCGGCCAGGGTTGGAGAGAGTGAAGTTGTCATAGGTTCCTTCAATAGGAAATAATTTGTGGGTAGCTTGAAACCAAGGGTTAGTAAAGGTTGCTTGAGAAATTTTAGCTTCAAGAATGAAAAGGAGGTCAAGGTTGTGTTTAGTAATAAGATTTTTGCAGCATAATACTTTGTCAGGGTTTTTAAACCCACGAATATTCCAGGCTGCAATATTGGGTAGGGTCATTGGCATTTGGGGGTGGGAGTAGAGGCCTTTTTGGCTTTGCCTCTGGTTTGTTTTTGGTTAGTGTGTATTTGTTGGTTGTTTGAGGAGGAGCTGGAATTGGAATTAGACGGTTGAGAGGTGGGAGGGGGGATTATGGGCTAGTGGATGCATGAAGAAGTTTGAGGGGGGCTGTTGAGGTTAGGATGGGAGGGGTCAGGGGTTGGGTTGGGGGGTGGGGAGGTAGGTTGAGTGTGTTCTGGTATGACTTTATTTGAGAGAGCAGCAAAGCGGTTACTAGTGTTAAGTAGAGGGTTTGTATTGGGTGGCAGTGGGGCTGGTTCAGTGAGGTTATCGATCTCACCAGATGGGGAGTTTAGGTTTGCGATAAGGGAGCCAGGTAGGGGGGTTGTAAGGAGAGGAAGGTTGGGAGGAGGGAGGATATTTTTTGGGTGAGGGACTTTAGGGATGGTTAGACGAGGAGGAGGAGTTAAACGTGGTTTCTGGCTTGTGCTTCTTCCCCTAGGTCTGGTGGTTTGAAGGGTATTGGGAGCAAGATTTTTGGGACAAAGGGTTGGCGGGTGCATAATCGAACCGCATTGGGAGCAATGATCTCGCTTCCAGTCATATTGGACTCTAACGGGGGAGGTTTTGCCGTCAACGTAGTAGAAGATTTCGTCAGGGAGGGGGGAAGAGCTGGTGACTTGGACACACACTCTAGCAAAGGTCAATCGGGTTTTAGCAGCAATGAGAGCATCGACAGCTAGTGGAATACCGACACAACTAGCAAGCTTAGAAATACCTTCGGGGGTCTAGCAAGAGAGGGGGCAATTCATGATTTTAATCCACAGTGGTATGGAAGGGAACTCTTCCCTTTTTGGAATAAAGTCAGGGCTCCATTTTTGCAGTATAAAAGGTTTACCAAAGAAAAACCAAGGCCCGCTGGTCCAAGCAAGCTCGTAGTCTTCCATCGTCGAGAATTTGAGGAGGAAGAAGCCATCATCCATGGTTAGAAGAGAGAAAGATCCTTTGAGCATCCAGGTTTTTTTGATTGTTGAGAGCAGAGCCTCATAGAAAGGGTGTTTACCAATCGAGTAGCCGACTAGGGAGAGAGCCCACTTGGGAGCTCCAGCTACAAATTGGTCATTGGTGAACAAGGCAGTGTGATTTTCGGTGGGGACAAAAGAAAGAGAGTGCGAGAACTCTGTGGAAACATGAGAGGTGTGGGTTATAAGGTTTTTCCAGTCCAGAGAGGCGGCCGGAATATTAGGGGTGGAGGAAGGGGAGGAGGAGAGCGGAGGCAAGTTGTGGTCATCCATGGGGGGAGGAACCCCCGGCGGGGGCCGAGGTGGAGGCGGAGGCGGGAAAGAGCAAAGCTAAGGCAAGGGGAAACCCTAGCAGAGAGCGGTTCCTAGGAAGGCCAACTTTTCGTTTCAAACTTTCATTTCGATGCTATTAAACTCAAATTGCTCTCGTAGTATTGATGACACCTATTCGATTTCCTTTGCTAGCCAATCTTATCTTATCAGCACGCGTCGAAGGGCCAAAGCTCATGTTCACATTATTCAAGGGGACCCAGCATCACGTGGCATGCAAGCACTAGTCAGTGTGTCTTAACGCATATCACATGTCCCGCCGCTTGCACCTGCACGCGGGAAAACCAAATTTTGGTATTTTATGCGAGCGCAGGCGCCGACTGCGCACCCACTCGCGCGCCCGCTTCCTAGGTTATTTTATATATATATATGGTCATAAAAAATAAATTTTTATTATAAAAATAAAAAAATCATAAAAAATGCAATAGCAAAACGGAATTATAGTTGTAGTTCGAAAAATAAAATGATAGAAAAGTTGTCCAAAATAGTAGAGATTATGGAGTCCAGATGTGTCCAAAGGTCAATCCAGATGCGCCGTGTCACTAATATATTATGTATTTGATGACATAGTGCATCTGTATTGACCTCCGGACGTGTCCGAACACCGCACGTAATAATTTTCTCCAAAAAACTCTTAATTGGTACGAATTTTAAAACTTATACTTAATTTGACAGAGAGAGAGAGACAGAATATATATACATATATATAATTAGAGGTAATTTTTTATTAGTAAATAAATAAAAAATATCTTGTAATGATACTATGAAGTAATAGTTTAATCACGCATGTGGAGTTCATTTCTTGTAAGTAAATAAAAGAGGCCTACAACATAAAGCTTAATAAAAAATATCTCTACGGATAAGAAGAAATATTTTTGCAATGATACTATGAAGTAATAGTTTAATCACGCATTCAAGTCACTCTGATTATTGTCATGTGCATATATATTTTTTAGCAAACAATTGATATCATAACTATATATATATATATATATATATATATATATATATATATATATATATATATATATATATATAATATTATAATATTAATGTATTTAAATTTAATGCCAAATTATTAATATAAATTGAATATATTTTATTATTATTACAAGCACACCATGTGTGGACACTATTCATTAAATCTATTTTAAAATTATATTCTCTATTAATTTAGAGATTTATCAATTACAAAATTGATAAAAAATTTTAAAAATTCAAATTCCTACTAGTATTCTCAAAACCTCAATATTTGAAATACTTTGCATTCATTTTATTTCAAACCAAACAATCTCTTAATAAATTTTAACCATTTATGTTAATTTTTTAAAGCTAATTAAGGCTTAATTTGGGACAACTTTTTCATTACTTTCTAAAGCAATTTTTTAGTACAAAATTTTATTGAATTATACATTTTAATACTAAAAACTTGATTTAAAAAGTAATAATTTTGAATCATAATTATGCTCTGTTAAGTTTTTTATGTTAATTAAGGCTTCGTTTGGGACGGCTTTCTTATTGCTTTTTAAAGCAGCATTATAGTAAAAAAATTTCTAATTTTAAAATTTTTTATGCTTGAAAGCTGATTTAAAAAACAATAAGAAAATCATCCCAAACGGAGCCCAGCTTTCTTATTGCTCTATGAAGCAGTTTCTTTATACAATTTTTTTTTTGAATTAAAAATTTTTTAACTAAAAAGTTGCTACAGTAAGAAAACTATCACAAACAAAACTTAAATTATCATCAATCCAAATAAATCACCATATATAGTCACAATGTAATTGGATTGTAAGCTCACAAAAAAGCTAACCGAAAATTCCATTCGATAAAAAGACTAGAACTTCATTTGGGATACCTAGTCTGGGCCTCCTCCTCCCGCTTTTCTTTATCTTTTCAAATTTCCATAAATCTTTTTTAATTTGTTATTTAAACCCTATTTGACATGGAATGAAGTGCTTATAACATGTTGTGACTAAAGTTAGAGAGAATTCCAAGTGGTGGCTTAGCTTGGTGGTTGGCCATAAGAGAGGAGTTTGGTGATCTCTTTCACTCAATTATTTTTGGCACGTTGATTGAATTTACATCTCTTTATTTTAATAAAATCCTTTGTGGTAATCTTGTTTGGATTTATCCCCACTATGTTCAAAAATATTTCCTAAAAAATTCCCACTTAGATCCACTTATAGTGGTCGACCTACCTTATGTTGAAATTTGACCTTGTGTAGTTTTAGTTTAGATTTGGTAACCTTAATTACTTCTAAATATTATGAAAAGTCCATATCATGTCTTAGGATATCCCAATATCATTCTTCAATCATTTCACTAATTTTCTTTGAGTTTAAACTCTACAACTAAAATCCTAAACCCTAACTAGTCAAATCGGGGAGACTAGGATTTTCCTAGACCATGTTATTTATAAAATTCAAAAAAATGTCTAAAACTTTTCAAAAATTAAGAAAACTTTTAAATTAAAACTATACCCTTCCATCTTACTTTGTCAAATGATTTAAAGTATTTGGATTAGTATTTAGGAAGATCTAGTCAATTAAAGTCAAACTAGTGTTGTCTGAAATTTCTAGCACAAACCTTAGACCAACCCATGTTATACTCCAAACTTGCAATCCACCAAAAAATAAATTCCAACAACATATTTCTCAACTATAAAAGACTCTTGTGAAGGGTTACAACCCAATTTGACTTTCACTAAGTGGCCTCTCCAACATGCCACACCAACAACACTACTTAATGGGTGTGTTGTGCTCTGAGGGAACCCTTCACGTATCAAGAACGATCCTCCCAAAGTCTGGGAATAACTTATCCATCACAAAATGCTAGGATTCTGCATCAAATGTGATGTGTTTAGAGGGATCACCTTGCACACTAGGGACAACACTTCTACAATTTTAAAAGGTATATCCAAAGTGAAAGGATGGCTCTAAGAATTGAGATGACCCATAATGCTAGTATCAAAGACTCTGGTATTTTGAGCCAATGGTAAGGAGTTGGAAAGTATGATAACTCTAGAGTGCTAAGATAGAGGAGGAACACCTATACTAATAACTTTGGAATGTTGATCAAGTAGAAAGGAGGTCACAACATAATAGTGAATTGTTGTAGAGCTAATTAGAAGGATGGCTATGTCAACAAAACAAAGTGTTACGAATAATCATTAAGTGATCAATTCAAGGCCACTAGGGATTGAGTCCATGATTGGGAAACCTTAGAATCTTAGGATGTATGGTGTGATCAAGAGGAACACCATACACACCGCATAATCCCTAATTTATGTGGCGTGTTCATAGGAACCAAACATGTTGGAACAACCTTCACAAAAGGTAAATATGTAAGAAGGTATAATGCCTACCAATAAATGCGATGTATTTAAAGGGAATACCACATGTCCTAGTATCACTACTTAATGCTCATTAATAGCTTTATCATGCTCATTGCTCTATCAATTCACACAACGAAGTATCTATATGTATCTATATATGAATACATATGTGACACTTCACATGCTATAGCATTCATGACTTGTATGTTATATATGTATCTATATATACATACACTAATCATTTGATTAGCCAAAATTAGATAATAAATTTTATCAAATATAATATGTTCATCCAAAAAAAAATTAAAGAAAGAAATTGTGAAATGATGAAAGAATACTTAAAAATTAAGAATGCTCATAAGATTGAGTAAGACCTCGTAATAGTGGCAGTGCGGAGCAAGAAAGTGTGATGATGAGGCATTTAGGAATATTCTCGGGGAAAAGTTGATGAGCAAAACACTACTAGCATGTAGAAACAACCATTTAGATATATATATAATAAAATTAGCATACTAGAGAGCATGAATAAAAGAGCCACTAAAAAGTAACTAGCACTAGTAATGAGGGGAAGCAAATGTTCATGCCTAGTTATTGTAGTAAATGATGAACCATAAAATTGGAACCAGAATTTTGTTTTGAGTCAAAGCCATGTGTGTAGCTGGGTGGGCTGAGAATCATTGGGGAGCTGACTGGACTAGTGGTCCTGGGGGATATTTCAGGGGAAGTTTGGGGGTTGGATGGTTGTTGAAATTAAATTTGTAGATGATTATCAGGTGAAGTTGATATTTTCTATGGAGAAAGAATGGGAGAAATCTCTAATAACGTTCTCTCAACATCGGAGACTCCTTCGAATTGCCTGACAATCTGTAGGATATTTTTAACAGGTTAAGCTCAATAAGAAATGAGTATCACTGCATATTGAATCATTACCTGATGTTTGCGTAGACAAGCAAATAATTTGGTCACCTCCTTCTCACTGTACATAATGTGGTTGTCCCAAAGAACAAAATAAGGTCGGGACAGCTCATCCACTAGATCGTGAATTGTTGTATGCTCTAGAAACCAAATCTGCATATTTTGAGAAAAAGTTAACCTTCTAAATTGAATGTGCTTTTATAGTGACTAAAAGAATCAACAGGACAGATCTACTCACAATTAAAATAATTATAAATCCATTTATGTAACCCAGTGGGCTGCCTTTAGAATTCTTCTTGGTTATGCTATTGAATTCATTCACTAGGAATTCACTAATGGATGCTGGCCAGTTATATGTTAAAAATTCATTAACATTATCAGGAACATTAGGGATTGTAGCTGGTATCTTGAAGCTTGCCATGGGAAAAAAGGTTTGAATGTAAAATATGAATTTTTTCATAAGATCTAGTGGAGCAGAGATAGGAAGAATTTCAATCTCATGCCTAATGTCATTGGATATTTTTCCACTAATTCTATCACTTCCTGGCACGAATTTAACTCCTCGATCGGGCAGTCCAAGAATAAGAGCAATCTCATCTATAATGAATGGTAGACTTCGTCTTTTAATAACAAAACACTGCTTTCGAATGTCCCACTTGGTGAGGAGCTTATGTACCAGAGGTACATTCCGACAGAATGGAGGCAAGATCAGGAACTGATTAAGTTGGAGCTTTTTGAGTCTATCCATAAATTGTTGGCTAAATGTACTTACTAAATAATTGCAAACTTCTCTAAATGTGGATGTTCTGCATCGAAAATAAATAGGCATGAATATCCCTGCAATATTGGGATAGATAATAAGTTATCAAGATGTACCGATTAATAACGAATAGTTTCAGCACAAAACAAGTTCAGTACAAAGCATTATTACTCGGTACCATACCAATTGGTACCAAAAAATAACTCCAACATATCAGAATTATTTAGAGACAAACTCGGTACTGAACAATACTGAGCGGTATTGGTCCTTATTTCTCGGTACTGATCAGTATCAAGCATTTACACACAGAACATCAGCGATTATAGGAATCAATGTTTTATACACAATTGTTTTGGGCTTAATTAGTGTATTAGAAACATAAATAAATCATTTTTTAAACCAGGCATTACAATCTCCAAGCGAACCCTAAATCGCAGCAGCTCGGTACCCAATGTTACTACAAGATAGCAAATGGTATAGAGCAATACCGATCAATACCGAGCATTATTACTCGGTATCATACCATTTGGTACCGAGAAATAACTCCAACATATCAGAATCATTTAGAGACAAACTCGATACTAGCAATACCGAGCGGTATTGGTCCTTATTTATCGGTACCGATCGGTATCAAGCATTTATACACAGAATAGTAGCAATTATAGGAATTAAGGTTTCATACACAACTGTTATGGGCTTAATTAGCGTATTAGAAATATAAATAAATTATTTTTTAAACCAGACATTATAATTTCCAAGCAAACCCTAAATCGCAGTAGCTTGGTACTGATCGTTACTACGAGATAGCAAACGGTACCGACTAGTATACTCAGTATGCTATTCTGATACCGATTTATACCGAGAATTGATTTATTGAGGGTTCATCGTCCTAAACATTTACATTTTTTGATACCAGTTTGAACCCTAAACCTAAACATTACGTTTACATTTCTTTATTTTATAGGAAAAAATGGCAAGCAACGAAAACAGACTGTACTATCTCGTTATAAAATACTGACCTTCGGCATTGATTCATAATATATGTCCGCAATGAAGGTGATGAGCGAACCCTAAATCTTTATCCGATGATGAATAGCAGCAGAGAAAGTGAAAAGCTTTGATTTTGAATTTTTTTGAGTGGTCGGTGGTTATTTTCTATTAAATTTCCATGTCTGATCTAGGTCGGGTCTTCAGGCCTTGCGAAAATTAGAAATGACGTGGGTCGTTTGGACTTCTCAGTGAGTCGGGTCGCCGGGTCTTCGAGTCGCTACGTGGCTCCATTCTAGTAGCGTCCAAACGTAGAGCTATGTTCAGTCTCTAGACCCAATAAAAATTCCAGTGATGGAGGCTTACGAGAAAGATGGATTTTTTGGATGCTGAGCATTGCCTAAGAAATGATTCGATAAAGATCGGAGAAGAGCGGTGATCAGATGCGAGCAGGAAGCATGAATGAGCATTAAGGGCCTCGATTAGGGCATCGTAAAGTAATGGAATATCCAGGATTTACATAATAATAATAATAATAATAATAATAATAATAATAATAATAATAATAATAATAATAATAATAATGATAATAATAATAATAATAATAATAATAATAATAATAATAATAATAATAATAATAATAATAATAATAATAATAAAAGAGGTCTGACAAAGCTATGTAACTTAAGAGAACGCATCCAGAGTTAGGCCCGTCATCCAATACACTATGTGTTAGATGATGTGGCGCATTCGGATTGGCCTGCGGACGCATTTGACATCAACACATAATAATTTTTCATAACTTACACCGTGTAATGAGTCAAGCCAGTGCTTGATTTGGCTTGAATTGGATTACATAAATAGTTCATGAGCCAAATTAGATGAGCTAGCAAATCAAGATTGAATTAGTCATAATTTGACTCGTTAGTTTGAGAGTTGACTCGTTTAAAAAAATATTAATATAAAATATGGAAGAGCTAAATTTGTTTGGAATTTCATTGATAAACCAAATTCTCCTCTTAATAGGAACCTGATTGCAAAATATGGAAGAGATATTTGAAATGTTGAAATTAAGAGAGAGAATTTTGGTGACGTAGAAAATAATTGTTAATGGTGCTAAGTCTCTTCATCCAATTATAAGGTGGAATGCTTCAACAAGAGATTCTATCAATATTTTAAATGATGTATGGATTCTTGATAGGAGTATTGATAAATGGCCTACATTTGTTGCGGATCTAGATGATATGGGTTATTTTCTTAACAATTTTATTTTAGATGGCTCATGGAATGTGGCGTAGCTAGAAAAATGTTTTGGCAAACATTTGATTGATCTTATTCAGCAGGTTCATATTGATTCAGATACTTCGATTGATCAGGTGGAGCTTAAGACAAAAGAATCTGGGAAATCTATTACAACATTGGTATATGAAGCTTCTGTTGAAGATTACGTGGAGGATAATTATTGGAGTTGGATTAAGAAGCTGAAGCTCAGACCCTGGGTGGAGTTACTTTGGTGATGTTTATTTAACAATGTTATTCCTACTAATGATTTTTTAATGTATAGAAGATTATTGGATCATAATGCTTGCCCAAGAGGTCGTCTTTCTATTGAAGATGTGAACCATATAGTTGTTGATTGTTTCAAGCTTATTCAAGTTATAATATATCTAAATAAATGGGGTTTTCAAGTTCCAGTTTTCTCTTCTCTTCCGAATTGCAGCGAGAATCTGAGAAGGTTTGTGTATACTAATCCTTTTATTACAAATTTATATTGTACATCGGTTTTCTTTTCTTGGAAGAGTAGGAATAAAGTTAATCATAGAGGAGTGGAAGATAGTTTATTTTTATTACTGCAAATGTAATCAGTTTTTCTTCTGCATCATCTCTTGTTAATATCAATTCAAAAAAATGGGGTGTTAAACAACTCTCTCAATTGTTTTCTAATTCTTGGCACCCTCCTCCTCCCGAATGGTTAAAAGTTAATATAGATGCATCTTTATTAAGATCAAACAAAGCTTGTATTGGTGAAGTGTTCAGAGATCATAAAGGAATATTCTTGTTTGCATTTGGTTTCAGTTGTTTATATTGGGATGTAGCTCAGTTGGAGCTGATGGCCATCCATTCTTGGAAGAAGGTTGTACAAGATTGGATGTTGGAAGCAAAAGGTATTATTATTGAAGGAGATAATTACAACATTATCAAGTTACTTCAAACTTCTTTTGATAAAACTGAGCGGAAGGTTGATCATTTCGTGGATGAGGAGTTATATTTTCTTAAGGAGTTCAATCAAGTTTTATTCCATTTTTTGAATAGGAGTTGTAATAAGTTAGCTCATTTGTGCACTAACTATGCTATTTTTAGTGATTTTATTTGGGATGATGTTAGTTGTAATAATATTCCTCCTCTTTTTTTGTCTTAATTAAAGGAGGAATGTGATAGTTTAGCTTTCTTAAGTAGTTTATAATAGGTTTTTCTTTTAATGCTATTTGCGTTTTACTTCAAAAAAAAATGCTAAAATCACTATTAAAAGCTCCCTGTTAAGCAGTTCCTGGTATAAACATTCACCAATTTTATGTCAATTCCAACACCAACATAAATTAGATAATATCTTCGGCGGATAGGATTTAAATTTACTTCAAGAGTGAAATTTGTTTTTTTACAAAGAGAGTAACAGAATTCAGCCAATGGCCCAAACAATCGGTGAGAGAAAAAACCAACAAAATGTCCCTCTAAAAATCAAATTAAGAGAACAGAATAAAAGCATGGTGGGAGTGAAATAGATGAAACTGTAACATCGAATAGATGACTTAACATTTACAGCAATAACTAAAAGCAACATTTTAAAAGTAATTGTTCTCTTGATAAAAAAATTAATAATCTAACAAGAAACAATATAAGGTTAAAAATAAACAGCCTTGAGTTCAAATCACAAGTATAATACAATCAAAAAGTCAAATTAGAAGCTAAAGACCATTTCAAGATTCAGATTTAGTTTCTTACATAAAACATAGAATTATCAACAGCATATGGAACACAAATTATAACTAAGAGACAAAGAAATGCTAGTGTATATCTTCCCTTATCAACTGATTAATGCACTATCATATAGGTTAAGATTATGTTCTATAGAATCATAGCTTCCAAAACATAAACGTACATAAGGCTTGAGCAGTGGCATTTTTCCTCCTACCTGGTTCTGCCTGAAGAAACCTAACCACGCGCGCGAAGCCCGAGCGACTTCCGATCCTCCAAGAGGAGAAGAAGGCGAAGATTTCTTCTTCATAAGAAGCCCTTACGACTTCCGATCCGATATGAGGAGAAGATGAAGGTGTTGACCTCATTTTTGTATGATATTAGTAAGACCAATCAAGACCTTAGGATCTTTCCAATCCTTAGGATCAATCCTGACTCTATGATCAATATGATCCTAAATCAATCCAGATTCAAATCAATCCTAATCTCAGATCAATCTAATTTCCAGGCTATTCTATATCCTAGGATCTTTCCTAAATTTTAGATCTTAGGATCATTCTAGACCTTAGGATCCTCCTAGAACCTAGATCCTAGGATTCTTCTAGATCCTAAGATTATTCTAGACCCTAGGCCCTAAGACTTCTAGATACTAAGATCTTTCTAGACTTCAGATCCTATGATCTACTCTAGACCTTAAGATTCCTCTAGATCTTGTATCTTAGATCTATTTAGATCTTAAGATCAATCCAGGCTCCAGATCCTAGGATTTTTAGACTTTAGGATTCCTCCAGGTTTCAGATCCTAGGATCTACCCATATTCTAGATCATCCTAGACCTCAGATCTTAGGATTTCTAAATTCTAGGATTTCCCTAGATTTCTAACCCTAGGATCCACCCTGACTTTAGATCAATTTAGGTCTTAAGATTCTCCTAGACCTTAGATCTATTCAGACCCTAAAATCTACTCTAGATCCTAAGATTTTGCTAGACTCTAATGTGGGTCTCCGAAAGGGTTCTGCTTGTGGGGAACAGAATGTAAAGAGTACAACTGCACTATCCCGTAGGACAAAATGATCGCAGGCCTTTACACTCTACCCAAGCAGGACAATGGAAGAGCAGATGGAGTCATACATACGATTAGCCATAGAGGATAACGGCTTTCTCCTATACACCTCGATGGATAAAGGTATATATGACCCAAAATATCACGAGATTTCCCCCATTCGATACATCAGCTCTAATGGGGTTTATTTGATGTGGGGATTAGTCTCCCACGAGCGCAAGCCCCCGTGGTTAATTATATCTTAGACCTTAGCCTAAGAAAACTCTCGATTAAGGATACCATATTATTCTCTCACATGGATTTGTCACGTAGGAAAACTTCTAGGATCTTCTTAATCAAGGGGAAAAGATAGGCTCAACTCGGTTACTTCAACATACACAGATCGCATAAGCACTCGGCCGGTCAAACTGAAGGAAACTAAAAAAAGAAATCACTTCATACCACATGCGTGAGCGAAAGATGGAATCAGCACCATCCATGTGACGCGGATAGGCAGGGTTTATAGCCCCGGAAGGAGGGGGAGCTTACCCGCCGATGAGGCATACTATGAGATACTGAGTGTAGTAACCTTGAATCTTAAATCTAAAGTGGGCTTAGTGTTCCACACAACACTAAGGCCCGTGTCCTAACTAATGCATCTTGGACTTATTTCCTGCCTGAAAAGGAAAGCCAGCTAAACCACCTGATTGTATAAAATCCATGCTGTCCGGTCTTTATGAAAGATGGGTAGATGGCTGAGTTTTTGGAATTTGAGGTCGACATCTAGAGAGATTTCCTAAGTGACCCCGAACTTATGTATGGTACTATGCTCCTAAGACTAATGCAATTAAATTTTAATTTTAATTAGTTACTAATACAATGCGTGCTGATTAAATACCCAAATCAGAAATGCATGAAATTTTAAAAAGGCTTATAAAAATAAATTTTTAGAAAGACTAGGCTTCCCCAGGTTCAGAACCTCATCCTCATAGGTCAGATTATCTGAACTCTACCCGCGGGCGGGGAAGTGTCTAAACAAGGAAAAGAAGATGCATTGATATGCATGCGACCCCGGACGATTCCGGCTATTCCCTAAATTGTTATCTTTCTATGTTATTTAATTCTTAAAATTTTAATTTTAATTACGAGTAGAAGAATTTTATCCCTAAAGAGCCTAGCGAATCAGGCGCATACACATGCAAGAAAAAGAAACCTATGAAAACCGCGTCATTTCTACTGCGCAAATAAGTAAGTAAATCATCACATCAAAAATCACAAAAGAGAGTGTCCAAAGTCCATGGCAAGTGCCATACAATATACATCCCAGAGTACAGAAAAGTAGTGGTGGCCAGGCTCCACCGACAACAACCTGGATTCTAATCCTATAGAACGACGCAAGTTTTAAAATGAGGCATTTTTAGTCTTCATCTTCATCTTCTAGTCTTTCTGTGGATCGCCTTCTCTTAGTCTCCTCGTAGTACATCGCCGGTAGGATATCCAAATGAAAAGAAATTCCCTGTGGGGGGAACTTTCTTTTCCCTTTGGATCCCTGATTTTTTTTTATAAAATACCCCATTTTATAAACTTTCACAACTCGATACAATGAATACATTACATCAGAATTATAGAAAGAAAAATCTAGACTCTCCTGCAGGGTTATCCTAAGCAATCAAAATCGATCATCCCAAGCAGTTATATGTGAAAATAAAAGTACTCAAACCAACCACACTTGGCCATGCTCTTATTTATTTGGGGGCTAAGCAGCTAAAGCACCTGTAGCAGTTATTTATGATTTATTTATTTTAGCCCCCTTTTAGCGCTATGTGAGCATGGCCACCTGCAAAAAACATCATCAGTATCAAAATCGTCCCTAACCTATAGGTAATCTATCGCCCATCACACCACAGAGACAATTCGGTAAATAAAATCACCATCACAGAAATCAATACAGAAATCCAACACAGAGAACTAAAACAACTAGCACACGTGTCACATGCAAATCGCCACATCACAGAAACAAAAATGAGGAACACACCGCCTAACCTAAAGCTAGGAGTCGTGTCCTACTAGATGAATCTAGGTGTGTGTAGGCTGTGTGGTTTTAGGTATGTCCTATATAGGATAGTTTGGTTAAAGTTATTTGTAACTTGATTTGTTGAAGGTAAAGGGGAATTTTGGTTTAAGTGCAAGTATTAGCGAGTTAAGATTGATTTTAGGAATTTTATTTTTGTGTTCAATTGATTACTACCTTTGTTGCTCACCGAGGCCGTGAGGTTTATTTCACCCTCCTTAGGGCTAACTTAATAGCCTCGTAGGCCTGGGTTACCCAGTAGTAACCAATTTCGTTGAGTTATTTAGTTTGTTGAAAATTAAAAGAGAGGTAGATTAAGTGATTTATCGTTAATTAAGGTTTTGTTGGTTGATTTTAAGAAATTAAATTAATGATATAATTAAAACTTAGGTGAGTTATTAAGGTTCTAAAATTTTTAGGTTGTGATTAAGTTTCAATAAATCTCTTATGTTTTTGTTGATTGAGTTATGATTCATTAGTGTTCAAGGTTAAAGGTGTTTTAGGTCAAGTATGTAATTAATTATGAGGGGGTTTGATTAAGGTTTGAGTTTTAGGAAAGTTTTAGTTTTAGGTTTGTTTGCCAATTTTATAACTCTTAGGTTCAAATTGATTTCAGTGGATTTTGTTTAGTTAGTATTTGGTTAGGGGGATGATTAACAAATTAGCTTTAGTTCACCTTTATGTTCAAGTTTTCCTTCTTAATGATTATACGGGTTGATTATGATTTAATTAGGAGTTGGATATTTTTTTATGCATTTGGTGTGATCTCTTACTAGTTTGTTAGAGGTTTGATTATAGGTTGATTATTATCAACGATCAATTAATCCTTAGATACTAATATACTAGCCCTATGGTAAGACGTCGCTAAATTTTCTATGTTTTATATCTCTACCCTATAGTGAACATGCTTCCTAAATCTATATTATCTAAGACTCATCCTTATGTTTTTGTCCTTAGGTGTCACAAATATTGTAGGAGATGAAATGAAGTTCACTTTCTAACCCTTCTGGACGTTCGTATGTATAGATGAGTTTAGGGATCTAAAAGAAATAAATAAAAAAAAATTCTAATAATATTGAAGTTACTACAAGGCCCTAAGGGTAGGAGGCGTGCACACTGATGGGCTCCTAAAGGCTATCTAAGTTTTAAGAAACTTACAGCACCGGAGGCTATGACCCGGTGGTACCGCCCGTAGCACCCCCACCGGAATAAATGGGGGCGACTGATTTGTTTGTGTAGGCTCCTTCGTCTAGTGCTCCAATTGTTCCTCTCTCCCTTTGCCTTCACAATTGCACCTCGTAAAACATAGACAAGTAAAAAAAGAAAGGGTTGTGTTAGAGTACAATAATATTAATTATATAAACGACAAAGCATTATTAAAATATTAACGTACATTGTTCTTATCGGGCTTGTATACCGGTCGAGCCACTTTGCACCTTAAGCTTTCACATTTTTTAAACACTTGATTTCAAAGCATAAGTAGACAAGTAATAGAAAAGTGAGGAAGCCAAAAAGAAAGACGACAATGCCGAAAAGAAAAGAATTGAAAGCCAATATAATAAAATAAATGTTAGCATCTTACTGTTGGGCATGCTTACTCACGACCAAGCATGCCTCTAAAACACCCTTCCTCCTATTCAACATAACATAAGTAAGAGAAAAGGGGGTTAGATGTTATTTGTTGTTCCCACGTTTTAAGAGAGCAATCAAAATATTTGACACAATGACCCACATCAAACCCATATAAGACTCAAAGCAGTAGAGAAGAAAACTGGTATTGAAACCAAAACCCCAAATAAAATTCTCAACTTTGAACCCAAACATGCTTCCAACCCATATATTTAAGCTAATCTTTAGGACCAAATGCAAGTAAGAAAAAGAAAACTCACAAAAATTCACTTTGTTTCAAGAAGATTTAAAGGAGCCATCTATCATCAAGCTTCCCTAATGCAAAACCACTCACAAAACCCCAAATCTCCAAAACAACTCAAAGCACCTTTCAAGCAAAGCAACATATAAAACCTTCCTACAAGAGACCCACTTTGACTTCTTCCGATGCAGAATAAATAAATCTCTTTTACGTGGGGTGACTCTATGAAAATCTTCTAACAAGAAGGTTTCATAAAACTTTCTATTATAAAACATTCACAAAGCGTTTCTAAGAAATATAACTCATCTCAAAATCAATTTAGAGTATAGGACCAATGAAGATATGCTTCTAACTCATCTCCAAATCAGTTTGGAGTATAAAACCCATGGAAATCTACATATAGCTCATCTCTGAAATAGTTTGGAACCAAAAAGTGAGTAAAAATCTGCATCCACTTACCTCTAAAACAATTTGGAACATGAAAACAGTGAAAAATTTGCACACAACTCTTCTCCAAAGTAATTTGGAGCGCAAAACACATGAAAATCTGCATATGACTCATTCTCAAAATAGTTTGGAGCATTAAAACAGGGAAAATCTGCACTTAACTCATCTCCAAATTAGTTTGGAGCATAAAACCAATGAAAATTTATGTCTATTTTATTTCCAAAGTGATTTCGCACGTGCAACAAATAAAAAATCTGCACTTGATTTGTCTCCAAAACTAATTTCGAGCATGAAACAAATGAAAACCTACACTTGGTTTGTCTCAAGGAAAACGACTCAAAGCCATAAAACAAATAGTCAAACCTTCATTTATAGGTCATCCAAAGCTATCAAACTCCTAGATATAGAACTTCTCATAAAACTCTCCAACATGCTTAATTTTACCAAAAGCAATAAGAAGTACCTCAAATAACAACCTACTTTACTCATGTAATGAGATAATCCACCATCTTTCTTTCTAAATCAATCATATAATACAAGCTAGTGCAAAATAAACCTTCCAGTAACTTACCACCATCAAGTATCTAAGTGTAAGAAACATGCTTGTGAAGTTCACAGATAGAGTTTTGAGCATATGCCAAATCACTCCTCATACTTCCACCAAAGCTATCACGATACAACATGTATATTTTGAGAATGAAATCTAAAGTCACATTTCTCCAAAGCCATCAAAATTTCCGACATAAAACATCTCATAAAGCTTTCCAACCATAAAACAACTTATAAAATTTTATAGCATGATGCAAGTCATAAAATTTCCAACATAAGGAGAATTGTAAACACTTTCCAACATAAAACCACTTGTGAAACTTTTCACCCCAAGGGTAGCTCATGAAACTTTTCAACACAAAGCTGTTCATAAAACTATACACATCTCGAGAGCCAAAATTCAAACTATTCTTTTTCAACCAAGTAGCAAGCAAAGTAGTCATTTCATGTTGAAATTCAACTAAAATATAACCAAAAGCAAGGATATTTGATACCAACTTGTTCTTCAAAATTCAAGAGAGTACTCCACCAATATTGCATAAGACTTTTCATCAAAATCCAAGTAAAATACCCCACATCACAATACAGCATTGCATCAATTCTATAGAAAAACTCACATTTGAAACATAAGACATATGCTTGCTTCTCAACAAAAATCCTAATTTTTATATTATATGCCATCAGATGTTCAAGAATGACATGCAATCTTAATTCATAAACTTGCTTTGTGCTCGACTATTCATTATTTTGCCAACAGTTCAAAACTAATCTCATGTCATTGGAAAGAAAACTGAAAGAAAGACCATTTGATGCCAAATTTGTCCTCCAAATTTCAAGAAAGACATTCCAACCAACATAAAGCACAAAGTCACATTTCATGAAGACAATGCTTCTTACATTTAAGACATATGAAAACTCTCCAATACTTCTAAACTTATGCAAACTCACCAAAGATATATTAACAAACACACTCTCCAACATAATCGCATCATTCCAAATTAAATCTGAAGCATGTTCAAACATTGGAACATAAGGCACCATGAAAAACAGATTTCTAACACGAAGCGAATTACGAAGCTTTTCAATATAAAAAAAATCTGAGAAACTTCCAACATAGAGCAAATCTTAGAATTTTCTACCACGAAATGTTTCGCAACAATTCTCGAAGTTTACTAACAAGTTTCCGATATAAAGCAACTCTTAGAGCTTACAAAGAAGTTTCCAACTTCCTCATTCCATGCCATCGAGGATTCAAAGAAAGCTTTTAATTCAAAGTTGTAAACAAGCGTATTATGCTAAGCGTACGAAAAAAAAAGATACTTCGTGGAAGATGATAAGCAAAGCTTTTCGACATAAAACAAAATCATTTAATTCTCCAATATAGAGCGACATGTATTAAAGCAAACTTTAAAAGTTTCTGATACAACATATTCTTCCCCATAAAACCATTTTTTTTTAAGTCCTTCTCACATAAAACATATTTTAGAATTCGTCCAACAATTTTTTTTTTTTACCTCTCATGTTGTGTGCACTAAAGATTTTTTTTTTTTAACAATGGCCTCATGAACCCCCCAACAGGTTTTCAGTTCCATGTTATATGTCATTGAAAATTTCAAGAAAGATTACTAATGCATCACTCGGAATATAAGGAGGTCTATAACCACTAATGCATATAGCTACCTTTCCAATGTGATAAGGCTCAAATTCTCGCTACAATGTGTCTTGCTAAGGACCGATGATAATACCGTGCTCACATTGATGACAGAAAGTATATTCGATTAAAAAAAAAAGAAAGGAAGTATATCTCACAAACTCTACTAATGAAACAACCCAATCATAGAAATGCATGTAAGATTCTCCCAGCTGATCATGATTCATAGAGACCCATAGATTTCAGATTAAATAAGTTGCTCTCATAAGGTGATGCCACTCTTATAACACAAAATAAGAGCTTACCACCATTTGTTACCACAAGCAAGAACAATAGGAGATAGTCAGATTTCCCTAAGCATGATTCTCAACAAAAATCAAACTAAATCGAGATGTCCAAACAAAGTAAAACTACACCTGCTAAATACTTCTTGTCCAAACACTTATATTATCTCCAATAGGCATTTTAACAAACACATTGCATGCATTTGGTAAGGGGTGCTATAACTTTCTCCTATCTACACAACTACACATTTTACGATGCCAACCATCAAGATATATGATATCATGCAGATTTTACATACCATGAACTCCATTTCAAACAACAAGAACTTTGCTATAAAGCCCATTCATGCCTCATGAGACCATATAGTTAAGTTTTTCAAGAGAAAGCATTCACGAATAGAGGGATACTTAATCCAAATAAGTGCAAAAATCTCAACCGTAGTAAGAAATAAATATTTTGCTGAATGATCTCACTTAATAGACTAATTCTTCAACAACATCATCCACAAGAGCAAGCAAAAGAGGAAATAGAAGAAGAAGGAGGGGAGGAAGAAGGAAAACCAGAGGAAGAAGAAAATCTAGAGTAAGAAGAAGAAGAAGAAGAAGAAAGAAGAAGAAAAGAAGAAGAAAGAAGAAGAAAAGAAGAAGAAGAAGAAGAAAGAAGAAGAAAAGAAGAAGAAGAAGAATGGAAGGATGGGGAAGAAGGAGGAGAGCATATACCTGCTACTATGGGAGAAGGTCGGCCGGCTAGGGTAGGGGGGCGAAGGGTTGCAGCTCGCGCGGGAAGGAGAGATCGGAGAGGGAGAGGGGAGACGGACGGGAGCAGGGGGTTCGGTTCGGTCCTGGAGTTCGCGAGCGGCAGAGACGGAGAGCAGGGGGGAGGCGGAAGTCCAGGAGTTCCGCCTGGGTGCTGTCCGATCTTCAGGAGACGGAGCGAGAGAGAGTCCGAGTCAGGGGAAGGGAGTTACGCCAATGTCCATGCGAATGGGGCTCTCAGCTCTCCCATCCATTGAACAAGGCTTCGCAGGATAAAAAAAAAAAAGCACGCGAGAGCTGAAGTGACGAGCCGCAAAAATCGTTCTCGCGATAAGATTTTCTGCCTCGCGATCCTGCTGCAGCCGCCGAAGATCAAAGGAAGGAGGCGGGAAAAGTATAAAAAAAGATAATAACAATAAAAAAAAGGTTGATCGCAGCCATCGGATTTAAATGATCAAATAGTTGATGGTTTGAGCCTAAATCAGACTCGATTCGACTCGACTCGGGTCGATTTGAGTCTAATTTGATTCCTATTTAATGAAATTTAATTTCAATTAAATTTACTTGATGAAATTAGGCCTAAACCGACATCTATTCGAGTTAAATTAAAATTGATGAGGCTCCCTCGAGTTGATCGAGTTCAATTAAACTTAGTCGGGTTCGATCCAATTCAATTCAAATTTGATTTGAGTTCAACCAAGTCTAATCGAGTCAATTTTAGCGAAAATTGAACTTAATTAAATGCAATTGAACACGAATCAATATTGATTTGAGTCAAATTAGGCTCGACGAAGCTCTACCAAGTCGATCGAGCATGCTCGAGGGAAAACGAACCAAAAAATGAGGTCAACAAACGGACCCCCAACAGTTGCAGCGAACGACAAGTGAACTGTACGTGTTGGCGTTGACCTCCCTATCTCCAGGAAAAGCAACCCTACAAACCACTAACAAGATTCACTAAGAAGATGCAATCCTACAACCAGCTAATAGGAATTAAGGAACATACAATCACACAATAATCATAGAAAAAGTATCCCACCATGCTATGATCACACAATCACACAGTGCTCATGCAACCATGCATCAATCACTTAATCATACGATCAAACAATCACACCACCAAATTACAACATTATATAATTAGGCAAACATCACACAACCACGCTACATTTAACTAATCATATAGCAATAATCTGGTCATATCTCAATCGTGCGGTCACATAATAACTACACAACCATATGATACATATATAATAATCATCTAATCATACCAAATCACATGCTAACAAGTGATCATGCAATAATCACACAACAATCATAAAACTATGCAATGATTGCACGACCACATTATCATCGAATCATGCAACAATCACATGATCATGCAACAAACCTAAATATCCAACAATCACTCAATCATACAACAAGCAATCCAACATATAATGATCATCCCACAATCATGCAATGGGCAATCAACCTCATAACCACACAATCAAATAATGGCCACATACACATTCAACCAATCATCCAGTTATGCAATGATCATACAATCATGCAAACATGGTGGGATAGAAGGAAAAGAGAAAGAAATCCAGCGCTCGCCTGACCAGATCGAAACAGCGAACAAGGACTACTCGAAACTCACTTGACCGAATCAAAACAGTCAGAAAGAGTAAGGAAAATAACTCAACAACCACTAGGAAAGTGAACAACCACTCTAAAAGGTCACCAACCACTCGACTGGAGGTCAAGGACGAGAGAGGATAAGAGACACTCAATGATCACCCAGGACAGGATACATGTCCAAGATGAAGCGAGGAAAGAGTTCAGCAATAATTTCAAAATCATAGTAAATGGCAGAGAGTAGCAATCAGAGGAAAGTAAGGAGAAAGACTAATCAAAGATAAATAAAGAAATCATCTATCTGCCTACCCACATCGCAACGACGAATGGGAATGGCTCAATATCCACCTGACCATATTCGTAATAGCGAATAAAGAGCCCTCCCGAAGTCTAATGTCCACCTAACCATATTCGCAACGGTGGGACAAAAGAGAAAGAATCCAACATCCACCTGACCATATTCGCAACGGTGGGTGAGGATGACCCAATGTTTGCCTGACCATATTCGCAACGGCGGAACAAAGGTTAAAAGAAAGGGGAGTTCAACATTCGCCTGACCATATTCGCAACAGTGAATGAGAACAGCTCAATATCCACCTGACCTTATTCGCAACAGCAAATAAAGAGCTTCCCCGAAGTCTAATGTCCGCCTGACCATATTCGCAACAGCGGGATAAAAGAGAAAGTCCAACATTCACCTGACCGTATTCGAAACGGTGAACGGGGACGACTCAATGTTTGCCTGACCTTATTCGAAATGACGAAATAAGGAGTCACTAGAAAACTCAACAACCCCTAAACAAAAAATAAAAACAGGGGGAATGAAGAGGTGGTGAAGTATGCCTCCCAGGGACTCTGTCGGGCACCCAACCAGAAAAGGGGAGTTCAACATTCGCCTGACCATATTCGCAACGGCGAATGAGAACAGCTCAATATCCACCTGACCATATTCACAACAGTGAATAAAGAGCTTCCCCGAAGTCTAATGTTCGCCTGACCATATTCGCAACAGCGGAGCAAAAGAAAAGGAAAAGTCCAACATTCACTTGACCATATTCGCAACAGTGAACGAGGACTACTCAATGTCCACCTGACCATATTCGCAACAGCGAGACAAAGAGTGAAATGCTCCTTCGACAACCACCTGGCACATACGCCCATGGTGACGTGAGGAGGAAAAGGAGGAAAGTGATTCGTCATCTAAGAGATCCCAAACTTACATTTTAGTTACCACATAATAGAGGACAAATCGTCGTGGCCATGAGCAATCCAAATATAAGTAGAATCTCTTAGGCGAAACTATAATCATACACAATAAAATAACCGACTGATGTATATCTCTCTAAATGAGGAGGAACATACAAACAGCCGAGCAGGAAGTGTTCTCATACTAGGGAAAGGGCAACCGGAGTGGCGAGGGGACACACTTGCCACTAAGAACAACAATTATGTCGAGGATCAAGAATCACTAAAGAGTCACAGTGGTAACACCCATACTAACTGACGGGACCCTGTGAGGAGTACAAACAATATTTACACATCCCTAGAATTATTCCTGTAGCCAAAAGCAAGGTTTCAGGGGGGCTATGTGGCTAAAGGAAATGAGGGATTGACTTTCTACTAGAAAATCAAAATCCACTAAGCAATGATATTAATATCAGAAATAAGATGTACCGCACCATAAGTGGGGAAACCAATATCCCTGTTATAAGGGAAGAGTCATAATAGGAGAGATGAATACACGATTGTCTCCTGAGCCATCACGAAGATGTTGTAGGGGGAGTAAAATAAGAGAGAATCTTGAAGGGATCTGGGCTCTTGGAGTGTAGAACCGGGTTCCACCTGTGACAAGGGCAACCGATTCTGCTCAACTAAGAGCCTCCCTCTCTTTTGACATCATATACTCTTTTTGTATATATTTTCGTTATATTCATAGTCACAAGTTAGGCACATCTCACACTATCAGAGGCAACACATGGTAAAGGGAGCATCTAACCTATCCATGAGTTATCCTTAGTATGAAACATCCTCCAATAATCAACACATAAGGAGAGAGGGATATGGTTGGCTTTGATAACCCAGGCCATATTCGCCACATGAACAAAACTGGGGAGAGAAAGAAAATATACACAGGATCTATAAAGGAATGGGATATTGGCTTTGGTAACCCAGGCCACATTCAGCTCATACGAATGATCTGGGGAGAGAGAAATTATACACAGGGTCTTAAAAGGAGTAGCGTATTGGCTTTGATAACCCAGGCCACATTCAACTCTTGTGAATGATCTGGGGAGAGAGAAATTATACACAGGGTCTTAAAAGGAGTAGCGTATTGGCTTTGATAACCCAGGCCACATTCAACTCTTGTGAATGATCTGGGGAGCACAACTATCATATCGAGCTTTATAGAGGAATGCAATTCACATTACGATGGTGTGTCAACATCACCACACCTAACTAATATAGGTGGGGTATGGACCCAGTATCATATCTAACAGGGGATTCGAATTGATGATTTTAATATCCCAGACCACACTTGGAGGTACAAGTGGGACTGGGGGGAAATCAACCCTCAATGACACTAAAAAAAGATTTCATACAGTAACACCAAGGTGGTTGGCGGGCATGGACATAAGCACGAATATCTTTACGGCGTATTTATGTATAACTTTTAAGGGCAACCTCACACTTTGCATGACGAACATCACGTGGTAGAGGACAAATCGTCGTGGCCACGGACTGCCGAAAAGTAGAAGAAATCCTTTCAAGCTATATCTATACAGAGGGATATTTATAGGTGGCGGAGGGGTGCCCCCTTGCGATGTACAAACTCAAGAATAATACTTTCTCAAGTATTGACCATTGATGACAGGCATGGGGTGAACGCCATTCGCATCAACTAACAGGTAAGAGCCACCTTCATATACTTGTTCTACGGCGAAAGGCCCTTCCCAAATAGGCTCAAACTTACCACCTCAACGACGATGCGAGATGATAGGCCTACGCAAGATGAGAACTAAGTCACTGACCCTGAAAGCATGAGGTCGAACGAGGCGATCATGTGCCTGAGCCATACGGGCCTGATATAACTTAAGGTTCTGATGAGCTCATAGACGGAGCTCTTCTAAACCGTCGAGTTCTTCCAACCATAGTCGGGTATTATCCTCATGAGAGAGATTATGGCTAACCGCTATACGCAGTGAAGGGAGCTCAACCTCAAGTGGGAGGACAGCTTCAACCCCAAAGGCTAAAGCATATGGGGTGGACTGAGTAGGAGTACGGTATGTAGTCCTATAAGCCCACAATGCTTCAGGTAATTTGTCGTGCCACTCTCTTTTATTTGCCGCAAGTATTTTCCTTATCAACTGGACCAAGGTTTTATTGAATGCTTCAGCTAAACCATTAGCCCTAGGATAGTAAATCGAAGAATAACGCCAATTGATGTTATGGCGGCGGGCAAATCTAGCAATTTTGGTGCTTCTGAATGACGGGCCGTTATCGAAGATTATACGGCGCGGAACACCAAAACGGTAGACAACGTGATCACGGAAGAAGCACATCACATCTTCTGATTTAACTTCCTTAAGTGGGATGACTTCTGCCTATTTAGAGAAGTAATCAGTGGCAGCTAGGATAAACCTATGACCCCTAGAGGAAGGAGGGTCAATAGGACCCACAACATCCGTACCCCAGCTTTCAAAAGGCCAAGAAGACACAGTGGGGTGCAATGGATTAGGGGGTTGGTGAATAACAGTGCTATGAATCTGGCACTGATGGCACCTCTTAGCATGCTCCATATAATCATGGATCATAGTTGGCCAGTAATAACCAAGGCGTTTAATTCTGACCTTCATCTTAGGTCCGGACTGATGAGCACCATAAAGCCCCTCGTGTATCTCGCCCATGACCTTACGAGCTTCCTCGTTGTTGAGGCAACGTAGCCATATTTGGTCGAACGAGCGTCGATACAAAGTTTCATTCACGTAGGAGAATGATAAAGCTCTCTTTCTAATTTGCGTGGCAAGAGAGCGATCATCCGGGAGTCTGCCATATTTCAAATATTTCACAAAAGGGACTCTCCAATCTGGCTCTTCCTCAACAGTAAATACTACGAGGGTCTTATCAGGAGAAGGGGATAAGTCTGCGGGACATAAGGCTTGACGATACTGGACAATGATAGACACTGGATTTCCAGTTGGGTCAGCCAACTCCTTAGCAAGTTTAGCTAGTGCATCCGCTCTACCATTCTCAGATCGAGGGACCCTAGCTAAAGTTACTTCAGGAATCAAACACAAGAGCTCCATTGCCCTATTGTGGTAAGGTAAGAGTTCAGGCTTGAGAACTTTGAAAATTCCAGCCACTTGATTAATGATTAGTTGGGAATCACCAAAGATCGTTACCCGTACAATATTCATCTGAATGGCCAACTCAAGTCCCAAAATTAGAGCTTCGTACTCAGCTTCGTTGTTAGTACGAGGTTCTGAAAGACTGTAAGAGTAACGGAGGGTGTGACCTTCAGGAGACACAAAAACTAGCCCCAAACCTACCCTAACCACGGGAGTTTCATAAGGACGCAGTGATTTGATAGAAGATGCTCCATCAAAATAAAACTCCCAAGTAGGGGACTCCTGTTCTTGTACACTCATGACTAGTTCATCAGGTAAATCGTCATTGAGTGGAGAATCGGTAGGGATCGGGTGGGCAGCCAGGAAGTCAGCTAGAGCTTGTCCTTTGATGGCTCGCTAAGGGACAAAGGTAATGTCAAATTGTAGCAAGATCATAGACCACCGTGCGAGACGACCTGACAAGGTCGAACGGGTCATTAAATACTGCAAAGGGTTGACTCTAGAAATCAAACTGATCTTGTGTGAGAGCATATAGTGTCTAAGCTTTTGCACAGCAAAGATCAAAGCTAAACATTGTTTCTCCATTGCCGGGTATTTTAGCTCTGCAGGAATCAAACGTCTGCTAAGGTAGTATAAAGCATTTTCCTTGCCTTCTTCATTCTCTTGAGCTAAGAGTGCACCAAGTGACTCATCCAAGGCCGTAGTGTAAATAATTAACGGTCTACCAGGGATGGGTGCAGCTAACACAGGGGGACTTGTCAGGTAGCGCTTTATGCTCTCAAAGGCCTCCTGACACTTCCTATCCCAATGAAAGTGGGCATCTTTCTTTGCTAAAGCGGCAAAGGGATGAAATTTACCGGCAAGATTGGAGATGAATCTCCGCAAGAAAGTAAGCTTACCCTGAAAGGATCTCAACTGGGTAAGACTCCTAGGGGGTTTCAAGTCCACTATGGCCTTGATCATGGAGGGATCAATCTTAATGCCACGATAACGAACAATGAAACCAAGAAACTTCCCTGCAGTAACACCAAATGCGCATTTTAGGGGATTCATCTTTAAACTATGCTTGCGCAGGCGCTCAAAAATGATTCGTAGATCTCGAAGGTGATCACTACGGACCTTGCTTTTGACTACGAGGTCATCCACATAACATTCTACTTGTTCATGAATCAGCTCATCAAAAATGACAGTCATAGCACGCTGATAGGTGGCCCCGGCATTCTTGAGGCCAAAAGGCATCACCTTGTAACAGAACACACCGATAGGGGTATGAAAAGCAGTGAATTTCTCATCTTCATGGGCCATCTTTATTTGATTATAACCAGATGAGCCATCCATGAAGGAGAAAATGCTATGTTATGAAGCAATATTAACCATCAACTCGGGGATTGGAAGAGGAAAATCATCCTTAGGACATGCCTTATTCAAATCACGGAAGTCTATACAAACACGAATCTGACCACTTTTCTTCCGGACTGGAACAACATTGGCAAGCCAAGTGGGATACTTCTCTTCCCGAATGAAATCAGCTTCTATAAGCTTCTTAGTCTCAGCGATCACCTGTTGTTCAATCTCTAACCTCATCCGACGAGGTGACTGTTTAACAGGGACTGCGTCAGACTTGATGGCCAACTTATGGACAGCTACTTCTGGATCTAAACCAGGCATCTCAGTATAGTTCCAGGCAAAGCAATCTCTAAACTCAGATATGAGTTCAATATACCCTTGGGCCTTGGAGTCGGATAATAAAGCACTATAAAAGATGGGTCGAGGATCCGACTCGGTGCCCAAATTGATCTCCTTTAGTTTGTCCATGGCAGAAGTGACGCCATCTTCGAACTCACGTGGAGCATCAAGGATCTTATCCTCCACCTCATCCGAGCCCTCATCGTCAGAGGTGGAAACAATCGGATAAGAATGGGAGATAACATGGATGTTGGCAGAGGGAAACTAATCTTTCTCAAGGTAGCCTAGACCCTGCTAAGTTTGAGGGAGATCAGTTCGCCAAATACGGGCTTGCTGTAGAGCTTGCCCCTCAGACCAGGTTGAAGGGACAAGACCCCGCTCAGCATAACTATCCACAAAAGGGGAAAAGTATCGGGGGACCAGCAAGACTTCACCGCTCACAGTGGACTCCACAGAACCCCGTATGTCAGTGGTCTGTGGGGTACCTACACTGTGGAACAATGATGCATGCCAACTAGGCTGTGGTGGCACATAAAAAGTGTGCGACTCCTGTATAGAGTGACCATCAGGGTGTAGTGCACCACGAGCGCTAGTGGAAGGTGTAGGGGAGGGCTGAAGAGGAGATTCCTCGACTCTCATCCCATACATTTGACGAGAAAGGGATTGGTGGCTAGTAGTCTGATGTTCGACTTCTACGTCGTCGTCTGAACCACTATCAACAACTAAACCACCTTTAGGTATTATATATCTACGGAACGTAGGATGAGAGCTGTAATCAGCGACACTAAAGGCAGGCGAGGGAGTTGAATGATGAGGAGCTTCGGTCATCCCATCATCAGAATCAGACTCAACAGTCAAAGTGGAAGTGTAAAAGTGTGAGGGAGGAGGAATTCGAGTGTCAAAGTTCCTCGGGAGGCGAACTGACTCTCTACCTCGACCCCTACCTTGTCGTCCCCTACTTCTACTAGGGGGAACATCGTGCCCAACTTCAAATTGAAAAGAAGATCCAACAGGATATGCCGCAGAAATATTTGCCTCAATACGAATCTGTGAAGGGCCCTGTACTAGTGGCTGTATAAGACCTTATGCAGGTGACTGCGTAGGACCCTGTACAACGTTAGCAGGTATCACTGGTGGCTAGGCGATAGGAGGTCCACGAGCCTTCCGAGGCATGTAATGCTCGGCGTCATCATAAATTGAGACCTCATGCACGGAAAAAGGCTGAGTATCCCCGAGAATGGAGAACTCTAAATCATTCCTCATATACTTCATGCACTGGTGCAACGTAGAGGGCACCATCCCGTGTTCATGAATCCAAGGCCTTCCTAAGAGAGCCTTATACGAGGTATCCGCTTCGATGACATGAAACTTAGCCTCAGTTAAAAGATCTCCAAACTTCAGAGGCAGGGTAATGGCCCCTAGAGCACATTGTCCCTGATCATTGAAACCTTTCAACATAATCTTATCTGAGGTTAGTTTCAAATGACCAAGGGAAAGGCTCTTTAGAGTTTCATAATTAAGGATATTGACTGAAGCACCTTGGTCAATGAGGACCCTATTCAACTCATAACCATTTACTTCAGCGGTGACATATAAGGGACGGTTGTGCTCAGAAGTCCCTAAGAGCAAATCCTGATCTGAAAAGGTAATGCATGGCATCTCTCTCAAATAGCATGCATCCTTAACAGACTCAGTGGCAAAGAAGGCTTGTTAAGACTCTGGCTCAAGCAAAGCTTTCACCAAAGTTTCTCTCAAGACAGGAGACATCATAAGTGCATCATAAACACTAAGAAGAGATAGAATTTTCCTCAAATGTGCCAACACATTGTAATCAACATCCAACTGAGGGCCTTTTCCCTTCTCCTTAGACGTTGCTTGAGGAGGGGGGATAGGATCATCCTGTTGGGTAATGATGTTTCTATCTTTTTCTTTATTATTTTTGGCCATTTTTTCTGGAAGGACTTTCCCTGAACGCAACTGGATCTCCTGCACTGAGTTAGGCTCAACCAGAGACTCATTTGGTTCAGAGATCATGGCTTGTGTTGGCTCTACAAACAGAGATTGGAGTGTGTTCTCAGACTCATCTCTAGAATCCATGTAACAACCTCCTTCAGGGATGGTGAATACAGGTTCTTCGCACTCAAATTCTTCTCCATATGAAAGATCATTATCATTACCAGAAATAACTAAAGCATGAAAAGAACGAGTGCTAGGAAAAGTAGAACTAGAAGGAAAAGACCAGAAGTAACCAGAATCATCCTCTTCCATTAATTCATCATCAATAGAAGGGAGAACGAAATCCTTCAGCGTAAGTGCTGGAAGAGATCCCGTCTTCCCCTCAGAGGTAACAACAAAATTTTCTCTTTCATACATTTTTCTAGTACAAGAAGTAGAAGAAATATGCTCAGTAGGCACTACAGCAGAAGGAGAAGAGAAAGAAACTGGCGGAGTAACTGGGCTGGCAACTGTCGACTTGGCCTGCGGAGGCCTCCTCTCAACTGCCTCTGAACTCTGAGCTGCTTGTCTGATCATATCCCTTGTCTTACGAGAGAGTGCAAGCTACCACTCCTCCCCAGAACTAAGAGGTACTCTACTACCACTACTCTGACCACTACACTGACTGCCACACTGCCTGGTGTCTGTAACCATCTGAACTATCTGAGCAACCTTGCCTCGGGGCTATACTAGGTCACTGTCCTGTAGGTGAATCTCCCCATTAGCCATGAGGCTCTCCACTCTATCTTTGAACACATAGCAATCTTCAATCATATGCCCAATATGCCTATGGAATGGACAGTACAGCGGATGATCTATCTGACCCTCTTCTTCTACTCTCCTGTTGGCTGGAAATGTTAGAATATTCTTTTTGACAAGGAACTTAAATATTTTCTTCACACTTTCCCTTTTAAAAGGGTACTCCTTACTAAGTCTCTCCTGTAGGTACTGTTGACTCTCAGGAGTCCTGTGGGAAGGTCTAAACTGCTGAGTCTGGGGTCGTGGCTGAAACTGTACAGAAGGCTGTGCCGGTGGTGGCATCTGTGGTCTAGGCTGAGACTATGGTCGCAGAGGAGGTGGTGGTGGACGATGTGGCACTGAACTGACCATGGGCCTCTTGCCCCTATCCTGAGACTCGTACGTACTATACACTTCCACCTTCCTAGGAGGTGGTGCCCCTGAAAACTCCTGACGCTGAGGTCTACGCGGGGGTTGACTCTCAACCTTAGGAGGGACTGCAGCGGGTATGCTGTCCTGCAAACTAGTGACCTTGGTTAACAACTTCTGAAAGGTTTTAATGCTAAAACGCTTTAGGTATGGAGCGATAGGACCATCTATATTCTTCAACAAAATCTCAACTGCATGCTGCTCTTGCAACTGAGGCTCACACTGGAGACTAAGGTTTCTCCACCTAACGATATAGTTAGGTAGAGTCTCGTGGGGACGTTGCCTGGCCACTACCAGCTCACCAACTGTCACTCTGTGCTCAATGCTAATAAATCTCTGAATAAACAACTGCTCCAACTCAGCAAACGTATGCACTGAATCATTGGGGAGATCGGCATACCACTCAAATGCCACTCCCCCCAAACTACTCACAAACAATCTCAACATCAGTGCATCATTCCCTCCAATGTTGCAACATATGGCCCGGTACTGAGCCACATGCTGTCTTGGGTTCCCTAACCCATCAAACACCTGAAAACGAGGAGGGACAAAACCTGCGGTGTATGGCTCCCGCTCATACTCTATAGGGTATGGACGACCTCTACTGATTGAATCCCCAGACCTTTTAGAAGAGATAGCCTGCTCAACTTTCTGTGCAATCATGTCCTGGATTTGTCCTGGTGACAACTGAACTGACTGACTCTGAACTGGTATATTGAACTGTACTGCTGGGGGTGGTACTGGGACTGTCCTCTGAACTCTATCCACCCTCACAGGCTCTGGTACTACCGCATGCGGTACTGCTGGCTCATCCCTAGATGTAGTAGGAGTACCTACATCTATGACTTGGGGTGTAGCCCCCAATGCTGTCAACTGTGCGGTCATCGCCTCCATAACCTTAGCCATCTCCGCCATCTGAGTCTGTAACTGCAAAACTGTGGCATTCGTATCTACTGACCGGGGAGGTTCACCTTGTGCTGAGGTGGAAGGTACATCCGCCTCCCCCTGCTCCTCTACACCATCATACTGCTCTACATGCTCATCTGAAACACCCCGTCTCGTGACAACACAAACACTATGGACGGGGATGTCCTCATCTGACTCTTCTCCGAGCAAGTCCTCACCGGAGAAGGTCTGACAAAGGGCATCGATGTATGGACCCATAGGAGAGGTGATCCTATGGGGACTAGAAATAGAAACTGGCTCCGCTCGAGCCGGGGTACTACCCTCAACCTCTACTGCACCGTCACAACTCATCGGCACTGCCACTGATCCTGAAGGAAATGTAACAACACGCTGAATGGTCCCAACCGTCTACTCTGCCTCGACAGGTGGGTCCACCTGCCGACGCCTCCAAACCCATCTACTACTACGAGACCCAGTAGGGACATCCAACTGTAAGGGTGGAACAATAACTACTGAATTAAGCTGAGGTTGAACAACATCTCGCCCCGGGCGACGCCCATGACGACGTGAGCGTCGTCCAACTGTAGGGGTGTCAGTCTGGGGTCTAACTGTGGCGACTACTCTAATCTGTTGCTGACGTGGCGGCTGTCCTCTCCGCCACTGATAACTCTGTCTAACTGACTGCCTCTGTAACTGAGCATGCACCTGAGAGATCTGGTGGAGTAACCTTTCTTCACTAATACGGCCCCTACCGTATGTCGAACGGACAATGCTTCGAATCCTCCGGGTGAGGGCCCTAGCAACATTGTCCCTGGGGACTCTAGCACGTGGGAGGGTAGTGGTAACAGGAGGGGCCGCCGTAATGCGGACGACGTCTTCCTCATCACCACTATGTACTAATGGAGAGAAGCGTCCTCCCTGAACTACGTCGATCTCAGGTGCAACTACTACGTCGTGGACCGGGGGAACTACGGGTCGACGTAGCTCTCACTGTAAGGGAACCGCTAGCTGCTGGGCTAGCTCCTGCTGAGCCACAGAAATTGCCATCTGCTGGGCTGCTGCATCCACTGCTGCTAAACGTAACCTCCTGTTCCTATTTCTTCGGGCCCTTCTCCCAAGGCCGGAAGCAGAGGATGACGCTATGTCGAAACCAACTGATTGGACAACTGGAGGAACAGGAGCTACAGGAAGAGTCGTCGGGGTCTGCTGGGCAGTCTCAGGGTCAGAAAGCCTAGCGAAAACTGAAACCCAACGAGTAGGAGGTGGAGGGAGCTCGGTCTGAGCACCCCTCTTCCTCGAGGAGGAAGGAGGAGGGGAGACACGAGCACGAGTAGCCTCTATCGGGGCAGCAGGTAAGGGGACTACTGGCTGCCGGCGCTGAGGGGCCGGAGCCGTCTGAACAACAGGTGCTGCAGGCGCTGGCCGCCTAACAGCTGGACGAACGAGCTGGACAGGAAGTGGCCTAGGCACTGGCTGCCTAGCCACGGGGCGCACTGGCTGCGCACGAACAACAACGGGACGAACAGGTGCCCGGACTGGCTGCCCAGCAACTGGACGTCCAAAAGGACGCATGGCTGCACGCCCTCTCCTCTGTGGGGGAGAGAAGGCTGCAACCTCAGAAGGGGTCGGCCGCCAAGAGTGACGTACGCCGAGTCAGTGAAGGATCCAAAGGTGATCCCTCCTGCAGGTAGGCTCGAGAGCAGGGACTCATGAAGGGTCACCCGCGAGTCAGAGCCGAAACAAAAGGTAACGGAAGGACCGGGAAACGCCATCGTACTGTCTGCCAACACAAACTGGAACAATTAGCATCAGACGATTCGACATGAAAGAAAGAGAGGAAGAAAGGGTGGAATAGCCAAACAGGCTGGGAAAGGAAGAACCTAACTAAGGAGCACCAAATCCGGAGTACACGCAAGAGAGAATAAAATATAATCCAAGGATGGAGAGAGAGACTGGTCCCACCGTGGTCGCCAGAAATCTGTGGGTCTCCGAAAGGGTTCTGCTTGTGGGGAACAGAATGTAAAGAGTACAACCGCACTATCCCGTAGGACAAAATGAATGCAGGCCTTTACACTCTACCCAAGCAGGCCAATGGAAGAGCAGATGGAGTCATACATACGATTAGCCATAGAGGATAACGGCTTTCGCCTACACACCTCGATGGATAAAGGTATATATGACCCAAAATATCACGAGATTTCTCCCATTCGATACATCAGCTCTAATGGGGTTTATTTGATGTGGCGATCAGTCTCCCACGGGCGCAAGTCCCCGTGGTTAATTACATCTTAGACCTTAGCCTAAGAAAACTCTCGATTAAGGATACCACATTATTCTCTCACATGGATTTGGCACATACACATGCAAGAAAGAAACTTATGAAAACCGCGCCATTTCTACTGCGCAAACAAGTAAGTAAATCATCACATCAAAAATCACAAAAGAGAGTGTCCAAAGTCCATGGCAAGTTCCATTCAATATACATCCCAGAGTACAGAAAAGTAGTGGTGGCCAGGCTCCACCGACAACAACCTGGATTCTAATCCTATAGAACGACGCAAGTTTTAAAATGAGGCATTTTTAGTCTTCATCTTCATCTTCTAGTCTTTCTGTGGATCGCCTTCTCTTAGTCTCCTCGTAGTACATCGCTGGTAGGATATCCAAATGAAAAGAAATTCCCTGTGGGGGGAACTTTCTTTTCCCTTTGGATCCCTAATTTTTTTTTATAAAATACCCCATTTTATAAACTTTCACAACTCGATACAATGAATACATTACATCAGAATTATAGAAAGAAAAATCTAGACTCTCCTGCAGGGTTATCCTAAGCAATCAAAATCGATCATCCCAAGCAGTTATATGTGAAAATAAAAGTACTCAAACCAGCCACACTTGGCCATGCTCTTATTTATTTGGGGGCTAAGCAGCTAAAGCACCTGTAGCAGTTATTTATGATTTATTTATTTTAGCCCCCTTTTAGCGCTATGTGCGCATGGCCACCTGCAGAAAATGTCATCAGTATCAAAATCGTCCCTAACCTATAGGTAATCTATCACCCATCACACCACAGAGATAATTCGATAAATAAAATCACCATCACAGAAATTAATATAGAAATCCAACACAGAGAACTAAAACAACTAGCACACGTGTCACATGCAAATCGCCACATCACAGAAATAAAAATGAGGAACACACCGGCCTAACCTAAAGCTAGGAGTCGTGTCCTACTAGACGAATCTAGGTGTGTGTAGGCTGTGTGGTTTTAGGTATGTCCTATGTAGGATAGTTTGGTTAAAGTTGTTTGTAACTTGATTTGTTGAAGGTAAAGGGGAATTTTGGTTTAAGTGCAAGTATTAGCGAGTTAAGATTGATTTTAGGAATTTTATTTTTGTGTTCAATTGATTACTACCTTTGTTGCTCACCGAGGCCGTGAGGTTTATTTCACCCTCCTTAGGGCTAACTTAATAGCCTCGTAGGCCTGGGTTACCCAGTAGTAACCAATTTCGTTGAGTTATTTAGTTTGTTGAAAATTAAAAGAGAGGTAGATTAAGTGATTTATCATTAATTAAGGGTTTGTTGGTTGATTTTAAGAAATTAAATTAATGATATAATTAAAACTTAGGTGAGTTATTAATGTTCTAAAATTTTTAGGTTGTGATTAAGTTTCAATAAATCTCTTATGTTTTTGTTGATTGAGTTATGATTCATTAGTGTTCAAGGTTAAAGGTGTTTTAGGTCAAGTATGTAATTAATTATGAGGGGGTTTGATTAAGGTTTGAGTTTTAGGAAAGTTTTAGTTTTAGGTTTGTTTGCCAATTTTATAACTCTTAGGTTCAAATTGATTTCAGTGGATTTTGTTTAGTTAGTATTTGGTTAGGGGGATGATTAACAAATTAGCTTTAGTTCACCTTTATGTTCAAGTTTTCCTTCTTAATGATTATACGGGTTGATTATGATTTAATTAGGAGTTGGATATTTTTTTATGCATTTGGTGTGATCTCTTACTAATTTGTTAGAGGTTTGATTATAGGTTGATTATTATCAACGATCAATTAATCCTTAGATACTAATATACTAGCCCTATGGTAAGACGTCGCTAAATTTTCTATGTTTTATATCTCTACCCTATAGTGAACATGCTTCCTAAATCTATATTATCTAAGACTCATCCTTATGTTTTTGTCCTTAGGTGTCACAAATATTATAGGAGATGAAATGAAGTTCACTTTCTAACCCTTCTGGATGTTCGTATGTATAGATGAGTTTAGGGATCTAAAAGAAATAAATAAAAAAAATCCTAATAATATTGAAGTTACTACAAGGCCTTAAGGGTAGGAGGCGTGCACACTGATGGGCTCCTAAAGGCTATCTAAGTTTTAAGAAACTTACAGCACCGGAGGCTATGACCCGGTGGTACCGCCCGTAGCACCCCCACCGGAATAAATGGGGGCAACTAATTTGTTTGTGTAGGCTCCTTCGTCTAGTGCTCCAATTGTTCCTTTCTCCCTTTGCCTTCCCAATTGCACCTCGTAAAACATAGACAAGTAAAAAAAGAAAGGGTTGTGTTAGAGTACAATAATATTAATTATATAAACGACAAAGCATTATTAAAATATTAACGTACATTGTTCTTATCGGGCTTGTATACCGGTCGAGCCACTTTACACCTTAAGCTTTCACATTTTTTAAACACTTGATTTCAAAGCATAAGTAGACAAGTAATAGAAAAGCGAGGAAGCCAAAAAGAAAGACGACAATGCCGAAAAGAAAAGAATTGAAAGCCAATATAATAAAATAAATGTTAGCATCTTACTGTTGGGCATGCTTACTCACGACCAAGCATGCCTCTAAAACACCCTTCCTCCTATTCAACATAACATAAGTAAGAGAAAAGGGGTTTAGATGCTATTTGTTGTTCCCACGTTTTAAGAGAGCAATCGAAATATTTGACACAATGACCCACATCAAACCCATATAAGACTCAAAGCAGTAGAGAAGAAAATTGGTATTGAAACCAAAACCCCAAATAAAATTCTCAACTTTGAACCCAAACATGCTTCCAACCCAATATTTAAGCTAATCTTTAGGACCAAATGCAAGTAAGAAAAAGAAAACTCACAAAAATTCACTTTGTTTCAAGAAGATTTAAAGGAGCCATCTATCATCAAGCTTCTCTAATGCAAAACCACTCACAAAACCCCAAATCTCCAAAACAACTCAAAGCACCTTTCAAACAAAGCAACATATAAAACCTTCCTACAAGAGACCCACTATGACTTCTTCCGATGCAGAATAAATAAATCTCTTTTACGTGGGGTGACTCTATGAAAATCTTCTAAAAAGAAGGTTTCATAAAACTTTCTATTATAAAACATTCACAAAGCGTTTCTAAGAAATATAACTCATCTCAAAATCAATTTAGAGTATAGGACCAATGAAGATATGCTTCTAACTCATCTCCAAATCAGTTTGGAGTATAAAACCCATGGAAATCTACATATAGCTCATCTCCGAAATAGTTTGGAATCAAAAAGTGAGTAAAAATCTGCATCCACTTACCTCTAAAACAATTTGGAACATGAAAACTGAAAAATTTGCACACAACTCTTCTCCAAAGTAATTTGGAGCGCAAAACACATGAAAATCTGCATATGACTCATTCTCAAAATAGTTTGGAGCATTAAAACAGGGAAAATCTGCACTTAACTCATCTCCAAATTAGTTTGGAGCATAAAACCAATGAAAATTTATGTCTATTTTATTTCCAAAGTGATTTCGCACGTGCAACAAATAAAAAATCTGCACTTGATTTGTCTCCAAAAATAATTTCAAGCATGAAACAAATGAAACCTGCACTTGGTTTGTCTCAAGGAAAATGACTCAAAGCCATAAAACAAATAGTCAAACCTTCATTTATAGGTCATCCAAAGCTATCAAACTCCTAGATATAGAACTTCTCATAAAACTCTCCAACATGCTTAATTTTACCAAAAGCAATAAGAAGTACCTCAAATAACAACCTACTTTACTCATGTAATGAGATAATCCACCATCTTTCTTTCTAAATCAATCATACAATACAAGCTAGTGCAAAATAAACCTTCCAGTAACTTACCACCATCAAGTATCTAAGTGTAAGAAACATGCTTGTGAAGTTCACAGATAGAGTTTTGAGCATATGCCAAATCACTCCTCATACTTCCACCAAAGCTATCACGATACAACATGTATATTTTGAGAATGAAATCTAAAGTCACATTTCTCCAAAGCCATCAAAATTTCTAACATAAAACATCTCATAAAGCTTTCCAACCATAAAACAACTTATAAAATTTTATAGCATGATGCAAGTCATAAAATTTTAAACATAAGGAGAATTGTAAACACTTTCCAACATAAAACCACTTGTGAAACTTTTCACCCCAAGGGTAGCTCATGAAACTTTTCAACACAAAGTTGTTCATAAAACTATACACATCTCGAGAACCAAAATTCAAACCATTCTTTTACATACCATGAACTCCATTTCAAACAACAAGAACCTTGCTATAAAGCCCATTCATGCCTCATGAGACCATATAGTTAAGTTTTTCAAGAGAAAGCATTCACGAATAGAGGGATACTTAACCCAAACAAGTGCAAAAATCTCAACCGTAGTAGGAAATAAATATTTTGCTGAATGATCTCACTTAATAGACTAATTCCTCAACAACGTCATCCACAAGAGCAAGCAAAAGAGGAAATAGAAGAAGAAGGAGGGGAGGAAGAAGGAAAACCAGAGGAAGAAGAAAATCTAGAGTAAGAAGAAGAAGAAGAAGAAGAAGAAAGAAGAAGAAAAGAAGAAGAAAGAAGAAGAAAAGAAGAAGAAGAAGAAGAAAGAAGAAGAAAAAAAGAAGAAGAAGAATGGAAGGATGGGGAAGAAGGAGGAGAGCATATACCTGCTACTATGGGAGAAGGTCGGCCGGCTAGGGTAGGGGGGCGAAGGGCTGCAGCTCGCGCGGGAAGGAAAGATCGGAGAGGGAGAGGGGAGACGGACGGGAGCAGGGGGTTCGGTTCGGTCCTGGAGTTCGCGAGCGGCAGAGACGGAGAGCAGGGGGGAGGCGGAAGTCCAGGAGTTCCGCCTGGATGCTGTCTGATCTTCAGGAGACGGAGCGAGAGAGAGTCCGAGTCAGGGGAAGGGAGTTACGCCAATGTCCATGCGAATGGGGCTCTCAGCTCTCTAATACCCCATCCATTGAACAAGGCTTCGCAGGATAAAAAAAAAGTACGCGAGAGCTGAAGTGACGAGCCGCAAAAATCGTTCTCGCGATAAGATTTTTTGCCTCACGATCCTGCTGCAGCCGCCGAAGATCAAAGGAAGGAGGCGGGAAAAGTATAAAAAAAGATAATAACAATAAAAAAAAGGTTAATCACAGTCATCGGATTTAAATGATCAAACGGTTGATGGTTTGAGCCTAAATCAGACTCGATTCGACTCGACTCGGGTCGATTTGAGTCTAATTTGATTCCTATTTAATGAAATTTAATTTCAATTAAATTTACTTGATGAAATTAGGCCTAAACCAACATCTATTCGAGTTAAATTAAAATCGACGAGGCTCCCTCGAGTTGATCGAGTTCAATTAAACTTAGTCGGGTTCGATCCGATTCAATTCAAATTTGATTTGAGTTCAACCAAGTCTAATCGAGTCAATTTTAGCGAAAATTGAACTTAATTAAATGTAATTGAACACGAATCAATATTAATTTGAGTCAAATTAGGCTCGACGAAGCTCTACCAAGTCGATCGAGCATGCTCGAGGGAAAATAAACCAAAAAATGATGTCAACATCTAAATCATATGATCTTCTTAGACCCTAGGATCTATTCTAGACCCTAGGATTCCTTCAGATCCATTTAGATCTTAGGAATTATCTAGACCCTAGGATCTTTCTAGAATTCAGACTTTAGGATCTACTCTAGATCCTAAGATGTTTCTAGATCCTAAGATTCCTCTAGATAAAATGATTTCAAGATCTTAGGGTTATTCTAGACCCCAGATCCTAGGACTTCTAGATTCTAGGATCTTCCCAGACTCTAGTCCCTAGGATCTATTCTAGACCCTAGGATTCCTTTAAGCTGATCTGGACCCCAGGACCTACTCTAAACCCTAGGATTCTTCTAGATCAATCCAAGCTTCAATTCAATCTAGACTTAATTCAAACCCTATCATTCAAATTCAAATTCCAATTTAAATCCAGATTTCCAGACTCAATTCCAAGGCTAAAGGTCTAAGTCCTAAAAGACTTTTCCAGTGAATCTTTGAACATTTCAAAACCCTATCAAATGACCTCTGATTCAAAGCCTATAACTTCCACACTGATGTGACATGTCTCTAGAGGCAACCCTTCAAATTTGAGCTCATTCTGAGATCTCTAGCCCCAAAAACTGGATTAAAATCCAAAGGCTGTAAAACCTTCAAATATTTATAGTCTATGCCACTAGACGTGCCACCTAGTGGATTTTGATCCTGGAGCTTTCTCTAAAGCTTCAAATCACTTCCAGACCCTTGATTATGACTCATTGAGCAATAAACTATATTTTTTTTTATTCAATTTGACCCCCAGTTGACCAAGGGTCAAAATGACCAAAATACTCCTTAAGGGTTCAAATGCACTTTTCAAATCATATGACCTCCAAATTGCTTGGAACCACTTCCAACAATTTTTAAACATTAACCAAACCCATTGAACCCAAAACCAGCCCCTGAGTCAATCTGGTTGAACAAGTCAACCAGGTTGACCAAACAGCCCTTTAGGGTCAAAACAGGTCATTTTGACCAAATGACCCCCTCAGACCTTGGGACCACCTCCATTAGTCTCCAAATGTCAAACCAAATCTGTTATGCACATTTCTAGGCCCTGGACCCACTTGGTTGACCAAGTCAACCAGGGTTGACCTAAAAGGCCCATTAAGGGCCCAAATAAGTCATTTTGACCAAATGACTTCTCCAAACTTTGAGGTTACCACCAGTAGACTCTGAATATCATTCTGAACTGGTTGAACCCAGCCCTTGACCCTAGGTCAACTTGGTTGACCAAGTCAACCTAGTTGACCTATTAAGCCCATTAAGGGTTTAAATATGTCATTTGATCAAACTGAACTCTCCAGACCCTATGACCACCACCAATAGATTCAGGATATTATTTTAAATTTGTTGGACCCACTTCTAGACTTTGGGTCAACCTGGTTGACCAAGTCAACCAGGGTTGACCTAATAACCCCTTAGGGGTTCAAACAGGTCATTTGACTCAAATGACCTATTTAACCCCTAAAAACACTTCTACCAGACTCCAGATACCCAATCAAACCTGTCAAGCCCAAATCTTTGCCCTGGGTCAACTTGGTTAACCAAGTCAACCTAGGTTGACCACTTCAAACCCTTAAGCCTTCTTATTTCAATTCAAACCCCAAATGCATTCAAATCTTTTTCAAGGCTCCTTGAATATATTCCTGAAAGATTTAGCTTTGATTGGACCCCCGACCCAATCAATAGTTGACCAAGTCAACCAAGTCTATAGTTGGTCAAACTTGGCCCATATGACTCATTCCAATGCTCCCAATCAATTCAACTCATTTTAAATCTCAAATAACTTCAAATCATAGCCTTAATATGCCCCAATGCTTGGCCAACCTAATTCAAGTCTAGTTGACCAAGTCAACACTTGGAGACTTGGTCAAACTAGCTCAAACCCTTCTTTTAACATTCAAACTCCAATGTCAAGTTATCAAGCTACCTTTGAATCAACCCAAGCAGCTCACAAGCCATTCCCCATTGCCACCTCAGCTCTCCCTTGACTGTTGACTAGTCAACCTAGTCAATAAAAGGAATAAAGAGGTTTAAATGATTTAATCACCTAGCTAGAGTTAATCCATGCTTTATTAAATCATTCCAGTTGTTGTAACAGCCTCCAGAAGCTTCCTAAGGCTAATCCCAGCCCTTAGATCAGGAGTCTATGGCTTGGATCACTCCCATATGCTTGCATAAGGATAAAACTCCCTTTACACATGGCTTATACCTTTGTCCTTGATTCCCTCTGCTCCCAACAACCCCCTGGACACTTGGCAGTCATCAGAGAGTCCAGGCAATCAATCTTAGCCCTCCATTCAATCTGGAATGGATTGAATAGGGCAAAACCTCCTAAGGAGCATTCATTCTATTTTCCATACTCTCTCACTACCTTAATCTCCTTCAGCTGCTCCCACATTTCGTTTGAGTCTTCCAGGAGTCTCTCAAACTTTCCCGACCAAAACCCCACCGGTCAAAGCCCTCCGGCGGGCGGAATCTGGCGAACCAAGGCTCATCACGTCCAAGGCTTGTAACAGACAATCCAGGACACTTCAAGCTGAGAGTTCAACTAGTAAAGTGAGCGTGGACAGTCTACAATTTCAAATAATCCATTTTCCCATAAATCCAACGTTAAAAATCCCTAAAAACTCTAGCCCTAGGTCACTTAGCTTAGAGTTAATTAGCTTTCTATTAAGCTCATTTTAAGTTGAACCAAACCACCCACACGATTTCTGTTCATAATATAATTTAAGTTTAAATTTTCGTTGGATTTTATTCATCCGATCGCGTAAACGAGCCAAAAAATCAAGTCTAGGGTTCGGTTTACGTTACCTGTTAACTGGAGGAGATCGGGACCGTTGATCTTACGATCAACAGTCGTGATCTAGTCATTTCACGGCTCGAATCAACCTTGATTTTGACCTGATGTGTATTTTTTTTCCTCCAGCTAAATCTGGGCCGTCCACCCAAACCGCGGGATCTAATCTCCGCCGTCTGATCTCTCTCAACGGAGATCGGATGATGGGATCTAATCTCTACCGTCGGATCGAGCTTGCGGAGATTCGACGGCTATCAATCCACTCCTACGTGGATTAGTGATACCACGTCACGCGGTATCATTACCTAATCATTGCCGGTGGCGCAATCATTGCGCCACCAGGCAATGATTGGCCTTGTTTTAGTCGTGGCCAATCAGACACTGCCACATGGCCCCGTCGCCGTCGTTTCTTTTTTTATTTTTTTTAATTAATTTAAAATCTTTTTTTATTCATTTCTTTTTAAAATAAATATTAAATAGATTTTAAATAATAATATATAAATTATATATTAATATATTTCAGAAATTAAATATTCTTAATTTAAAATTACTATTAATTTAATTTTATAATTATATTTTAAAATTATATTAATATTAATTATTAATTATTATAAACTAATAATTAACATTTAAATATTAAATATTTTATTTAAATATTAATCATTAAATATTAATTATCAAATATTAATTACTAAGTATTAATTATTTTAAATGATTTTACAACTTTAATTAATAATTGAATTATTTAATATTTTAATTAATATTAAATACTTTATAACATTAACTAATATTAAATGATGTTAAAACTTTAATTAATATATAATTTTCAATATTTTAATTAATATTAAACAATTTATTATTTTAATTAATATTAAATAACTTAATATTTTAATCAATATTAATTTTAATTAGAAATTTTTAAATATTATTTAAAACATTTTAAACTTAAAAACTAATTTAAAATATTCAAATATCATTTAATATTTTATTTAAATAATTAATTAATATTTAATTAATATTTAATTTTAATATTAATCTTAAAAATATTTGAAAATTCAAATAAGATTTAATTAAATTATTTTTATATTATTTAAATGATTTATAACATTTAATAATTAATTAATTAATTAATATTCATTAATTTATTTAATCAATATTCAATAATCAATTAATTATTTTTAAATATTCTAATTTTAAAATTAAATTATTTTAAACTATATTTTATATTTGAATTACTTAATATTTAATTAATAATTAATAATTTAAGTATTTTTGAAAAATCAATATATATATATATATCTCTATATATATACTTAAATAATTTTAAAATTTTAGAAAACTCATAAGATTTAAGTTAATTGATTTTAAAATTATTTTAATCATTAATTAATTTAAAATTAATTAAAATTCCTTTTAAATGATTTAAACTTCAAAAATTCATAATAAATTCATTTTAAATCAGAAAAATGAGTACAATATATCAAAATTTTTACAAAATTGAATACTTTAATTTGAAACTAATTTCAAAGACCAAAACTTGATTTATTTTAAATTTATTTTAATTACTTAACTATTTTAGTATTTAATTAATATTCAATTATATACTATATTAATTATTTTGAAAATTAAAAATTTATTTTCAAATGACCTTAGTAGATCTCTCATTTAGATAGTCAACTTACCCAAATCATATTTTCAGGTATTTTAAATTTAAAATTTATGTTTATACATATATAATTCTATGTATATTATACATATATTTAAAATTACTTTAAAATAATATATATGTATTTAAATCTTCTAGGATTGAGAGATCTACTTTGAAATTTTAAACTTGAATTTGACATGTTTGAATAGAAATCATGTGGGTGTGTTAATGAATGATTATATTCTAATCATTCACTAACCTCATGGTTATTTGTAATTAGTCAAGTATAATTCTTGCATGCTTAGGATACACACACCACTTAGCCTAAGGCTCTCATAGATCTAGGGATTGATTGTGCTCATATGTATGCATAATATTAATTTTGTGTCCAAGGGTCTAGAAACCTTGATTCAAACCCAATTAGTGTCATCATTAAGGACAATAATTAAGAACTTTGCTTAGAGAACTTAGAATAATTTTAATAATTAGGATACACTTCAAATTGACTTGAAACTTTGATCATTTGAATATAGTGACACTCTTAGCCCTAGGAAAATTTTTCACTGAATTTTAAAATCATTAAGCTCCTTAATTAATTTAATCAAACTTAAACCATAATTAAGCCTCTAAACTTCCAAAAAATGCAATAAATCAAATTTAAATCCAAAAATTATGCATAATAGGTTAAACTGACCAGAATTAAGCCCTTAATCAAGGAAAAATAAAATCCCCTTGATTTGATTTCAAAATTAAGTTTAATTTAAGTTTAATTAAAATTTAATATTTAATTAATTTAATTAATTTAATTAATTAAAAATAATTAAAATTCCAGAAATTTTCCAAACACTTGAAGATCACTCCTTAGGTCATTCCTGACCTTTGGAGTTGATTTTAAGGAGTTTGGAGGTCATTTAGATTCAAATCATAAAAGAAGCCTTTAATTAAATAATTTTTGAAAATTCAATAATTATCAAAACTTTGAAAATTCATAACTAATTCAAATGAACTCTAAATTGAGCAAACTCAAAGGCATATGACTCATCTTAAGGTCTAATATTTATTAAAAATGTTAGGTTTCTAGAAATCAATCAATTTTGAAAAAGTCAATTTTTGGTCAAACCTAGTTCAAATTCAAGTTAAAACTTCAAACCTTCATAATAAAATATGGAAAAATCCAATTTTAGCATACTTACTGTCTAACTGATTGTATTAAGGTCTAGTATTTTAATAAAATATTAACTTTCCAGAAAATACTTTAAATCAAAAAGTCAACTTTTGACCATTGAATTAAATCATTAAAATAATCCAGAGCATTCCAAAATTTAATAAATCATTCAAAATTCCAGAAAATATTAAATTAACTTTAAAACCAGCAACCAACCAACCTTAATTAAAAATTAATTAACTTGCAAACTCAAGTAAAATCAAATTACTTAATTATACCAGGTACCACTAGGTAACCCAAGCCTACGAGGCTATTAAATTAGCCCCAAGGAAGGTGAAATAAACTTCACGGCCTCGGTGTGCAACAAAGGTGATATCCAACAAACAATCAAAATTAATTTAAAATTAAGTTCAAATCATTAAGATTTAAACTTTAATTAAATTCTCCCTTAAGCCTTCAACCAACTAGAACATCAAGCAACTGCAATCAAGTGCCTATTTAGGATATATCAAATCCACACAGCCCCCTATACACACTTCAGATGGTTTGCTAGGACAACCAACTCTAGTCTTAGGCTAGACCGGTGTTTACGTTTTCTACTACTTGCGTGTGTCGAGTTTTTCATGGTTTTATTTGCATGCTGGTTCTAGATTTAAGTAATTGATGTTGATGTGATTGTTTATTTATTTACTGCATTCTGTGTTGATTTGATTGTACATTAGACCTACCCTTAGGTTAGGAACGATTTGTACTAATTCAATCTTATGCAGGTAGCCATGCTCATACAGGGCATAAATTAAATGGGGCAAAATCATAATTATTAAATTGCACAGGTGCTCCAGAAACTGCTTAAGTCCCCCTTTCAAAATTAAAAGAGCATGGCCAAGTGTGGCTATGATTGAGCATTTAAATTTTAATCTATTAATTGCTTGGGATGTTAATATTAACTGCTGATTATTAGGATAACCCTGCAGGTTGTTGAGTCTAGATTCTAAATTTTATTCAAATGTAATTTAAATATATTTGAGTTGTAACTGTTAAGTGTTTTGAGAATGGGATGTTTAAGTATCCAATTTGGAATCCAAAGAGGAAGTGACATCCCTTAGGGGAGAGTCTCTTTCCATTTGGAGATCCAAATTTGGATGATTTCAAATATCCAAAGAGAAAAGATAACCCCCTTTCAAGGGAGAGTTTCTTTTCATTTAGATATCCGGACCCGACGATCCAAGGAGTTCCAAGAAGACAAAGAAGTGAAGAATGAGAAGAATCTCAAATCTCAAAGTCACTTGTGTCTTAGGAGTAGAATCTGAGTTGTAGTTAGTGGTACCCGACCACTTTATTTTTCCTACAGACCCTGGGTTGTAATATTAAAAGGCACTTGCCTATGGACTTTCGTTTTGAATATTTATTTAATTGATTTGATTGATGTTGATTGCGATTAAGGACTCACATGCTTTTAGTAATTTATTTGGCGATATTACATGTCGTATTTGATTTAGCCTAGAATACGATCAGAGGCTCGTGAGGGTACGGTCAAAAACTATTTATACTTTAACTAAAATTTAAAAACTTTAAGTTCAGATAGAAACTCTAATGCTTTTAAGAAGTAAGCCCGGACTCGCCAGGGGTTTTTCATGCATTCATATTGACTTTTCTTTTCTCTGTTAGGCACCTCCCCGCCTGCAGGTTTTGGCAGACCACCTGACCTATTATGGTGCAGTTCTGTCCAAGGGGATGTTGTGCAATCTCTAGGATAAAACCTATTTTTAAGCCTGATTTTAAAACTGCTTCATTTTGATTTAAGCATTTAATCGAGTCAACTAGCATGCATTGTATTAGATACAAATTAAAAATTGAGTCTAAATCTTAATTGCATTTTTAGCTTAAGCATTTCACCAATATATGTCAAGGGGTCAATTAGGAATCTGCTCTAGATGTCGACCCCAACTCCTCAAAACTCAATCTTAAACAACGTCCCTAACCACTCTTTCATAAAAGACTAGACAACATGGTTTTGAAGCGCTTAGGTGGTTTAGCTGGCTCCCCAATCTAGGCCGGGGTAAGTCCAGGATTGCATTGTATTAGCTAGAATTCGGGTCACTGATTTTTAGTACCCATTTTAGACTTAGGTTCTGAGGTAGATATTCAATCTTAAGACCTCAAATTCTAGGAATTTAATTCCCACTTTCTAATAAAATCAATCATTCAAACTAAATATCTCTTTCAATCAAATTCAAGCCCAACACTTAGGATAGTTGAGGTGTTTCTGAAGTAATTCAGAATCTCAACACACCTCCTACCCTTCTTCCTTTGACTCTAGAAATAACTGTTCAAATTTGATCCAGTCCCTGTTGAAACTCCAGTCCCTACCTCCCTTGATATCAAGCTTTGAATTCTTTAATGAAATTCATATCGTTATTTTAATCAAGAGTATTCGTAGGAAGATTTCTATTTTCCTATGATGTAATTAACTACGAGGGCTTACGCTCGTAGGAGATTTAGAAATCCAGACCAGATTTTTAAAAATCAAATTTTCAAAACTTTTAATTAATTACCTTTAAAAAATCAAATAAAAAATGGCGATCGTTACTACCATGTTCAAATAATTAACCATAAGTGATATCTTCTTCCTTTGGGATGATATAACATTTGTTGATATAATTTTGAATATGAAATCAACGATAATCTATCTAGATTATCGTAGCCAGATATCTGATTGAACTTCATTTTGATCCTTTGGGATCATTTGTAGTTCCCTCCTAAATCAAGCTACGATATTTAGGATCATATTTGAAATTTTAAATTTGAACCCATTAGGAGATTTTATCTCTACCTTTCGAGATAGTATATTATCACTAATGGATATTCAACTTCAGAATTCAAACTTAAAAATCAATTTTGAATTATTCCCAAAAATAATTAATCTTTTTCAATATATATATATATATATATATATATATATATATATATATATATATATATATATATATTTAATCAAACAAAAAATGGCGACTCCACTAGGAAATTATCTCTCTCCATCTTTAATAGAGCTACGAATTTTGGTACATCGGTAGTTTTGACTGCCTTTCTTCCGTTGGTCCCTCTACCCATTTCTTTCTTGGGTGAGTGAGGCCAACTCAATTAAGACATGTGAAAAGAGAGGTGAGTGTAGGAAACCTCCCTCCAGGCTTTGACATTTTGCCTCCGAGTTCATCGGTAGAGTAAAAGGGTCAGGCTAAGCTTTTCAAAGTCTTCCTGTATATGTTGCAAACTCGCATGCAAATAAATTATAGCGTGTTAAGTTTCACAATTCACAGGAAATTCTCCAATTTCAAAATCATAGTTTCAATCGTCTAGCAAAGTTTTATCTTTTTCAAATTTTAATTGATTCTCATATCTTATTATTACATATAGGATTACAATTCTTATAATTCAATATGTGTGATAGGATATAGACTTCTCTTTCAAATTTAATTCAAAGCTTGAAATCTTCTGGTTAATCTAACCTTCGACATTTCAATCTCGAATCACTCGTTGGAATGAAAGAGTCGGGTTAGCTTTTTAGTGCCTCCCCATTTAAAATTTTTGTAAACCGTTATGTTGAACACACGTTCAACACTTCGAGTTTCAAAAATAAGGGGAGATGCTGCCAAAATTTCAAATTTTTTAACATCCATTTCAAGTTATAATAATCATTGTAACTATATTTCTACAATAATGATTGTAGTTGTATATAGCCAATGTACTTTTAATTTCTCCGGTTGTTTCAGTCTTTAACATTTCATTCTGAATCACTCGTCGGAATGAAAGAGTCAGGTTAATTTTCTAGAATATCCCTCTTATAGTTTGTAAACCGTTATGTTGAACACACGTTCAACACTTCGAGTTTTAAAAATAAGGGGAGATGCCACCGGATTTTCAAACTTTTCAAATATCCTTTCAAAATCATTCAAGTCTAAATTGTATTGCTATATACTTCTCTATAACAAATGTTATAGTTTAATATATGCAATATTTCTTCAAATTTTTCTGGTTAAATCAATCTTTGACATTTCATTATAAATCACTCTTTTGAAATGAAAAGAGTCAAGTTGTTTTCCCTAGCTCTTCCCTAAAAATTTGTAAACTGTTGAGTTGAATGTAAATTCAACACCTCGAGTTTCAAAAATAAGGGGAGGTGCTGCTGGAAATTCAAGTTTTTAAAAACATCCCTTCAATTTCTTCAATTTTAATCGTCACTTGTTATATGTTCTTCTACAATACTTCTTGTAGATTAACATTGACAACTCAAATCCAATGTCTAATTTCAGTGTCCCTCAAATTTTTGAACTATAACATTTTATCTTCGACAAGATAAAAAGAGTCGAGTTTATTTCTGTAAGATCTTCCCTAATATTTATAAACCGTCACGTTGAATGAAAATTCAATACTTCGAGTTTCAAAAATAAGGGGAGATGCTGCCAGATTTTTAGGTCACTGAAATTCCTTTCAATTCAAAGTCAATCTTTGTTGTTACATACACTACTATAATATTTTCTTGTAGTGTGGCATATACAGTGCAAATTTCTAGTCATTTCTAAATTCAAGTTCAAAGATCCAATCTTTTCATCAATTCAAATCTCTGACATCTTATCCCTAGCCTAGCAAGTGGGGTAAGAGAGTCGAGTTAAAATTTTTTAATTTTCTTTGAAATTTGTTAACTATCAAAGTTAATATCAAATTCAATTTATTGGTTTCAAATATTCAAGAAAAATCTTTCAAATTCCAAAAATTCAAACCTCCAATCAAATCCTTTCAAATCAAATCCCAACCATTGTTGTTATATATTTTCTACAACATTCTCTTGTAGTTGAACATATACAACAAGAATTCAAATTTTCTTCAAGTCAAAATTGATATCTATACTTTATCATTACATATTGGATTATAATTCTTATAATTCGATTTATATGATAAAATATAGAAAATTTCTTGTCAAAATTCAAATTCAAAAATTTGATCCAAGTCTTTTCTTTCAAATTTCAGACAAACAAACCTTCTGTAATGGCTGGCAAACTTCTGTTCTCAATTGACCGAGACCTTCAAGTCGAAGAGTTAATCCACAGTAGTGCTATTCACTTCAGAATGGGCTTCAAGACTTTGAAATTATCTGTGAATGGAGGAACAATCATCAATCTCGTTGTTGAGGGTGAGAATGGTCCGGTAGTTGAATTAGCTGTGGGGGCTACAAGTGACCTTCCCCCAATATTAGAGCTTGCAGTAGGTGCTACCCTTACACCTTCTGTACCCTCAGTCCATAATGAGGACAAGAAAACTGAGGTGAAGTCTACTGTTGAAAAGGGATCCTCTAGTTCTGGAGCACTGTTTGGCACCAAGAGTGCCAGAAAGAACTATCTGAGAAGGATAAGAAAGAAAATCACCAAGTCTAGAAAGATAGCTGAATAGAAGGCTCTGAGTCTAGTTGAGCCTGAGGCTGTTGAGGAGCTGCCTATCCCTGCCTCTTCTCCACTCCTGAAAGGGAGTCGTTTTCACCCCCTCGCAGCTGTTACAGGGGAGGAGAGAGTCACGCGGATTGCTAGCTCTCCACCTAGCTCGGTTGACTACACTGTCAAGAGGACTACAAAGGAGAAGAACACTTTAAGAACAAGGAGGCTGAAGAACATCATCCACACCTGTGCTGCTGAGACAGGCCAGACAAAAGAACAGTATGTGAGACACCTAAAGGGGGTGATCTCACATAAGCTTGAAAAGGAAGTTTTAAAAGAAGAAAAATCTAAAGCTAGAAATCTGACTCCTCAGCCAATGAGGAGAAATAAAAAGTTTGTTAAACAACCTGTTGCCTTAGTCTTAGTGGATGGATATCACTGGGTGCCTCGTCTCCCAACTGTAAAAATAGAGGAGATAGTTTTAACTGGAGCTGGTAGGAGTCACCCTCTCAGCGGTAGACCTCCAGTTCCCCCTTTAAGACTTTTAAAGTTGGCCCCTGTGGTAGCCAAGTCAAATGAGATTATTAAAGACTTGCAATCAGCTAATGTTAAGGGCAAAAGGCCCATACCTTTGGATGAACCATATGTATCGATGAAGATAAGCAGAACTATTGGGATTCAGATCAGAGATGTTCCAGTTCAGTTACTTGTCAAAATCCCCCAACTCCTCATTCAGGGATGTGAGGATTCTCCTCAGATGGATGTTAGAGTTCCCACAAGTCAAACTCCTTCGTCACCTATTAAGTTAGATATCCCTCACTCTGTTGAGGATGTCACCCTCACGACTAGTGACCCCGGGACAGTCAGAGGGGAGGGGATAAAGCTTGAGGATGATCAAGAAATGTTAGACCAGTTGGTAGCAGAACCTATTACTGATGACCTGAAGATTCAAGAAGTCCTCACCAAGCTAGGAGATGAGGAATTTAAAGAAATGATTAATTATAAGGGGTACCTACCAATCGATATTGAATCAATTGAGGGTAGACCAGTCGATGAGGTGGTACAGGAAATAAGAGATATACTTAAGAATAAGGCAATTAAAGCCTTTGATCCAGAAGCAGATGATTTAATGGAGGAAGACTCAGCTGGGAACATCTGTATGGTTGAAACTAGAGCATCAAATAAAGATGCTGAGCCTTTAAGACACCGATCTGGTAAGGAAGAAGCCTCTGTAATTGTAGATTCAGACTCTGATAGATCAATCAAGTTGAATGAGAAAGATGAGTACATCAAGAGTTTGGAGAATAAGATTGAACAGATGATGCTCAGAATGGAACATATACAGAATCAGATGATTAAAGCTCAACAGTCTCAATCCGAGCAGTTGCAACCTACAACACATACAGTGGGTGAGCATAGCAGGAAGATAGAATCAAGTCCTAAAACTCCAGAGGTTGCTTCCCCAACCTCTCCAGCCGACAAAGATATTCGCCAGATGATCGAAACCCAGGTAAGGGAGGCCTTAGCCCACTCTCAAGGGACTACATCTATTCCAAAGGGTAGACCCTACCCTAAAGAATATAATTTAGTTTCTTATCCTAAAGGTTTTGTGCCACCTTCATTCAAAGTTTTTAGTGGGCTAGAAAACCCAAGACAGCACCTGGCCCACTTTCGAGCTAGTTGTTACAATGCATGAGGGTCAGATGCTCTACTCTTTTGCCAGTTTGTAAGTAGTCTATCTGGTATTACTTTTGAGTGGTACGTAGATCTACCTAGTGGTTCAGTGAAAATATTCACAGAGCTCGAGAGTCTATTCTTAAAGAGATTCTCAGGAGCTCAGCAGCGTGTAACCATTGGTGATCTCGTCATCAAAAAATAAAAATTGGGAGAGTCTTTGGTTGAGTATATCTTGAGGTGGCGAAACCTCTCGATGAAGTATGAACCCCAGTTGCAAGAGCAACATGAGTGGAGATCCTTTTAAAGAATATCCACAGGCCTATTGCTTTTCTTCTGAAGAGTTTCACTATTAAAACCATCGAAAAACTTTTGAATAAGGCTAGTAATCTACAAGAAGAGGCTTCTAAAATGTCATTCTTAAAGGATTCTACTGAGGAAAAGAAAGCTAGTAAACCATTGAAGTCCTTTGAAAGAGAACAGTAATGGTTTCAGTTGTCGATAAGGGGTAGAAACCAATGAATGTTCAGTCCAATAATTCTCCAACACAACAAACTCAGAAATCTCCACCTTTTCAGGTAACTTCTCAACCTATAAGGGATTCTCACCCAATTTCTTTGAAAGAGAGATTGGCTCGTACATATCCATTTAAAAGGGAGTCGGTGAGAAAGATCTTTAAAAGTCTGTAGAAGAAGCCAGATTTTTTATTTTCGGAGGCCAAGAAGCTGGAAGAGGCAAATAAGAAAGATGATCCAACTTTTTGCCCCTACCATCGCATATTAGGCCACACAATCGAAGACTGCATCATCTTTAAGGACTGGCTAGAAAGGAATTTTCATCAAGGTCATATTATAATTCCAAAGGAGTACCTGGTCGATCCAGATCAGGGGTCTGTCAAATCTATCTCAGGTATGAATTCTAACTTTTCTCTGTCCATTGAAGATGATTGGGATATAGCACTATCCCGGGCATTTAAAAGGTCGATTAATAAATCTTTTTATCTTTCTCAACAGTTACTAACGAGAGCCCAGGACCCGATCTGGGAGATTGACCTCGAGGCTTCGTAGGAGGACGTTGGGATAATTTCCTCTCGAGTAGTCTTAGGAACTACTGTATTAAATAAAAATAAAAAAAGTGAATCTTTTGTAGAGAGGAAATTTATTGATGAGAGATCTGCACAAGTGGTTGATGGTGGCTCAAAACCTCTGTCACCACTAAAATTATCTGACTTTTATTTTGCCCCATCAAAGGCAAAGGGTCAAAAATTGAATCAAAAGTCTGATCCTTCTGCTCATATTTTGATGATTAATGTTGAGAATAAAAATTTAAATGACTCTTCTGTTGAAAATAATCAAGAACAAGCTCAGATCAATCAAGAAATTTAAACACTCAGCTCTCCAAATTTAACTCTTCAAGAGAGAAACGAATCTGATGTCTTATCAGATAGTGAAACCCCTAAAATTAACTTTCAAGGGAGTCCTATCGTGATAGACTTTTCAGATTCGGACTCTCACTCAGATAATGATAATCAATCGCCTAAAGAGAGCATAGACTCCCCTGTAGTTTGTTCTTCCGATGAAGTCGTGCAAGTACAACTACGTGGTGGTAAAGTCTTACCTCTTAGGCTACCTCCTCAGGATAAAGGAAAATAAGTTATTTCCGATGATTCAATTCAAATCCCTGCTCAACCATCAACTCCAATTCTTTCAAATCCACCAGGTCCTATCGTTAATGTTCCAAGTGTTGATTATAATATCTTAGCTCACCTTAGGAAGTTGCCTGCCAAATTGAGCATTTATGATGCCCTTGTCCTTTCAAAGGAGATGAGGGAGACACTAATTAAAGCACTTCTCGACCCAGAGATTTGCTTAGCTCAATTAGCTTCAACTGCCAAGGAAGAAGCTTTATACTTTAAGGAAATCCCTGGGGTTACCTTCTCTGATGAAGATTTACTCCTTGGAACTGCTGACCATAATCGTCCACTTTACATCACTGTAAATGTGGGCAAATTTAAGTTATCAAGAGTTCTCGTTGATCCGGGTGCATCGATCAATGTGATGAATATAAAGACTCTCGCATACCTTAGAATTGATACTAGCAAGCTCTCAACTGACAAGTTAGTGCTTCGTGGGTTCAATGAAAAGGGAAAGAAGGCTTTAGGTTCAGTTACCCTTCTTCTAGAGATAGGAGAATTGAAAATTGAAGCAAATTTTCATATAATCGATTCGGCAACGTCATTTAACGCACTCTTAGGAAGGCCCTGGATCCATGAGTATAGGATGGTTCCTTCTACCCTATATCAATGCATTAAGTATCAACGAGATGGTATTGAGTTTGAAATTAAGGATGATCTGCAACCATTCTCTATTCATGAGATCGGGATCTACGAGGATGCGTCATACTATGTACCTAAAGGGTCCACTACTTGTTCTAAGGTAGAGATCAATGTCAAGGAGGAAAAACTAGAAAGTCAAAGTTCAAAAGCAATGCAAAGATTGAGAAAAAAAAGTCAAAAATCAAAAGAAACAAATCTCAAGTAGTGAAGACGACGTTGAGTGTGTGATCTTTAGGCCTCTAAACATTATACCTCAAAGAGGTGGGAGGATGGCCCAAAGAGCACGCGGTCGAGGCCGCCCTTTAGCTGAGAAAAGAAATTCCCCGATCTACATCAAACTTGAAACAAGTTCTGATGAAGACTCCAGAAAAAGGGGTGCCAGATTTGCTTTTGACTATACAAAAATCAATACTCCTCCGAAGTTTGATCCCACTTTAGAATTGGATAGTGACCAGGAGGGTACAAAATTAAAAGTTCAAAGTGACAAGCCTAAATTGAGTATGTATGAAAAGCTTAATAGAACAGTTGAATGCTTAACCATAACTCCACTGTCTACTGATAGGGTCTCAGGGTTAGTGACTAAGGATGCCCCTAATTTCGATGGAGAAGTAAGGAAAGTCCAGAAGTTCTTCCCTGGCTCTTCTTCCTCAAGGAATGAAGATGATGTAATCCTTGATGAGGTGAATTTTAACGAATTAATAGAATTACCTTTTGGCTACTTTCCTGTTAGTGTTAAATCTCTTATCTCTAAAGGTTTTGCTCCGAGTCAATGGACTAAGGGTCAGGCTAGATACCACGAAAGTCTTTGGAATTCAAAATTTAATAAACATTGGACCAGTGGTATCGGCTTTGGTACCGTTAGATCATTTGACGATGATGAATTCTGTCTAATGATAACTAGTCATCCTGAATTTAAAAATGTCCCTACTGAAGTCATTGATTCATTCGATGAACTTTGTTTGGAGACTTTAGATGATTATGATGAACTTTAGGTTCGGGATGCACCCCCTGAATTTGAAGAAGAAATTAAATCAACAGTCGATGAACTTAAAGAAATCAACCTTGGAACAGAGGATGACCCTCGTCCCACTTTCATAAATTCTTTGTTGAGTGAGGATGAGTCTAAGGATCTAATTCAACTTCTATCCAAGTTTAAGGATTGCTTCGCCTAGACATACGATGAAATGTCGGGGTTGTCCGCTGATGTAGCAGTCCATAAACTTGAAATCCAGAATGATGTCATTCCTGTCAAGCAAGCTCCACGACGCATGCGTCTGGAGATCGAACGACAAGTCATTTCTAAAGTCAAGAAGTTGGCGGAGGCTGGATTTATTCGAGAAGAACAATATCCTTCTTGGGTAGCCAGCGTCGTGCCAGTTCGAAAGAAGAACGGTCAAATCCGAGTCTGTATTGACTATAGACCTGAATAAGGCATGTCCTAAGGATGAATTTCCTCTGCCAATCCAAGAACTCATGGTGGACATTGCCTCCTCACACGTTGTTTTCTCCTTTATGGATGGCTCGTCTGGTTACAATCAAATCAAGATGGCCCCAAAAGATGAGGGAAACACTGCATTCAGAAGTCTATAGGAATCTTTTATTATAAAGTGATGCCCTTTGGCCTCAAAAATGGTGGTGCAACCTACCAGTGGGCCATTACTCATATCTTTGATGACTTAATACATAATCAAGTCAAGTGCTACATCGACGATTTAGTTGTCAAGAGCAGAGTAAAAGAGGCTCATCTTTATGACTTAAGAACGGTTTTTGAGCGGTTGCGCCGCTACGACCTTAAAATGAATTCCTTAAAGTGCGCTTTCGGTGTCACGTCAGGGAAATTCTTGGGTTTTGTAGTCTGGCACCGCAAAATTAAAATTGATCCTGCCAAAATTGAAGCTATCCTAAATATGCCACCTCATAAGAATCTCACTCAACTGAGATCTCTCCAGGGCAGGCTGACGTATATAAGAAGATTCATTTCCAATCTTTCCGGAAGATGTCAACCATTCCCTGTCCTGGCTAAAAAGGATGCCAAATTCATTTGGGATGAGAAATGTCAAAACACTTTCAAAAATATCAAATAATACCTGACAAATCCGCTAGTTTTGGCAGCCCCCATTCCAGGGAGACCCTTAATCCTTTACACTGCAGCCCTTGATGAATCTCTTGTGGCCCTTCTAGCTCAAATCAATAATGATGGGAAAGAGAATGCTCTCTATTACCTGAGTCAGAGATTACTTCCAACGGAAATCCATTATCCTGCAATTGAGAAACATTACCTTGCTTTAGTTTTTGCAGCACAAAAACTAAGACACTACATGCTTTCTCATCAAGTCAGTTTGATTTCCAGTGTCAACCCCCTGTAATATCTTATGACCCGGCCCACGTTGTCCGGACGTCTGGCTTGTTGGTCTATGATATTATTGTAATTTGAAATCACTTTCATTCCCCTGCATGTTGTGAAAGGGCAAGCCATCGCCGACTTCCTTGCGGCACACCCGCTACCGGCAGAATCTCCTTTAAACGATGATTTACCTGACGAGCAAATCATGAGTTTTAAGGAATCCAATACTCAAACTTGGGAAATATATTTTGATGGTGCAACATCCTCCCAACGGGGCAAAACACCACAATCTATTATTCCTAGAAAAGCTGGAATCGGTCTGGTTTTCATAACACTGGATAAGGGAATGATGCACTTTTCCTACCATTTATCAGAATCTTGTACGAACAATGAGGCTGAGTATGAAGCTCTGATAAATGGCTTGGAACTTGCAATCTTAATGGAGATTAAAGAGATTAAGATCTATGGTGACTCTCAACTGGTGATCAACCAAGTTGCAGGGACCTATAAGGTCTTGAATCCTAAACTCCTGAAATATCACCAATACACAATGCACTTGCTTGAGAAAATTTCCATTGTAACTATGTATAGGGTTCCTCGTGGAAGCAATTCCTCGGTGGATGCCCTAGAAAAGCTTGCAAAAGAATTTGCTTGCCCAGAAGAAGACTTCATCCCTATAGAAGTTCAGGGTCATCAAGTCCTGTCTCCTGTAGATATGGAGTACCTCAACAAACAATCTTCCTAGGTCCTTTCTACCTCTTCAATAGTTGATGAAGAAGAAGATTGGAAACAACCAATAATTAAATGTCTATAAGAAGGCAAACTTCCCCACGACAGGTCTCTTGCCAATCAAATAAAGAAATGTGCTCTACCATATGCACTAGTCAATGATACATTGTACCGATGATCATTCGATCAGATGTGGCTCCGTTGTTTAGACAAACGAGAGGCCATGAAGATCATTAACGAAGTCCATGCTGGACTGTGCGGTGCTCATCAATCGGGTCTTAAGATGAAAATGATAATCAAAAGACTTGGTTATTACTGACCTATGATGATTGACGATTGCATAAAAATTGCAAAATGTTGTCATCAATGCCAGGTTCATGGTGTGGTCTTACATCAGCCGCCTAATGTGTTGCATCCTACGATAGCCTCCTGGCCCTTTGAAAGTTGGGGCACATATATCATCGGGCCAATTGACCCTCCTTCTTCAAGGGGTCATCGCTTCATCTTAGCAGCAACTGATTACTTTTCGAATTGGGCAGAAGCAGTCCCACTAAGAAATATAACATCACACCATGTAATAAAATTCTTTCATGACCATATCGTATATCGATTCGACGTGCCCCACAGAATCATATTCGATAATGGATCCGTGTTCAAGTCTATAAAAATCAATAACTTTGCAAGTCGTCATGGTATTGATTGGAGATACTCAACAATCGATTACCCACGAGCTAATGGATTGGCTGAGGCCTTCAATAAAACCCTGGTACAAATCATCAAAAAGACCCTGAATGACAATAAACGTCAGTGGGATGAGAGGTTGGTGGAAGCTTTGTGGGCCTACAGGACCACATATCAAACCCCAACCCAATCTACACCGTTTGCACTAGTGTATGGGTCCGAGGCCATACTCCCTCTGGAAATTCAAATCCCTTCGCTCAGAACTGTAGTCCAGAATCATATTATAATAGAACAGAATGCACAACTTCGACTTGAAGAACTTGAGGGTCTTGAAGAACGTCGTCTCCAAGCCCAGCAAAATCTAGAACTCTATAAAGCCAGAATGGTTCAAGCTCATGATAAGTTAGTGCGACCTAGAACCTTCCGAGTAGGAGACTTAGTCTTGGTTCTTCGGAGGCCTATCTTAGCCCACCGAAAGCTCGGCGGGAAGTTTGAACCAACCTGGGAAGGACCCTTCGTAGTAGTTGCAGTATACGAAGAAGGCTCGTACAAGCTAGTGGATTGTAAAGGACAACACCCAATGCTTCCTGTAAATGGGCGATTCCTGAAGAAATACTATGCTTGATGTAGCTTGAATTTCAAATCAATAAAATTTTCAAATTTTGAATCTTTTTCAACTCAGTCGTGTTCAAGTCTTTCATTTTAAAATTCTAGTTCTCTTCTCTTAAGGTTAGATATAAGTCACTACGCTTTCTTACCTTAAGATTAGATCCTTTAGTGATGGATAATGTTTTTTACAGCACCATCCTAATTTCAAAATTCAAAATTAAAATTTGATCATCTATGTGAAGCAAGTTTCCTTCACATATGATCACTCCTGACCTGATCCTCTGTATAGAGCAAGTTTCCTCTATATACGATCATTCCAGACTCGATCCTCTATATATAGCAAGTTTCCTCTATACATGATCAACTAGACTCGATCCTCTATGTAAAGCAAGTTTCCTTTACATATGATCACTCCAGACCTAATTTTGTGCGAAGCAATGCTTCCTTCTCACAGGATCACCCAGTTTTCTTTTCCTTAAGGTTAGATGTGAGTCATCGTGCTTTCTATCCTTAGGATTAGATCTTCTAGTGGTGGAGTACATCCTCTGTGGCACCACCCTAGTTTCCTTCCAGTTGAGGTCTTTGGTGTGGAGCAATGCTTCCTCCCCATATGACCATCTGCTAGTGGTGGAATACGCCCTTCGTGGCACCATCCTAGCTTCTTCTAGTTTTCTTTTCCTTAAGGTTAGATATGAGTCATCGTGATTTCTATCCTTAGGATTAGATCTTCTAGTGGTGGAGCACATCCTCTGTGGCACCACCCTAGTTTCCTTCGAGTTGAGGTCTTTTGTGTGGAGCAATGCTTCCTCCCCATATGACCATCTGCTAGTTGTGGAATACGCCCTTCGTGGCACCATCCTAGCTTCTTCCAGTTTTCTTTTCCTTAAGGTTAGATGTGAGTCATCGTGCTTTCTATCCTTAGGATTAGATCTTCCAGTGGTGGAGCACGTCCTCTGTGGCACCACCTTAGTTTCCTTCTAGTTGAGGTCTTTTGTGTGGAGCAATGCTTCCTCCCCATATGACCATCTGCTAGTGGTGGAATACGCCCTTCGTGGCACCATCCTAACTTCTTCCAGTTTTTATTTCCTTAAGGATAGATGTGAGTCATCGTGTTTTCTTTCCTTATGATTAGATCTTCTAGTGGTGGAGCACGCCCTCTGTGGCACCATCCTAGGTTTAAAATCTAGATCTGACCTTCTGTGGGAAGCAATGCTTCCTTCCCTCAGGGTCCTCCAGTCTTCTTTTCCTTAAGGATAGATGTGAGTCATCGTTCTTTCTTTCCTTAGGATTAGATCTTCTAGTGGTGGAGCACGCCCTCTATGGCACCATCCTAGGTTTAAAATCCAGATCCGACCTTCTGTGGGAAGCAATACTTCCTTCCCTCAGGGTCCTCCGATCTTCTTTTCCTTAAGGATAGATGTGAGTCATCATGCTTTCTTTCCTTAGGATTAGATCTTCTAGTGGTGGAGCATGCCCTCTGTGGCACCATCCTAGGTTTAAAATCCAGATCCGACCTTCTATGGGAAGCAATGCTTCCTTCCCTCAGGGTCCTCCAGTCTTCTTTTCCTTAAGGACGGATGTGAGTCGTCGTGCTTTCTCTCCTTAGGATTAGATCTACTAGTGATAGATAACGCCCTCTGCGGCACCATCCTAGTTTCAAAATTCAATACTTCATGCCTGATCTCCTATAGGAAGCAATACTATTTTCCTATGAGATCATCCAGTTCTCTTTTCCTTAGAGTAAGTATTCTCTTTCTCTTAGGATTAGACTCCCCAGTGATGGAGTAAGTCCTCTATGGCACCGTTCTGAGTTTAATTTTAAAATCCAGTTCTCTTTTCCTTAGGGTAGATTCTTCTTCCTTCCCTTGGGATTAGATTTCCCAGTGATGGAGTAAGTCCCCTGTGGCATCGTCCTGAATTTAATTTCAAGTTGCAAAATCAAAATCTTCTTTTCTTTAAGGTTAGGTTCTTCTTCCTTCCCTTAGGATTAGATCTACTAGTGGCAAAGTACGCCCTTCGTGGCACTTCCCTAGTATCAAAATTCAAACTTAATCCTCTATAGCTAGGAATTCTTCCTTCCTATACAGTCATCCATACCCTCTTTTCCTTTAGGGATAGATTTTCCTCCCTTTAGCATTAGATCTACTAGTGGTAGAGTACGTTGTCCCCAGCACTACCCTAGTACCATTTCAAATTCATTTCCCTAGGGTCAGGTTTTCTCCTTCCTTAGAACCAAAATCTAGACTCGGTCCCTTATCATTAGAAGTTCTTTCTTTCTATATGACTACTCAACCTCCTCTCCTTAGGGTTAGATGTTTTTTCCCTTAGGATTAGATCTACTAGTGGTAGAGTACGCTGCCCCCAGCACTACCCTAGTATCATTTCAAATTCAATCTTCTAGGGTTAGGTTTTCCTTTCCCTTACAATCAAATCTAGATTCAATCCTTTATGGTTAGGAGTTTCTTCTTCCTATAGGATCACTTAGACATTCTTCTCCATTAGGGATAGATGCTTCCTTTCCCTTAGGACCAGACCCACTAGTGGTAGAGTACGCTTTTCCTAGCACTGCCCTAGTATCAACTCAAACTTAATTCCCCAGGGATAGACTTTTCTTTCCCTTAGGATCAAAACTCCAGACTTGACCATTCTATTCGGTCAACACCAATACATGCAATAGAATTACATTCTATTACACATATTGAGGATCCATTTGTTGACCTCATTTTTGTATAAGGTTAGTAAGACTAATCAAGACCTTAGGATCTTTCCAATCCTTAGGATCAATCCTAACTCTATGATCAATATGATCCTAAATTAATCCAGATTCAAATCAATCCCGATCTCAAATCAAGCTAATTTATAGACTATTCTAGATCCTAAGATCTTTCCTAGATTTTAGATCTTAGGATCATTCAAGACCTTAGGATCCTCCTAGAACCTAGATCCTAGGATTCTTCTAGATCCTAAGATTATTCTAGACCCTATGCCCTAAGTCTTCTAGATACTAAGATCTTTCTAGACTTCAGATCCTATTATCTACTCTAGACCTTAGGATTCCTCTAGATCTTGCATCTTAGATCTATTTAGATCTTAAGATCAATCCAGACTCTAGATCCTAGGATTTTTAGACTTTAGGATTCCCCCAGGTTTCAAATCCTAGGATCTACCCATATTCTAGATCATCCCAGACCTCAGATCCTAGGATTTTTAAATTCTAGGATTTCCCTAGATTTCTAACCCTAGGATCCACCCTGACTTTAGATCAATTTAGGTCTTAAGATTCTCCTAGACCTTAGATCTATCCAGACCCTAGAATCTACTCCAGATCCTAAGATTTTGCTAGACTCTAAATCATATGATCTTCTTAGACCCTAGGATCTATTCTAGACCCTAGGATTCCTTCAGATCCATTTAAATCTTAGGAATTATCTAGACCCTAAGATCTTTTTAGAATTCAGACTTTAGGATCTACTCTAGATCCTAAGATGTCTCTAGATCCTAAGATTCCTCTAGATAAAAGGATTTCAAGATCTTAGGGTTATTCTAGACCCCAGATCCTAGGACTTCTAGATTCTAAGATCTTCCCAGACTCCAGTCCCTAGGATCTATTCTAGACCCTAAGATTCCTTTAAGCTGATCTGGACCCCAGGACCTACTCTAAACCCTAGGATTCTTCTAGATCAATCCAAGCTTCAATTCAATCTAGACTTAATTCAAACCCTATCATTTAAATTCAAATTCCAATTTAAATCCAGATTTCCAGACTCAATTCCAAGGCTAAAGGTCTAAGTCATAAAAGCCTTTTCCAATGAATCTTTGAACATTTCAAAACCCTATCAAATGACCTCTGATTTAAATTCTATCAGTTCCACACTGATGTGACATGTCTCTAGAGACAACTCTCCAAATTTAATCTCATTCTGAGGTCTCTAACCCCAAAATCTGGATTAAAATTCAAAGGCTACAAAACCTTCAAATATTTACAGTCTATGCCACTGGACCTGCCACCCAGTGGATTTTGATCCTGGAGCTTTCTCCAAAGCTTCAAATCACTTCCAGACCCTTGATTATGACTCATTGAGCAATAAACTATATTTTATTGGATTCAATTTGACCCCCAGTTGACCAAGGGTCAAAATGACCAAAATACCCCTTAAGGATTCAAATGCACTTTTCAAACCATATGACCTCCAAATTACTTGGAACCACTTCCAACAATTTTCAAACATTAAACCAAACCCATTGAACCCAAAACCAGCCCCTGAGTCAATCTGGTTGAACAAGTCAACCAGGTTGACCAAACAGGCCCTTTAGGGTCAAAACAGGTCATTTTGACCAAATGACCCCCTCAGACCTTGGGACTACCTCCATTAGTCTCCAAATGTCAAACCAAATCTGTTGAGCACATTTCCAGGCCCTAGACCCACCTGGTTGATCAAGTCAACCAGGGTTGACCTAAAAGGCCCATTAAGGGCCCAAATAAGTCATTTTGACCAAATGACTTCTCCAAACTTTAAGACTGCCACCAGTAGACTCAGAATATCATTTTGAACTGGTTGAACCCAGCCCCTGACCCTGGGTCAACTTGGTTGACCAAATCAACCTAGTTGACCTATTAAGCCCATTAAGGGTTCAAATATGTCATCTGATCAAACTGAACTCTCTAGACCCTGTGACCACCACCAATAGATTCAGGATATTATTTTGAATTTGTTGGACCCACTTCTAGCTTTTGGGTCAACCTGGTTGACCAAGTCAACCAGGTCTGACCTAATAACCCCTTAGGGACTCAAATGACCTATTTAACCCTTAAAAACACTTCTACCAGACTCCAGATACCCAATCAAACCTGTCAAGCCCAAATCTTTGCCCTGGGTTAACCTGGTTGACCAAGTCAACCTAGATTGACCACTTCAAACCCTTAAGCCTTCTCATTTCAATTCAAACCACAAATGCATTCAAATCTTTTTCAAGGCTCCTTGAATATATTCCTGAAAGATTTGGCTTTGATTGGACCCCCGACCCAATCAATAGTTGACCAAGTCAACCAAGTCTATAGTTGGTCAAACTTGGCCCATATGACTCATTCTAATGCTCCCAATCAATTCACTCATTTTAAATCTCAAATAAACTTCAAATCATGGCCTTAATATGGCCCAATGCTTGGCCAACCTAATTCAAGTCTAGTTGACCAAGTCAACACTTGGAGACTTGGTCAAACTAGCTCAAACCCTTCTTTTAACATTCAAACTCCAATGTCAAGTTATCAAGCTACCTTTGAATCAACCCAAGCAGCTCACAAGCCATTCCCCATTGCCACCTCAGCTCTCTCTTGACTGTTGACTAGTCAACCTAGTCAACAAAAGGAATAAAGAGGTTTAAATGATTTAATCACCTAGCTAGAGTTAATCCATGCTTTATTAAATCATTCCAGCTATTGTAACAGCCTCCAGAAGCTTCCTAAGGCTAATGCCAGCCCTTAGATTAGGAGTCTATGGCTTGGATCACTCCCATATGCTTGCATAAGGACAAAACTCCCTTTACACATGGCTTGTACCTTTGTCCTTGATTCCCTCTGCTCCCAACAACCCCCTGGACACTTGGCAGCCATTAGAGAGTCCAGGCAATCAATCTTAGCCCTCCATTCAATCTGGAATGGATTGAATAGGGCAAAACCTCCTAAGGAGCATTCATTCTATTTTCCATACTCTCTCACTACCTTAAGCTCCTCCTGCTGCTCCCACATTTCATTTGAGTCTTCCAGGAGTCTCTCCAGCTTTCCCGACTAAAACCCCACCGGTCAAAGCCCTCCAGCGGGCGAAATCCGGCGAACCAAGGCTTATCACGTCCAAGGCTTGTAACAGACAATCCAGGACACTTCAAGCCGAGAGTTCAACTAGTAAAGTGAGCGTGGACAGTCTATAATTTCAGATAATCCATTTTCCCATAAATCCAATGGTAAAAATCCCTAAAAACTCTAGCCCTAGGTCACTTAGCTTAGAGTTAATTAGCTTTCTATTAAGCTCGTTTTAAGTCGAACCAAACCACCCACATGATTTCTATTCATAAATATAATTTAAGTTTAAAATTTCATTGGATTTTATTCATCCGATCGCGTAAACGAGCCAAAAAATCAAGCCTAGGGTTCGGTTTACGTTACCTGTTAACTGGAGGAGATCGGGACCGTTGATCTTATAATCAACGGTCGTGATCTAGTCATTTCATGGCTCGGATCAACCGTGATTTTGACCTGATGTGTTTTTTTTCCTCCAGCTAAATCTGGGCCGTCCACCCAAACCGCGGGATCTAATCTCCGTCGTCTGATCTCTCTCAACGGAGATCGGATGATGGGATCTAATCTCTTCCGTCGGATCGAGCTTGCGGAGATCCGACGGCTATCAATCCACTCCTACGTGGATTAGTGATACCGCGTCATGCGGTACCATTACCTAATCATTGTCGGCGGCGTAATCATTGTGCCGCCAGGCAATGATTGGCCGCGGTTTAGCTGTGGCCAATCAGACACAACCACGTGGCCCCGCCGCCGCCGTTTCTTTTCTTATTTTTTTAATTAATTTAAAATCTTTTTTTTATTCATTTATTTTTTTAAAATAAATATAAAATTGATTTTAAATAATAATATATATATTATATATTAATATATTTCAGAAATTAAATATTCTTAATTTAAAATTACTATTAATTTAATCTTATAATTATATTTTGAAATTATATTAATATTAAATATTAATTGTTATAAACTAATAATTAACATTTAAATATTAAATATTTTATTTAAATATTAATCATTAAATATTAATTATCAAATATTAATTACTAAGTATTAATTATTTTAAATGATTTTACAACTTTAATTAATAATTAAATTATTTAATATTTTAATTAATATTAAATACTTTATAATATTAACTAATATTAAATGATTTTAAAACTTTAATTACTATATAATTTTCAATATTTTAATTAATATTAAACAATTTATTATTTTAATTAATATTAAATAACTTAATATTTTAATCAATATTAATTTTAATTAGATATTTTTAAATATTATTTAAAACATTTTATACTTAAAAATTAATTTAAAATATTCAAATATTATTTAATATTTTATTTAAATAATTAATTAATATTTAATTAATTTTAATTTTAATATTAATCTTAAAAATATTTGAAAATCCAAATAAGATTTTATGAAATTATTTTTATATTATTTAAATGATTTATAACATTTTAATAATTAAATAATTAATTAATATTCATTAATTTAATTAATTAATATTCAATAATCAATTAATTATTTTAAAATATTCTAATTTTAAAATTAAATTATTTTAAACTATATTTCATATTTGAATTAATTAAATACTTGATTATTAATTAATATTTAATTAATAATTAATAATTTGAGTATTTTTGAAAAATCAATATATATATATATATATATATACTTAAATAATTTTAAAATTTCAGAAAACTCATAAGATTTAAGTTAACTGATTTTAAAATTATTTTAATCATTAATTAATTTAAAATTAATTAAAATTCTTTTTAAATGATTTAAACTTCAAAAATTCATAATAAATTCATTTTAAATCAAAAAAATGAGTACAATATATCAAAATTTTTAGAAAATTGAATACTTTAATTTGAAACTAATTTTAGAGATCAAAACTTGATTTATTTTAAATTTATTTTAATTACTTAACTACTTTAGTATTTAATTAATATTCAATTATATAATATATTAATTATTTTGAAAATTAAAAATTTATTTTCAAATGACCTTAATAGATCTCTCATTTAGATAGTCAACTTACCCAAGCCATATTTTTATGTATTTTAAATTTAAAATTTATATTTATACATATATAATTCTATGTATATTATATATATATTTAAAATTACTTTAAAATAATATATATGTATTTAAATCTTCTAGGATTGAGAGATCTACTTTGAAATTTTAAACTTGAATTTGACATGTTTGAATAGAAATCATGTGGGAGTGTTAATGAATGATTATATTCTAATCATTCACTAACCTCATGGTTATTTGTAATTAGTTAAGTATTAATTCTTGCATGCTTAGGATACACACATCACTTAGCCTAAGGCTCTCATACATCTAGGGATTGATTGTGCTCATATGTATGCATAATATTAATGTTGTGTCCAAGGGTCTAGAGACCTTGATTCAAACCCAATTAAACTTAGTGTCATCATTAAGGACAATAATTAAGGACTTTGCTTAGAGAACTTAGAATAATTCTAATAATTAGGATACACTTCAAATTAACTTGAAACTTTGATCATTTAAACATAGTGACACTCTCAGCCCTAGAAAAATTTCCCACTAAATTTTAAAATCATTAAGCTCCTTAATTAATTTAATGAAACTTAAACCCTAATTAAGCCTCTAAACTTCCTAAAAATGCAATAAATCAAATTCAAATCCAAAAATTATGCATAATACCTTAAACTGACCAAAATTAAGCCCTTAGTCAATGAAAAATAAAAGCTCCTTGACTGAACTTCAAAATTAAGTTTAATTTAAGTTTAATTGAAATTTAATATTTAATTAATTTAATTAATTTAATTAATTAAAATAATTAAAATTCTAGAAATTTTCCAAACATTTGAAGATCACTCCTTAGGTCATTCCTGACCTTTGGAGTTGATTTCAAGGAGTTTGGAGGTCATTTAGATTCAAATCATAAAAGAAGCCTTTAATTAAACAATTTTTGAAAATTCAATAATTATAAAAACTTTGAAAATTCATAACTAATTCAAATGAACTCCAAATTGAGCAAACTCAAAGGCATATGACTCATCTTAAGGTCTAATATTTATTAAAAATGTTAAGTTTCCAGAAATCAATCAATTTTGAAAAAGTCAATTTTTGGTCAAATCTAGTTCAAATTCAAGTTAAAACGTCAAACCTTCATAATAAAATATAGAAAAATCTAATTTTAGCATACTTACTGTCTAACTGATCGTATTAAGGTCTAGTATTTTAATAAAATATTAACTTTCTAGAAAATACTTTAAATTAAAAAGTGAACTTTTAACCCTTGAATTAAATCATTAAAATAATCCAGAGAATTCCAAAATTCAATAAATCATTCAAAATTCTAGAAAATCATAAATTAACTTTAAAACCAGCAACCAACCAACCTTAATTAAAAATTAATTAACTTGCAAACTCAAGTAAAATCAAATTATTTAATTATACCGGGTACCACTGGGTAACCCAGGCCTATAAGGCTATTAAATTAGCCCCAAGGAAGGTGAAATAAACTTCACAGCCTCGGTGTGCAATAAAGGTGATATCCAATAAATAATCAAAATTAATTTAAAATCAAGTTCAAATCATTAAGATTTAAACTTTAATTAAATTCTCTCTTAAGCCTTCAACTAACTAGAACATCAAGCAACTGCAATCAAGTGCCTATTTAGGATATATCAAGCCACACAGCCTCCTACACATACTTTAGATGGTTTGCTAGGACAACCAACTCTAGTCTTAGGCTAGGCCAGTGTTTACTTTTTCTGCTACTTGCGTGTACCAGGTTTTCTGTGGTTTTATTTGCATGCTGGTTGCTAGATTTAAGTAATTGATGTTGATGTGATTGTTTATTTATTTACTGCATTCTATATTGATTTGATTGTACGTTAGACCTACCCTTAGGTTAGGAATGATTTGTACTAATTCAATCTTATGCAGGTGGTCATGCTCATACAGGGCATAAATTAAAGGGGGTAAAATCATAATTATTAAATTACACTGGTGCTCCAGAAAACTGCTTAAGTCCCTCTTTCAAAATTAAAAGAGCATGGCCAAGTGTGGTTGTAATTGAGCATTTAAATTTTAATCTATTAACTGTTTGGTATATTAATATTAACTGCTGATTATTATGATAACCCTGCAGGTTGTTGAGTCTAGATTCTAAATTTTATTCAAATGTAATTTAAATGTATTTGAGTTGTAACTGTTAAGTGTTTTGAGAATGGTATGTTTAAGCATCTAATTTGGAATCCAAAGAGGAAGAGACATCCCTTAGGAGAGAGTATCTTTCCATTTGGAGATCCAAATTTGGATGATTTCAAATATCCAAAGAGAAAAGATAACCCCCTTTCAAGGGAGAGTTTCTTTTCATTTGGATATCCGGACCCGACGATCCAAGGAGTTCCAAGAAGACAAAGAAGTGAAGAATGAGAAGAATCTCAAATCTCAAAGTCACTTGTATCTTAGGAGTAGAATCTGGGTTGTAGTCAGTGGTACCCGGCCACTTTACTTTTCCTACACACCCTGAGTTGTAATATTAAAAGGCACTTGCCTATGGACTTTCATTTTGAATATTTATTTAATTGATTTAATTATTTAATTGATTTGATTGATGTTGATTGTGATTAAGGACTCACATGCTTTTAGTAATTTATTTGGCGATCTTGCATGTCGTATTTGATTTAGCCTGGAATCCGATCAGAGGCTCGTGAGGGTACGATCAAGAACTATTTCTACTTTAACTAAAATTTAAAAACTTTAAGTTCAAATAGAAACTCTAACGCTTTTAAGAAGTAAGCCCGGACTCGCTGAGGGTTTTTCATGCATTCATATTAACTTTTCTCTTCCGTGTTAGGCACCTCCCCGCCTGCGGGTTTTGGCAGACCACCTGACCTATTAGGGTGCAGTTCTGTCCAAGGGGATATTGTGCAATCTCTAGGATAAAACCTATTTTTAAGCTTGATTTTAAAACTGCTTCATTTTGATTTAAGCATTTAATCGAGTCAACTAGCATGCATTGCATTAGATATAAATTAAAAATTGAGTCTAAATCTTAATTGCATTTTTAGCTTAAGCATTTCACCCAACATATGTCAAGGGGTTAATTAGGAATCTGCTCTAGATGTCGACCCCAACTCCTCAAAACTCAATCTTAAACAACATCCCTAACCACTCTTTCATAAAAGACTGGACAACATGGTTTTGAAGCTCTTAGGTGGTTTAGCTGGCTCCCCAATCCAGGCCGGGGTAAGTCCAGGATTGCATTGCATTAGCTAGGATCCGGGTCACTGATTTTCAGTACCCGTTTTAGACTTAGGTTCTGAGATAGATGTTCAATCTTAAGACCTCAAATTCTGGGAATTTAATTCCCACTTTCTAATAAAATCAATCATTCAAACTAAATATCTCTTTTAATCAAATTCAAGCCCAACACTTAGGATAGTTGAGGTGTTTCTGAAGTAATTCAGAATCTCAACACACCTCCTACCCTTCTTCCTTTGACTCCAGAAATAATTATTCAAATTTGATCCAGTCCCTGTTGAAACTCCAGTCCCTATCTCCCTTGATATCAAGCTTTGAATTCTTTAACGAAATTTGTATCGCTATTTTAATCGAGAGTATTCGTAGAAAGATTTCTATTTTTTTATGATGTAATTAACTACGAGGGCTTGCGCTCGTAGGAGATTTAGAAATCCAGAAAAGATTTTCAAAAATAAAATTTTCAAAACTTTTAATTAATTACCTTTGGGAAATCAAATAAAAAATGGCGATCGTTACTGCCATGTTCAAATAATTAACCATAAGTGATATCTTCTTCCTTTGGGATGATATATCATTTGTTGATATAATTTTAAATATGAAATCAATGATAATCTATCTAGATTATCGTAGCCAGATATCTGATTGAACTTCATTTTGATCCTTTGGGATCATATGTAGTTCCCTCCTAAATCAAGCTACGATATTCATGATCGTATTTGAAATTCTAAATTTGAACCCATTAGGAGATTTTATCTCTACCTTTCGAGATAGTATATTATCACTAATGGATGTTCAATTTCAGAATTCAAACTTAAAAATCAATTTTGAATTATTCCCAAAGATAATTAATCTTTTTCAAAAAAAAATTTTTAATCAAACAGAAGGAGAAAAAACTCCAAAATAAATGAACGTGAGAGGAATTCGAAAAGGTGTAAAATCAGATGGTGCGAATTAAACAAAAACAACGGCAAGATCGCCTATAAGTTTCAGTGGAATTTTTGCTTAAATTTTTGGCGGGCGAACTTTACACAGAAAATTTGCAGAAAATTGCAGCAAATTTTTCTGTAAAATTTTTGATTGAATATTTAAATTCTAATAAAATAAAATATTTTAAAAGTAATATTATTAAATAATTTATTTTAAAAATAATTAGTTTTAAAAGTATTGTTAAATAAATAGTTTTAAGTTTTAATATTGTTAAATTAGTATTTTTTAAAATATTGTTAAATTAAATAGTTTTAAAAATAATATTTATTTAAATAAAGTTATTAAATAAATAGTTTTAACAGTGTTAAATTAATAGTTTTAAAAGTATTGTTAAATTAAATAGTTTGCACTATGGGTGCAAAATAGCAAAATAGCATAATGGCAAAATTTAAGGATGTCTTTGCTAAAAAAATGATATTTTGCAAAATACATATTTAAATAGTGCAAATTCTAGAGAAGGGAGAAGAGGGGTTATTATGATAATACATATTTAAATAGTACAAATAGTAATGAAAAATAGTGCAAATTCTAGAGAAGGGAAAAGAGGGAAAAGCAAGAGTGAACAAAAGGGAATGAGATCTTCTCATTGTACATTATTATGAAATAATGAAAACCGCTAGCACTTTGTTGTGATCATGGAGGTAGGCTAGCTTGGCATCAACAAATAAATATGGTGTTCTTCTATGAGGCTCGATGTTATTTGGAATCATTTGTGGCACAACATATTCTTTTAGGATAGGCACTTTTGCATAAAAATAATATATTTTTCTTAACAATTGTCATTAAAGTGTAATAAAAAAAGCAATTAAAAGTTTAAGATCAATAAGTAATAACTTGAAGAGTTTTGAGCTTCGGAAGATCAAGATACATGATACTCTATTCAAGTAAGGACTTATGAAAGCACTTATGCGGCATGCAAACATGCCTAAGACAATGAGTGAAGATGACACATCAAACATGAATGATAAAAATCTCTCAGCAACCCTACTGTGTTTAGAGAATGATATCTTATGAAAAATCTTAAAAAAAAAAATAGCTGTGAAAGGATTATGACTCAAGTTTGAGCTTTTAAACATCACCTTGTTTAGTGTGTATTGCTTTTCATGCAAATTGATTGTCATACATTTATTCACTTGGATCAGAAGAGCATTCTTATATGCTTTGTTAGTATTTCTTCTATTCATTTCAATTCCTCTAGAACCCAAAGCATCTTTACCCCACAGTGAACCCAAATCAGTTACTATTTTTATTATAATTGATATATCATCAAACAATTATCTTGATCATGCACGAATCTCGAGGCAAAATCATGTCTCAAACTTCAAAAATAAATTTGGCACCATCTCAACTCTGAATTCAACAAAATCATAGTTGAATTGAACGTCTCAAAAATATAAGCCCAATGACACCAAATTCGACCCAATCCAAGCTCAAATGGGTCCAAATCAAAGACCTGAAGCACATTTGAAAGGTTTAAACCATAATTTGGATGATCAAATGGTTTCCAAACCTGACATGCTTATAGTCAAATCAAGCGGCTCGACGAAATGAATTAAACGAGACCAAGATCGTCAAATTTTGATATCATTAAGACATACAAATGCCTAATAAATGGTCCATAATAAAAGGAATCAACATCGACCGTCCATTTAAACTACTCCCAACTTACCCTTGATCTTCATCTTATTTACTGGCCATGCCACCCTCAGAAACTATAAATAGACCCCTCATTTCTCATGGAAAGGGGGCCCCAAAGCAAGGAGGGAAAGAAGAGAGGAGAGGAAGAGAAATCAGAGATTTATCATGCCACCAAGCTCCTCCTCGACCACCTCCCAGCCACTGAATGACGTCAGACTTCCGCCCGTCGCCAGATTTCTACCCTACACCGGACTTCCACCCGTAGTCGGACTTCTGCCTGTCGCCGGACTTTTTTCATACTTCTACCCCACACCGAACTTCCGCCAGTCGTCGGATTTTTATCCAATGCTAGATTTCTACCGGTCGCCGAACTTCTGCCCGTCATAGGACTTTTGTCAGACTTCTACCTGACGCCAGACTTCCGCCCATCGTCAAACTTCTACCCGATGCCGAACTTCAACCCGTCGTGGGACTTCTGTCCATCGCCGGACTTTTGCCTGTCATCGAACTTCTGTCGGACTTCTATATGATGCCGGACTTCCATCCATCATTAAACTTCTACCTGACACTGGACTTCTGCCCATCGCTGGACTTCTGACCTCTGTCACTAGTCGACTACGGTCCTTCTGGCCTCCTTCACCATACAACAGTGTTTCTGACCACTGTCGCTCGTCGACTATAGTCCTTCCAACCCCTATCATAAGATAACGGTCTTTTCTGGCCACTATCGCCCATCGACTATTATCTTTTCGACATATGTTGCTAGACAACAGTCTTTTTAACCACTATCGCCCATCGACTATGGTCCCTCTGACCACCGTCACTAGACTATGATCTTTCCAACCTCCGTCGCCTGCCGACTATGGTTCTACTAACCAAATAAACATATCAATAGTGATTCATTCAAGTCCCTTCATATAATGCACTTTATATGATGTATATTTATTACATCAAGCCAAGACCTTCCCCCAAGGAAGGGCCTCATTTGTAATCGATTGTAAATACTAGTGCATTCGTTAAAACTAGGTCAGGCCTTATGATTTTTTTCCCTTTTTAGAGGTTTTCATATTAAAATATTGGTGACTCTTATGAATACTACATCCTCTCTCTTATCTGAATGTGTGATGGATCTTCGAACAAAGTTAAGACGCTAAACTTTATATTTCTCTACCACCGTGAATATTTCAGGACACAATAGTTTGACGCTGTCTATAGGAATGTAGTTCCCGACCAGGGGGCAATTTTTGCTCCAACCTCAAAAGGTCGTTCATGTCAATATCCTGGCATTAGATATTGCTGCATTAATTTTATGAGAATTAAATATGGACTGGGGGGCAACCTTGATTATAGACGTGGTCAAGAAGATTCCACCAACTCTTCCAATATCTAAGATGATATTTTAAGTTCATAAAGCTTCTAGCAAATCCAACGATGCTTCTAATAAATTTTAAGCTTTATATAGTCCCTAGTTGTAATTCTACTCCTTGGGCAAGGTCTTAATCTCAACCTCAAAAAGGTAGTAATGGCCTAAAAATAGATTATTCCTTACCATTGATTCAGGATACATGCGGCGTCCCCCCCCCCTAATCAAGGAAAAATTAATCCCGAAGGAATTCGATTCGACCTATTCTGTATAAGTTAGCATCATCTAGTAATGCTCTGACATACAACCTTGTATAGGTCATACATCCTTAGTGGATTCTCTCAACTTCTTCTATATAAGTTAACATCATCAAATAGTACTTTGACATACAACCTCGGATATGTCATACATCATTGGTCGATTCTCTCGACCTCTTCCATATAGGTCAACATCATTAAGCAGTACTCTGACATACAATCTCGGATATGTCATATATCCTTGGTGGATTATCTTGACCTCTTTCATATAGGTTAACATCATCGAGCAGTACTCTGACATACAATATCAAATATGTTATACATTATTGGTGGATTCTCTCAACCTCTTCCATATAGATTAATGTCATCGAGTAATGCTCTGATATATAATCTCAGATAGGTCATACATTCTTGGTGGATTCTATCGACCTCTTCCACACAGGTTAACGTCATCGGGCTGTGCTCTGACATACAACCTCTGATAGGTCATATATCATTAGTAGATTTTCTCGACCTCTTTTATATAAGTTAACTTCATCAAGTAATGCTCTGACATACAACCTCGGATAGGTCATATATCCTTGGTGGATTCTCTCAACCTATTCCATATATATTTATGTCATCAAGCAGTGCTCTGACATACAACCTCGGATATGTCATACATCTTTGGTGGATTCTCTCGACCTCTTCCATATAGGTTAATGTCATCGAGCAAAGCTCTGACATACAATCTTGGATAGGTCATGCATCCTTGGTTGATTCTCTTGACCTCTTCCATATAGGTTAATATCATCGAGCAGTGCTCTGATATACAACCTCGGATAGGTCATATATCCTTGGTGGATTTTTTCGATCTCTTACATATAAGTTAATATCATCAAGTAATGCTCTGACATACAACCTCGAATAGGTCATACATTCTTGGTGGATTCTCTTAATATCTTCCATATAGGTTAATGACATCGAGCAATAATATAATAAATAACCTTAAATAGTCAAATATCCATTGTGGATTTCTCTCAACATCATCAAGCAATGCTATGAAATAACCCCAAAAAGGTCTACCCATAAAGTAGCCTTAAAGGAAAGTTAATAGTGGACAAGGTCCTCACTAGAAAGATTTCATGAGAGTGAGTGATTGACATGATCGTCACTTATTCAAAGACCTTATAAGGATAAAACGCCTCAAAAGGTACAGCTATACAAAGACCTTAATAGGAAAAAAAGCCTCGAAAGGCACAAGATAAATTTACTCTGGAGGATAAGTTCATTTCAAGTGAGAAATAAGCATTGGCCTTATCCAATAATCTTAAATTCATATATAATATCATTGGAGCTACATAGATTTCACATTAGGTTCAAGTATACATTCATTTTTATAAGAAGCTAAAATTAAAAGTACATTAGCATCATCCATACAAGTTAATGTTATCAAGTAACAAACAACTTCAAAAAGATTATTGGTAAATTCTATTGACCTCTTTTCTACTGCATATTGAAGCATCTCTTATAACTTCTTCTTCAAAGAAAGATTATAACCTGATCATCATTAGGCCTCCACTCAATTGATATTATTAGTGTGTCACCACACATTGCTTCGACCCCTTAATCAAGGATATCTAATGTTTGCACACATCAGTATGGATGCATATTATCTTTAGCAAAATGTTACTTGATACCCGCCATCATCGATCTTTCTCCTGAAGTCCGTCGTCGATCCTTCACCTCATATCAATCATCATCAACCTCTCGCACTGTTGCTATCAGAAACACACCCCACAATTGTCTCCTTCAATTCACCACATGGCTATCGATTGACGCTGGAGTTCTACCTAAAAGTAGATCAATGTCACACTTTCTCCAAACCATCTATATTTAGTAGACTTCTGCCTGATTGCCAATCATCACCGAATTTTTGCTCGAACATCGCCAAAATTCAATCCGTCTGTTGATGATCTGGTTCTCCTCCTGGGTACTATTACCGCAAGATCTTTTTAAATTACCCTCACATACAAGAAGCAGTTGATCTTCTTCTATCAAAAGTTATTTATTGAGAGAATAAATTCTCATCGTCGCTTCTTCTATACAAAAGAGAGGCACTGAAGCTTGATGAGGATGCCACCTATCTCAGATAGTGGAATGTCTCTAATGTAAGAAAAAAAATCAAAGGAGAAGAAAAAAGGAAGGAGGAAAATTTTTCTTTTATGCTAAAGAGGGGCACTGAATTTGAATAGAGGATGCTACATGCCAAAAATAATGTAAAGCCTTTAATGTAAGAAGAAAAATGGAGAAAAAAGAAGGAAAGACTGAAAAATTCTAACTTCTACACAAGAGAGAGACACTTATTCTTGATAGGGGGTGCCACCTATTCAAGATAATGGAAGGCTTCAACTATAAGAAAGTTAGATGAAGATAGGAGAAGAAAAGGAGCAATTTTTCCCTTGCCTCAAAGGGGGTATTTATAGGACGAAAAGAAGGGGAAAAGTTCAAAAATAGGGGGAATTTTGCCTCTAAAATTATTTGAACTTTTTCAAAATTCTTCTAGAAATTTTCAGGATTTTTAAAGATATTTTGGGCCTGATTTTGATATTTTTGGAATTCTAAAAAAAACTTTTATGATATATATATATATATATATATATATATATATTAAAGCAGGCGGCATTGTAGCCGCCGCCTTGTGAAAAGAGTTAAAAAAAGATTCATTCATCAGCTTGTAATCCCTTTTAGTGGGTCCCACATGCAAAAAAACCAAAACTGCATTCAGTTATTATAACCTGATTAGTATTAGGCCTCCACTCAATTGATACTGTTAATGTGTGGCCACACAGTACTTTGACCCCTTCAATCAAAGATATTTGATGTCCACACATGTCAGTATGGATGTATATTATCTTTAGCAAAATACTACTTGATAACCGCCATCATCGATCTTTCTCCTAATGTCCATCGTCAATCTTGCACCTCATATCAGTAATCATCAACCTCTCACTCTGTTGATATCGATTTCCAGACAAAGTGGATACTCAGATAGGAGATCGATTCTCAAATGAGCAGATTTAGAACCTGACTGATAAATCATTTATCGGAAAGGTGAAATTTAAACTTTGACTGGAAGATAGATTTCTAGATAAAGCAGAGTACTCAGAAGGGAGATCGATTCCCGCATGAGCAAATTTAGAACTAAAATATTTGAACTCCACTAGGGATCAATTTGTTGATTTTGCTATTTGATGTAAGCCTGGATTTGTTATCTTTATACAACTCAAGGTTCTGGTGAGCCTGTAGAAGCTTCTCTTCCAAACCTTCGAGTTCTTCTAATTGGAGTTTAACATTCTGTTCGGAGGTAAGCTTGTAGTTTATTTTGACTCTGAGTGAAAGTAAATGTACTTCCCAAGGGATAACAGACTCTACACCAAAGACTAAAGAAAATATCATAGATTGAGTTGAAATTCTATGGTTTGATAAGCCCACAAAGCTTCAACCAACCTCTCATGCCATTGACACTTGTTATCGTCTAAGGTCTTCTTTAAGATCTGAACCAGGGTTCATTAAAGGCCTCTAACAATCCATTTGATGGAGGGTAATAGATCATCGAGTATCTCCAATTGATATTGTGACATCTAACAAAGTTATTTATTTTAATACTTCTGAGTTCTGAATGAAGGAACGTTATTCGAGATAATCCGAAGAGGAACACCGAACTGGTACACGGCATTCTTTTTGAGAAACTTTAGAGAATGATGAGCTTCAAATTTTCTCAGAGGAAGCATTCATCTTTGGCTCAAATTGATGTACAACACCTAGTTTAGCATATACTTCTTCTATGATCTTTCATACTTCTGATTTATTCAAACACCGCAACCACATCTGATCGAATGATATTCTATATAAGTGTTGACCTCATTTTTATATGAGATCACTAGATCCCATTTTGGGTTTCTTGCTAGCAACCTAATGACTGAAAGATGTCCACTTCTTAGTCATATAGGTCCTAGTCAAAAAATAAATCTAAGTCTAATCAAATCCTGTTTTACCCCTCAATTCAGTTCCCAGATTAACTTTCAACAAACTTCTAATCAATTTCTAAATCATATCCAATCAATATCAATAATTTTTTTGGTTTTTATTGATGTGGATAATCAAAACTCAACTAGTCAACTCTAAAATCTAATCTAAATCCAACACCCCAAACCAAATCCCAAGGTTAAGGGCCTTGGTCATGAAACCCTTTCTAGGTGAATTTTTTTTCACCTAGAAACTCACTCAAATAACCTCCATTTTGGGGTCTTTAAATTGAACCTTACTAAGATATGTCTCTAAGATCAACCCACCAAATTTGAACCCATTCTGAGGTCCCTAGCCCTAGAAATTGGATTGATTCTCAAAGGCTACAAGACCTTCAAATATTTACAACCTAAGCCACTAGACTTGCCATTCAATGAAATTTGACTTTGGGGATTTTTTTTAAAGCCTCCAACCACACACATAACCTCTGTCATGACTTGCTGATCAATAACTTGCACTTTCTTGGACATTGTTTGACCCAAGATTGACTTGGGGTCAAAATGACTAAAATGCCCTTTAAATGGATTTTTAGTCTTTTCCCTAAAATTCAACATGATCTTCCCATACCAATCTTCAATACCTATCCCAATGGATCCTAAATATCATTAGGAACTCATTAGACCCAAACCACACTTTAGTTTGACCTGGTCGACCAAGTCAACCATGGTTGACCAAAGTGGGCCTTAAGGGTTTAAACACCCATTTTCAACCAAATGACATTCTCTTGGCTTGAGACCTCTTCCATTGAGTTCATATGATCAACTTGGACTCAATGGACCCAACCCTTGACCCTAGGTCAACTTGGTTGACCAAGTCAACCAAGTTTGACCAAACATTCTATACACTCCCACCTTCTCAAACCCTTTGACCAAGACCTCTCCAAACCCATTCAAATCCATGGGGTGACCCATTGGGTCATCAAGAGACCCCTCTTGAAGACCCAAGCCTTGGGCCCACTTGAGTTAGCCATTTATCTTGACCCAAGTGCCCAAAGAGGGGATCCTCTTGAGCCAAATTCTAACCCTATCTCAATTGGATCAAACCAATGGTGTCATTGGATTCCCCTTGACCCAAGACACTTTCCCTAGTTGACCCAACTTTTGGGTCAACTTGGCTTGGGAATTAGGCCAACCCAAAGTGGCCAAAATCACCTTGGGTTGAGCCATTTCTCAACCTAAGCTCAATTAAACCCAACCAATCCATCCATCCATTGGGTGCCCATAGACCCAAGGCATTTATTCTAGTCAGCCCCACCCGTAGGTTGACTTGGGTCAACCTCTAAGCTAGCCCAAAGTGGTAAAAACACTTTGACCCGAGCCATTCTCCACCACTAGCCATATCAAGCCCAATTTTCACTTTTATTGGGTAGTCCTTGACTCAACCCCATCTCCCACCTCAACCCTATGACCTAGCTTGACCCAGTCTGAGCTCAAATTGACCCAAACCATACAGGTTTGGGTCAACCCAAGCCCTTCCATGCAATTGGGCTCTCCCATGCCCAATTGAGCTCACCCTCAAGCTCACCAGACCCCCAAGAACTTTCTAAATCACCCTAACCCAGCCAGTGGCCGTCCGCGGTTAGAACGAATGGGAGAAGCTTCCGATGGCCCCCTCCATCTCGAGTTTCATCCAAGACTGCCCAGTGGATCATTCCATTAGTTTTGAGCTCACAGAACTCTGATGATGTTTCTCCTGCCACCTGGAAGCCATCTGGCCATCCACCTTCTTCATCCCAATCGTCTATGGCCACGAGAGGCATTTGAATAGGGCACCTCGACCCAGACCCTTTCATTCACTCTCAGGAATTCCAAAACCTTCCCATAACTCCCCAAGTCTTCCTTTGCCATTTTCCATCTTCCTAGACACCTCCCCTACTAGTTCGAGCAAACTCTGGTAAAATTCGTCCATGTCTCGCTCGAAGTCTTACCTTCGATGATCCTCCAGCTTCGGCGTCTGAAGGAAAAGTCTTCACCAGCATCCACTTAGGGGAGTCAATTCGGGTCAACGGGTCAAGTTTGGGTCCAACTCGACTTAACCCTGGCGTAAATGGGTTTACATGAACCTGACCCATTTAGCTAAACGGGTCAGGATTTTCAACCCGAACCTGATTCACGCGGGTTACCGGGTTGATCCGACCAGACCCGCAAACTTGCAAGCGCAGTCACTGAGTCGCAACTCATGCAAGCATAATTGCATAGGGAATGGCCTTTGGGTAAGGTCGACAGGTCGAGTCATCACTCATTATGCTTAGCAGTCTAGGCGAAGCGGCCTGCACTGGAATGGATTGTACCAGGGTGAAACCTAACCAAGAATCGGGTCTGTAGGCGACTGCGGATACCGAGCAGTCAAGAAGCGTGATCTGTGATACTGTGAGGCTACGGCATGGCGAGGTGGAGTACCGGAGTGGCCTGCACAGCAACTTGATGCGATGGCAAATGGGCGACATGATGACAACTGCGTGATGTGGCTCGACACAATGTCCTGAAGAATGCGATGGCCTAGCATGATGTGACAGGGTAGTTTTTATGGTCAAAATGGGTCAACTCCAGGTTGTCGGGTCAACCAGAACTGACCCATTTTTAAATGGGTTAGAAATATGAACCTGAACCCTACCCGTTTCACAAACGGGTCGACCCGAACTCAGATTTTTCTAGGTCGGGTTCATGTCAAGTTTCAGGTTGTGTCAAAAATTGACACCGCTACATCCACTCAAGCTTCCTGATAGAGAAACTCAATCATTGGGGCTTTCTACATGGTAAAAATCTTCTCCTAAGCTCCCTAGATAGGTAGTTCGATCAAGTGTGAAAGGAACTCTCATTCCAATGCAATCCCACCATTGGATTCTCCTGATCCTCTCCATAAAATTTTATGGAAGTTTGCCGGTGGGATTACCCGGATCACGCCAGAGAAGCTTCACGGCTACGGAGTCTAGCGGGAGGATGAAGATGAAATCTGACCTGTTGATCTTAATCAACGGTTCAGATTAAATCCCATGGTTTCGGAGCCATTTAAATCACACCCATCCGTTTAAGGATCTGACGGCTGCGGTTAATCTTGCTGTTATCCAGTCAGCACTAATGATTGCTCACCCAATTGAAGTGCGCCGCATGTAAAGCGCACTGCTGACTATATAATCCTGGGATTAAAAATTTCACAAATTTTATGGATCTTTGAAAATTGATATCTCCCTCCACACTTGGCCGATTTAGGTGTTCTTAGACTCATTAGAAAGATCTCAAGGAGATTTTCAAAAGCCCTATGATCCCAAGCCTTAATTATTTCTGTATAATTGTCAATTCTAATTTGAGTTTATGTTATTAATGCATTTGTGTGTTTATTTGAAGTCACCATGGTTTGGGACTTTGGGAGATTGAATTTGGGCGTGTCTTTGACATGTCCAAATTTTCTCTCTACTATTTGTTGAGTTTAAGGACGCCATTTGGTTAATTTGGAGTCAAGAGTCATGATTTGACCCTTGATTCCAAATTGCTTTTATAATCTTTTTAATGAGATTTAGGATTTGAGTTTTTGTGTGTTAATTGTACTTAGCCTAAGGAGTTTAGAGCCACTGATTGCACCCATATCCAAGCCTAGGATAGTGACTTAGGAATTTTCTAAGGTGACCTAGTAGTGACCTTAGGTGGCTTGGTTAGCCACCTTTGTGAGATTCATTTAGGCCCAAATTCAAGGGGCCTGAACCTTGAGATCAGGTGATCTCATGGTCCAAAATTCACTGGATTTGGTGCCCAATTGGTCCACCCACTAGGAACCCTAATATCCCTCTCTAGATTTGACATAAAACATTAACTAATTCACCAATAATTCATATCAAATCCAAAGAATTTCACATAAATACTCTAATTGACCCTAATTAAACCCTCAACCCCTAAAAAATAAAAACCCTATAAGATAACCTTTAATTTAGCCTTAATCTAATTTCTAGAGAAAATTAATAATTAATTCAAATAATTAATTAAAAATATTTAAAATTTTTAAAAAATTCCTAAATGCTTGGAGACATCCCCTTAGGTCATTTTTTACATTTAGGAATGATTCCAAGAGGTTTGAGAATGATTTGGATTGAAATAAACTCCTTAATTAAGGCTTTTTTTAAAAAAAAAATTCTAAAAATATCCAATCTTTGAAAAATCACCAATAATTCTAGAAAAATCTAATTTAATCAAACTCAAAGCCATTCAACTATAGTTAGAATCTACTATTTTCTAAAAATATCAAAAACTCCAAAATTAAGTCACAGTCAAAAAGTTAACTCCCCGATCAACCATAGTTCAAAACAAGGTCAAAACTTTAGGAAACAATAGCTTAATGTAAAAAATTTTAATTTGAGCAAACTCAATGTCTAATTACTCATCTTAAGATCTGATATTTAAGAAAAATATCAAAACCTCAAAACCAACCTAATTTTAAATATCAACATTTGACCCCTTAATTAATACGTTTAAATAATCCCGATAATATTAAAATTCAATAATTGGTTAAAATTCCAGAAAACTCTAGCTTGATTAATAAAACCAATTAACCAATATTTTAATATATAACAAGCACTTGAAAGATGAAGTCTTTAGGTTGGCCTACTTCAGGCTGCAAGGCTAAATGTCCTAAGGAGGCATAGTTCCTTGAGCCTAATAGCACAACGCGACGAATAGATTCAATGGAGTATAAAAATTTATAATTAATTAATTATTATTATTTTAACTAAATTAAAATTCTTAATTTAACTATATCAATAAGGTTTTTAGGATGGATTACTTCGGGCTGTGGGGCTAAGTGTTCTAAGGAGGCCTGATGGCACAACGCCACGAACCAGGTTGTGGAAAATCTAAATTAATTTAATCCTAAAAAAATCAGCAACTAATCAAATTAATTAAAATTTATCGGTCCCTTTTTTAACTAATTAAATTCATTTTATCAATTAATATTTAAAATGCATCCTAAAGTAAATATTAATACATTAATATTTAAACTCTAACCAAATTTCTCCCTTCGACCTTTAACGAACTCGAACACTAGATAACTTTAAAAAATTACCCAACTTAGGACCTACCCCAGCTACACTGCCTTCAGTACACACTTTAGATGATTTGTTAGGACAACCAACTCTAGTCTAGGCTAGGCCGGTGTTTACTTTTTACTACTGTGTGTTGGATTTTCCAAGTTTTTCATTGCAAGTTGTGATTAAAAAATGATTGATGTGAATGTTTACTTACTTTAATTATAATATGTGAATTGATGTGATGGGTGATAGCTTACCCTTAGGTTAGGACCGATATGATTACTCCCTGAGTTTTCTGCATGTGGTCATGCTCGTGTAGGGTAATAAAAGGGGGCTAAATTAATAATTAATACAATTACTACATGTACTTCAAATGCTTAGGCCCCAAATAAATAAAAGCGAGGCCAAGTGTGATTTACTTTATTGCACATATATAAACTGTTTGGGATGTGTTTTATTTTTAAATGCTCAGGATAATCCCGTAGGAGAGTCAAGATTTTTTTATTTTTATAAACCAATATAATTTATTTAAAAGTTAAGAGTTGTGAAAGTTAGTCTTTGAGTTAAAATACATGTATCCAAAATTAGATTCCAAAGAGGAAAGGATACCCCTCATGGGGATAGTCATTTTCTATTTGGAAGCCCAATTCTGGATCATTTTAATACCTTAAGGGGAAAAAAATAACCTCCCTCAGTTTTCTTTTCCATTTGGGTATCCAGGTATGACGAATCCAAGGAGCTCGAAGACGAGAAGATCAAGGAATTAAAGATAGAGAGTATCACACTCAAAGTTAGTTGTGTCTGTCCTAGGATTAGAATCCACGTTTATAGTTAGTGGTGCCCGACCACTTTTAATTTCTGTAATTTTGGATTACAATAAATGGGGCATTTGCCTATAGACATTACTTTAAGGAATTAATTTAATTGATTGATATGTGTGATTTGATTGTGATTAGGGTTGCTTGCTTTTTTTAGTTTTTTGACAATTTGCATGTCATTTTTGTTTTAGCCTAGATACACGGAGGCTCGTGAGGGTACGTATAAAATTTTTCTATTTAAAATTAAAATAATTTTTTTAAGCCAACACAGAAACTTTAATAACCTAAGAAGTAAGCCCGAGACCACCGGAAGTTAGTATAAGTATATTTTACCTTCTCCCCCTTGTCAGACACCTCCCAACCTGTGGGTTCTAGCAGACTACCTGGTTTTTTAGGGTGCAGATTTATCAAGAAAATTTTATGCAATCTCTAGGGAAACATACTTTTTAAGCCTTTTTAAAAAATTATTATATATTCATTTTATGCTTTTAATTTAGTCAATTAGCATACATTGCATTAGAAACTAATTAAAAGTGTCTAAAATCTTAATTGTATTTTACTTTAAGCATTTTTCACCCTGCATAAGTCAAGGGACCAATTAGGATCTGCTCTAAATGTCAGTCCTAATTCTTAAAAAACTTTAATTACAATGTCCCTACCACTCTTTTATAATAATGGTCAAACTCATGGATATTAAATTGACTAGGTGGTTAGCTGGCTCCCTAATCCTAGTCGGGCTAAGTTTAGATTTTGCATTACATTAATTAAGTTTAGGTTATTGTGGTCCGGTGCCAATTTAGACTTAGGACCCAGGGTAGATTTTTGAATTATAAGACCCAAACCTTCGGAAATATAATGCCAAATTTCTAATAACTTATTCAACTCAAATTCAAATTTCACCCAACCCAAAATTTAAAGCCCAACCCTTAGATTAGGTTGGGGCACTTTTGAATTATTTCAAAATCTCCAAGTGTCTCCTACTCCTCTTTCTGTGACTCCGAAAATAAGTGTTCAGAGCTTGATCCAATCCCTGTTGAAACTCCAAACTCACCTCCTTTGATATCACTCCTAGAAATCTCTAAACAGAATTTTTTCTATTATTTTAATCGAGAGTATTCTTAGGAGACCTACAATTTAATATCAGTGCTTACACTCGTAGGAGATTTAGGACCCACATCCACCTTTCAAAATCGATTTTCAAAATTTGATTAATCTCCTTTGAGAAATCAAAATCAACGATGATCATTATCATCATATTCGAACAATCACCAACGAATGATATTTTCTTCCTTTAGAGACATATCATTTGTTAACTAAACTTCAAATATGAAATTAATGATAATTCATCTAGATCATCATAACTAGATATTCCATCAAACTTCACTTTGACCCTCTAGGGCTATATGCAGTTCTTTCCTAAATTTGGCTACGATATTTGAGATGGAATTTGCAATTCTAAATCTAAACCCCATTTTGAAATCTTATCTCTATCTCTCGAGGTAGTATATCTTTTCTTATGGGTTGTTTGATTTTGAAATTAAAATTCAAAGTCAATTTCAGATTTCCCAAAGAAGATTAACTTTTCAAAACCCCATTTCAACTCCCAACTCCCAACAATAAGGTATCGTTAATCAAAGCATAGGATAACAACCATTTCTTGATCAAATCTTGGGTTGATTTCACTGAGGACAAGTATTTGATGAGCAATTTTCTCCAATCCACCGCTTCATCGTCAACTACTGAAACAATTTTCACCTCAGCTGGGGATTATCTATTTAGAAATTCAAAATCTACGGGAGATAAAACTTGTCATCCTTGCACCTCTATTAGAATTAAGTCTTCCTCAGAATATGTTAGAGCCTTAGTTTACTTAGCAAGAGCATCCGTTGTAGATATCTTTTCATGTGAATTCTATATAACATCACATTTGGAATCTGTTCTACCACATGTATGGTATATTGTTGATAGGGAATCAGAATATCTTTTAATACTTTGTAAATTCTAGCTACCTGACTAATCATAATCCATGAATATCCAAAGCTTTTGATCTCTTCGATCTCATTTAGAATTATCAATTCTAAACCAATTATCAGCGCCTCGTACTCAGCTTTATTATTTGTACATGGTTCTGACATATGGTCTAAGTAATGCATAACACCTTTATTAGGCATGACGAATACTATACTAATCTCGACATGTCCTGGGAAAATATCATCTGATTCTCCTTGTTGACTAGAAGTGGTACCGTCAAAATAGAATTCTCAGATGAACTTCTCATTTGACTTGAGTTTCATGATTTGTTTATCCGGTAGTTAAGCATTTATTAGGTAATCATGTTGTACGGAGAAATATCGTCTAATGTTATTTACTAACTAGAAGTAGCGCCTTAAAAATATAAATTTAATTTAAATTTAATTGATTAACCATATATAATATATTATACTTAACATTACCAAAAACTTGATGTTTCCATAGCAGTTTATAGCAGCGGTTTAAAAACCCAGCTAAAGATAACTATAGACAATAGTTATAATCGCTGATAAATTCACATATATTATTTACCTTCAGTGCCTTGGCAGCCTCATTTCTTATTCGACACTTTGCCCCTTCTCTATGGTTTGAAATTCGTCATCGCTGCCGATGGCGAGCCCGCACCCTCTAGCCAGTTGCCACCGCTCCTCAATGACAACGCAATCTTTGTCGGAGACGAAGGCGTCATCCAGTTCGACAAATCCTCGACGCCTTCGTCGTTGCTTTCATGGGCATAAGATTGTCATTTCTCCCTCTTTTTTCATTATCTATGTGAGTTCTTGGTAAATTTCTTGGGTGATTTTTAAGATTTTGGCGCTTTTAGTAGGCGGTGACGTTCTATGCTTGCTCGCATTTTCATCTCTGATATATATAGCCATGGTTTACCTATTGTTTTTTGTTGAAACCCTCAAAGCTATCGATCCATTCATAGCTGGTTTGCATGCTTTTTTTCTTTTTGGATATGTTTCAAAATAAGCCTAGGTTTTTGAGACATATGAGGACACTTGGCAGGATGGGTGTTGAACGCTTACTTTCTAGTTGTTGCTATAAGGTCTTGGCTTCATATCGGTTATTACTGTTTAGTTCATCATACATAACTTGTGATTTGCTGATTCAAAGGAAGATTTTACTGTTTAGTTCATTAATTTAAATGTCAGTGTTGCATGTTGATGCCTTGTGCTAGTATAAATGTTGTTTGAAATATTGATGAGTGAGGTAAAGATGAAAATTCAGTAAATTTTTCAGGTATGATGCAGTTTTTTTTCATTAATATGAATTTGGCTTGAATGTGCTTTTGAAAGAAATATAGATAGTAGTAACTTGCATATACATTGACCTTATAGAACTCACATATACATTAATCATGAAATTCCATTCTTGCAAAATTTCAATTCCAGTTTTTCTTACAGAAGTCAAATGCCAGTTTTACTAATATTGGCCGTTGTATAAGTATCTATATTTGTTTGAGGATAGATTGAATTAACCGAGCATAGAATCTTTCGGCCGGACTCCTCAATCCCTAGGGTTTGCAGTCCACGATTTCCAACCTCCCATGGATGCTGATGGTGATTCTGGATGCATGGTTGATGCATGGTTTTCTTTAAATCTGTAAATATCTAAAATGTGCAAGTTTAAATAATTTGATTACAAAATTTATTTTTTTTATATTATATTTTTTTGAATCTATTCTACCATTTAGCAGTGATTTTAACACCTGTTAAAAAGCGCTAACAAAGCCTTCCTACAACAGCATTCAGAAAACTACTGTTAAAACCTTTGCAGCGAATGTAAATACAACGGATTTTCAGCGGTTCCTAAACCGCTACAAATAAATTAATAGGTGTTTAAACCGCTGTAGTAGGTCCTAAAAAGTGCTGCGAAAGCCTGATTTATTGGTAGTGTTATTTTATAGTAAATATAATAGTTTAAATTTTATTCTAACAAAATTTTGATAAAATTATATTAAAAATTTACTATAATATTATTTTTATCTAATATTGCATCTATATTAATACAATAAAAAATTTTATGTATAAATATTTATTTAATTAAATTTTTTGTAATAAATTATTTATAAATTAAATTACTAATATTAAAAATAATATTTAACTAATATTTAAAAATGATATTTAAATAATATTATATAAAAAATACTCTATGATCATCTCTCTCTCTCTCTCTCTTACTCTCTTCATATATATATATATATATATATATATATATATATATATATATATATATATATATATATAAGGGAGAAAAATTTTTAAACGAGGTATTATTAAAATTTTAATAATATAATTAAGTATTGCAAAAAATAAATTTAAAAGCAGGCAAAGTTGCCAATCAAACGGACGACTTATGCTAACTCATACTTGCTAAGTCATTTGCAAGTCATCGAACTGACGAACGATTTATTTAAAAAAAATTACTATTGTAAGTTGCCCGTTTTCGACTTGCTGTAGTAAATTTTGAAAAATAGTTTTGAAATAAAATACGTGGAAAGTATATTAAATAAACATATTTAAAAATAATTAAAAATAAAAATAGAGACAAAAAAAATATATAGTTAAGGTAAAGTATAATTTCTATATTTTAATAGTAGTCAATAGTTTATATATATATATATATATATATATATATATATATATATATATATATATATATATATATATATATATATATATATATATATAGATTAAATTTTGATAAAAATGAAGATTTTTGTTTATTTTGATATTATTAAAATTTTAATCGGTATTTTTTTAATGGATAAGCAAGCGACATAAAAAAATAATAATGACTCAATGTTTCTCCTTAAACATAGGCTTCGAAAGTAAATATCATAACTCTATATTTTTTGTTTTAAAAAATATATATTTAAATTATTGATTTCTATTAAAATATAGAAATTATAGTTTACACTAACTCTATATTTATTATTTTTGTCTATTTTTTAATTATTTTTTAAAATATATTTATTTAATATATTTTTTAGCTATTTTATTTTTAAATTATTTTTCAAAATTTATTATAGCAAGTCGCTCGCTTAACGGACAAATTACAATAGTAATTTTTTTTAAATAAGTCGTATGTTAGTTCGGCGACTGACGTATGACTCACCAAGTCTGAGTCAGCATAAGTCGCTAGTTTGATGGTCAACTTTGCCTATTTTTAAATTTTTTTTTAATACTTAATTATATTTTTAAAGTTTTAATTATATATAGTTTAAAACTTTTTCCTATATATTATACCATTACTGTGAGAGAAGCATGCATATTATTCTCATTTTCATCCATTGTAATCAACTCCAATTTTCATATAACCTGTTTGGCTTATTACACATCTTATTATATATGCATGTGTTCTTTATTTCAAGGAATGGTAAGGACTAAGGAGCCCAATTAGTGGAGTTTAGTTGGTTGGTTGCTTAGGCATGTGGCTAAAAGATTATAAATATAATATTTTACAATCATGGAAAATAACAATTTATGGATGTATATTGAGATTTCCAAGTTATTATATATGATATTTTTATGTAAATATTACAAATATATAAATAAATTTTAAGATTTATTATCTTTGTATATATTACTCTCTAAATAATTATTAATTTTTTAACAAATTAATACTTTTTATATGTTATTAACATATTTTGATTGCATAATCATTGGTGTATTATTGTGATTACATGAAATCATAGGACTAACAAATGAAAAATGGTAGATTTTAACTCAAACAAACATTGCACTATTGTATAACATAATTTGAGCTATGATTTTTTCTTTGAGGAATTTGAGGGTCATGCTCAGCATTTTCATTTATAAATAAGGATATCACATCATTGAGCATTGCAATGAACTTGTACAATAATAAAAATATATTGACGATGATACGTAAAAAATGCAGTATAACCCAACTTTTCGTGATAACAAAAGAGCAATATAATAATCAAGAAGTCTATAATATAAGAGAGAATTTCAAAAGCATAATTGGAGCCACCAATATAGAGAAATAGATTACAAAAAATCCAAAATTGAAACTAAAAAATTCCACGAATTTGAGCTTCCATAGTATATATAATTGAAGCTCATACAGCAAAAGGCGCAGCCAAAAAATGAATCATTCACACCAATCATATCTTCTAATCTTGAGGTAGGCATAATATAGTGCACATAAAAATAACAGCACTCTACCATCAAGAGGATTTCTAATAGAAAAATGAAAAACTAGCACGACTTCCACAAAAAAAGGCTATCGCAGCACAATTTTTTACTTTTCCCGACGGTTATAACCGCCACAACTTTCTTTGCAGCGATTCCAAAACCGCTGTATCCCCGCTGTAATTGCAATGCGCTGCAACGAAATTCCACAGCGGTTTAAGGATCGACGGTAAAACCGCTGTAATAAAGCATGTCTAGCATCGGTTAAAACTGCTGCAAATACCGATCTATAGCACCTGTTTGCCAACCGCTGCTATTAAAGGCTGCAAAAATTTCATGTTTTTAGTAATGTCAAGTAGAACATCTACTAGTAAATACCAGCATGTAGAATGTAAAAGAACACAAATTCAAAAGACAAATTCGATACCTAAAATAATAAACATCCAACAACAACCTCAAATATAAGGGCAAAAATTAAAGATAGTATAGATATCATATAAGATTCCATGATTTAGTTTGCTATGTTGATGAGTAATGCATAAAGCATGATATTTACCAACGACATAGAAGGTGTACAATTTTTTTTGGAGGATCAAGTTGATCCTTTCAAGGGTTGTGTTGAAACATAAGAAGTTGAGTTGCTCCTTTTTTTTGTTTTCATAAAGGTGAGTGTAAGGTACTCTGATGCTTTTTATCTTCTTGTTGGGAAATCAAAGATGAGCTTCTCTTTTGTTATTACACCTAATTCACCCATTTCTTTCTATTGGGATCATTGGTTTAAATGTGCTCATTTTGGAGACTTAGGTTTCGTTTGGGACAGCTTCTTTGCTACTTTTAAAATAATTTTCTAGTACAAAAATTTTTTTAATTAGAAATTTTTGTACTAAAAAGTTGTTTTATAAAGTAGCAAAAAAACTGTCTCAATGCTTCTTTTGGGATGACTTTTTAATTACTTCTTAAAACAAAATTTTAATTCAAAATTTTTAATTTTTGTTCTAAAACTCTATTTAAAAAAATAATTAAAAAGTCATCTCAAACAAAGTCTTAACTGACCCTCCCTCTACTACTCTGTACTTTATATCATACCAAAGCCCCTCGATAAGAACTAGAATTTACTTAGTTGCTTTCCCTGAGCAAGCTACAGTGGTTATTTTTCACAAAAATTAATTTTTTGTATTGCTTTTCTATTATAGTAAATAAATAAATATTAATATTAATTTTTTTTTAGAAAAGTTTCACTCTTAACATATAGATTAATTGAATTTTGTACATATATTTTTATTATCAAGATAGTTTTGTTTGTAGGTAAAATGATAATTAAATTTTTTTTAATTTTTGAGTAAATTAAGACAAATTAATACACATATCACATACATAATTTTTGAACTTAAAATCTCTTAGTTGATAGTCAAATATTCGAACCAATAGATCTAGGTGAGCTGTGTATAATTAACTTATTTGTCCTATAATTACAAGTTGACGTGAAAAAGCCAATAATGAAAAGCAGTGGTCCACCACCAACTCGTACTCGAAGCACGACCAGGTGCTACACACGGGGAAGGGCCGGAACCATAAGTAAGCAGCTTTAACACCAATTTAGCATGTTTTTTTTTTAATTTCTTAAAAATATTTTAAATGATTTTTACTCAGCAAAGAAAATAAAAAAATCTTCACGATCGAAAATAATAGAACTTGATTTATTTGAACCATAAACAATATATCTGATATAATAAGAATTCATGATCGAGCCTAAGATGACAAAGAAGGGACCAAAATTGATGAAACATAATTCATTTTGTCTTCGACCATTAGGTGAAGAAAAAATATATATATAATTATTGCATGTTAAAACATTTATGATGAGAGAAAAATAGGATGTTTAACGTCTTAGTATTGCATAGATATTTGATATATAGATATAAGAGAGGAGTGCAATAACTCTTGCACTTCTCTCTTATTTATATGTGTGATGAATATTCGTAAGAAATTAGATATAAACTCACTATCACAAACCTTATAAAAGGCCCTTGAAATAAAAAATTGTTTTTCTAATAACAAAAATTTAAATTGTATATTTATAATTTTTTGTTCATCATTTTTAATAAAATTATAAAATAATTCATTATGTTGAAGAAATTTATTTTAGAGAAAATTTATGTCATAATATTATAATAAAAAGTAATTCAAAATGGGTGTTATATATATTTTTTGAATTTTTGGAATTCCACCATAAATTTAAAAATTTTAAAACTCATCTTATTTTAGTTTACATAAGAATCTCGTATTGGAGCCACATTTAAAAATTTATGGTCCATCATCTAAAAAAAATCATTAGTTTCAGTACGTTAAAAATTGACACGACAGAAAAACCCGACTCGAACTTGAACTGATTTTTTTGGGTTAGGGTCAACCCGATTTAAGAACGAGTCAGGTCCGGGCCTTGAATTTCGACTTATTTTGATTTATGGGTCAGTTTGGGTCAACCCGAAAACCCGATTTGAACCCGATTTTAACACGCTTCACCAGACGTATAAGCGAATAAGCGATTCCACTTCCGCACTTCTTCTTCCGATCATGAGCCCTAGCCGCACTTCTTCCTTCCGCCTCCCGCCTTCTGCATTTGACAACATTCCTTCGGTCCTTCTTGATAATTCCTGTCGGGTCGACGATGTTCGGTTTGACAATGTTCCTTCCTCCTTCGATGAAGTTCACCTCGTTCGACGACGTTCGATGACGCTCCTTCTTGTCGGGTCGTTGACGTTCCTTCGTCTTTTGATGATGTTCACCTCCTTCGAAGAAGTCCGACGACGTTTCTTCCTCCTTTGATGACGTTCACCTCCCATTTGCGGTGCGGGTAACAATGGTTTCATGTTGAGTCAATCCGAAAACTCGACGAGTCGGGTCTGGGTTGAAATTTATGGTCTATCTGCAAAAATGGGTCGGGTTCGAGTCATGTCAAATAGTAATAGGTCAATCTCGGGTTCAACCCGAACCCAACATGCAACCCAATTTTGACACCACTAAGTTTCAGCAAGCCTCGTGCATGCATGTGCGGTTCCAGAAGAGTAATTTCCCACCATCAAGCTCCTGCTTAAGCTGTGTAGTTGAAGGAAGAGATTATTATGTGTGGTCACCAGCCTGTTTGGATATCAATTATGACACACCACGTCACTCGATACACAGTGATACATAGTAACGATACACATCATATTGATGACATGACGCGTATTGATTGGCCTCCGGATGGCGTCTGATGACCGCATATAATAATTTTGCAGCTAAAGGACCATGAAAATTTTGAGCTTTATTAAAGAAATTTGGGTTTATTGACGAGGCGTGGGCAAGTGTCTGACGTGGGGCGCGAACAGGCAAATCACATGCGAAGCGTGCACAGGTCGAAGGAAGACCACCACAGGCATGCCCTGGTGCCGTACGGGTTAGATTGATGGGCTACATGAGGGAAAAGGTCACTCAGGCCAGGTTGCAAGCAGTGGCCCGGTGGTGTGCACAAGGCGCAAGGCGTGTGAGTATTGGACCAGCTCGTGGGCACGCAGCTGGTCGTAGGGTTCACGTGAGTGGACATTGCATAGGGTTCGCATGGGGTGTGGAGCAGGTGGACGTGCAGGTTCTTGAATAAGCAAAGGGGGGCCTTCATGCAAGAAGAGAAGGAGGTCCGCATTGATCGAGACAAAGATTCGAGATTTCTTTTCTAAAATCATGTTCGCACAAAAGATTCGATATCAACACATTCACCGGAGAAAATGATTTCAGCCTATGACAGATCAAGATAAAGACATTGCTAGTCCATCAAGGGCTATCAGAGGCAATATCTAGAGATGGATTTATGACATTGACCGATCAGGTGAAGGCAAGGGAACTGCAATTGAAGGCTCACAATACAATCTTGCTTTCTGTTGGTGACGAGGTGCTGTGAGAGGTTGTAGAGGAAGAAATAACCATCTAGGTATGGGAGAAACTAAAATCATTATTCTTGAAAAAATCTCTTGCAAATCGTCTGATATTGAAGAAGTAATTGTATACCCTTCAAATGGAAGAATCAAATGATCTTTGAAAGCACATGGATGACTTCAACAAAATAATTCTTGATCTGAAGAATGTTGACGTACGGATTGATTAAGAAGATCAGGGCATCATCTTGCTTAGCTCGCTGTCAAAAACTTATAAACACATCGTTGAAACAATGTTGTATGGGAAGCAGACTTTGGCGATGACTGAGGTAAAGTCAGTATTGATGTCAAAGGAGATTTAGCGAAAATCAGAGATTAAGGAGGAAAAGAATGGTGACATATTGCTGGTTAGGGGCAGATCTGAAGTTAAAAAAGAGAGAATGAGCAAGAAGTGTTATCTTTGCCACAAAGAGAGACATTTCAAAAGAAATTGTCCAAATAGATAGAAATGACAAAGAGCTGAACTCAAAGAAGACGCTAACTTGGTGGTGGCAGCAGATTCAGGAGATGAATGGATTGATTCAGAGGTTCTGTAAGGGTCAATTGGATGAAGTTGGATCAAGGTGGATATTGTTAGAGTTTTTATGATCCAACTTAATCCTATTTTTTATATTTTCTATTAGTTTTCTTTAAATTCTTTTGTATAGTTTTTGGTGTTGCAATTTATGTCTATATATAGACATAAATTCTGTAATATCTAGGCACTCTCTCCATAAGAAAGAAAAACAATAAAGATTAGCTTTGAGTTCAGTTTTCTCACCCTCCCCTCTCCCTCTCTCCCTCTCTTCCAAGAAGCTCAAGAAGAGCTTCTTCTTCCTCCAAGAGATCCAACACATACCAAAGCCCCTCTCTCGACTATTATGGTTGATAAGAACTAAAATTTACCTGTTGCTTTCCTGAGCAGGCTACAGTGGTTATTTTATCTATCCCTATTCTTGAAGCATGCCACCAAGTGTCTTACTTAGAAGAATTCTAATTCTAAATCTTTTAAAAATTAGATGCTAGTTTTTTATAAAGGCGCACCTACTGTTACATAGTACAAATGTGTTTGGCATAAACACTATGCCTTGAGATTTTTTGTTTTTGCTTGGATGTCCATTAATGGAGGACTAAAGACAGCTAATGTTTTATCTGTGAGAAATATTCAAGTGGAATCAAATTGTTGTTTAGGCTATTACATGCATGAGAGCACAACTCATCCTTTTTCCAAATGTGATTACACGTTTTCTGCCATCTTTGAATAGATCCCTGATCTTAAAAATTTTCTTCTTAAACCCAGCCTGCTGTAGATCTTTGATTTTGTTTTAGATATGAATACTATAGTATCTGATTCAAAACATTTCGTCTTTGATGCTCAATATACTATTTTTGGAGGGAGAGGAATGATAGAAAATTCAGCTACATGCATGGTAGTATATCTACTAGTTGCTATAAAATTAAGAAAGCAGTATATCTTAAAGCATCCAAATGGGGAAATTGGGAGAATCTCAAGGCTACGACAAATTTCTGATATTTGCATGTTTTCTGGTATTGTATCACACGGGAGTTATTCTGCTCGTTTGCTTTTGCCCTATGTTTATTGAGATCATTTGTAAGCTGAATTTGGTGGCTCTGTCGTTATTGGTTTGCTCTGTCTGCAAGACACCCGATTATAAGTCGATGGGATATTGGTTTCAACCTGGACGATGATGACAATCCCTTAAATCCCAAATCTCTTTCCCTTGGATGGTCATCTTGGCAATCAACTGAGATTGCCCTTTCTTCTAATCTAATATGATGACATTAAAGAATTTTGTTCTGAGTTTAGGCTAGGTCGGTGGGCTGATTTTAGTTTCTTTACAGTTAATGTATTTCAGTTTTTCTTAGCCTCTCCTTCTCTTTTTTAGGAGCTCTTTTGTTTACTTTTGAGCGAGCTTAGCTCCACTTTTTATGCAACTCATTTTTTACATTATAACTTTGTTATTTTGTAATCTTATTTCTTGATTAATGAAATGGGCTATGCCTTAATTTTCCCAAAAAAAGTACTCCAATTTTTCTTTGGAGTTTTGAATGGGTGATTCTATTGTGAATCGTGACCAATTCTGATTTATATCAAGTTTTCCTTCATATTAAAAAAAATGAAAAAGGCTCTGAAACTTTTCACTATTGTAGGCAGCTTAACTGGTCATTTTGATTTCGTTTGAGACGGCTTTCTTACTGCTTTAAAAAGCAGTAAGAAAGCTAAGAAAAACATACCAAATAAAAAGTCTTAGTTGGGAGATTTTGAGTTTGAAGTTTTTATATGTGCGTTAATTTGACTCAATTGGCTCAAAAATAGAAAAACTTTTCACTGTTGTAGCAGGCCGAAACAAACGTGAAACTTTGATACGGTTGTAGCGGACCGAAACGGACACGAGATGCGGGATTGAATCGAATTTATGAGGAGAGGAATTTCAATTCTAATTTCTACCGCTTCGAACATTGCGATTGCGAATAAGCAAGAAGAATAAATGGGCTCACTCGGAGGAAGGGGGAGAGTAAGCTCAAGATCTAACTGGGTCTGAAGTCTGCTCGGTCCTCGTTACAATCCTTGAGGAAAACCCGAGAGAGTGCAGTGGTAGAAGAAATGGACAAGTCTAAGGGATCCTGCTTTCGCATAATGTCTTGCGCCTGCAGAGATTTCAGCCACTGCCTTCTTAGCTAGTGTTTTTAAGCTAACATTAGCTGATGGATTACTATAGAGACTACCATATTTGGTGGATTTTGCTCGAATATAGGAATCCCAAAAGAAATGGGCACTTCTTATTCCTTCTTGGATTCGATTAGGATCTCCAGTGTATCTGAATGCAGGAAATGTCTGTAATATCGAACCAAATTATTTGTTTTCAGTAAGATGGGTATAGAAGGTCCTAAAAATAAATATTAGCCTACTTTTAACCGTATTATTACTTTGACGGTTGATTGAAGATAGGTGAATTTTTAGATCTGCATAAGCCTAGAGAAATATTTAGCAATTTTTGTTTTGATGAAGCATATAAATAAAATGCCAGGTTGGATACTGTGTTACATGTGGTTTCCCATCTAAAATTTAAATTCTCAGTGTATCTCACCATAGAACGACGACAATTGTAGATTGTTGTGCTTTTGCGGTTGATGTAGCTCGTCCATGGAAATTTTGGCTTTAGCCCATCGTGTGCAATGCTTTCCCTTAAAATTTTGGCCAGTGCGATGCTTTCCCAAGTCTCCTCCTCCTTGCTGGCAACTGTTCGCTCTTGATTTGCTGTCAGAAGTCATTCTCGAGTAGAGTTCAAGCTTGACTCGAGCTTGAATTGTACAAATCTAAACTCGCTTGAAATTAAACTATATTTCGAGTTGAGACGACTTGATTTGAGTTACCACGAAGTCATGTTGAATTTGCTGAAATCATCAACTACATATTTTAATAACAATGAAACCCAAATTCCAAGTCTGCTCTTATTCATTAGAATTGACTCAAAATTATTAAATACGTAACAAATATATATATATATCTATTTACTTGTAAAAAAAATTATAATCTCAAATTCGATATACTATCAAATTAGTTTAAAGAAAATGGAGGACCATCATAAGATTTTACAAACTTGACTGCACACTTAGGGGCTGTTTGGTATTGAATTTGCATCCAAATTTATGCTGGATTTTTGGTAAGTTCTGCCAAACAGTTTTCAAGCGCACAATAAATCCGAGTCCCGCATAAATCTAGATTTACAGATTTACGATGTACATCCGGGATTTATTATATCCCGTCGTTCGGCGTCTTTATCGAGATTTACGGATTCACAAAGTTTTTCTATGATGAACGAGCAAGCTCCCGTTTTGAAGCAGGAGGCGAAGATGGTTACCTACGGAGCGAGCGAGCTCTCGTCGTGACTTCCGATCCGACACCTTCAAAATACATTAAATTTAATTTACAAATGAACCAACCGCCTTAAATCTTGGGTTATGTTGCCAAACAGTTTCTCAAGATTTATCTGGATTTAATATATGTCATACCAAACAGTTTTCAAGATTTAACACCCTCAGAATTTACTAAATCCAGATTTATAGGATTTATTAAATCCCATTAAAATTAAATCCTAATTGTTTCCAAACAGCACCTTAATATAAAAACATTATAGCATAATTATTATCTATTTTCAAGAAGATAAGCACAAGGAATTGAGATAAGGATATAGCCATATAGGATTCAAATCTGTTATGGGTAATACTAGAATTTCAGTATTTCACTAAGATGTGTAAATCAAGCCTAAGAGAAAGTGACAAATTTTATTTGATTTTTTTGTCAAATAATACAAAATTTATATGACATAAGCCAGTATTGAGCTCATTATCTGACCTGCTATTTTTAATCATAGATTAATGTTCAGTTATATTGGCATAGTTACAATTGAGTAATGCAAATAAAATTACATAGCAATAGTTATGAGTAGAAGCGAAGATAATGTATATCGTAGATGTGAAACTCAAGAAAGATTTATTTGCAATAGTTATATTATTTCTTCGTAAAATGAATTTGGATTTTTAATTACTCTGTCAGACTTTCCATTTGCTAGAAATAGTTTGTTATTCGTAATATTAGTGAATAAAATTTTAAATATTTGTTTGATCATATATTCGCGCCTCGTTAATTCAAGCATTTGGTTGGGGTCATGACATCGACAATTTGGATGGTAACAATGGTTGGAGGTTGCAAGTGAATGCATCGAAGCTGGTGGAGGAGAAGAGTAAGTGGTTTGGTCGATTGGTGAGTGAGGGCGTTAAGTGGTAAGGAAATTGGGGTAAGCACTGGCAATTCTACCAACCATACATGACATGTTTTATATAATGGCTTTTGATTACTCACAAAAGTATTTGTCTGGTATGATTGTTTGTAGGTCAGTAGAAACCTATTGGTTTTTGGCTAGCTAGGGTCGATGGGCCCCATAGTGACGACTCTACAGGAAATCTTTGGATTTCTTTGAGTTGGTGTTTATCTTTCTAGTGATGGGTATATAATAAACCGACAATAAATTTATATATGCAAGAAAATATAAATTGATATAAATTTGAAATCAGAAATGACTTACAGGTCATTGTGATTTACAATGATACTTAGTGTGGTGCATTTGTAAATATTAAAGTGATTTGGCATCATCAGATAATTGACATGTATTCATGCATATTAAAATATGTTGTAGAAAAATCGCATATCTCATGACAGTTTTTGATATAGTATTATAGGTTAATACTCCTCTCTTTTGGTTGCTCATATTGTATGCCCCATTTTCTTTGACGTTTATGCTTTAATAGATAGTAGCTACTTGCTGATTTTGCAAACTCAGTCGTTGTCTTTTTCAGCATGTCCTACATGCGTGTTTGGTGGACCACTACTTTAGAAATAGGGTTACCAGCAGTAGACTTTTTTTTATAGTAGTTATTATGTTTTCTGAGGATTGGGTAGTTTTTTTCCTTACTTTTTGTTCTATTTATATTTCTGCTGGCTTATATTAGAATCTGGTTATTTAGATGCATTGGTTTATTTAAACTTCTATTAATAGATTGGCTTTATTTCACTTCCTTTGTTTACTTCGATGCATATATATATATATATATATATATATATATATATATATATATATATATATATCCTGTTGTATATCATGTATATTTTGTAAAACAAGTTTTCTTATCCCTTAATCACATCTCATGTTGTCGGGGTGTACCACCTTCCGGACCTGGGATATGACATTTCTGAAGGGTTGTGTCCCTTGGAGTTATTTTACTTGGCTTTCTCTTGTATTTTGAGTATATAGACATTGAGAACGGTACATGTGAGAAGATAAGCAAGGAGAGAGTGAGAGAGAAGAGAGATCTATACTTATTTCTCCTAATTTTCATAGTAAATTTCTTAGTTTGGTGTGGCTATGTAGTTTTTTCTCTATTTTGAGTTTTTCCATGTTAAATCCCGGTATCCTTTACTTTTCCATTGGTTTTATTTTCTTGCTTGTTTCGTCATTGTGGTGTTTACTCCTCATCATCCCCAACAATCAGGGCTCTCGGGTACACAGCGTCGGGACATTGCACTCAAACCCAAGGAGGTGAAGACACCCCCCCGCGCTGATTGATCAACACAATCAGATTCCACATAGAGCTAACAAAAGAAAGGGGAGGTCAAATAAAATCATACATCACATTGGGATAGACACTTAAAAATTGGAAAATTCTAAAAGTTCTGATATTAGTTCATTCTTCAATCCATCTTTTTTGAATTATTTTTATGAACCTGTTATCAGGGTAAGATTATGTCCAATTCTAAAAGTGGATATTAGACGTTGCATTGACGTAACAAATCTTCTTATGATGATTGATTAATTACTTCTTTGCAGGCACAATAGTTATGCCTAGAGTTACATGATAAATGATGGGCTGATTAATGTGAAATCTTTTCATCCATGTTCTAAATTATAGTAAAGGCTAAATCGCTTCTATTTCCTTCTCTTCAATAACTTTCCTATTTTATCTTGGAGTCGTTATTATCGGTTTGTGAATATCTTTATTATAGTTGTAATTTGATGTTGTGTTGCGCATCTTGTCTTCACATGCTTAGGTTGATCTTCTGCTTGCACGTTCCCTTTTATTCCCTTCTTTGTTTAAATCCCGATTTGTGCACTATAGTGAAATCAAGTGTTTCTCTCATATGCATTGAGTGTTTAAATCCCAATTTGTGCAAGTTTCATTTTTTTTTTCTGATTTTTCATCAAAAGAGAAAAGTTTGAAGAATTATCATAGAGCCTTGTGATTCTTTTTTTATATTGATGTCCTTTCTAACTGCTTAATGGGATTTGAATTCATTATTTTCAGAGCAAAGCCTCATCAGATAAGTCTCGGTGGAGTTTTCGGAAGAGATTATCTGGGCCTCGAGTGCTGAGCAAGAATGCCATTTTGGAACCTGATTCTGGTGACTATAATAAGGATAGTGTCGAGGCAATCCCAAGTAGTTTCAATTCAGGTATGAATGTATGTGTTTCAGAAAAGGCCTCCATTCAGAAGAATCCCTCTGAGGAAGAATTTCTTCTAGGACCAGCACAATCATCTACTGCAGTCAATTCCAAAGTTTCTGCAGTAGTTGGACGAAATGGTGCCAGCAATGATGAAAATATTCAGGAATTTGCAACTATTATCATCCAGGCTGCTATTAGGGGGCATCTGGTATTCTATTCTATTCTATTTATTTTTATCTTTTATTTTTCTTGGATTATATGAGAAAATTCTATTAATATTAATGATTTCTTCTATATTTAAAAAACCCTCCAGGGTGTAAGAAAACTTAGAGAGGTTAAGTATGCTATCAAGTTGCAAGCTGCTGTGCGTGGACACCTGGTCAGGGCACATGCAATTGGTACTTTACGCTGCATCCGAGCAATTACCAAAATGCAAGCAATTGTTCGGGCTCGTCTTGCAAGTCCATTGCATGAGAAGGTTGTTGGCATAGCAGATAAAAAACTTGAAAGAAACAGAAATAGCTTATACCTCCTGGTAATGCCTTCTTAGCTTACAAAAATTTTTGGCAGTGCAACATCATTATCATTCTAAAGCTGCAGCAGTAGTTACTAAATAGTATGCTAATATTGCGTCTTTTGTATCTTGATTATTATAATTAATTGTAGCCTCATATGCATTTATTTAATGAAACCCCTTTGTGCAAAGAAAAAAGATGCAATCTTGTTAGATCGTCCATTAGAAGTTCCTTGCCCTGGCCGATGCTGCTTTCTTCTTTTAGAATAGTGTTAGTCCCTTTTTCTAGAAAAGTCAACCAATCATTGCGGTTCATTCATTTATTACATGTAAATAATAAAATACAGAAGTGAAGTTCCTTACTTGGAAAAATATAGATAAATCAGCTAATATCTACTAAATCAATAAGAAGTACAGGATACATGCCAGCATTGGCACAATATGTGATAAAATAAAAGAGGTGTACAAAGTACAAAAGCCTATCCTTACTGGAAAGGAGTCGGGCGCTTGCTTCATTTAAGCTATCATCTTTGGTGTCCTGACCTGATCATGCTGCTTGCACAAGACGGACTATGTTGGTGTGATGCTTCACCAACTATAGTGCAACACACCATCCCCTATAGTATGAGCCCTACTTCATTCCTCCACTTATATGCGATGATGTTGCAATGACTGGTTGCTCATTCCCAATCATGTCCTTCCACATATATTCATTCGCAAGACAATATTATCAATATTAGTTTCCTTCTCTCATAAGCTAGCTTGTTGAGAACTGATTGGTTTGATGGCCCATAGCTTATCACAAAATTTTGTAAGTTGAAACCACTTCACTTCTTTTTGCAAGTTGAAACCCTACTTCTTAATTCCTGAAGTTCTTAAATGACTTTCCTTAGTGCACAACCCAACAATCAAGGGCATAATTACATAAGTCTATGTAGGTATTTTTAAATTTTGTTTACATGCAATTTCAAATTAAATTTTCATTAATGATTTAACTCTTATCAAAACTTTTCCAAGAATTGGTGCTTGCTTTCGATATTTTACCTCTGTTATATAGCTAATGGGGACATCAGTACATGGAAAGTCTATCAAAGACGTGGCCGTCGATCTATGGCCACGATCGAGTCATTATATTTCTGAGTTATTTTATGTATTTTCTAATTTTTATGTCATGTTGTATTTTGCTTTATTAGTTCTCGTTGTACCCTTTTATTAAGGGAGGTCATATGTAAGCCCTAGGGGTATTGTCGTCCTTTATTTTGAGAGTCTTTGTATGAGGCTATTTATAGCTTTAGTGTTATTCTTTTCAAGTTACGGAATGAACGATAAAATTTTCCCTTGCTTGATTTCTTTGTGAGATCTTGAGAGTGCTTGAGAGAGTAATCCCTAGGAGAGGAAAAATTTGAATCACCCACCAACCTTGGAGACGACGGGTTCGTGGTTCTTCTTAACTATCCCCTTATCTTCCTTCTTGCTTCCCCTTGCCACCGGCTAAGGCCCTCCCCAAGACCTTACCCGCCGGCCAATTAAACCCCACCAGCATCCGCCGCCTATCCCCTACCCACCATCCCATCTTCGGCCAACCCCCACCGCCGGCCTCCCCTTGGCCCCTCCATCCATCCCTCATTGCCATTAACTCTTTCCTAAATTAGTTTTCATAAATTTGGTAACTCTTATTTGATTAAATTCAAATCAATTTGAATTTAAAATAGTTACCTAATTTACAAATCCTATTTTAGGAAACCTACTAAATTATCTCTTATTTAAATTTTAAATCAAGAGAGGATGAGATATTTCTTTCCAAACTTAATGTTATAATTTAAGTAAGCATTGATTGCCCTCTTAAAGGCCTCTTTCCCTCTATAAGCCGCCGGCCCCATTAGGGATTGGTTTAGGAATTGTTTCCTAAAACCCTAACTCCCCTCTTGGAAACAATTTAAATTCCTCTCTCTCTCTTTGGCCGAAAATCCCAAGACCCCCACCTCCTTATTTATTTCCAATAATCAGCCCCTCACTTGTGAAAATACTTCCAAACCTAGTCTTCCTCTACCCGCCCCCTCTCTCTCCCTCCAAGCCCCACCTCCTCCCATTAATTCCTAACCTCTTTAGGAATTAAATCCAAGTTTCCTCTTCCCTAATTTCCCTCTAAATCTGAATCTGAAATCAATTTCAGATTTTAGAGATCTCCCCTCCCTAACCCTAACCCTAACTCCACCAAAATCTGAACCTATTCTTTCCCCATGCTCCCTACCCTGGCCGGCCATCCCCTCCTCTTCCTCTACTTGGATTTTGGAGAAAGAAACCCCTTCTCTCTCAAGGGAACCAACAAGGGCAACAAGAAGACATTCTCATCTCCTCCAAGCAAGTCAAATGCATGGATCCAGAAGTTGACTTCGGCTACGCTTACGACGAACAAGGCGTTATTCTCATTCTACACTCATATACGAAGGGGGGGGGGGGGGGGGGGGTATTAAGGTCAATGAAGGCAAACTCATATACGAAGTACTTGAATTCAAGACATCTTAATTGGTAGCCAAAGCTGCAAACCAACAAACTAAGGAGAGCTGCTTGTTGTTGTTGCTCACCTCAAATACTCTTCTTTTTCCTTGAGTTGAGATCACAAAGATCAAAAGCTATTCTTTCTTCTTTCTCGTCGAATGCCAACACATAATATAATCAAATCAAATTGACGCATAACTCTTCTCCAATATTAAATTTTACTTACTTTCATCTCCTTTGACCCTATTGATATATCGTCAAAAAATTATCTTGATCGGGCATGAATCTCGAGGCAAAATTCAGTTGGAAACTTCAAAAATTAAAATTGGAACCATCCGAACTCTAATTTTGGCAAACTTATAGTTGAACTGAACGTCTCGGAAATACGAACCCAACAACACCAAATTCAACCCAATCCGAGCCCAAATGGGTCCCAATCAAGGGTCTGAAGCGCTGTTGGAAGGTTCAAACCATAATTTGGATTACCAAACTGTCTCCAAATATGACGTGCTTATAGTCGAATCGAGCGTCTTGACGAGACGAATCCAACGAGCCCAAGATTGCCAAAATCCGATATTTTTAAGACCTTCAAATGTCCAGCAAATGATCCACGATCAAAAGATTCAACATCAGCTATCCATTCAAATCACTCGCCATTTACCCTTGATCTTTCAACTATTTACGGGCTATGCCACTCCAGAAAATCTATAAATAGAGCCCCCCTAAGCCTAAGGATTCAAGAGAGAGATGGGAGATCGCTCTTGCCTCCTCGACCACCGCCAGAGTTCTGTCGGACCACCGCCGGAGGCCGACGGGTGTCGCCGGCGGCTTGTCTGTCCCGAACCATTTTCGGGCCCAATTTTGGGCCCAAAAAGGTCAAATCGGACTTTTTTGGGGTCCCTAGGACTGTTTTTCGATGTTCCGGACTCAATTTTGGACCTTTTGAAGCTATTCGGGACCTCTACAAGCAAGATTGGTTATTTCCAAATTTTAAGTCGCGTCGAAAAATTCTTCGAAGGCTGTGACGCTTATTTTCGGACTCCTGGAGCTTCAACGTTCGAAAATAGGGGGGCAACTGATACATCGTTAAAAAATTATTTTGATGGGGCACGAATCTCGAGGCAAAATCCAGTTGAAAACTTCAAAAATTAAAATTGGAACCATCCGAACTCCAATTTCAGCAAACTTATAGTCGAACTAAACATCTCGGAAATACAAACCCAACGACATCAAATTCTACCCAATCTGAGCCCAAATGGGTTCAAATCAAGGGTCTGAAGCACTGTTAGAAGATTCAAACCATAATTTGGATTACCAAATAGTCTCTAAATATGATGTGCTTATAGTCGAATCGAGCATCTCGACGAGACGAATCCAATGAGCCCAAGATCGCCAAAATCCAATATCCTTAAGACCTTCAAATGTCCAGCAAACGGTCCACGATCAAAGGATTCAACATCGGCCGTTCATTCAAACCACTCCCTATTTACCCTTGATCTTCCACCTATTTATCGGCTATGCCACTCCAGGAAATCTATAAATAGAGCTCCCCCTAAGCCTAAGGATTCAAGAGATAGATCGGAGATCACTCTTGCCTCCTCGACCACCGCCAGAGTTCCGTCGGACCACCGCCGAAGGCCCTGAGTTCCGCCGAACCACCGCTTGACACTCTAAGCTTCGCCGGACCACCGCTTGACGCCTTGAGCTCCGCCGGACCACCACCTGAAACCCTGAGCTCCGCCGGACCACCACTTGAGGCCCTGAGCTCCGCTGGACCACCGCTTGACGTTTGAGCTCTGTTGGACCACCACCTGATGTCCTCAACTCCGTTGGACCACTGCCTGATGCCCTGAGCTCCATCGAACCACCACCTGACGTCCTCAGCTTCGTCGGACCATCGCCTGATGCCCTGAGCTCCACCGGACCACCACCTGACCCCGTTGGACCACACTGCCTAAGGCTCGAAATTCTACTAGACCAGCCAGCACCTAGGCCCTGAAATTCTACCAGATCACCAGGTGACCCTGAAGTTCCGCTAGTGTGACATCAGACTTTTACATACCCCCGACTTCAACCCTACGGATGATACTTGTAATCTGATTGCCTTTGGAGGTAAGTCAGCCCCCTGTAATCTACTCAAGTTCTAGTGGAATTATTTTAACTGGCTCAAGCCCCGTGGTTTTTCCCTTTTCCCGGGTTTTTCATGTAAAAATCTTGTATTCTCTGTGTGTGTGAGCTGGATATTCGTGCAACGCTAAGATGTAAATTTCAAATCTCTATCGCCGCGTATATTCTAGCCCGCAACACCTATCGAAACAAAAAGCATGTCTATTAAATAATGAATTACTGCAATAAAAAAAATCATCATAAATTTTAAGCTGCAAATATTGTTGTCAAGCATGCGAAGAAAAGTTGTCATTCTTTGTTTCTTTTTACATGAATAGTTTCTTCCCCTGTAGACCAAAATACTTATCCAATTAGTATGTCAATTTGATGTAAGTTACGTCTTTCTCCAGGGAAAATATAACTGCTGCGAAGGAACTAAAAGTTCTTATTCAACTAAGAAGCTACTTTACAATAGATTTGCTCAGAAGGTATCTTTTGCATAGGATTTTTTTTTTCTTTCTCCCTGGTTTGCTTTTACATTATCGTTTTTGACACGTACTTGCAAAATTTGTCAATAAGATGCTAGTCTCCGCACCAAATACCAGGCCTATCTACATAAAGTGTGATCCTTCAAAATCAGATGCGGTATGGAAATGGCTAGAGAGGTGGATGACAATAGTCAGTTCACACACTGAAGAAGAAAATGATGAAATTTTCATTCATGCTGATAAAGAAGCCGGTAAAAGCCCCAAGTTAGTTGGCAATGAAGAAATGAAAAATGATTCAGCTAATTCAAAATCAGGTCTGAGTGAATTGGTGGTAACAGCTGACTGTAAAGGTGATCTGAATGCCACAAGTGAGAGTAATCTAGGGATTAGATCTTCTGATCGTCTTTCTGGCAGTTGCGTCAGTTCAGTAGAGAAGGATGAAGAATGTGATAGTAAGATTAGAGAAGTTTCTAAACAATCTGATTCTTTCTCTAGTCACATAGTAGCACAATCAGCTCTTACACCACAACGACCAGATGGTTATTCTTCCCATAAAAACGAATCTAAAGGCAATAATTTGAATAACCCTTCAAAAAAGGAGCAACATGGACCATCAGAGATTGAAGCACAAAAGTTTGCTATCCGGTCACGGAGGCCCTGCAATCCAGCATTTGCTGCTGCTCATTCAAAATTTGAAGAGCACCTCTAATTCCAAAAAAGTCCAGTGTTATAGCTCTTTTAGTTCCGCTTATCAAGATTCTGCAGCTGATGCAAGGGTTGGTGATTATCATTCCCAGGTGAATATGTATAAGGAGCCTGATTTAACCGAAGACATTCCGTCACGTGATCCTATTATTCAAGTTGCGGCTTCTGAATGTGGGACAGAAATTTCTATTTCCTCCACGCTAGACTCACCAGACAGATCAGAAACAGAGTGTGGAGAAATTATTTTGGAAATAGGCTCAATTGATAAACATAATTATGATGATGCTAATACTTGTTCTGATAATCTTTTCATTCTTGCAAATAAGGGAGCTGAATCGCAAGCAAGCGAATCAAACAAGCTTGAGGAAGCTCTAATATATGCACCCCCTTCATCTAGAGCTCTTGATTTGGCTCTATCAGCGCAGCAACAGAAGGAGCCACTTGTATCAGAAGTACACGGTCATCTGGAAACTGCAAATTTTCAACTGGATACGACATCTGTTGAAGGAACTCCTAGAAGTCACGCTGCTGCACTTGAGCCATATGGTACTCCATCAAGTGAAATTTCAGTAAATGCTGGAAGTATAAGTAAAGATGGCAACACGCCCAGCCAGAGGCAGAGGCTTACAGGACCTGGAAGAAAACTGGTCTCCAGAGCTACTAGTGATTCTACTGCAAGGCATAGCACTGAACATTTATCAAATGGCTCAAAGAATGAAAAAATGAAGAAATCTACTGTAGTCTCTAGAGCTGATCTTGATGATGAGCCCAGAATGAGCAAAAGCAACAGCAGTTCCCTTCCAGGTTACATGCAAGCTACCAAATCAGCCAGGGCTAAGGTCCATGCAAATAATTCTCCAAAATCAAGCCCAGATTTGCATGAAAAAGATAATCACATTAAGAAGAGGCATTCCTTCCCTATTGTCAACGGAAAGCAGGCTTCATCCCCACCTAAGCAGCGGCTCACACCAAGAGCTCCACAGAATGCACAGAGCGATGGTATTCATGCCTCTCATACTTCTGCTGGTAATTTCTCAGACTTCTATTACTAATGCAGATCTACAAGCTCTATGAGACAACTGAAATTCTACCATTGTTCAGCTGAATGTAAAGAAGATTAATTTTTTTTAAAGGTTAGAAACCTATCTCAAAAAAATTATTAATTGAAGGGAGAGCACAAGGCCAATTACACAAAAAAAGATACGAGGCTATTTACAGATAAGGAGGTCACAAAGTTAGTTACAAATAAATTTCATGTAGGGAGCTAATGAATATTAAGTTAAAAAAAACTCTCAGGTCAAACTCGAACTTATGATTACCACTCTAAGAGTTAGGGAACATACATTTGAAGCTAGAGCTCCTTGATTGTAATGAAGATTATGTGTAAAATTAAAATGCTAGGGAGTACATTACTAGGTAGACTAAAGTTGAGTCTGATACATCAACAGTCAAATTCATTTTCAACCCATTAACTTAAGTTTATTTTGGATGAGGGGTGGCCATTTGCTATTTCTATACCATCATATTTTTCACTTATTCAAAATGGAACTATAGCTAATATTTTTTAATACCTTAACATAAAAAGATTCAAAGAAGTGCTACAATTAAGGACAATTAATTTTTTTAGGACTGAACTTGATTTACCATTCACCTGACCTTATGCCAGATTTAGCAGAATTTGTTGCAAAATTCTACTTCGTCAATCTAAATCAATTGGACTTATAGCTAGTACTGATGTGGCATGCTGCTTAATATCAGACTGCTAGATGTCCATCCAGGATTTTTGCTTTTGCTGAATTCAAATCATATATAAAAGATCAAACAATAAATAAAGTTAACTAGAGCTTAAACCTTAAGATGTTTCATTAAAGTTATTGGTAGTTGGCCATGTCTTTAGTCTTTTATTACTGTGAACCGATTTGATGGCACAATTTTGTTCCTAGAACCCATGTGAGCTTTATATTCGTGAGTATATCTAAGTTTTGGTGCGGTCAAGCTTGACTTTCTGAATCCCTGCACACATCACTGATTTCAAAAAATGAGTTACTCTATATGACCCATCTTGAAACTTGTGGTCAAATTATATTGCTAAACATATATGAAAGGTAGAGTTAATGAATGGTATGCAAACAAAGATCAGTTAAAAAGTATAGAAATGATATAAAGCACACGACAAATTTTGGGCACTGTACACCTAATTGACTTTTTGAATTATTCATATACAAACACAAAAAATGAGCATGCATTTATTTTTGTACCAAATGTTTTTAAGCTTCTTAATATCCTATTATGAATAAATTGATCTTTTGCAAAATGAAGGCTGTTGATAAATAATGCTTTTGCTGCTTTTATATTGAACGAAATGCCTCAAAACTTGGTTTTCAGATTGCAAATCATGCATGATGCAATGTCTTTTGATGTTTTACTTTGAATACACTATCCATAATAATAAACAATTTCTTCGTCTAAAGATATCCATTTTTTGTCACCGTTATAATACTTCGTCTTAGGTTTAATTTTTGTACTAGAAAGCTGCTTTAAGAAGCAGAAAGAAAGCCGCCCCAAACCAAGCCTTAGGCTTCGTTTGAGACGACTTTCTTATTGTTTTCTAAGGCTTCGTTTGGGACGGCTTTCATACTGCTTCTTAAAGCAGCTTTTTAGTACAAAAATTAAAATATTTGTACTAGAAAGCTGCTTTAAGAAGCAATAAGAAAGCCATCCCAAACGAAGCCTAAAACAGCTTTTGAAAAATTATTTTAGAAAGTAATAAGAAAGTTGACCTGAATGAGCCTTAATATATCTTAATTCTTTATAAACATTATCTACTTCTCCAATAATCTAACGCCATTTTTTTTAATCTTAAACTCAAACTTTGAGTATTTTCCAGAAAGGAGATGGCAGCGATGATTTGGAATCTTTGATCCTTTTCAGAAAGGGCGCTTCAGGACTAAATCGCTATCATGTGCCAACTCATCAAAAAGAGTATTTTCATTATACTTTCAAGTGTCTATATATAGAGTAATCTATTTTTCAGGATTGTGTTCCCCCATTGAAACCAGTAAACATGTTTGATATTAAGCTAAATATGCAAGTTTCGAGATTATACTGTAATAAATTGAAATGATATAAGCTATTCCTCTTTTTATAAATTTGTGAATGCGCAAATGGTCTACTTAATGTAGGCTGCGAGCCTAGAAAGCTGGGTCGATCTTCCAAGTCTAATAACTAGCCGCCCCCACTTGATGGAAAAATTATTCTGTGCGGATTCCGGATGGCGGCCGAAGACCAATCAAAACGCGCCACATCACTTTTTTGATCGGTACCGGTGCTCGGTACCGCTATGTACCGGATGATGTGACGCGTTCTGGTTGGTCTCCAGACCGTCCGGTGTCTGCACAGAATAATTTCTTCACTTGATGGCATAAATTATCAGGTCGATTGATACTTACTAGTGTCATTGAAAGCCTGCTATGTGTAACTTTCCCGAGTAGTTCTCGCTCTATCTGAGATCTGAAGACTGTCTTAGCAAGGTAAACCATTTTTATTTTGTTTAAGACCATTCTGCTCAATTTTAAAATTTTGACTTTCATTTATTAAATCTACTTAAATGCTCACTGTTTCTAGTTTTTCTATGTGCAGTTTTATTTTTCTTAAGCAATTTGTCAGGCTTCCGTATGACGGCAGTAAGTGATAAATATATTGCATTTTAGTTAATTACTCGCTGATTTTTTTTTAATTTGTTGTGGGAATTGATGGCGTGAAAAAGCCTTGAGACTTGATTTTATTTGGTAGAAAAAGAAGAGAAAAAAGAAAGTTTAGGGCACTCAGAAGGCCTATTCTTGGATTAATTATTCTGTGCGGATTCCGGACGCCATCTGGAGGCGAATCATAACGCGCCACGTCACATGTTTGCTGGGTACTAGTGCTCGGTACTGTTATGTATCGGGTGACATAGCGCGCTGTGATTCACCTCCGAACAGTTTAGAATCCGCACAAATAATTTTCATCTATTTTTTAAATATTGACAATTAAGTTGATAAAAAATAGCTTGGCTTGTTAGGGACAGCTTTAATGGTGAATGAGAAGTGTGCATTGATGGGTAGTTATAATGAAATTAACAAAGATTGATTTTTTTTACTTGTATAAGAGGGGAACCAGTTGCCGGTCTTCTCATACTTTGCTGCTAACTGCAAAACAGAATTATTTTTAAACAGAAGAAGAGGAGGAAAATAAGCTATATTAAAGCTTTTGTTTGGGAGAGCTTTTTTACTGCTTTCAAAAGTAATTTTTTAATACAAAAATTTTTAATTAAAAAAAATTTTTTAACTAAAAATTTATTTTATAAAGCAATGAAAAAATCATCCCAAACAAACTCTAAATCATACACTTGCAGCTGAAGAAGAAAATAAAATTAAAGCTTATGCATGTTTATAACATAGAAATAGGGTATATAACTTTGTTGATAAAAACATTGTCACAACCTGATATTCAAGAGATAGTACCTTATTGGGATTCCAAGTAAGCAGACCTGTAAATACATTATAAGTTTTACATATGTGTTTGAATGAAAAGTTCAAATTATAACTAAAAACCAAGAAATTTTCATCAAGGATATCAAGGACAACCTAGCTTGCTTACATGAAAAACTAACACACTAATAAAATAGAAATTAAGCATAAAATTTGTAAATAATATACAATTATGTAGGGGATTCGATCATTAAAAGGTAGATTAGCTGTGCATGTTATGAATAAGCAATACATACGAAAAAAAGGTTTAACAATCAAAATAAAATATTCTAGAGTCCTAACATGCACGCCACTTGGCGAGCAAAAGATAGAAATAAGAGATAAAGTTTCACTTTTTTCTATATTTGTTCCACATTTCTCTTTTCAACAATTTCTATAACTTATTTTTATATCAAGTGGCATTTATTTGAGGATCATATATTTTTTAACAATGAGTATTATTATGCGTTGAAAATTTTATTATAAGAGATAATTTATTATTTTTGGATTGCATGAAAATCATGTATACACACAAATAAGTTGAGAGTAATATATAAGAGATGATATTTTTTATGTGAAAATTTTGGGAAGAAAAAAATCATAGTCTATCTTAATTAAAATAATTTTACTAATATAAATAAAAGGTTATAAAGGAATTCATTTTTTGTAATTAGTCATGGTATTAATATAATATAATAAATATTAATTGTGAGAGTCATCTAATGTGCAAGTATTAGACGGAGTCATGAGGTATTGGACTTATCAATTAATGATCACCAGATAACATTTGATTGTGGATGTCAAAAATTGGGTGAGAGTGTCGATATTGGTCATATGATCTCATAGTCATGTGATGTATGTGTGGCTCACTATTTGATTTAATCGCATAAAATCTTGTGTGATGCATTTAATGATTTACTAAGCATTCACTTACATATCTATCATTTTACAACAACTATGAAGATGAGGAGTATTTCAATCACAAATTAGGATATTGACCACATGGAGGCTATGCTAATATACAAAAGACATGAAGAATATGTGGAATCCATGACTTGGTATAGCTTAGCATGTTTGTATCATTAGATTTTATTGTACATTATTTGAGTAATGATTATGATCATTTCAAGAGTGATGAACAAAGAAGAAACATTCAATACTTTTGTTTTGCTTTTGAGGAAGATCATGCAAGGCATCTGAGGATTATTTTGAAGACTGAGGCAACAACAACTATATGTCAAATTCTTTAAATATGAGTTTTGGTTGAGGAGTATTTCTTTTTTGGGGTATGTGGTGAGTGGTGCTAGTATCACTATAGATCCTCAGAAGGTTCAGGCAATTGCTGAGCGGCCGAGGCCTATTACTATATTTGAGGTACATAGTTTCTTGAGTATGATTAGATATTAGAGAAAGTTTGTGAAGAGACTTTCTCTAACAAGACTGACTCAGAAGTCAATAATTTTGTTGGGTCACTTGAGTGTGAGGCCACATGTTAGAGATTGAAGGATTGTTTGACTTCTGCTCTAGATTTGGCTCCTCCTTATGGTATATAAGGATTTTATGTATTCAATGATGCTTCATTGAGAGGTTTGTGATGTGTTTTGATATAGCACAGTAGAGTGATAGCCTATGCCTCCAAATAGTTGAAGCCACATGAGAGGAACTACTTGACCCATGATCTGGAGTTAACTATTGTTGTATTTTCTTTAAAGATTTGGTGGCATTACTTTTACGGAGTTAGATGAGAGATCGTTATTGACCATCAAAGTCTAAAATATATATTTACTCAGAAGGATCTAAACTTGAGGCAAAGAAGATGGTTTGAGTTGATTAAAGATAATGATCTAACTATTCAGTATCAGCCTGGTAAGGCTAATGTGGTGACAGACGCTTAGAGCAGGAAATCTTCCGAAGTTTCATTTCTTCAGCTTACTTTTGATAAGTCTTTGATTAGGGATATGCAATTGGAGGTGATTTCTTCTACTGATTGAGATTTTGATATATTGGCTCAGATGATTAGTCAACCTTCTTTATAATAAATGATTCATGAATCTTAAAAGTCAGATACAAAGCATCCAAAGTTGATTGATTTGATTATATCTGGTAAGAAATTAAAACTATGCACATCTGATTTTGATATTATCCTCTATAAGAATAGATTATGGATTCTTATTATTGGTGATATGAGAAGAGTGATTTTGCACGAGGCTCAATATTTAGACTACACTATTTACCCATGAAGCAGTAATAGTGATTTGAAAGGTATGTTTTGGTGGCTTGGATTGAAGAAGGATGTGGCAGATTTTATATCAAAGTATGAAGCGTGTCAGTTAGTGAAGACAAAGCATTAGTGACCAGAAGGTCTTTTGTAGTCGTTACCCATTTCATAGTGGAAGTGGGAAGAGGTGATTATGGATTTCGCTATGGGTTTCCCAAGGTCGAGACAAAGACATGATGTTGTCTTGGTTGATGTTGATCGACTAATGAAATCTACGTATTTCATTATGATCTGACAGTGTAATTCTATAGACATATTGGCTCAGGTATATATGTATGAGATCATCAGATTGTATAAATACCAAAGGTTATAGTCTCTAACAGTGATGACAAGTTTACCTTCAGACTGTGGAGAGGTATTCCGTAAAGTTTGAAAACTAAACTGCATTTCAGTGCAGCTTTTTATCCGCAAACAGACAAACTGTCCGAGAGGATGATACAAGTAATAGAGGATTTTCCAAGACTCTGTATTTTGGATTTTGGTGGCAGTTTAGAAGACCACTTTCCTTTAATAGAGTTTGCATATAATAATAATTACCAATCCAACATAGGTATGGATCCTTATGAAGCTCTATATGATAGGAAGTACATGACACCGTTGACTTTGACAGAGATGAGTGAGAGACATTTAATTGGGTCAGTGTTAGTTAATGATGCTATTGAAAATATTTGTTTGATCACAGACAGATTGAAGGCTGTACAGGATAGTCAATGACATTATTTTGATGCTAAGCATCGGGTTGTGAAATTTCTAGTAAGAGATTTTATATATGCAAAGATCAGGTTAATGAAAGTCATTAACAAATTTGGCAAGGAAGGGAAGTTGAGTCCAAGGTATGCTGGACCATTTGAAGTTGTTAAAAAGATTGAGAAAGCTGCCTAAATATTACAGTTGTTAGATTATATGTCAAAAATTCATAATATATTCCATGTGTCACTTTTGAGAAAATAGATATCTGATTCTAGAAACAGGAGAACAGCCGAAGACATCGAGGTACGTCCGAATCTGAGATATAGGGAAGAACTAGAAAGTATTCTAGCAATGATGTTAGAAAGCTAAGGAGTAAACCGAAAGTGCATGATCAGAGCTGAAAGAGAATCTATTTAGAAAAAGTTTGAGATGCAACAACTGTACCCTAATTTATTTTTTTGATATGAGATCTGAGTTTTAAAATGTCGAAAATGATATTTTTCTGAGGAGGAGAGAGTTGTGACACCTGTAGGTTCATCATTTAGATTGAACTGTTCTGACCTGATTGGAAAAAATCACAAGAAGAGGATTTGGCGAGAAAGAAGAGGATTTTTAGTTGCTTCAGGTTGTTTTCAGCTGCCGGCTCAGCTTAGAAAGTTGTTCGAATCGAGGTAGGTTATAATATGTCTATCTCAATTTTTAAAAATACTCAATTTTTATTATTTTTTGATTAAAATTTTATTTTTGTTAGCAAAAAATGCGGATAACTTTGCTATAGTAAAATTTTCTCTGCATAACTTTTTATATATTATAGATTTAACATTATGAATTTTTAATTTTTTTCTGAAATTTTTACAACGGGGGCTAGCAATTTAGTTATTTTTTGAAAATGCGCATTTTTGCCTAGTAGTATTTTATGTTACCTACTATTATAAAAAATAGTGCAATTTTGACACATACTTAATTATGCTTTAACTGCTACAATGTGATGATATATGTACATATGTGATTAAATTATATCTGCTGGGAGACATAAGCGGCAAATTTTTTTTAAAATTCTATCTATGTCAGGAAATATTCTTGTGACATCGTCACAAATTTTTAACTATCGAGATATTATCCACTTTGGCCTAAGATCCTCAAAGTTTTATTCTGTTGGTGTAACTTTCTAGTAGGTCACCAATTCTAGGATTGCTCCAAGATGAGCATGCTTAACTGCAATGTTTCTTATAAAAAATTCAACCATTACACTAAAAGATGCCTCGATATTTAAGAGTAGCTTCTTTCACTTAAGGGGTTTTACAATCTCCCACACTTAAGTAACTAACATGCTCGTCAGCATATTTATCCCAGAATCATCCACCAAGCATATAGGATTTTAGAGGTGGCCCCTACAAGTTCAAGTGGTGGCTCCCGTCATGTAGCACGTTGTCCCATACAGGATTCAATAGGAGGCTCCCATAATGTATCACTTTGTCTTGTATGATACTTAGTTCTCATCTTCTGGCGGGTGTATTACTCTGATACTATTTGTGACAGCCTAAACTCTTAACTATCAAGATATTATTTATTTTGGCTTAAGAGCCTCATAATTTTATCCTATTGGTATAACTTTCCAGTAGGTCACACATCCTAGCATTGCTCCAAGATGAGCATGTTTAACTATGAAGTTTCTTACAAAAATTTTAACCAGTACACCAAAAGATGTCTCAATGTTTTAGAGTTTAGCTTCTTTTACTTAAGAGATTTCATAATTTTGGTGCATATAAAGAATGTTTTAATTTATATAAGCCATGTTCTGGTGTATATGGGTGTGATGCCCCAGAATTTAAATTGGAAGAATTACTCTTTTATCTTTTAATATGCAACAACCACTAGAGATATTTAATATCATCTATCAATAATAAATAGGGAAAATAAATTCTATAATTCAAAATATCAATATATACATCTATATTTAATTCTAAAAATCATATACACTATTCATGATCTATACAATTATATCATAACTATTCTGTTATGAGTATAAAAGAATAACTAGAACAAAAAGAACCTGAATTTGAAGAAATCCTAACAAGCCTCACTCATGCTCCTCTGCCCTAACCTGAAATCATTTAACTACATATAATGAGCTTAAAAAGTCTAGTAGGTCATCAAAACTTATAACTGAATTCAAATCACGGTAACGGAGCAATATGCATATCAACGGTTAAATCATAGCAGTTACATTCATATGATCATTGAATCAGTACAGAAACAGTAAAATTCACATTCAGTAGTAGTAAAATCTATAACCAGTAAAACACTACAATATAAAAGCCAGGAAAGTAGTAAATAAGTATGAGTGTCAAATCTATAAGACAATATTCATATCCGTAATACTAATAAGTACAAAAATTATATAAAGTATCAAATCAAAATATCAGTAAAGACTATTAAAATCAAATTAATGTAGTAAACTCATATATGAATATACACATGCTATCCAGTTATTCTATATCAGTATCAAATCAGTATTTTATATGTTTAGTATGTCACATGCTTATTATACAGTGAATCAGTAGCATCAAATAGTATCAATATCTATATCAATAATAGTAACAATCTAGTAGTAGGAGAAGTAGAATAATGCAATAATAGTAAATCCATATAGTAATAATAAATCGGTATAATAATAAGAATAATATCTCAAAAATATGCATTTCAGTAGTCACACTCAACAAGTAAGAAGTCCTGACTATCACGATATTTTTTAGTATTGTATCAGCATTAGTAAATCATTGACTCAATAAATAGAGTCGTCACTTTGCCCGTCGGCACAACAATGATCTGCTTATAGTCCCAATCAGTGTATCACATGAATTAGTAGAGAATAACACCAAATTATAGTATTTAAAGGAAAGCTCGTCAGCCCACCATCCTATACAGGTTAATCAATCTCCAACCAACGGGTCAACCAGTCTTTACTTGTTTATTTTACACACGCACATTATTATCACAACACTATAACTGTAATAGCGATCAACTATTACTCAAGCACATATCCACATCCATTTTCAATGCATTGCAGTAAATAAAAGATAAATAAGCTTAACTCAAAAATATCCTAAATGTAGACAACAAAAATCCTATTAGGCAAAAATTCATATTTTTAAATAATTACTAAATTACCAGGAATTATGTAAGACGATGTTTTAAGACTTTTATTATACTACACTACTATTTTTTGAAGTCAATATAAATTTTTGGATAGAAAAATTATTATATTTTCAAAATCATGGGTAAAAATCTCAAATAAATACTCAAAATATTTAAAATCTCAATATCTATAACATACAAAAAGTTACACGGTAAAAAATTTTGTCAATACAAAGTTATTCATATTTTTTGGTTACAAAAATAAAAATTTGATCAGAAAAATATCAAAAACATAAAATCTTTGAAATCAGAAAGAGGATAAATGTTCCTTACAACAAGATGAGTAAATCTCCCAACAGGCTCGATTGACAAAAATCGCTCCGTAACCTTCAAGTCTTAACTTTTCTTTTCTCTCTCTTATCTTTTCTCTCTTACTTTACCCTTTCCATTCTCTGTTAATCATTTGCTTAGGAAGAAAGAAAATGATTTAAAATTACTTTTAGATATTTTAATATAATAATAATATAATATTTAATTTAATTAATTTTTTAGTATAAAATTCAAATAAATCATTTTAGGACTTTAAAAATTACCAAAAAATATTCATAAAATAAATCATTTTATTTAGAAAATATCAGTAAAATCAGGCACCTAACAGTCCCGAAATCCTCACTTGTACCGATATGTACTAATTTCTTAAGGATTTTCGACAGCGCCCAAAAATTATAAAAAAATTCGTGCATGTAAAATACTATAATAAAAACACTACGGCAAAGATGGTTTTGAAAGTTCGATAGAGATGTTAAGCCCTTATGAACTAGTTCCGAGGCTAACCAAAAGGGGGGGGGGGGCGAATTGGTATTTTTAAAAATTTCTAAGTAAAAATAATTTAGAAAATCTTTTTGAATGTTTTAAAATAATTATAATTTTGCGATGATGTGCAGAAGTTTATCAAAATAAAACAATAACTACAATCACATGATTATCAACAAGAATGTAAAGCATAAGAGATAATCAGAAAGAACACACCAGATTTTATAGTGGTTCGGTCAACTTGACCTACGTCCACTCCCCAGAGCCTCCCCTCTGGGTATTGCACTAACACTAAGTAACTCTCCTTCTGCTCCCACAGCAAGGTAGAGAAGCCTTTACAAAACTTCTTTCCACCAACCCAGTGAGGCAGAGAACCCAGACTCCTTTCGCTTCCTTCTAAAGCAGGCAAACAACCTTACCTCCTTTTGCTTCCTCCTGAAGCAGGCAGAGAACCTTGATCTTCTTGCAGATGATCCTTCCACAGAGACACAAAGGATAAGAGATGATGACCGGAGAAGATGACTCAGATCCTTGCTTAGAGTAACCTTTGTGAACACCTCACAAACTCCCCCTCACAAGATCTCTCTCTCTCCTTCTCAAAGCTCTCACAGGAAAGGACAGCAGCAAAAGATCTCAAAGATAGAAGATAAGAGATCTTAAATATAAATGCTCAAAAATTACCCTAAATTTTAACTTGTCGTCAAAGATCGTCCAGGACAATCAGTGTAAATCAGACCCTTTTGGCCTAGACGATCTAGTTCTTCTAGACGATTAAAAGATAAATTCTGTTCATATCGTCTGGGATGATTTTGCCATCATCCGGGGCGATTAGTTCAATTTAAGAATATCGTCCAGAAAAATGTTTGGGTCGTCTAGGAGAACTGGTGCTGGACGATCTCAAAATGACTTCATCGTCTAGGACGATACGTTTATCATCTTGTATGATTAGTTCAAAAAGACCAAAATTGTCTGGCACACTGTTTGGGTCGTACAAGTAAATCATGCTCGACGATTTCAAAATGAATTGATCTTCCATGACGATATTTCTATTATCTCATACGATTAGTTCAAAATCAAGAATATCGTCCAGCATACTATTTGGGTCATCCAGGTGAAATGTACTAGATGGTTAGGTTTTCTAATTGATCGTCCAGGATGATATGATCGAATCACTCAAACCTTAATTATTTTCCTTAATCACCTAACTAATTTAGGCATGATTGTAATGGATCGTTCAGGATAATATATGTATCATCCAGGATGATCAGATCAAAAAGCTAAAAATAAAAACTTACCTAACTTGGTCTAGCAGCTGAGAATTTTTCATTTGAGCATATTGTCATGTACGATGTGTATATCATCTAGGATGATCTGCATAATCAAACCGACTTAATATAGCTGCCCTAATTAGGGTTTTTATTTTTAATGGATCATCTAGGACAATATGAATATCGTCCAGGATGATTTAAAAAAAAAATGAACAGAAACTCTAACTCACTAAAACTCTCCTCCTGAGTGTGTGTGTGTGCAAGGTTACTTAGCTTGGGGAACCATTACATTACACTTGACTCAAGAAAGGTAAAAAAAATTACATTAAACTTGAACCACATACAGACTGACTCGATCTTGAGCTGGCTTGGATTGCACTTAATCTTACGGACCTGAAAGGTTAGGCAATCAAACAGAAACATAAATATTTGTTATCATAAAAAATATAATCCTTGAATCCAGATTTACAATAATCTCTCCCTTTTTGATGATGACAAATATTTATTAGTAATTTCAAATTCAGTAAATTGATAAATTAAAATACTGAACATTTGAACATTGATAACTACTCCTCCTTTTGACATTGCAAAAAGGGGAAAACATCTCATAGACACATAAAGAAAAATAGTACAAAAACTAACACAAGAAAAATAGCAAAAAATAAATAAACTAGTATAAAGGGGGATCCTGATCAGATGGAGGTGGAGGTGACTGAAACAGACTATGGATGGAGGTAAACTGTTTGCCAAACGAGGCCATGTCCTAGTCGTACTGCTGCTGCTGTTGGGCTACGTAGGTATTGAATCGGTGGACATCCTCAGCATGTTGCTGCTCCTAGGCAACCACTTAGGAGTCAAAGCGTGCCTCCCACTTATCAAACCTGTGCATCGAGTGATCTATCGGTGATTCTATACAGAGAGGAGCAGGTGCAGTAGGTTCAGGAGCAGCTTCTTCCTCTTCTCCCTCAACATCCATGCTGGGCTTCGTTTGAAGTCTAGTACTGTGAAGAACATTGAAGGAGTTGTTGGAGTAGAAGGAAGGTTGGATATTAGTAGAAACTGGATGTTGCAGATTGTACTTAGTTTCATGAGCATAGGCAATGAGGTGGCCTAAGGCTAGATTTGGATGTCTCCTGTGGCCCGGATCCCTAATGTTAGTGAGGTGTTCAATGTAGCAAAAAAGGAGATCGATAGCATTGAAATCACGGCGGGCCATGATGCAGAAGGTAGTCATAGAGAGTAGAGGTGTATTATAGATATGGTCCCCAGCCTCCCCAGCCTTTAGAATGATAAAGGAGTGAAGGACATGCTGGATTGTCCGAGCATCGTTGAGTAAGAAAGAGCAGGCATTATCGTGATAGGGGACGTTGGTATTCCTATGAAAGCGATTGGCGACACTCCAGTTAAAATCAGGGTCAGAGGATAAAATATGGAGTTTATCTCCAGTAATGGAAATTTGGAGAATATCATGAAAGTCTTGGGTGGTTAGTTCGATAGGGCGGCGATTAATATAAGAATGGAGGGCGGAGTAAGAGGAATCGCTGCGAAGATTCGCAAAGAAGATACAGAGAAGCTCAGTACTAAATGAAAAAGCTAGTGTTAGGATGAAGGTGAGGGAAGTATGAGCGAAAAGGTCAAGTACCAGATATGTGAGATTGTGGGGGATGATTTTGGATTAAGTGATCCCCACGTCAAGGTAGCGCTGGAAGACAGCCTGATCGGCTGCATCAGGAAAGCGGGGATCGACATTTCCCCTAGAGGAACTAGCACCCTGATGCCTAGATCTTTTGCCACCAGTCATAAGGAGATGATTAAGTAAGGATGGAAGGAAGGGGTGGTGAAACAATGGAGCAATTTAGCTGTTTAAATAGAAATCGGCTAGATCATCCAGGACGATCACAGAATCATCCAGGATGATAGGAGCAATAATGACATCTAGGATGATTGGTCAAAAAGACGATCGGATCATCCAGGACAATCAGATATCATCTAGAATGATTAGACTCAGGCGATCATCCTGAGGAGTCAAGCTGGACGACCATTAACAAAGATTATCATCCAGGATGATTAGGTGGATTATCCAGGACGACTGTGGAGGAACCCCTTAGAGGTCAGGGGGGCAATTGCCCCCCCCCCCCCCCCCCCCCTCAAAAAATTAAAAAAAATGATTATATAATTTTTTAGATAAATTTGTCCTTCTTTATTCATTTTTTAGTCTTTATTCTAAGAGTTTTTAAGCAATTGCCCCCCCTAAAAGTTTTAGAATACTATGGTATTTAGGTAATTGCTCCCAACAAATAGTAAAGAGAATTCATTATTGAATTCCAAAAATATCCTTCAAACAAAAATTTGATCCGAGGGCGCTGCCCCTGAAAACCCCCGCACGGGTGCTGCCCCTTGACCCCGTGACCTATATGCCTTATAAGTTTGTCCCCCCTGAAAATTAAGGCTGGTTCCGCTCCTGCAGGACGATATGCCATAAATGAATCGGACATGCCAAATTTGAATTGTCCAGCTGCTGCCATGTGGATCATCCAAGACGATGAGGTGGATCGTCCAGAACGATCACCAATAATTGGTATATATCAGCCATTGGATGAAGATGGGGATGATTTGATCATATCGTCTAGGACGATGTAGGGATCGTCCAGGATGATGTGACCAAAAATTAAAAAAATGATGAAGCATGGAGAGGAATGATCAGGGATCCCAAAATACAAAAAAAAATCAAACCAAAATAAAGACGAAGAGAAAGAAAATGGAATACAAGAAAATAACAATAAAAATATTTTTTTTTAATCGATCAGCTCCAGTAAATTAGAATTTTCTTTGAGTTTCAATTCAAAAGCCAATAAGAAGAAGGTCGATGATGCTAAAATCCAAAAAAGTTGAAAAATCAATTTTTGTAACTCCTACCTTGGACACCTTACATGTTTAAATTCCCTTCAGAAGAAAAGAAATTAGATTCGAAAAAATATCCTTTCAAGCCTCGTTCTAGAAAAATATCTGATAAAATATTATTGCAAAGTAAGGAATCAGAAATCATGATTTTCAATCTCAAGTTTTTAAAAATATAAAGTGGTGCATGGATTTTTCTAAGACATTTAAAGATCTGAAAGAGAAGAAATCTTATTTCTTTGTGGTCTCATTTTATGCCTCTTTTTTAATTTATTTGGTGCACTTTGTGCATCTTTTGATTTTTGATACACTTTATGTATCTTTCTAATTTTTGGCGTCATTGCGCATCTTTTTATTTTTGGCCTATTTTGTGCCTCTTTTTATTTCTTTTTGGAAGTTTGCTTTCTTTACTAATCATTAAAAATTTCAATTATGAAATTATCCTCCAGACATAAGAGAAGATAAAACTCACTCTCTACAATAATGAGAAATTCACAGAATAAAACCATACTACATATGATAAGTGCAATCACCTGATTAGAAAAATATAATAATGATTCAAAGATTTAAAAATATTATTCATATGAGGTAGATTATTATAGGAAGATAAAATAGATCTCTATTTCAAAAATCAACTTTTTAATTTTGAAGAATATTTTTATCCAAAAGAAATAATACACCATTAAAGAAGTTAGAGGAAGAGAAACAATCATCAATGTTTCTTCCCTTTAACAGATTCAGAGGAGTCAATCACTGCTTACAAGCTTCCAAATAAAAATAAAGCAAAAATTTTAGTCAGAAATCCAGTTTATCAGTAGTAGTGAGTAATGATCTGATTCTGAAAAGAATAAACAGTAAATATAAAAAGAAGAAAAATAATAAACAAAAATCAACAAACAAAAATCAACAGGAAATAACTAAATCCGATAAGCAAATCAAACAAACGGAAATCAGTAAGAAAATAAAAATTCTAAAATGAAACAGACAATCAAATCAAAATAAAAGCCAAAAGAGAAATGAAAAATAGAAACTTCAAAAATCAGCAATCATCAAATTCATACATTTATGTCAATCACACCCAATCTGATCCTTAAAATGCTGAATGAGTCAAAGGCCAGTGGTTTAGTAAAGCTATCAGCCAGTTGATTTTCAGTTGCTACATGGTGTAGCTCAATATCACCTTTTGTAACATGATCCCTAATGAAGTGATACCTTATGTCAATGTGTTTGGTTCTTGAATGTTGGATAGGATTCTTAGAGATGCAGATGGCACTAGTGTTATCACATAGAACAAAAATTATGCCAACAGGTAATCCTAAATCTAGAATTTATTACTTCAACCAAAGGATTTTGGCCACACAACTTTCTAAGGCAATGTACTCGGCTTCAACAGTGAAAAGTGCGACAGAGTTTTATTTTCTACTAGACCAGGAGACTAAGGACTATCCTATGAATTGACAAGTTTCAGAAGTGCTCTTTCTATCTATCCTACACCCTACAAAATCAGAATCAGGATATTCGATAATCTCAAAAGAAATGTTGTGTCTAGGATACCAGATTCCTAAGTTTAGAGTCCCTAAGAGACATCTAAGAATTCTCTTAACTACAGTCAGGTAGGATTCTTTAGGATCAGCTTGAAATCTAGCACAAAGATAAATACTAAATATGGTATCAGGTCAGCTAGCAGTCAGGTAAAGCAGTGATTCAATTATTCATCTGTACTTCTTTCGATCAACAGATTTTTCATTTGAATCCTTATCTAACTGAACAGTGGAGCTCATGGGAGTGTTTATTAGTTTTGCTTTATCCATTTAATATTTCTTCAAAATATCTTTAATGTACTTTGATTGATTGATAAAAGTTTTATCATTCAATTGTCTTATGTTAAACCCCAAAAAGTAAGATAATTCTCCCATCATACTCATCTCAAACTCCTTACTCATTATTTTAAAAAAATCGTCATATAAATTTTGATCAGAAGATTCAAAAGTATATCATTAATATAGATCTATACAATGATTAAATCATCTTCTACTTTCTTCAAAAAAAGGGTGGTGTCTATGCTCCCCTTAACAAACTCTCTTTCTAGTAGGAATATGATAAGCCTCTCATACCAAGTTTTGGGTGCCTGTTTCAATCTATATAAGGCCTTTTTTAATTTAAAAATATGATTTGGATATTGAGAACTCTCAAAACCTAGGGGTTGCTCTACAAAGACATCTTCCTTTATTACCCCATTTAAAAATACACTCTTAATATCCATTTGAAAAAGCTTAAATCCTTTATAATAGGCAAAGGCTAGTAGCACCCTAATGGCTTCCAATCTAGCTACAGAGGCAAAGGTCTCCTCAAAATCAATTCCTTCTATTTGGCTATACCCCTTAGCCACCAATCTTGCCTTATTTCTAACCACCACATCAGAATTATTCATTTTATTCTTAAAGACCCATTTGGTTCCCACTACACTTTAATTTTTAGATCTTTCTACTAACTCCCAAACATCATTTCTCACAAATTGGTTAAGTTCTTCTTGCATAGTTAAGATCCAAAATTTATCAAAAAGGGTTTGATTGATATTGGTGGATTCAGTCATTGAGATAAAGGCAGAATAGTTTACTTCTTTCCTAAGTCCATACCTAGTTATAACACCTTCAGAAGGTTCTCCTAAGATCAGTTCTTTAGGATGGCTCGAAGAATATCTCCAATCTTTAAGCAAATTACTTTGAGGTTCTACCCTTTCTTCCAGATTTATATTTTCAACTCCTTGGGGGTAATATCTCATACATCTTCTTCTTCCTCAACTCTAGACTCCTTAGGATCAGATTCATCAAACACCACATGAGTAGTCTCATCCACCACTAATGTCCTCTTATTAAACACCCTAAAGGATTTTCCCATACTTGAATATCCTAAGAACACTCCTTCATCAGATTTTGGGTTAAATTTTTCTAAGGATGATTTCCCATTATCAAGAATAAAAACCTTACAGCCAAAGACATGGAGGTGGGGCAGGTTTAGAGTTCTATCCTTAATGATCTCATAGGATATCTTATTCATATTGGATCTAACAGTTACCCTATTCAACACATAACAGGCTATGTTCACCGCTTCTGTCCAAAAGTATTTTGAAAGTGAATACTTAGTAAGTATGGCTCTAGCAGCTTCCATTAAGGTCATGTTTTTTTGTTTAGCTATCCCGTTCTGCTGAGGGGTCCTAAGAGCTAAAAAGTTGTGGCTAATCCCTTGCTCCTCATAGAATGTTCTAAATTTCTCATTTTCAAACTCCCCCCATGATCACTATAGATGGTCAAAATCTCATAACCTAACTTCTTCTGAATCTAAGTGGAGAAAGATTTAAATTTATCAAATGACTCAGATTTATGTGACAGAAATCTAATTCAAGTAAACCTCGAGTAAACATCGATAATCATAAATCCATAGATTTTTCCCCATAAGTTGGCAGTGTTAATGTGTCCAAAGAGATCCATGTGAATGACTTCTAAAGGTCTAGAGGTGCTGATGTCCTTAATGGAGGGAAAAGAGGATTGGACCTGCTTCCCTAGTTGACATGCATCACACAGGTTTTCCTTAGTGAACTTAAGCTTGGGGACACCTCTAACTAAGTCTTTTTGGGTGACTCTTCTAAGAGTTTTCATATTGGCATGGCGTAATCTTCTGTGTCACAACCAAGACTCATCAACAGTAGTTTTAAGCAAAATGATGCAGCACATTCAATGTTATTTAAATCAAGCATGTAGACGTTATTGATCCTCTTTCCCTACAAAATAGTGTTATTATTTAAGCTTATAATGCAAGTATTTTCTAGGAACTTGATACTGAATCCTTTGTCACAGAGTTAACTGATGCTGAGTAGGTTGTATTTCAGTCCATCTACAAGTAAAATATTTTCAATTAAAAGAATCTTGAAGTTTTCGATTATACCTGCGCCCACCACTTTACTGGTGGTGTTGTCTCCAAGAGTGACCTTGTCTCTAGCCCTGGCCTCCAGCTAAATGAATTGATTTACATCTCCAGTCATATATCTTGAGCATTCCTTGTCTATGTACCACATGCTCTTACGAGAACTTGTGTGAGAGTAACCCTATAAAATTATCAAATATCAGATTCAGGAACCCAAATAGGTTTAGGTTCCTTCTTATGAAAAGAAGAATGCAATGCATGTGTGCTATGCTATGAAACATATAGTTTAGGCCTCCACACCTAATATGTATTATGGTAAATAGTACATGTGTGAGAGATATGTCCTAACATGCCACATGAAAAATATCTAACACCAGGAAAATGATTAACTAATCTATGGGGGTGATAGTACCTCTTCCTAGGTTTGAATGATGTATGTTTAGATGATTTTGAATGTGATCCTCCAAGTGATTGGGGTTTACAAAATTGTATAAATGTAGGAGACATTTTATTATTTTCAAATGCACTAATTTTTACACTTAAAATTTTATTTTTCTTTTTAAGACTTGCAATTTTAAATTTTAAATAATGCTCATTACTATCTAAATCAGATGCATGAGATTCTAATTTCTTAAATGCAGCTTCTAATTCAACATGCAATATTTTTAGTGAATCATGCTTGACAATCAATTCAGAATGCTTTTTGTTGAATTCATTAAGTTCATCAAGTAATGATAGGTGATTGCTATCAAGTGTAGAATGATCCTTAATCAAAACTTCATACTCTTTTTCCAAGTTTAAGAATTCTAATTTTCTGGCTAGCAAGTGTTTTCTTAAGTTTCATATATGATGAATGGATTTTTTCAAAAATTTTAAGTAATTAATCGTATGTTAGCTCACATACCTCTTCTTGGTCAGACTGACCACGATGTTCATCCACCATCAAACACAAGTTTGTTGTCTCCTCCTCCGCTTTAGTCTCAGAGAAGTCAGATGCTGAATCCGCCTAGAAAGCTTTTTAGATCCTCTTCTTGTCTTTTCTGAATTTGGGTTTCTCCTTACCCGTCTCCTTGCTTGGATGAGCTTTAAGTGTAGGACAATCAGCTTTTATATGTCCTGGCTTCATGCACTCAAAGCACACTATATCAGAAGAACCTTTAAAATTTTTGCTACTCTTACCTTTATTCCATTTCTAAAAGTTCTTAGAAAGCTTTTGAATTACCTAGCAATTAAGGCAACTTCATCGCTTTCAGACCCAGAAGAATCAGTCTCCGTATCATTGGCCTTTAACACCACAGTTTTCTCTTTTTTTTTCTCACTTGCATCAAGCTGTCTTTGGTTTACCCCTTGCTCGTAAGCAATAAGTGATCCAAGTAAATTATCAATAGAATAAGTGTTCAAATCCTTAGATTCAATAATAGTAATTATCTTGGCATCATAGGAAGATGACAAACATCTCAGGATTTTATTAACTTTTTTATAATTGGTGAGTTCTCTTCCTAAGGCATGCAGGGAGGTAATGATTTGTATGAACTTAGTGGACATTTCAGATATTGATTCACTAGATTTCATGCGAAAGAGTTCGTAGTCATAAGGCAAGATATTCAACCTTGATTGTTTAACTTCAAAAGTGCCTTCATAAGTAATGTATAATCTATCCTAAATTTCTTTACCAATAGTGTAAATAGAGACACACATGTAATCTTTAGATTTCAGTGCATAGAAAAAATAGTTTAAATATTTTTCATTTAGTTGTGCTAAATCACGATCATCAAAAGTTCATTCAGCAAAAGAAAGTTTAGTTTTAACACCATTAACAATTCTATGAGGTGCATCATAATCATCTTTAACAAGCATCCACATGCGATAATATATAGATTATAAAAAGGTGGACATACGAGTTTTCTAAAAATTAAAAGGTATGTTATCAAACAAGGGTGGTCGAGTAATGGAATAACCTTTAGTAGTATTTCTATTACCAAAGTTAACCATGGATTAAATTCAAAAGTTTTTCAAAACTTAATTTTATGAATTCCACTCTAATACCACTTGAAAGTTCGATAGGGGTGTCAAGCCCTAATGAATTAGTCCCGAGGCTAACCAAGAGGGGGGTGAATTGATATTTTTAAAAATTCTTAAGTAAAAATGATTTAGAAAATCTTTTTGAATGTTTTAAAATAATTACAATTTTACTATGATGTGCAGAAGTTTATCAAAATAAAATAATAATTACAATCATACGATCATCAATAGAAAAGTAAAGCATAAGAGATAATAAAAAAGAACACATTAGATTTTATAGTGGTTCAGTCAACTTGACCTACGTCCACTCCCCAGAGCCCCCCCTCTGGGTATTGCACTAACACTAAGTGACTCTCTTTCTGCTCCCACAACAAGGCGGAGAAGCATTTACAAAACTTCTTTCCACTAACCCGGTGAGACAGAGAACCCAAACTCCTTTCGCTTCCTCCTGAAGCAGGCAGAGAACCTTACCTCCTTTTGCTTCCTCTTGAAGTAGGCAGAGAACCTTAATCTTCTTGCAGATGATCCTTCCATAGAGACACAAAGGATAAGAGACGACAACCGAAGAAGATGACTCAGATCCTTGCTTGGAGTAATCTTTGTGAACACCTCACAAACTCCCCCTCATAAGATTTTTTTCTCTCTCTCCCAAGCTCTCTCTCTCCTTCTCAAAGCTCTCATAGAAAAGGACAGTGGTAAAAGATCTCAATGATAGAAGATAAAAGATCTTAAATATAAAGGCTCAAAAATTACCCTAAATTTTAACTTGCCATCAAAGATCGTCTAGAACGAACGGTACATTGTCCAGTACTATCTGTGTAAATCAAACCCTTTTGGCCTGGACGATCTTGTTCTTTTGGATGATTAGAAGATAAATTTAATTCATATTGTCCGGGATAATTTTGCAATCGTCCGAGATGATTAGTTCAATTTAGGAATATCATCCAGAAGACTGTTCGGGTCGTCTAGGAGAACTAGTGCTAGACGATCTCAAAATAACTTGATCATCCAGGATGATACGTTTATCGTCCTGTACGATTAGTTCAAAAAGATCAAAATCGTTCGGCACATTATTCGGAACGTATAGGTAAATCATGCTAGACGATTTTAAAATAACTTGATTATCTAAGACGATATTTCTATCATCCAGTATGATTAGTTCAAAATCGAGAATATTGTCAGGTAAACTGTTCGGGTCGTCCAGGTGAAATACATTGGACGATCAGATTTTTTAATTGATCATCCAGGATGATCTTGTGATCGTCCAGGATGATATGATCAAATCACTCAAATCTTAATTACTTTTCTTAATCACCTGACTAATTTAGGCATGATTGTAATGGATCATCCAGGACGATCAGATCAAAAAGCTAAAAATAAAAACTTGCCTAACTTGGTCTAGCGGCTAAGAATTTTTGATTTGAGCATATCATCCTGTATAATGTATGTATCGTCCAAGATGATCTGCTTAATTAGACTGACTTAATATGACTGTCTTAATTAGGATTTCTATTTTCAATGGATCGTCCAGGATGATATGAATATCGTCTATGACGATTTAAATAAAAAATGAATAAAAACTCTAACTCACTAAAACTCTCCCCCTGAGTGTGTGTGTGCAGGGTTACTTAGCTTGGGGATCCATTACATTACACTTGACTCAAGAAAGGTAAAAAAATTATATTGAAGTTGAACCACATACAGACTGACTCGATCTTAAGCTAGCTTGGATTGCACTTGATCTTGCGAACCTGAAAGGTTAGGCAATCAAACAGATACAGAAATATTTGTTATCATAAAAAATATAATCCCTGAATTTAGATTTGTAACAGGTTTGCGATTTAGAGTTATAACGACTCTAAAATTTTTTTGCAAAGTCAAAATATGAGCTATTACAATGGGCATACTCTGGTGCTATACGTACAAAAAAGAGTCATAAGAGGATAGAATACTTTGAGATTATGTCTAGATCTGAGAAATATGATATAAATTATTCTATAATATGAATTATAATTTATTCATCTACTTAGTATTATTTTTTTTATAAATTGATAACTGTTATGTTCTTATTACATTTCTTAATACAAGAATTTATTAAATTATATTTAACTAATTTTAAATATTTGATAAAATATTTAATAAAAGAATTTTAAAATATAGGTCAAACTGTGTGGTCTACTAAGCTATTATAGCTCACTATGGTTTTGCTTCTGATTTTAAGGATTTGGGAAGTGGAAGGAGACTGTTGATTAGCAGTTTAAGATTTGATAGAGTTTATATGTATTTCCATATTTTGATTTTTATACAGTCACGACTAGTTTATAATTCAATTTTATTTCTTCTATATGTAATCATTTACCATAATGTATATACATTTTAATGAAATAAAAGAAATATTGTGGATGAGTTTAGTTGGATATTTTAGTAGCTCTGTAGTATGTAATTTATTTAAAATGAATATTGGTGTTTGATTAAAAAAATATATGTGGTTTGAAAAAGAATTAATTTTCTTTAGGAAAGTTGAATTTTTAGAATTTTTAATTTTTGAAATCAAACATGTTATTATGAATGATAAATCATCTCGGGAGGTGAACATATCATTCCCTAATGGGTTCAAACTTCAAAACTTTAAATTTATCCTGATTATCGTAGTTGAATTTGAGAAAGAACTACTTATGACCCTGAATGATCAAAATGAGTGTTCAATAAAATATTTAACTACAATAATTTAGATAAGAGGATCATTGATTTCATAATCAAAATTATAATAGTAATTGATATATCTCTCCAGGGAAAGAAGTTATTAATCACTATTAATCATTTGAAAATGATGATAATGATCGTCGAGTTTGATTTTCTCAAAGATAATTAAATGAGAGTTTTGAAAAGCTTGATTTTTGAAAATTTGATCTAGGTTTCTAAATCTCCTACGAGCGCAAGCTCTCGTAGTTAATTACATCATAGGAAACCAAAAATTTCCTATGAATACTCTCGATTAAAATAGCGATATGAATTTTATTTAAAAATTCAAAGTTTGATATCAAAGGAAGTAAGGGTTGGAATTTCAATAGGGATTAGTTCATGATTGAACACTTATTTTTGGAGTCAAAGGAAGAAGGGTGGGAGGTGCTTGGGATTCTGAATTACTTCAGAAATACCCCAACCTATCCTAAGTGTTGGGCTTGAATTTGATGGAAAGAAATATTTAATTTGAATGACTAATTTTATTAAAAAATTGGGATTCATTCCCAGAGTTTGAGGTCTTATAGCCTGAGCCTGTCTTAGAACCTAAGTCTAAAGTGGGTACTGAAAATCAGTGACCCGAGCCTAACTAATGCAATGCTAAATCTGGACTTACCTCAACCTAGATTGGGGAGCCAGCTAAACCATCTAAATGCTTCAAAACCATGAGTCCAGTCTTTTATGTGAGAGTGGTTAGGGACGTTGTTTAAAATAGATTTAAGGAATTGGGGTCGACATCTAGAGTAGCTCCTAATTAACCCCTTAACATATTTTAGGTATTTGATGCTTAAGTTAAAATATAATTAAAGATTTAGACTCAATTTTAATTTGTTGCTAATGCGATGCATGCTAGTTGACTCAAATACTTAAATCACATATGAAGCAATTTTAAAAAGGCTTAAAAATAGGTTTTTTTCTTAAAGATTGCACAAATCCCCTTGACAAAACTGTATCCTCATAGGCCAGGTGGTCTGCCAGAACCCGCAGGCGGGGATTTGGCTAATAAAAGAAGCGAAGATGTAACAATTATGCAATGAAAAGCTCCCGGCGATCCCGAGTTTACTTCTTAAAGTGTTAGAGTTTCTATGTGAGCTTAAATATTTTAATTTTTTTTAAGTAAAAAAAGTTATATTCGTATCCTCACGAGCCTCCGATCGAGTTTAAGGTTAAAACAAAGATTGATATGCAAAAGCGCCAAAAACCTACTAAAAATATGCAATCATAATATCTCAATTAATATCAAGTAATTAATCAAATAATTAAATCAATTAAATTTAATACTCAAATTGAATGTCCATAGGTAAGTGCCTTTTAATTATACAACCCAAGGTCTGCAGGAAAAGTAAAGTAGCCGGGTACCATTGTCTACAACTCGAATTCTAGTCCTAAGACACAAGTGATTTTAAGAATGGGTCTTCTCCTTGTTCTTCACTTCTTCATCCTTCTATGAATTCCTTGTCTCATCGGATCTGAATATCCAAATGAAAAGAAACTCCCCCTTGAAAGGGGTGTTATCTTTCCTCTTTGGATATTTTTAGATCATCTAAATTTGGATCTCCAAATAGAGAGGGACTCTCCCCTAAGGGATGTCCCTTCCTCTTTTAATTTCAAATTAGATGTTTAACATCCCATCTCAAATATCATTTTATAATTACAACTCAAATATAATCAAATTATATTGAATAAAAATTTAAAAGTAAGACTCAACAACCTGCAAGGTTATCCTAATAAATTAACATATAAATAATCCCAAGAAATTAATATATTTAAAATTTAAAATGTTCAAATCACAACCACGCTTAGTCATGTTCTTTTAATTTTAAAGGGGGACTTAAGCAATTTCTGGAGCACCTGCAGAAAATATTATCAATTTTTTTTAAAGCTTTATTTATTTTACCCCCTTTAATTTCAATGCCCTGTGCGAGCATGGACACCTGTATAAGATTTAATTCATATAAATTGCTCCTATCCTAGGGGTAATCTATCGCACAATCAACCATATCACAGAGTGCAGAGAAAATAAATAAACAATCAAATAATCTAATTTGGCAAACAACATGCAGTGAAAATCACAAAAAATTTGACACATAACTGCAGTAAAGTAAACAACCGCCTAGCCTAAGACTAGAGTTGGTTATCCTAACAAACCACCTAAAGTGTGTGAGGTAGGCTGTGTGGTTTGGATATGTTCTATATAGGGTATTTGATTAAAGTTATTTGATGTTTTGGTTGGTTGAAAGGCTTAAGGAAGATTTTAATTAGAGTTTAAGTCTTAATGATTTGAAACTAATTTTAAGATTGATTTTAATTATTTATTAGATACCACATTTATTTCTCACCGAGGCCATGAAGTTTATTTCACATTCCTTGGGCTAATTTAATAGCTTAGTAGACCTGGGTTACCCAATGGTAACCGGTATAGTTAAGTGATTTGATTTGGTTTAAGATTAGAGGGTTATTAAATTTTAATTAAACTAAATTTTTGCTAATTTGAAGATTTGAATTCATTTAAAATTTCTATCAACTAGTTCGTGGAATTGTGCCACCAGGCTCGAGGAACAAAGCCTCCTTAGGACACGTAGCCCCGCAACCCGGAGTAGTCCAGCCTATAAACTTGGTTGATATAATTTGATTAAGAATTTTAATTTTGGTTAGATCATTAATAATAAATTAATTTTAAAGTTTTAACACTCCATTGAATCTATTCGTGGTGTTGTGCCACCAGGCTCGAGGAATAAAGCCTCTTTAGGATACGTAGCCCCGTAGCCCGGAGTAGTCCAGCCTAAAAACTTCATCTTTGGAGTGGTTGTTATGTATTAAGGGGTTGGTTGAGTGATTTAAACATTGACTTAATATTTTTTGGAATTTGAAATTAATTATCAAATTTTGAAATTTTTTTGATTATTTTAATCATTTAATTAAGGGGTCAAAAGTTGATTTTTTGATTAAGAATATTTTCTAGAATGTTAGTATTTTTATAAAATATTAGACCTTAAGATGATTAGTTAGACTAAAAGTATGCTGGATTTAGATTTTTTTATATTTTATTATGAATATTTGAAGATTTGACTTGAAATTTGGCTTAGGTTTGACCTAAAGTTGACTTTTTTAAATTTGAATGATTTCTGGAAGTTTACGATTTTTGATAAATATTAGATTTTTATATAAGTTGAATGCCTTTGAGTTTGATTGATTTGAAATTTTTTATAATTAGTTATGATTTTTTAAAGTTTATGTATTTATTGAATTTATTTAATTTTCTTAATTAGAGATATTTTGATGTTTTGAATCCAATTGAATTCCAAACTCTTTGTAATCAACTCCAAAGGTCCAGAATGACCCAAGGATAGATTCCCAAGTGTTTAGAAATTTTTTGGAATTTTTATTTATTTTTAATTAATTAAATTAATTAAATATTAATTTTCAATTAAAATTAAATTAAGCTTGATTTTAAAGTCCAGTCAAGGGGGTTTTAATTTTCTTAAGTTGAGATTTGAATTTTGGTTAATTAGAGGTATTATTTATTTTTTGTGATTTAAGTTTGATTTATTATATTTTCTGGAAGTTTTAAGATCTTAATTAAGGTTTAATCTTAAGAGATTTAATTAAGGGGCTTAATGGTTTAAAAAATCAGTGATAAATTTTCTTAAAGATGTATATGTCACTAAGTTTGAATGTTCAAATTCTCAAGTCAATAAGAAGTGTATTCTAATTATTAAAATTTTTCTAAATTTCTCTAAAAATGTTCTTAATGATGTCACTAGGTTATGTGGGTTTGAATCAAAATTTTGCTAACCCTTGACATGCATATATGAATACATACAATCATCACAATCAAATCCTAAAACTAGGAGAGCCTAAGCTAAGTGTTTGTGTATGCACCCTAAGCATGCAAATATTGACATGAAATATATGATTAAAGATTATTTTAGTGAACAATCAAAACATGATCATTCACTAATCACCCCCATTAATTCTATTCATTCAAGCTTAATCTATGTTTGAAGTTTCAAAGGGATCTCTCAATATCTAAATACTTAATATATGTATAATTTCAAAATACATATATATACATTTAAATATAAATGAAAACATAAGCTTTAATAATTCAAAATATTATCAAAATAATTTCAAAATAACATTAACAAATTTTAAAAAATTTTAAGAGATCCACTGATTTTGAAATAATTTGAAAATAAATTTTAATTTTGAAAAATATTTAATTAAATATTAAAATAATCAAATAATTCAAATTATTTAAAATAAATCAAACTTAAATCTTAAAATTACTTTTAAATTAAAATATTTAAAATTCTATAAATTTTGATGTATTATTTGTATTTTATTGAATTAATTTGAATTTAACTTAAATTTTTAAGGTTTGAGATAATTAAATGAATTTAAAATAATTTTGAGAATAATTAATACTAAAAATAATTCTTAAATTAAATTAAATTAACTTTTAAATATTTTTGAAATTTCAAAATTATTTGAAATAATTTTATTTAAACTTTTAAAATTATTTTAATATTATTTTAATAAAATATTAATAAAATATTCAAATATTTAAAAATAATAATAAAATATAAAACATATCTCAAATTAATTCAATTATAAATTAAAATATTTTTAAAATGATAATTTAATTATTTAAAGTATCTTAATATAATATCTTTAATTTTTTAAGATGTTTAATGTTCATTTATTTAAACATTAATTAATTATTTAAATATTTAAATATTTAAATAATAAAAATTATTTAGAATATATTTAGTATTTTGATTTAATTTTTAATTTTAAAATATTAAATTGTGTTTAATAATTTAATTAAAATATTTAAATTAAAATTTGAGTTTTTGAAAATAAATCAATTATTTTTAACTAAATTTAATTTATAAAGTCAAATATTTAATATTTTAAATAATTATATATATATATATAATTTTTTATTAATTTTATTTTAAAAATAAATTATTTTAAATTATGAACAAATTGATATAAAATATATATTTTTTATTTATATTTAATTTTGTATAATTTTTTAAAGAGAATTTAGTTTAAAATAATTTAAAATTAAATTTTAAATCATTTAATGGCTCTGGCGGGGCCACTGCCAACTGGATGCCATGCGTCGGAAGCAGATTGTTGGGATCCGACTGCGGGCAATGATTGCCAGTGGATCATTGCGCCATTAGTAATTATTGCGCAATCATGAGACCACGAACGTGGTTTCACTTATCCGCGTTCGAATTGTACCGCGGTCGTCCGATCGAGCAAGGTTTGATATGGACGACGGAGATCCTGCTGGATGAAAAACTCTGCAATGACTCGACCCCGCGGTTTAGAGAGACTGCAATGTGGCTCGATCCGAGCCGTTGGTCAAAAGATCAATGGCCTGGATCTCATGCCATCAATGCACATAGTGGATACCGTTTGATCCTCCGCGGTCTGAAATGGGCGGTCTAGATGCACTCGGATGGGAGATCAGGTCGTTAGAGCGGATCCGCAGTCGGACAGAACCATGGATTGACAAGATCTGGACCGTTGATCCGAAGATCAACGGTCTAGAAAACATACATTCGCAACGAACTGTGAATGATGCCCTAGAATTTATTTTTGCCATTTTCTCCCAATCCAGAAGGTCAAAATTCATGAAATTTTAAACTTGGATAATGTAGATGAACAAAATTAATGTGGATTGAAAGAAATTTCTAAAACATGTTTAATCAAAAGTTATTTAAATCTAAACACTATGACCTAGGTCTAGAGTTTTAAAAAGTTTTTACTGTTAAATCTTCAAACTATCGATTCAGTTGAGCTTATAGACTGTCATCGTATGTTTCCCTAGTTGAAGTCTTGATTCAAAATGCCTTGGATTGGATGCTACGAGCCTTGGATGGATTGGAGCCTAGATTCGCTGGAGGATGGTCGCCGGCAAGCCTTTCACGGTAAGATTTCGTTGGAGAAGTCTAGAATAGTCTCTAGAGAGTTCAAACGAACGGAGTATCCGCTTGGAGAGCTTGAGGGTAGTGAGTGATTGATATGGTTTGAATGAGAGCTCTCTTAGATTTTTTTACCCTATTCAAGTGTCCTTGAAGAGTTTGAACTGCTGAGATCAACTGGAAGGGTTTCTAAGATTAAGACACATGTCCAGGGGTTGTTAGGAGCAGGTGGAATCAAGGACAGAAGGACTAATGATGTGTAAAGGCCCTTTTGTCTCTTTGTGAGTGTGTGGGGTTGATGGGGGCTGATCCTAATCTAAGGGTTGAGAATAATTTTAGGAAGGTTCTAGAGTGTCTCCAAGAAGCTGGAACCGAGTTGGCATGGAGAAGAATGCCATGTCATCAAAGGTTTTGGTTATTCAATATTTCTTAAGGCTATGTTGACTTTGTTGACCAGTCAACTAGTCAACAATAGGTGAGGTGGCATTGAGGATGGGTCTTGAGCTAGTTGAAGTACCATGAAGGAGGCATAATGCTTAAGGATTAAAACTTTGAATGGAAGTGTGAAGATTTGAGATGATTTGACCAAGTTTCAATATGTTGACTTGTTCAAATCAAATTAAATTCGACTCAGCAATGATTGGGGAGTATTTGAACAATGGATTAAATCTGATTTGAGGGTTTAATGAATGTTGAATGAATCTATTTGATTGAATGCAATGAGATGACCCATTTGACTTGATTTAACCATTGCTTGAGAGTTGACCAAGTCAAACACATCAAATTTGAATCATCAATGGTTTCAAATGTATTTGAGACTTGAAATACAAATATTTGGAGGTTTGATGGAGTTTAAAAATGAATTGATTTAATTGAGTGGATTGAATTGAGTTGTATGGGTCAACTTTGACCAAATATAGACTCAGTTGACCAAGTCAGCTGCTGACTGGGATAGAGGGTCTAATCTATTCTAAATCACTAGAAGGAGTGATTAGGTGAGTTTGAGAGAATTTAGAATTGATCTGAAGCTTGATTGGGTGTAAATAGGTTTAAGGGTTGATTGGGTCAACCTAGGTTAATTGGGTCAACCTAGGTTGACTTGGTCAACCAAGTTGACACAAGGTTAGGGGTTGGATCTAACAAGTTCACAATGACATTCTGAGTCTATTGGTAGTGGTCCCAAGGTCTAGGGAGGTCATTTGGTCAAAATGACCTATTTGGGTCATTAATGGACCTTTAGGTCAACCAGGTTGACCTAGGGTCTGGGTTCGGGTCCAACATGTTTGGTTTAACATTTGAAACTTGCTGGAAGTGGTTGCATTCAATTTGGAGCTCATTTGATCAAAGGTGACTATTTACACCCTAAAGGGGTATTTTGGTCATTTTGATCCCTGGTCAACTGGGGGTCAAAATGAGTCCAACAAAATGCAGTTTAATATTCAATGAGTTATAATAAAGGATCTGGAAGTGATTGAAGGCTTTGAAGAAAACTCTAAGGTCAAAATCCACTGGATGATAGGTCTAGTGGCATAGGCCATAAATATTTGAAGGTTTTACAGCCTTTGAATTTTAATCCAATTTATACGGTTAGAGGCCTCAGAATGGGCTCAAATTTGGAGGGTTACCTCTAGAGATATGTCATATCAATATATTTTTAATAGACTCTAAATCAGAGGTCATTTAATTGGGGTTTGAAGTATTTGACGATTCATTGGAAAAGGCTTTCAGGACCTGAGTCCTTAGCCTTGGATTTTGATCTAGATTTCTGGGTTTGATCTAGATTTTGGGTTTAAATGCTGGAATTGGGGTTATCCAAGTCAATTATAATCATTAAGATGATCATCAATGATTGGATAAGGTTAAAACTAGATTAGAAGACTAGATTAAAGTTTGAACTGGGCTTGAAGTCTGGATAGGCTTGAAGTCTGGATAGGTTTAAAATCTGGGTTGATCTGGAGTTTGAACAGACCTGAGGTCAGGATTAACTTGAATTTGGATTGATTTATGATCTGGATAGATTTAGGACCTAGGTAAATCTAGGACATGTGTAGATCTTAAGGTTTGAAATCTAGGAGAATCCTAGAGTCTAGAAGTGCTAGGGTCTGGGGTCTTAGAAGAATCCTAGGGTCTAGATAAATCTTAGGATCTGAAATTTGAAAGAGCCCTAGGGTCTGAAGTCTAGAAGGATCCTAGGACCTAAGTAGATCACAAGGTCTAGAGTTTAAAAGGATACTAGTATCTAGAATAGATCATAAGGTTCTGGATTGTTTTTGAAGCTAGACTAATCTAGGGTCAAGATTAATCTAGAACTTGGATTGGGTCCTAATGATCTCATACAAAAATGAGGTCAACAATTAGAAGAGAATTTGAAACATTCCAAAAATAGATCTTGGGATTTACTTGTCACAGCTCAACATGATAGGACACGTCCTGATTGAGTTGGGTTGTGACTTGTGGGGCACAAATTCCCCTTAATAATATCTGATTTTCTCTTCTGCTTATCTAATAATCCTTTCAAGTCGTATTGTTACTTGTGAAGTCATCCATTTGATTATTCACTATTATCACTTGCTTCTCTCCCACATCTATCTTCTCTTTATAGAGATCTGTTCTCATGCCCAAAGTCAATAGCTCGCCCTAGTTAACTCATATTCACCTTTCCAATATAGTCATTATTGTTGTCAAGAGTGTTGCATAGAAGAATCAAGTGTCAATTCCTTCAGCATACATTTAACTATCAATTCAACCAAGGCTGTAAATGTTTGGAGGTCCTAATCTCTATTTCCTCCTCCTCTATATTCTCTTCTAGCCACTTCATTGTTAGTACCAAGGTTTGTAAACACCCTTTAGTAGCAACCAGATCAATAAAGGGGAAGAGGTGGTCCTTGCATCCTCATTGTTGCTTTATTCACCCTTTACTTTGCTCTGTCTTCTCTCTTCATTAAACCTCTTTGGTAGAAAATTCTCACTATGCCCCAATCGATCAATATCACCAAGAGTCTCTTCGCTCTTCACGACATTGATTTCTTGAATTTGGGTTCTGGAAACAATCAAGTCAAACCCCTTATCGAGAGCCTTAATGTTTGAGGATGTCTCCCCCGCTGTTCAAGCCCTCTCAAGTGTACCTTGAGCACTCATTATGATATCATTGATATAAATCTCAATACATTTACTACTAATATTCATATATATTTATTGCTACTCATGAGGGTATAACATTCCTGTAGGTATTGGTCCACATTTAAATATTTAATGCTTTTCTTAGGGAATACTAATCTCTGAAGAATTTATATGCTCCCTAAAACACCAACCTAATGGTCATTAATTAATGACTTGGGGAAGTGTTAGTTTCCACTACCTTAAACCACCCAAATCATCACCATTGTCGTTCTCCATTGTAAGGAATATCTCACTTATAAATGCCTTGTTTGCACACCTAAGATCATAACACTTAATGATATAGTGTTCTTTTTTCCTCTTATAATTCTCCTTTCCATTCTCTTTATCATTCCTCTAATGAAACTTGCAATTTTTAAGCTGGCCTGTAATACTTAAGCTTCGTTTGGGACAACGTTTTTGTTACTTTCTAAAATAAATTTTTAATACAAAAATTTTTTGAATTAGAAATTTTTGTACTAAAAAGTCGTTAGAAAACAGTAAGAAAGCTGTCCCAAACGAAACCTTAATTTCTCTCAAATAGTGGATATTTTCTTTTGATCAAACCATTAAAAAATAGTATGCTTCTTAACTTTTATCACTATTTTCTATTTAGAGTAATCTAGAAGTAATACTTTCCTAATCCCCCTCTCTTTAGCTCTCAGCCACGTTTGTCTCATTGTCTCAAGAAGCAACAGGTTTTCACCATTTATGATTGTGTATATTTCATATCCTATGCTTGTGCACTTTAATTGTATATTTGGTTTGTGTTTTAATTATTACATTTATAGCTTATGTTAAGTTTTTATTATAATATTATTTAGGATTGTTTAGTGTTTTATTATGATGGTTGGAAATTGGTGAATTTTTAAAGAAATTCTAAGTGATATATTTGCATACCTAGTTCACCCCACCCTTCACCCCTTATTTCGGTGTACCCTGAATTATTATGTCGTTGGCCTAGTTGCCCTCTCGATATAAGGGGTGACCACGCGACTGAGAAAATGGATGTCAGGCACGAGTGGCTTAAAAATGTTGGTTTATCTACAACAGCTTTTTAATAGAAAAATTTGTCGAAAACAATAAAAAAGTTGCAAAGTTTATGGATCATTGTCGAAAGCAAAGTTCTCTGATCAGCTTCAAAGAGACATCACTCAAGCTAACATTGTTATTTCACTTTAAATCCCTTAGAAGATCTGGGTGTCCACAATATGTAATCTTTAACTTAAAATCAAAGAAACAATGAGAATGAGATAGAAAAAAAAAACCTAAGAAATTTGAAGGATACAGGAAGGGAAAGTCGTGCTTTTTACATGGCATTTCCAGATAATTAGAAGAAGCTCGCATTCTTATATCATCTTCTAGTTAGAATGTCATCTTTCCATCCATCCCCCCTTTCCTCTTTTGGATCCACAATCACTTGGTGTGATTTGAGAAGGGCAATCTTTTAGGGTCCAAACCTATTAGGATTGCATATTGCTCATTTATGACCTCAATTCATTCTCTCTTTTGACGTCAAACATTTTATTTTTATACATGTATCCAACATTTTTTTTGTGATCATATGAAACCCACTCATAAGAGGGAATTTTAGGGGACTATGAATACTTTGATAACCAATTTGTTTGAAATTCTTTATTGTTCATTATAGTATAATATGACTTAAGTCTACAGAAAGTTGTAATCCGACATTATTGAAAATATAAAATAGAATACAAAGTCTATAAGTTTTTAATTTAATAATTATAGTGCAATATAAAATTTGTTTTGAATTTTTTCTTATAAATAAATAAATATATATATATATATATATATATTTATTTTTTTTATAAATTTGCCCCTCTAAAATTAAGATGGGCTCCGTCCCTAATTATAATCATACATCTTGAAAATATTAGATAAAATAAATCGGCTAGAACACACATAATGATAATAATAATAATGCATGTCAACTAGGGGTGTAAGTGAGCCAAGCCAGCTTGCGAGCCTGCTCGAGCTCAACTCGTTAACGAGCTCGCGAGTCGAGCTTATCAAGTTACGAACTCGAGCTCAAGCCTTACTCGAGCTCGTATATTAAACAAGCTCGAGTTCGAGCTCAAGCCTAGCTCAACTCGAAGGCTCGTTGAGCCACTTGATTAAATTAAAATGTACTTACTAAATAATTTAAATTAATATTACATAATATATTTTAATAATTTTAAATTAATTATATATTAAAAAAATTAAAAATTCTTAAAAAATTTGATTTTTTTAATTTAAAAAAAAGAAATCGAGCTCAATAATCGAGTTGAGCTCGAGCTTTCTAAATGAGCTCGATATTATGTATTTTTTAACGAGTCGAGCTCGAGCTCAATAACAGCTAAACAAGCTTAGCTTGATTAGGGAGATACTCGACTCGTTTACATCCTTTTGTCAACTCAAACGGAAAATATATTGTGGCATCTCTCCAGAACTCATGATAATATAATTTTCTTATATGATAGGTTTAAGTTCAATGGTTGAACCAATTTATAATCAATGCATCAAACAACAAAAAAAAAGAAACAATAGCAAAAAATCAAACAACAAATTCATTAAGCTTCAAGTACTCGAAGAAGTAAGATGTCTCCTTAATAATGACGTGTTGTTAGAATTTGAAGAAAAAAGAAAAAGAAAAAATGGCAAATCTTGATTTTAGCAGAGGAGAAAAAGAAGAAGAAAATTCGTCAATTAAGGTTTTTATTGGGCATCCACGAGCACCTTTTCCCTTTTGGCGAGGTCAACATCATTATCCACCAACATTCTTACAAGCTCTTTGAAAGGTTGTACTCACAATTTTTATAGGTTGTAATCCCCTATTTAGGACAAATTCACATAAAGTGGTTGCATGTTTGGGATGAATTCATAGTTGTAATCACAAGCTTTGGACATTCATTTATAGACATGATAGAATCCTTTTGATCTGAGACCGAGTTAATTTAACTTGAATCGATCTGACTTGACTTAAACATAGATTTTTTGATAATTAATTGAATATTTAGCTCCTCAATTTATAATAAGGATTGACTCATGAGCTAACTCTAATTTATAAATTAAACTTGATCTTAAACAATAACTCAAATTAGAGGTGAGTGGAATGCCATTGTATCCTTCACATCAATAAGCACGACAGTTAATTATCCTTAGGCTGCTTGGTTGCCTGAAAATATATATGAGGCGCCTCCCAACTTAAGAGGTTGGCATCCTCATTCGAGCTCTACAACATCTAGGGTTTGTCTACGCCGGTTTTGAAGAGGAAGACATAGCTCGATAATATGTTAAAGTTCTTATCCAAGGTCAATGCTCTCGACTCGCGAACGGCGGCTTGCATGGAGTTCATCGCCCAGTGCAACGCGGGGAAGGCCCGGGACTCGAATCCGGCATGCCAGGTGCTCCTGAAGCGAAGAACAGACGACAACCCGCCACAGATCACGGTCACCTACGTGAACGGCGTCGAGGAGGTCATCGATGCAGCCTGCACTCCAGCTCAGGACATACGTGCTCGAATACTCGAACGGGGACGCTACCTCGAAACCGAGCAAATGTTCCGTGAGGCCGGAGAACCGTGGCCCGTAATGATACCTTCTGAGGAGCTACAACAAGAATTCGCCGGTACGAAGGTGTGTTTCTTATCTTTGAGACATTTTGTCGAAAACTTTGAGTTCACGGGAAAGCATACTTTGTAGGAAAGTCAGAAGGGTTTTACCGTGTTTCGGAATAACGTTACGTGTAGAATAAACATGACAATGCTGTTTTCCCGGTAGTAATCTGTTCTAATCTGTCATATAGTGCTATTGCTAGAGGCATGCTTCTCATTCTAGGATGAGGATTGCTACTCACACCCCTAAGATGGATACTATAGTACATCATTTAGATAGCATGCAATCTGTAGAAGGAGCGCTATATATGATACTGGTAAGAATTTATATTTTGGGGAATTTATCCGAGGTCCTTGTTTTGATCACCGTTTACTTTTTAGGCCTATCTTTGTTAAATAATAGCTATTCGTGCTTTGGAAACAATTCATTTATTCTTAGTTCTTTTCTCTAATTTTCCTCCAATTTGTTGTTTTTTGTTAGCATTAGATCTCTGAAACACTGGATCTTATTTTTAATAGATATCTGTCCGAACAGTTGATCAGCTAATTTGCCATGCAAGTAGCTCATTTACAAAACAGTTGATATCCACTGTATATGGTTTGTTCCCTTATTAACATTTTACTATGTGATAGATATTTATCCTGCTGATTTCATTCTCTATATTCAATTAGCATAATTCTTGTTCATATATATATGGCGAAGAAACAATTTAAAAGATAATCATTCAGGACAGAATGCTGCAAGCATTGGTGTTGTGATTGAAACTGGCTTTGTTCTTTTAATGTTTTGCATTAGTTTTCAATTTCTTGCTGAGGGATGTAGGAAGTGATAATTCTGAAATAAATTGATAATCTTTCCCTAAATAATTCCTTCCACCTCCTAACATAATGAATCACAACGTTGCTGGGCCCCACAAGGGGGGCCGGATTTTCCTTATTTTTTGCTCTAGGTTCTGCCCAGCCAGATGGCTGGTTCGGTCCATGCTGGACCGGATGGTTGGGCTGGCTGCCCCATCTAATCGTATCAGTTAATTATGTTTAAGAAAAATTAGTTGTGTAATTTTTCAGGTATCAAATTTGACTAATACATGTTATTTAGAAAAAAAATGAACCCAATAACATGAATACATTCATGGATTGGCTCTTTAGGAGTTTCAAAGTTGAGTCATTTGATGCAATTCCTTTGTTGGATTAGTACATCTCAAAGCATTGAAGGATCTAATTCAAGGACAATTGGGTGATAATGAAATGTTGGTCAACCGGAAACCATTATTTTTCACTTAAAAAAAAATGTTCAGTTGTAAGCCTTTCAACCAGTCAATATGATTTCGTTGAGCAACTTTTGTTAAAGATTTGAGCAGTTTTAGCTCATAATATGATGACATCAATAGACTTGAGCAGTTAGAGAGGATGTCAATTCTTTGAGTGGCAGAATATTTTGTAAAGTGTCAAGCATCAAGTAGCCAAATAATCCTTTACAATAAAAGAGTATCACTTTCATTCCTTTTTTTGCATTGAATTCTACTGGACTTATCAGCTCGCTAAAAAGCTCGCTAAAAAAGCACTCAAAATATAAAAGATGTGAGAGTCATGGACTCAGAACTAATAATAAGTATAGGAGGCCCTTCTTTTGCTGGAAAAAGTGGCGTTGCCTTAGCTAAGGAAAGGTCGAAGGAGGCCCAATGAAAATACTTTTTACCTTTATGTTCCTATATGCAGGACTCATCTAATGCTTACGTTATTCATCAAGATATTATGAGGCTAGACTATTTATAGAAAGGGATGATATTTATATTATTTCAATCTATGGATGAAGCCTCAAGTCTAGTCAAGAGGTGCTGTGGAGAGTTATGTTTTTATATATTACATTGCAAATCCTCCTCTTATTTTTTATTTTAGATTTGTTTTAACTCTTTTTTATTTATTCTATTTTTTTATCTATATCTTATATTATAATTTGTAGAAGGCACAGAGTGGCACACACAATCTTTAAATCAAATGATCAAATATCTTCAGTTCAATCATCAATGATCAAGATATATCCAATCTACCTGAAAACTTCCATGCACATATGAATGTTTTCCAGTATCAATGAAAGAGGTGGAAGGACTTACAACTAGATCATTGACCTCAATACAAAGGGGAATATGATGAAATTGATAGATTCTATGACATTTATTTGCCTGAGCTTTGGTTGGTTTGAGACCTTCTTCCAATTTTTCAACTTCAGAGAAACTTTGTAACTAAAGATGATCAATCTTTAGCTTTATGATTTCAAAGAATTTTTTTCCTTCTTGGTTGAGTTTTTTTATGAAAAGGGGGATGAATCAATTCAATTTATATTTAACTTCAAAATTTGAGATTTTTCCAAAATTTTGATGTCTTTATCAATCCAACTTGTGATTCTATGATTTAGTAATAGGTTTTTTACACAATAAATAGTTAGGATAAGCCAAGATTTTATATAGGAGGTTTGTTACGAGAATAACAAATTATGATTTCTTATTTGAGATAAAATTGAGTTTAAAATTTATTTTGGATAATTTATTTCTTTGGCATAATAATAACTTCTTTTTTTTACTTTGAATTTAGTTTTAAAACTACCCCCTTAAAGTCCTATAAATGGGAAAGCATTAAAGAGGCTTTAGGTGTGTGATTAGATTGATTTGGATATGGGCTTTCATGCATGCCGAAAACCACGTGAGAGAGGTTGCCTGGGACATGAATTGATTATTAAGTAGAAAAAATACAGAGTGAAGGAATTAATATGAGGAGAGAAAGAGCAGAGAGAAAGAGGAGCAGTTAAAGAAACAATATTTTTGTAACGATGGAGTGTAATCTTGGTGAACCGAAAGTATTGTTGTGCTAGAAATTTCGAGCTGAATCTATAGAGTGGTGTAAAGGTATCAATTTGAGTAACTTTGAAGTGGATAATTTATGGTTTTTGTATAATCCATTCTTTAGTTTTTTTTTTTTTTTGGTATTTTCTCTTTTGTTTGTCTTAGAGACATTGGGTTTCTTTTTTCCTTTTTGAGAGTGGATATACTCAAGCTTTGTAAAGAGCTGATGAGCGTCTTTTGTTTGTTCACCAGATGTTGCTTTTTGTTTAATATATTCGAAACTTTCTCCTCTTCTATAGATGCAAGTAAGTGGTTATCGAACCACATAAATCTTGATGTTCTTTGCGTTTGGTTTTGACCTTCTTGTTTTTTTGTTGTTCATAATATTCGCTCATACTTAATGCTTTCGCATAAAAATTAGTCTTTTCTCAACTCAGATTTTGGATGCTTTTTTTCTGTAAGTGACCATGGACCACCTAATGGATTTTGCATGAAACTTCCATCTAACCTCTTCATGATCACGGTCCATTCATATCAATTAGGATCACGCGGGTCCATTTTGCTGAGAAAGAATCATGGCCTTCCTTTTGCATGAAAACCATCCTAAAACTCACCTAAAAAATTGAATAATTTGATTGAAAATCCTGTTTAGACCTGACTAATTTTGTTATTTGCATTACTCCTGTATCTTAGCTGTGCATGTTCTTGTTGTTCTGAGATTCTGCAATATCTTGTAAGTTCCTATTATTACTTGTTCTGGTTATTGCCTTCCACATCGTTATGAGTATTTTAGACAACTTATACATACTCATCTTTTTAACAGCCAAAGAAAGCGGTAGAGAAGACCCAGAGCTAGTGATTGAGACTTGGCACAGGCGAAAATATTCTATTTATCATGTAAGTGCTGCTGAATCAAAATTTTCTTTGTTCTGTCTTTGTTTAGAGTTGTTGATCCTGCAGATGGTATGATGAAGCTTACATGTAACACGAGATAATTTTGTTTAAGTAAGCTTAGAGGAACTATTTGATTTTATGCAATCACATTTCCTTAATTTTGGTTAGGCAGTGTACCTTAATAATGGGTTTGTATAAAATTTCAGAAATTCTTTAGTTATATTTGATGGGAAATTTTATGATACATAACTTTTTGTGGGAAAATCAGAATGGCTAGATAGAGAAATGATAATGTTATAGGATGGTGGAAGTAATATTTATTGTAGGTAAAATTGTGAAAAATAAACTTATATTACTTGGGCATGTAGAGTAGAGCATATGAGATGCATCAATAAAATAGCTAGATACAATTGAATTGGAATGATTAAGGAAGAGAGGAGGAAAATCTAAGTTAACATGACTAAAAATTGCGCAAGATAGAGTTATCCGTCTCAAGTAGCACTCATGGATAATGAGGATTTATAAAACCACTAGGCTACTACAAATAATTAGGATAAAACTAATGAAGAAGATGATGATAATGAATTAATTAAGTGATATGAAACATAAGGTAAGTTTGGTTGGTTGATTGTGTGTATTTTGTACTGGCAACGAGGGTTCTAACTAGATGCCAAAATTTCTAACTTTGGTATAAGAGAAATACCACCTTTCATTTATCTTGCGTCTCTTATACCTTACCTGCCTTTCCTCCAACAAGATAGCATCTTTAATATATCCAAATGAACCTTGGTCTGTATTATGAGGCTCAATAAATTGGTGTCATAGGCAGCTTAATTTACTGTTACTATGACTGGGGATTAGATGACAAGATATTTTAAGAAACTGCTATGAATGGCTGTATCTATGGGCGTTTTGATTGCAGCTTTGTTGGCTTATTATTGGATCTACGTAGTGGAAAATAAAAGTCTGCATGGCTTGGGCTATGTTTTCATTCTGCACATTTTGAGCTATGTTTATTGCTTTTCTGACGTTTCCTGTGAGCTAAATTTAAATGAAAGCTGAGGCATTCTTGCGCTGATGCTCGTTTTTTATTGATCTTATATTCTTCTGGTTTGCTTAAACATGCTAAGCACTGCATAGAAATCTCTTTTTTAAAACTGTGAAGTGGAAGTTTTCTTGAAGTCTGTAGTTTTCTGTAAGCGAGTAGCCAAACAGTAGTTATCGTCAAGTGGAAGTTCTCTTGAAGTCGAGGTTTTTTCTTTGTAAGCAAGAAGTAGAAAAAGGAAGTTGTGAACAATGCAATAATAATCGGAGGGGCATACTAAGCTCATCAAAAAGTCTTGTTGCCTTATTTGTATTCCAAAATGATGTGGAAAGCATCTAATTATGATTACGACTATTCTTTCTATTCTCTTCTTGATGGACGGCGGCCGAGTTGGTGGGCCCCACTAGGGTGGGAGGCGGGCAAGAAGAGAGGGGGAATTGTTTAGGAAATATTTAATTACAATTGAGAGGAAATTAATTAAGAAAAGAGATCTAATTTGAATTTAAATATGAGGGAGAATTATTTAGGGAAAGCCCCAGGTAGTTAATATTCATTATGTAAGGAGAATTCAATTGAGTATTATTTAGGAAAGTTTTAATAACAATTGGGAGGTAATTAATTAGGGAAAGATATCTAATTTGAATTCAAATCTGAGAGGGAATTATTTAGGGAAATAGGGCTGATTTGGGAGGGAATTAGGGGAGCCTATTTAAGTTTAACTATGGGGTGATTTCAGATTATGCTTGATTTTGCTGGAATTAATTTTTCATAGGTTGAGTGGGCTCTAGCCGACAGCTAGGGATTTGGGAGAGCCGGATCTTCCTCTCCAATTAAAGATCTAACTGTATCTTGTGTTTTTCTTCTTAGTTTTTTCAATAAAAAAAGTTCTTGTGATCTTCATAAATTTTTTATGTCGTTCTCGGATTTTGCAGAAATTGCATTCACTTACTATCAAATTGGTATCGGGGTACTTTTTTGGGACCTATGGTGACAAAGAAAGTTGATGCATTGGAAGAGCGTCTTAAAGGAAAAGTTGGTCAACTCAATTCGGTGTTTGAGGATAGAATGACATCAATGGAGGAAAAGTTTTCCAACCTAGAAGGAATGATAATAAAAATATTGGAGCTTTACACCCAACCGACAACATTGGAGGCTAGAGCACTGTTGATTGAACTGGGAAGTGGGGGAAACCCTAATATAGGGATGATGAGGGAGGATAAGGAGGTAGAAGTTTTGGGGGAAGAAGAGGAGATGCTATCTTTGGAGCCACTTCCTAGGAGGGGAAATGGTGAAGGAGTGGGATTTTTGGTGGAGCTGAAAAGTTTGGAAGAAGGAGATGAGGAGAAGATAGAAGCACCATATATGGTTCAACCACTCCTATAGTAGTATCAAGAGGTGTTCCGGCCAGTTCAGGGGTTTTCTCTTCCGCAGGAATGCAAGCATGCGCTCATATTGAAGGAAGGAGTCTCACCTATCAATGCTTGTTTGTACCATTATTCCCAAATCCAGAACAAAGAGATTGAGAGATTGATCAGGGAGATGCTCGAGGCAGGGATCATTCGACCCAATGTCAGTCTATTTTTTAGCCCACTGCTATTAATCCGATGCTTTGACAACAGTTTCCTTTGTTTCACTTTGAGGATAATGTGGCTCTTTGGGAGGGGAGTATTGATGGACGACGACTAAGTTGGTGGGCCCCATTAGGGTGGGCAGCGGGCAAGAAGAGAGGGGTGAAATTGTTTAGAACAATTTTAATTACAATTGAGAGAGAATTAATTAAGAAAAGAGATCTAATTTGAATTCAAATCTGAGAGGAAATTATTTAGGGAAAGCTCCGGGGAGTTGATATTCATTATATAAGGAGGAATCAATGGAGAATTATTTAGGTAAGTTTTTAATTACAATTGGTAGGGAATTAGTTAGGGAAAGATATCTAATTTGAATTTAAATCTGAGTGGGAATTATTTAGGAAATGGGGTTTATTTGGGAGGGAATTAGGGGAGTCTATTTAAGGCTAACTATGGGGTGATTTTAGATTATGCTTGATTTTGCTGGAATTAATTTTGCTTAGGTTGAGTGGGCTCTAACCGACGGCTAGGGATTTGGGAGAGCCGGATCTTCCTCTCCAATCGAAGATCCAACTGTATCTTGTGTTTTTCTTCTTGGTTTTTTCAATAAAAAAAGGTTCTTGTGTTCTTCTTCCTAAATTTCTTGTGTCGTTTTTTGGTTTTGCTGAAATTGCATCCACTTCCTATCAGATTGATTGTTCACATAAAACATTAGCCTTCTGATGATCTCATTAGGAGGTAGACGTATTAGATCTGGCTTATGTTAAACAAGGTAGAGGTAAACCTAAAAAGACTTGGTTAGAAAGTATTAAAAAAGACATTTTTTATTAGACTTTAATGAGAATTTGAATCTTAATAAGACAATAAAAATAAAGGATTTATGTAGTTGATCCCACATAATGGGATAAAGACTTATTGTTGTTATTATGGTTTTCCACCATTGCCCTAGTGAGAAAATGGAAAGAAAAAGTTTTCAATCCATCTTGACTCAAATTTCCCATGCTCATAAGATTAAATTTTTTTTATTTTTTATCATTTAAGTAACAACAACGACATCGAGTCTTTGTCCCACTACGTGGGGTCGGCTACATGAATCCTTTTTCTCCATTGTGTCCTGTTAAAAGTCAAATTCTCGTTTAAATCTAATAAAGAAAGATAATTTCTAATATTTTCTAACCAAGTCTTTTTAGGTCTACCTTTACCTTTCTTAACATAAGTCAAATCTAATGCCTCTACTTTCCTAACCGGGTCATCAGAAGACCGCCGTTTTATGTGACCAAACCATCTAAGGTGACTCTCTCTAATCTTATCTTCCACTGGAGCTACTCCAACCTTTTCACGTATATGCTCATTTCGTATCCTATCTCTAAGGGTAAAGCCACTCATCCATCTGAGCGTCCTCATCTCTGCAACACTTAACTTAGTATTATGTTTCTCTTTTAATGTCCAACATTCGGCACCATAAAGCATTGCAGGTCTCACCGCCATCTTATAGAATTTTCCCTTAAGTTTGAGGGGGACTTTCTATCACACAACAAGCCTGATGCATTCCTCCACTTCAACTATCCAACTTGAATTCTGCTGATAATATTCCCATCTATTTCCCCATCACTCTGAACAATAGATCCAAGACATCTAAAATGTGTACTCTTATTAATGACTTGATCGCCCAAAGTCACAATCCCCTCGCTAGGTCTATTACTACTAAAATTACACTCCATATATTCCGTTTTAGATCTACTCAAGCGAAAACCTTTAGACTCTAAGGTTAACCTCCATAATTCAAGTTTACTTTCAACTCCTTCTCTAGTCTTATCAATAAGAAGAATATCATCAACAAAAAGCATACACTAAGGTACATCCTCTTGCAAATGTCTAGTGAGAACATCCATGAGTAAAGCAAAAAGATATGGGCTTAAGGCTGATCCTTGATGTAATCCAATCGAAATAGGAAAATACTTGGTCAAACCACCTTGTGTTTGAACACAAGTAATAGCTCCTGCATACATATCTTTAATGATTTGAATATAAGCGTTATTAACTCCTTTCTATTCAAGAACTCTTCATAGCACTCCTCTTGGAACTTTATCATATGCTTTCTCTAAATCAATAAATATCATATGTAGATCCTCCTTATTCTCTCTATATTTCTCCATCAAACCTCTCAATAAATTTATGGTTTCCATATTAGACCTACCTGGCATGAATCCAAATTGATTTTGAGAAACATTAATATCACGCCGCAACCTACGCTTCATAACTCGCTCCCATAGTTTTAGAGTATGACACATTAACTTAATTCCTATCATTTAAGTAAAAAAGAAAAAAAAAATTTTTTTTACTTGGGCTGTATTTGCTTTAAAGGAATTGCTAGAGAGGACATGAAAAGGAAGTGGGAATAGAAAAGGAATTGAATTGAAATTAGTTACCACTGGGGGTGTAAGTTAGTCAAGCCAACTTGTGAGCCTGCTCGGACTCGGCTCAATAAATGACTTGTGAGCTGTTATGCTTCTTGAGCTACATCAAGAAGGGGAAGACATTTTTTGAGTAGGTGTGAACTCCTTAAGGAAGAAGAATGGGAGGAAGAGAGACTTGAAAGGAAGAAACCATAATTATTTCATTCTATGATAAGTCTTTATAATTAGAGAGATATTTATAATACTTTGGTGGATCAACATGTCACTAAAGAACCAGTTTACCTAAAACAAGTAAAACAAAGACTGGATTAGAGCTTTACATATTTATAGACCAATTGCTTAAATTTTATATTGCCCGAAAATATTGTTAATGTATAACACTCTCATCACCATGGAAAACAACTTTGTCCTTAAGGTTGACAAAAGGAAAAAAACGAAGGGAAGGCTGCAAATTTTTTCATGCGGCATCATCCGGTACTTTATTTTCCCTTTCAACAAAGCTTGACTGCGAAGTTGTAAAATTGTAGAAGGAGAAAAAAAATAGAGGGTGAAATTCTGAGTTCATAAATAGTTTGATGAACATTTTTAGGATGAATCATAACTTGCTGAGAGGCAGGACTAAAATGATGTTTGAAAAAAAAACTCTATATAATTCATCAAAAAAAATTCATGTACTATTAGAATAGGAAATATATCTTGAATGGTAAGTATTTTAAGGACTCTAAAATTAATGTAAAAATGTCAAGTACCATCTAGTTTATGAAAAAGCAATATTGGAATAAAAAAAGAGCTTGAAATTTGAATAGCATCTTTATGAAAATTTGGAGAATGATAAGGACGGATATTAACTGGTTGTGGAGAATGGATTCGGTCGGAGGAACCAAGGATGCTTGCGGAAGAGGAAGGATTTTGATGGAGGGGAGGAGGTGGGTGGTCAATGCACAAACTATCATATTTCTTCATGAAAGCATTGGCATGTTGAAGTGATGAGCCAATGGGGACAATTTGAATATTTACTTGTTGTAGAGATTTTTGTAGTTTGGTGAAATGTAATTCTTGTTTGGTTTGCATTGTCCGGATGGTTTCTGTCAAATATGCATTCTTCATTTTGATTTGATATTTGCGGATGGAGTTTGAACAAGATGTGGTACATGAGATCAAGAATTGGTACCTAATGAATTGTTGAAAGATGGAGCGGGTAGGACAGCATTGACCACTGGAGAATTTGTAAAACTATTGTGTTGGGAAAAAAGATGGCGGTTCTTGGAAGCATGAATGGATGGCTGGTGGGACGGCTTGTCTTCAAACAGTAGGTCTTTAACTGTTGATCTTGAAAGAAGCAGAAAACTGGATGATATCAAGTTAGAGAGGTGCTGTTCTGGAAAAAATGGTGCATTGGTGGCAAGTGTACTGGAAAAAAAAATGGCTACAGCAGATGGGTAGTTGAAAAAACTTCTGTATGTGAAGATTGCTTGTTGTTCTTGGTGTTCTTGAATAGGGAAATGTGGCCAAATCGAAGACTGCTGCTCTTGATGGCTGAAATCTCTTTCTGGTTCTTGATTACTGCAGGGTTTTGAATCGGGAGATAAAAATGTGCTGAAATCTAGTGCTTGATAGGTTCTTGTGGCTGATTTCTACGGAGGAGGCTGTGGTTGAGTTATGGCCTATAGAGTGGAAGAAGAATAGCAGTCGTCAAGGTAGACGGCTGGGAAGGGGTTTTGTGCGGCAGGTGCACACCTACGGTTGAAGGGAGGTTGCTCGGTGGGAAGAAGGTGATCCAGCGGATTCTTGCAAGAAACTTTGAAGGACGTCAACGAATGTGGAATAAAAATTGCTTTGCAGGTAATTGAAGCTGGCTTATTCCCGTGAAGAGGAAAAAAAAAATGAAATGGAGATGGCAGAAACTAGGGGTGCAACCGAGTGAAGCCAACTCGTGAGCTGGGCCGGGCTCGATGAGTTGAGCTTTTCGAGCTCGCCAGTCGAGCTCGAACAGGATTGCGAGTTCAACGGGCTTATCGAGCTCAAGTTCGAACATCCCTCCGCTCAACTTGATTACTCGTCGAGCGACTCGATGCAGGACGGGGGATTGAAGCTCGGACTCGGCGCTGGACATGGGATCAGAGCTTGGACTCGACGATGGAATTGCAGAACAAAACCGCGGGATGCGGATTGAAGGCAGGAAGACGGGACGGGAATGCGGGCTAGAAAATGAATTCGCTGGCCGTAAAACGAAGCTGCAGATGCAGGACGCATGATCAGAGCTCAGACTCGATGAGCTATTTTCCCTGGCGAGTCGAGCTCGAGTTCGATCTTGGTATTTGGCAGTTGAGCCAGGCTCGAATATCCTTCCCGACGTTCCCAATCAACACCCCTTTGCTCTGCCCCCATATCCATGCCTTTCCCCATACCTACCTCCTCTATCCTCCCTCTGGAAAGGCTCCAGATAGGGTTTGCTTCTTTCTCCTTCCACGATCTCCACCTCATCTTCCTCCCTATGAATTTCAGAATTCGTGTTCTTCCCTTCTAACGCTTTTGCCACTGAAGCCGCCCTTTGGTTGTGGATTTTTAACATTTTCTTCAACATATCCCGGAGATCGGCTACTTGTCCTTCCATGGAGGAAATCCTGTCCTCCACTGTTGTCTTGATTTGGTTCATCTCCTCTTCAAGCCTTTCTTCTAGCGTATCCACTTTCCTGGCCGCCATCTCTATCCGGATTTTTGTAGATTTAAAAAATATGGATTTGGATCACAAAAACAGCAACTTTCTCCTTCACTGGCCAAAATTCAGCCGCTGAAATTTGCCAAAATCAGCCCACCAACGGTTCTAAGACTTGCTCTGATACCAATTTGATAGTAAATACTTGAGTTCGCTAGTAATCCAAGAGGAAATGCTTGAGTTCGCAAGCAACCCTAGCGATAATTGGTAAAAACAGCGAGAATAATGCGAAAATATGGATGAAATCAATCCAAAAATTATAGATTGCAATCGTGGAATCAAAGCAAAACAAACACAAAGCAAGATACAATTGATCCTCAATTGGAGACGAGGATCGTTCTCTCCCAATCTCTAGATTATAGATCTAGAGTCCAAGATGCTAAGGAAACTCCAAAAGAACAACTCAAAGCATGCATGCCCTAACCCTAGCCTCCCCTCATCTTTTAATACATATCTTCCTAATAAAAACCAATAAAAGGCTTCCTAAAATAAACCAATATTCAAATAGTTTCCCTATTGAAATTCCGCCCCCTTCCCTCTCTCTCTTTGTCGCCCTAGGGGGGCCTACACGCTTGGGCGGCATTCAAAGGAGGCGGCTTAGCCTGCCTCCTATAGGTCTGAACTGGCCCAGGTTGGGCCGGTTTGGACGGTTCAGGCAGAACCGTAACAAAGTGTTAAGTGATCATCATTGTCTGTATGATGGTACACTTGACTTTATTTGATGACATGATTGTTAAGTGATTGTCAAGGTCCATCCAATAGTGCACATCACCAAATTTGGCCACACAAGGTGATTGAATATGGAGTTGTGATGTTTTTAAAAGCTTGTGTGCACTTGGAACACACCTAAAATTGCTAACCACAATGTGTTTTAGCATGTGACACTTCCTAACAAGGTTGGATCCATTATCATGTAGGTTTCATGATCGCCCAAAACAAATTGTCATCCATGTTGTGATTCAAAAAACTAAATATGTAATGCATCATTATATTATTGATTAAGACAAAGTGCAAAGTTTAAAGTTGATGTTTTATGTTGCTCTAGCAAATTTTCTATGGTTTGTTTGATTTGAAGGGAGTTCACTCCTTGATGACATGTTTGTTGGTTTGATCATCGACGATGAATTGCAAGATTGAGGGTGTGCAGACTTGTAGAAGGGTTTGCTTCAGTGATTGTTATTGAAAGGTTTTCAGGTGTTTGGGGATGGGTAGAGCCGAAACAAGTGGTTCCCTTTTTTTAGAAAGAAGAAGAATGGTTGATGTTTTTCTAGAGAGATGTGGATGAGTAGATTCGGATATGGGAGGAAATTGATGGGAAGACCTATAAAGAAGGTTAAGGTGATGACTAGAGTAATTGGGAGTTTGGAGGTAGAAGTTAAAGGCTGAGAGGTTTGATAATTAAGTTGATGGAAGTTGAAGGAATGACTGATGGCAACATTTGGTTTGCTTGGTGGCGTGAAAGGGTTGGCGGGGTTGATGATGTATGTATGGTTGGAGGAAAGCTACAGTTAAGGAGGAAGGTCTTATCATCAAATATCACTCATAGATTTGATACAATCTTTGGCATCCATGTGTCCATCATACTTATAATTTATTTGAATTGTCATTAATATAATGACGTCACAACAACATTACTCTTGAAAAGTGTGTGCAATAAGGCTCTCTTGGGAAGAATCTTGGTATTCATGTCATGAAATCTTCTTAGCAACTGAGTCTCTCGCTTCATGCAATGATCCTCTTAGGTTCTATATGTTCTCAAGCACACCAAAGACCCAAATGCAAATAACATTTATTGTAGACATTGTTAGATCTAATGTGTCATACTATGTCACGATCCGACCCGGATGCTCGACTTAACGAGGCGGGAACTAAAAGTCAAACGTTATAATTTAATCAGTACAATTCATAAGCAATACAACATACAACTTTCTCATTTTAACTAAAGAACCACTATCCAAAAATCTATTCATTTCACCTTTGAATAAAACCCTAAAATTTATATCAGTCGATTTACCTGTTTTCATTATTGCGTCTTCTATAAACAAACTCTTCTCTTTCTGTCATTTCTATTTCTTTGAAAATTTACCTGAAATATTAAATTAGTGGTTTGAGTTTACAATGTAAACTCAGTGGGTAATCATTATCAATTAGAAAACAATAAAGCAAATATATCATAATATATACATCTTCTTATACTTTTTTCTTTCTTAATATCAAATCAATATACATACATCTTTCATGCATTATAAACCATATAATCTCACATAAGTCTTTTTTGTATTCGATCATAATTATCCATTTCCATTTTAACATTTCTTTTAATAGATTTGACATTCAATTCATTTTCATTTGTACAGGAGCACCGTCTAAATGTATCAATTAAGGTACAACTATTTTCATTTCCATTTTCTTTTCCTTTTTAACGTGCACGGGTATGTTGCTTCCCCAGCCAGTACCATACGGGGGTGAACTCCTATAAATTTGCATGCATATCATTTTCTTTTTTCTTTTCCTTTTCATTTATTTTTTTCATTCATTCATATATCATTCATTCATATATACTTATGATTTACATATAATTATCATTAACATGTATAGATGCTTTTTAACTTTACTCTCTATTTTTTTTATAGATAAACTTTTAGCATGCATTTTCTTTCACATTTTCATATACTTGCATATACATTTGTTCGTTTCATACATAATAATTTTCAAAATAATTTACAAGTCTTAAACAATTATATAACATGCTCCTTGCAAAATAAAACAGAAAAATAAAATAAAGAGAAATTTTATAAATACCCACTTTGAATCTTTCAGGTCTTTGATTTTTGTCAAAACCTAAAGAGATACATAATAAAGTAAATTTACATATAGTTAACTTTCATCAAATTTTTCATAAACATATATCTAATTAATTCTTATCTTAGCCTCAAATTTCCTTTCTTGTTGAATTCTTGAAGAACCCAACTCCTACAACTTGATCTCTTTCCCTTCTAAAATTTCTAAAATTAAACAATATAAATTTTCATGAAAATATGATTTAATAACAAATTTAATAAAAAATACATGAAATGAATTTTACTTACAAAAAGGGGATTTTTTGAATCCCAAAATCTTTTTCTCTCTCTCAAAATATCTTCTCCTCGCTTCCAAATCTCTTTCTCTTCCTTTAATAAAACATCATTTACTTTAGGTAAAGCAAAACAAGAGAATTTATACGAAAATGGAAGGAAGAAATTCAATAATCTGCTTCCCTTTTTCTCCTCGATCGTTTCTCTCGTTCGTTGAAATTTCTTCAAATTTATCACTTCTTTAGCGATAGGAATGAAAATGAATTGTTAATTCTTATCCTTGAAGACAACCGTTTGCTAAAATTGGAAAAACGGAACTCACCGCACGCTCTTACACGAAGCTCGTCTGTTCGCCCTCTCCGGTTCGCGGTTATTAAAAGGTGACCGGTCGGTTCAATTGAACCAGCTGGATGAATCGGTTATTACATACTACAAGGTGAATGTACGCATTTATTGTGAAGCAGTTCTGCCAATGCACCGCTTTTTTTTTTTTTTGAGAGGGGTGGGGGGTGGGGGGGGAGATAACCCAATTTCATTCACTATAAAAATAATTACAACTTTGAATAACAACCGAAAAAAGCAAGAGGAACACAACTCAACTTAAAAAGCAAAGAAAAGAATAAGTGAGCTACTACAAAAAGACAATGCTCAACATTTAGAGCAATAAAAAATCACAAACCTATAAAAAATATAAAAGATAAAACTTGGACTCAGGTTGAGCAAAAATGCTCAAAGACAACAGAAAGCGGAACATTATATGACAAAAGCTCTCCTAGTTGCCAAAACTATCACCCAGTTTCATTCACTATAAAAATAATTACAACATTGAATAACAACCAATAAAAGCAAGAGGAATACAACTCAACTTAAAAAGCAAAGAAAAGAATAAGTGAGCTACAACAAAAAGACAATGCTCAGTATTTAGAGCAATAAAAAACCACAAACCAATAAAAAATATAAGAGACAAAAATTGGACTCAGAATGAGCAAAAATGCTCAAAGACAATAGAAAATAGAACATTATATTACAAAAGCTCTCCTAGTTGTCGAAACTACCACCCAAGGGAAAATCTGGCTGTCGAGACGACAATCTAAGGGAAAACGATTTGGAGGAGAATCATTCATCATTGTTCAGCCAATAAGAGCGCCACCAAATTGAGAGGAGTCATAAGAGAATTGTGAGAAGTGATCACTGACAAATATAGCATCATGATAATCAACTGGGAGAAACAATCAATCATAAAAGTCTCAGTCAGAGAGAACTGTGATAACATTTGCACCAACAGAAACGAGAAAGAGGGTACAAACATCTCTATAAGAGGTGAAGAACATGCTCTTTATGCCTCCAACCAAAAATTTTAGCACTAATAGCAGCTTTAATTTTGAAACAACCCATTGATGAGCTTTCAAAAGTGTGAATTTATCTTCTCGCATTCATTTCCCTCCAAATATAATAGAGAGAGTAGCAAATAGCTAAAAAATTAAAATGTTTTTGAGCAGGGTGAGAGTAGATAGAATCATTAAAGTGGTCAAAGAGATGTAGAAGATTTGGACTTAAATAGAAAATAATGACAGTATGAAGTATAACAAAAATGATATCAAAGAAAAAATCACGCTTAAAAAACATGTGCGCCAAATTTTTAAGATGTCCATGACATAAATTGCACATCAAATCAATATGAATACCACACTAGACCAGCAAATCCATAGTTTTAAGTCCCTCGGACAAAGGCAATTAGGTAAAAATGGAATACCTCACTGTAAACTTTTTGGGTAAGATATATTTGTGCCAGTACACAAGAGAAATATCTCCATAAAAGCTGCTAATAAAAGTTTAGAAAGATGTATTTCTAAACTCACGCCGCAGAAGTTTTCTGGAAGCAAAGGAGATAGGAATGTGAAGAATGACTTGTTGGAGATTGATTGTTGGGGGGGGGGGGGACTCCATATGTTGTCAGTAATAAAATCTTTGACTTGGGCATCAAGAGAGAAGAATTGGGCCAAAAAATCATACCCAAACTTGTCAACCAGGGAACAACTATTGCACCAGTGATCCTAGAAAACGAGATGAAACTTAAGAGGGTGATAGTAAAGATAAATTTGCTTTTGGCCAACACAACCACCTTGTGCAATAAATTTTAGAAGGCAGTTGGCTTGGGAGGAATGTTTCTCCAAGGAGAGATGTAGTGAACCTTACACCAAACAGCTAGAGGGCTGTCCGAGAGTATATACGAATAATGAGCGAGCAACAATAAGCGTGGTGAATGGTCGGAATGGCCAGGATGCCAGGACCACCTAACTTCTTAGCCAAACAAGTATTTCTCCATGAGACAAGGCACATTTTTTTGTTGGTAGGATCACCATGATAAACAAACTTAGCACATAATTTATCAATATATTTGCAACAAATTTTGTGTATGATAGAACCCCTAATCCAGTAGACAATGTTATTCCATATAATACATCTCACAAACTAAAACCTGCAAGCAAATGAGAGCAATTTGGCTTTCCAAACCGCTAAAAGAGAACTAGCTTTTTGCATAAGCGGGTTAAAATCAGAAGTATGGAGCTTCTTGGTTGAAATAGGGTGCCCAAGATAAATCCGTGAGTTACAAACTAATGCGAGGTTAAGAATATTACATATACCCATAGTATGCCGAGTGTTGTGAGAGAAAATGATACAGTTCTTGGCTCTATCAATGTGGAGACTAGAGACAGAGGAGAACTGGGCAATAATGTAGTTTAAAGAGAAGGCATTTTGAATGTTGGCATTACCAAATATCAGTAGATCATCTGCGTAAAGCAAGTGGCTAAAGTTGTGCTCCTAAGCCCTTATACCATAAAAGTAGTTAGACAAAGTGGCAGAGTGTTGGAGGCTGCAGAGAGCATCCATGCCAAAACAGAATAAGGGGATAGGGGACACCCCTACCTCAGCCCAGTAATGGAAGAAAAAAAGCTTTCAAGCCCACCATTAAAACAAATTGAATAATGAACATCATTGATACAAGCTTTGATCCACGAAATAAACACCATAGGCAATCCTTTTGGTTCCCGCCTTTTCTATATAAAGTCTCTAAATATTGTGTCATATGTTTTATAAATATCTAGTTAGTACAAAAATACTGATGAGGAGGCAACCTATTAAAATCTTGGAGCAGTTCGGATGCAAGAATGATGATGTTGTCTGTGGATACTGACTTGTGAATGAAACCAGCTTAGCTCGGATGGATTAAGTCATTCATATGGGGTTTTAAGCCTATTAGTCAGAATTTTGGCAATAATTTTATAGAATATATTGCATAGGGAAATGAGTTTGAAATAAAAAATATCATTGGCATGAATAACTTTAGGCATTAAAGCTATAGTAGTGGCTTTAACTCTTCTAGGAAAATAGTTATGTTGAAAGAAATATTTAATAGCCTTGCAAACTTGAGGGCCAATGAAAACATAAGTACTTTTATAAAACTCAAAAGAGAAGCCATTAGGACCAGGGGCAGAGGAAGATCTCAAAAGAGAAGCCATTAGGACCAGGGGCAGAGGAAGATCGGCTTAAGAAGACAACACTTTTGATTTCTTCCTCAGTAATAGGTGCAGCGAGAGAAGTAGTCAAATAGGGTGAGAGAGTTCGGCCTGTGGGAATAAGGGATAGGTCATAAATAGAGGGGCTGGGATAGTTAAACAGCTTAGAGAAATGTTGAATAATGGTATACGAAGTGTCATGAGGAGAGAAGAGCCACCAACAGGAGTAGATAACTCCTTGATTCTATTGTAATTTCTCTTGATGTTAATTTTAACATATAAGAATTCAAGGTCGTCTTCTTCTTGAGATAGACACTTCATTTTGGATCTTTGAATAACCCAACAAACCCAAGATGTAGCACACTAGATTAACTGGTCGTTGCACTCTTTGTGAGAAGAGTTCAGGTTAGAGTTTAGTACAAAATTTTTTTGAACTTATAATTTTTTATTAAAAAGTTGATTTAAAAAGCAATAAGAAAAATGTCTCAAATGAAATCTCAAACTTCATTTGGAATAGCTTTTTATTGCTTTGTATTTTAGATCGCAATTATAATTTTGTTTAATCACTATTTTTTTGCTTCTTTTAAAAATTGAGTTAGAAAGTTGGTTTCTATATTATTTAAGAAACGTTACTTTCTCTACAATATTTTTACAAAATAATAAGAAAGTTGTTCCAAATAAAATCCAAGAATAATAAAATTTGGGTATTTCTAATTAGAAAAAATGTGTTGATATGTTCTAATATAATTTATATTATGATGTGTTTGAAATATATTAGATATAATTTATAATTTTTATTAGTATTTGAGAGGAGATACGGTGTCTATATCATCCAGGATGAGTTCTGGCAAAAATTGAAGAATGGACGAAAATCCAGCAATGGCCAATGATTGAGAAGAGATTTGGCAGCAGTCGATGAATGGGAAGAAGCCTAGCGATGATCGGTGGTGGGGAGAGATCTGGCGGTGGTCGACGACAATGGAGCTCTTCAAGTTTTCTCTTTTTCTGGATTCGTCTCACCTAGCAGCTCGATTTGCCTATAAACATGTCACATTTAGATATCATTTGATCGTTCAATTAATATTATGAAGCTTCCAAATAGGGGTTAGACCTTTGATTTGGACCAATTTAGGTTCAAATTGGACCAATTTTGGTGCGTTAGGTTCATCTCCTTGAGATGTTTCATTGACTATAAGCTTGCTGAAATCGGAGCTTGGACGATCCCGAATTTAATTTTGGAAGTTTTTTATTCATATTTGTATCAAGATTCGTGCCCGATTAAGACAATTTTTTATGACATATTACGTACAATATAAAAATTTTCATATATCTAGCATTAAACTTATATTAAATAATTTTTAAATTCATATTTTATCATAATTCGAATTTCTTTCCTCTTTATAATATGGCCTAACCTTGGTTGAGGATACAATGTAATCCGGGGGTCGACTAGACAGTTCATAAGGATCATAGGTGCGAGCTAGATTAGTACAAAGTTAGGGTCCGATCTCCAATACTAAGCTAATTTTGATTGATGTGAAGGTAAGGCTGCTAAAACTTCATAGCGGTCACAAATTAGCATTTTTTTTTATTGGATATTAAGCTACTTAGATCTAATTCATATCTGGACTAGAGAAAAAAATTCTCAGAATATCTTAATTAAAATTATATCAAGATGAATTTAAAATTTATTAGATTTATCTGTTAGTGATATATATGAAGAATTTATATTTCATTAATCTCAAAGATAATTCAATTATATTCAAAGTCATCTTAATATTATTTATATTAGAATATCCTGACATTATTTTTCCCCCTCAATTGAAAAAAAAAAATGTCGAAATGTTTTAGTTAATCAGCTTGTTTAGCTTGATATCCAAAATATGATCTTATTCTCATATTGATTTTCTGAGCTAAATTGACATACTCAGAGTCCTCTTATCTGATCTGAGCCGTATGAAATATTTCTACTTAAAAATTTTGATATCTCTTTATAGCTTCTGCATCCTTTTCTCTTATCTCTATGTGTGTTGGATATTCGTACAAAGCAAAGATGCTAACACCTATATCTCTCTACTACCGAGAATGTTCTAGCATGTAACCATTATATATTTAAATTATTTGAAAATATTTTATAAAAATATTATTTTTTTGCTTGTTTTTTTTTAATGGCTGTAACTGTCAGCAGCATATTTATAAAACAATTTATCTAATTTTATAAAAATAAATACAAATTTATGTCATTAAATGCCTTAGAAATATTACTAATTGAAGCCTCAAATAAATAAAGAGGTTTTTTTCTGTTTTGATTATATGGTTAAATATTTAGTTTTATATAATATTATTAATATATAAAAAGAAGTTGAGCCAAAAAATAACCCATCGAAGTGTTCCTTTTGAATTTTCAAATGGATTGATTGGCCAATTCCTCACCGTCTACGAAATGTTAATAAACTTTGTGATGTTGAGTGAAAAATACGTAGAAGACGGTCTAATCTACAAAAATGTAAATTAAGAGTATTTTTATATTCTAAAAAAATCATGAAAAAAAAAAAGATATTCATTTTTTTAAGATATGGTTATTTGATGGGCTCTATGCATGATTTTTTATATATTTTCAGGCAAAGATAAAAACCTTGCAGATTGAGGTTGTTTTTTTGGGCTGCAGGTTGGAGTTTTTTTTTGTATATATTCTTTTGCTCTTTTTTAGTCATGATGTATTTATAATGATGGATTGTTGTTGGTTGCATATCATGGCCAATGTAAATGTCATTTTAAACTTTTTAATCAAGGTGTAATTATTAACTATAGAAATGTAATTATGCTTTCCGTTGTTTATCTGGATGAAATTGATCCGCTTTGATTGTTGATTGAAAAATAATAAAAATGTGCAATTCTTTCCATTTTGATTCTGGGGTGACACAATTTAACCCTTCAAACAATATTGTGAAGCTTCTGGTGCTTGATTTTTTATCATTTGGACTCAAATCAAGACACTTATAGTGTCGTTACATTTATTTTATTGAAATGTTTGTTTCAACTTTAACTTTGCTAAAAACATAATTTGAATGATCTTGATGTCAATCCTAAAAGTTTATGATTCAATATTTATATCAAGAATCATGCTTGATTTGATTGGTTTTCTATTGATATAATATCATGCATTTTTAATTGAAGAGTTTTTTTTTTCTTATCAACTTAAATTAAAACTAATATAATTTGAATTAAAATATCTTTTTTAAAGAGCAACATTTTCCATAAATTACTTCCCATCGATGCGTATTTGAAAATTCTCAATAATTTATTCAGGTGCCTAACAACATAGGGAGACAGATCTTGTTTGAAAAATAAATAATAAATTTAAAAAAATACATATTCACATAGTTCACAATCTTCAGGTTCTTCAAGGCAATTAATTATGTTTATATTGTGTTAGGTTCATTTGATTCATGGAAATGTTGACTACACCAATTCTATTTGCTTTATCCTTATTGTGGTATGTGCTTCCAAGCCTCATTTTGAAAAAGGGAACACTTAGGTCTTCTATGTTTTACATTTTTTAATGGTTTGTTTAGCACTTGAGCATCTCACTTGTATGAAATTGTTTGATGAAAAAGTAGGCTACAATTACATTCTTCTTTTAAGATTCTTGAATTTAATATGCAATGTTTATTTTCGGGTTTGATGATCTTTCTAGCTTTTACACTATAAGATCATAATATTTGCTTGTTAGATATTTTACATTTATTTTGCTCTTAAGTTCTATTTCAACTATCATCCAATCATTCATTTACGGTTATCTCCACTAGTGTTGTGCAATGAAGGTTTATGTTTAATAACTTTTAAACTTTTAATAATTTGTTCAAGCATCTCTTTTTTTAAGCTTTATTTGGGACATCTTTCTTAATGCTTTCTAAGCATCTTTTTAGTACAAAAATTTCTTCAATTAGAAATTTTTGTACTAAAAAAACTATTTTAGAAAGCAGTAAGAAGATTTTCCCAAACAAAACCTTAATTTATTTCATATTCATCCCATGTGATCCAATTTATTTTCTTTATCAAAAGCTCAAGGTTCCCACAAACAAGTATCTTGGACCACTTATTTCATATTATCTAACTCTATTAGAAATCTACTACCAATATGATTAGATTCATTCTCTTCTATTTGACCCTCTCCTTTATTATGAGGTCTTACCGATCAATAATTTTTCACAAGCAAATATGGACTTGGCCAAAGGTTATTTCATCTAATGCCTCAAGTGTTTTGGATATATGTGGTTAAATTTGGCTTATTGGTATATTTTGTTCCTAGATTTCTTTGCACCCTTTAGTAAATTTTGCGCTTCTCCTTTAGACTAAGATGCTTATTAAGCTACTCGCTATTTCAATTCGCTTGAATATTATTCATTTTTAGCACATATGATGTTGTCTTTTTTTTTCTTTGGGATATTGAGTGAATTTAATCACAAACTCAAACAAACACGTCTTTATATACTTTATATATTAGATCTTGAACTTATGACCTTATGACTGAAGCCAAAGCACCCAACCATGACATCGAAGTGGCATGCATGATATTCTTTCTAATTTATTCTCTGTTAAGTCATTTTACCTTTTGTACGTCAAGTTTCATTTTATTGAAGCTTAATATTATGAATTTCATAGATTCTTATTTGTTGATCAATTTTATGATAAGTGAGTATTATTTCTTTATAAAATCAATAATAATAAGATTACTATTATGTTAATATCTATTGCATGCTGAAAAATTTATGATAGTACATTGAGATTTTTTTGTCTTGGCATTGCACAAATATTCACGTATAAATAAATAAGAGAGTTTAGAAGAGATATTAAAATTTTTATGTAAAAAAACACAAAAGGAAAAAAAGAACTAAGAGATCTTGCTTAGTTGAAATAATCCACTTGTAAGTAAAAGTCCATCCGGCCCCCCCCCAACCAAAAAAAAATTAGAGAAAATGGGATTAGAAAATGGCATTGCACTTGACCTCTTGTGAATGTAGTAGAGAATATTGGTGATGCGATAAAGTGTGACGAAGATAATCAAGAGATGAATGCCAATCAATTGATGTCAATGTCGCCGACAATCAGTTGTAATTAGGAGATGTTTCTCTGATTATTGCAATTGAGTGATGATGATAGTTGGGTAAAAATAATCAAACGATGACTCTTAGGTGATGGTGGTTGGGTTACGATAATCATGTAATGACAATTGTGCAATGACAATCAACTAGCAATAATCAGATGATGAAACTCGGGCAATGGTGATTGCTCGGGATGATCATCATCATTGATCATTGGGCAAAGCTCTACTATTATTCAAATATCTAAGGTCTCTCACATTTCAGTTCCATCATGTGAAAATAAGAGTTTATTTGTCTTATTTAGGAGTGTCACTTTGTTAATTTTAATCAAAACTCTCAAACACTCTATTGGACAGACGATAGATTATAAATTATTTCTTAGACATTTAAGTGCTTTAATAACATCACAATTAAATGTTCTAAGTCTTTTATGAGACTCATCTCATGGAGACACTCATTTTGATTATAAAAATGCAAGAATCAAGGTTTGATCCTTAAATAATGTTATAAAATTTTCAATAATACTTCAAATGCTTGATTTAGGCTCATTTAACCTCAAATCAAAATATTTTTGATGTCGTTAGGTTCATCTCATTGAAACATTCAGTTCAACTAAAAACTTGTTAACATAAAAAATTCAAATTTTATTGAATTTCTTTTTCTAAAAATTTTGAATTTAAGTATTTCAGTGAAATTCATATCTGATGATATGAAATTTTTATTGACGTATTAATATCAATATTATTTCAAAGGAAATATTAATATTAACTAATTAAAAGAGCCATTTTATATGTCATTTTAAAGTTTAATATTTATCTACTTTGATTATTTTTTTATTTACATATATGACAGTTTATATTTACAAATGCTACCTATGAAAAATTATTGGAAGAATTTATGGACAAACTTCGAATCTAAGACCTCTTGATTGATACTTATAACCAAAGCTCTCAACTAATAGATCAAAATGAGCTGCATTATAAATGTATATGGCATAACTTGCTCTCATTTGAAAATGACGATGACTAATAATTCCAATAGCTGATTGTCAAATTTGATGGCTGCCAAAAATAAATTAATAATTATTTGATAAATTATCATTAAATATTTTTTAATGACTGTAATAGACAATTTTATTTGACCAAAATAATTCAAAATAATGCTGTTTGATTAAATAATAAAATATAAATAACTAATTATGAAAACATAATATCAGTTAAACTAATTAAAAATAATTAATGAATTAATAATTAAAAATTGTATTTAAAGCAATTAAATCAAAATTATATAAACTTTATAACGTCCATCTATGAAAAAATCCCAATAATTTACTAAAAAAAATGTTTTAGTAACATAAAAAAAAAATAAATAATATTACGGTCATCAAAAGCAAATTTCCTTTGCTTTTAAATATTCCTTATTTTGCAACTTTTATACTACAAAATTTATTTACTGTTTACATAATTTTACCGAAGGTTTAAAAACTAATTTTGCTATTTTTAAAACACAAAATTAGTTAAAAAAATAATTATAAATATGGCCTTATCCAATTCCTGAAGTTTAAAATATCTCACGGTAAATTTATAAGTCCGTAGGTCGTGTTCCCTGTAGCTTGCTCTGCCTCGCCGACTTATGGTGCTTCCTCGCTTTCCCGCATTTTACACGCCCGGTGCAATTTCATTAGCATTATATGCTTCAAGACTTCTTCATTGCTTAGTCTTATGGTATCTTCGTCCTTTCGCTGAAAGATTGAAGATGCTATAGGAGAGAGAGGTAAAGATAGCTCTTATTCCTTGTTTGCCTTTTCTCTTCTCTTCATCTAAGGCTTTTAGTCGTCGAGTATACGGGTTGGAGCTTTGTAGAGGTGCAGCGGTGTTGATTCTGTAGAAGTGGTGGGTTCTGTCTTCTGTTGGTTTTCTTAAGGTTTCCGTTTCTTTAATTTTTTGAATGCTTTTTAATGGAGGTTAAGGGTTTCAGTATCTGTTTATAATAGTTCTAAAAGCCTGAATTATGTTCTTTGTTCTTTAGTAATGGATTGTTCTGCGTTTTATTATTTGGGGGTTTGATTTCTTTTCCCTTTATTGTAATTTTCATATGTTCCAGATTAGTAGCTTTATTCACTTTGAAACCTAAGCAGATTTTGTTCTTCTTAATAATAAATTACTTTTTTGTAGGTGCGAGTGATTTTAAAGCGTTGAAATGCCAGAGAAGAAAGAAGGCAATGAGATGGAGGCTGATGTTTGGAAAGGAGAAATCTCAAAGAAAGAAATGGTAGAGATGGGCGAGTCCTTGCTTCCTTACTCTTCGACTATACTGGTCGCGATCAATGGAACTAAAAGCAGTAAGCTTGCACTTAAATGGGCTTTGAATGCTTTTTTTGTGAGAGATAATAGAGAGAAGAAGAAGGAGACAAACAGAGAGAACCAAAACTATGTATTCAGATAGAAAAGTATTACATCCTCACCTATAGATAACAATACACGAGTATATATAGCCTATGTAATGGTGTAATGGTAATATAATATGGATCGTGGAACTGCGTGCTAACAGCCTCCCTCAAATTAAACATTTGGTATTTGAATGGTTAATTTGGAGCAAAGATCAGTGAAGCGCGTGGTATGGAAAGGTTTTGTTAGAATATCTGCGATTTGATCGGTGGAGGAAATGTGTTGAATGAGAATGTTGCCGTTGGTAATGTGTTGACGGATGAACTGGTAATCGATTTCAATGTGCTTTGTCCGTGCGTGAAAAACTGGATTCTTGGCTATTGCGATGGCTGAAATGTTGTCACAGTGTATTGTTGTCGGAGATTTTTGTTCTAGGTTCAGTTCAGCTGTTAGGCAACGAAGCCAGAGGACTTCGGAGGTGGCGGCGGAGAGAGCGCGGTACTCAGCTTCTGTGGAGGACTTGGCAACTGTGACCTGTTTCTTTACCGTCCAGGAGATTAGATTCGGACCCAAAAAGGTGCAGAAGCCGGAAATTGATTTCCGATCGGAGGTGTCGGACGTCCAGTCTGCATTAGTGTAGGTGCGAAGCTGGAGATCACCGGGTCTGATGGGCAGACCTAAGGACAGTGTGCCTTTGAGATATCGGAGGATCCTTTTGATGCTTTGGAAGTCTTGGACGGTTGGCTACTGCATGTGTTGACATACTTGGTTTGTTGCGAAGGCAATGTCGGGGCGAGTTATGGTAAGATATTGGAGCGAGCCGGCGAGATGACGGTACAGAGTTGGATCGTGGAAGGGCGTTGGGTTGCCGATGGTCTGTTTGGACGTGGGAGCAATTGGAGTTGGGGACTCCTTGCATTCCGAAAACCCTGTCTCCTGTAAGAGTTTGGATGCATAATGCTCTTGAGTGAGGAAATACCTGTTGGCTGTTTGAGTTACTTGAATGCCGGGATAGAGGGAGATTTGTCCCAGTTGCTTGAGATCAAAGTGCGAGTGGAGGTCTTGTAGAAGATTGCGAATGTAGGATGAGTTATTCCCTGTTATAAGAATGTCGTCCACATATATCAGAATATAGATATTAATATGCGCTTTATTTAAAATAAGAAGAGAGGGGTCAGAACGACTAAACCCGAATCCGTGTGTGTGAAGAAAGCTGGTGAATTTCTGAAACCATTGTCTCGGGGCCTGCTTAAGCCCATAGAGAGATTTGTGTAATTTGCAGACGGAGTTAGGTGATTTGGGATCCACAAAGCCTGGTGGTTGACGCATATAGATGTCATCAAGTAGATCGCCGTGCAAGAAGGCGTTCGAGACGTCTAATTGCTGCATGGACCAATTGCGGTTGATGGCTAGAGTGAGCAAAGTGCGGATGGTAGTCATCTTGGCGACAGGACTGAAAGTTTCGGTGTAGTTTTCACCGAATATTTGATCATATCCCAAGGCGACGAGGCGGGCTTTGTGACGGTCCACTTGACCGTTGGGTAGCAGTTTCGTTTTGTAGGTCCATTTACATCCGAGAATGCGTTTGTTAGGCGGAATTGGAACGAGAGACCAAGTGCTTTGTTTCTTGAGAGCGTTGAACTCTTCTGCCATGGCTTGGCGCCAGTGTTCTAATTTGGTTGCTTGTTTGAAAGTGGTAGGAGTGTGTGAAGATTCTGTTTGACTGAACAGAGAAAAGATGGGATTGGGTTTAGAGATCCCAGATTTGGAGCGGGTCTGCATTGGGTGGGAAGAAGGAATAGGGTGGTGCGTGTGAGTAGTGGGAGCTGAGTTGGATGTGGATTGGGTATTGAATGGAGAGGAGATCGGGAGCTGCTGTGGGCCGTTCGGGTTAGCTGTGGTGGGAGAAGTAGGGGTTGAGATATTATTGGAATGATGGATGGTGGATGTGGGAACAAGGATGAGAGGAGAGAAAACCTGCTGGGTTGGTTGGTTGCTGGAAGGAGTTGGGGAGGAGATGGAGTGGTAGGGAAAGATTGTTTCGTGAAATACCACATGCCGAGATGTGTGAGTTTTGTGAGTGGTGAGGTTGTAACAGTTGTATCCTTGGTGACTGGTAGAGTAACCAATGAAGACGCATTGTTGGGATCTGGGGTCTAATTTGTTGGGGGTGTAAGGTTGTAGCCAGGGATAACATAGACATCCGAAAGAGCGAAGACGGGTATAATCTGGTAGTTTGTTGTGGAGAGCTTGAAATGGTGATTTCAGAGAAATGGATTTGCTAGGTAGGCGATTAATGAGGAAGTTTGCAGTAGAAGCAGCATCGGCCCAGAATTGATTGGGGAGGTTGGAGGCATGTAGTAGAGTACGAGTGAGTTCGAGAAGGTGTCTGTGTTTGCGCTCGGCGACGCCGTTCTGTTCTGGTGTATGAGGGCAACTGAATTGTTGTATGATACCATGTTCTTGAAGGAAAGATTTGAAAGCGGTGCTGGTGAATTCGCCTCCGCCGTCGGAGCGAAAGACTTTAGGAGTAATTGAAAATTGAGTTTGTATCAAGCTGCAAAACAATTTAAACTTGGTGAAAGTCTCATGTTTAGAATGCATGAAGTATAGCCAGGAAAAATGCGTAAAGTCGTCGATAAAAACAACGTAATAGCGAAAACCAGTTAGAGAAGAATTTTGAGCTGGTCCCCACACGTCCGAGTGAATTAATTCAAACGGAGCTGAGGTGGTAGATCGACTTTTATTGAAAGGCAATTTGTGGCTTTTCGCCATGTTACAAGAATTACAGAAGAAGGATAAAGAAACATTCTTGAATGCAGGAATACAATTTGCTAAAATAGAAAAAAGCTTTTTGTTGGGGTGGCCGAGGCGAGCATGCCACGTGTGAGAGGAAGTCGGGCTGGCTTGAAGAGCTACAGGGGACGCGGTTGGAGCGACTTTGAGCTGGTAAAGTCCATTAGTAAGGTGTCCGCGGAGTAGCAGTTGATGAGTCTGTAGGTCCTTAATGTCAAAACTATTAGGATCAAATGTTATAGAAACGGAATTGTCGGTAGTTAATTTGGAAACAGAAAGAAGATTATGCGTAAGGGCGGGAACATGAAGGAGATTGCATAAGTGAAGCTTACGAGGTGTGTCCGGCAATGGAAGCAAACCTTGACCGTAGGTGTGGATGGGTAGTGTCGAACCATTGGCAACAGAGACTGCTTCATTTCCTTGATAGGCAGAGGGTTGCTGAATATGCGAGCTGTCCGACGTCAGGTGGGAGGTGGCTCCGGAATCGAGTATCCAAGATTGAGACTGTAGTGACGGTGTTGGTTGAGCAAGCATAGCACGAGGACCATTTGGTATGGTGGGAGCATATTTGAAATTACATCTATGCCAGCAATTAATGGCAATGTGACCTAATTTCCCACATATTTGACAGGTTGGGCGGGAGGTGGTGTTGCTGTATGTGGGAGTAGGCGGTGGAGCAGGTTTGGTTGAGGTTGGTGATCCAGTCTTGTTCTTGAAGAAACGTTTTGAGCGACGATCACGAGCTTGCGTTTGGGAAGTGGCGTAGAACGCAGAAGCGGACTGGCCGGAGGTTTGTTCTTTGTGAAGATCTTGAGTGACGTGAATCTCTTCGCTGCAGAGAAGTGCGTAGAGAGAATCAAGATCGGCGGGAAGGGAGGAGGTGCGAACAACTGTCTTGAATGCATTGTAGGCGGGCGGAAGTCCGTTGAGTATGTACAACACTATGTCTTCCGGATCGATCTTCGTCCTGGAGGCCGCTATGTTGTCCACGATGGTCTTGATGTTTGTTAGGTATTGTTGCATAGTGAGATTGTTCATTTGAATGGTGTGTAATTCGTTCTTGAGTTGGATGATTCTTGACCTGCTAGACGATTGCAATCTCCGCTCAAGAACAGTCCAGATTTTGCGAGTAGATGCTGAGGTGATGACATAAGGGAGGAGGGCCGGAGATATCGTGGAAAAGAGGGCTGACATAAGATTGCTGTCAATGAGTTTCCACCGAGCGTGAGCCTGCGAGGTGGTGTCTGCGGGCGGCGGTGATGATCCCGTGAGGTGACCGGCGTAGCCGTTGGCGGAGAGGTGTTGGAAGATTTGAATGCGCCAGATTGCGTAGTTCTCCGTGGTTAGGGGATGAGGAATGAGATTCTTGATGTTGGATATGATGAATTTGAGCTGTATGGGAATGATACAGGCTGTGGAAGGATCGACGAGTGTGGAAGAAGCGGGAGGAAGGGAGGAAGCTGATTCTTGATCTCCCATTTCCGGCTCTTGATACCATGTGAGAGATAATAGAGAGAAGAAGAAGGAGACAAACAGAGAGAACCGAAACTATGTATTCAGATAGAAAAGTATTACATCCTCACCTATAGATAACAATACACGAGTATATATAGCCTACGTAATGGTGTAATGGTAATATAATATGGATCGTGGAACCGCGTGCTAACATTTTTATCTGAAGGGAAGTTCATTTGAAGCTCTTTTATGTTCGTCCACGGATCACAATGATTCCAACTCCAAGTAAGCTATCTTTTTGCTCTTATTCTGGCTCTATATATTTATTTGTTAATGATTTATTAAGAGTCACCAACTGAAAATAAAGAATTGCAATAAATAACACAACGAAAATATTAATAAATTCGACTGAGATTTAACTATCTGCAGCTAGAGTTTGTATTTGATCCCTTTTGATGTTATTTATGCAACAGTATATCCTCTGTCACATATGCGTTCATTGTTTTGGTAGGAAATTTCATTTATCCAATGATACAGTCTACTTCTCTAGAGCAATCTCTTATAACAGATGACCATGGGCAATCAAGAATTTGATTGTTGCGAATGGTTTTCCATTTTTCACCTGTCATTGTTGTTTTGTTAATTTATATGCTTTTTGCAATAGAATTCATGTCTTAGCAAGTGATGCAAAATTCAAAGTATGCACATTGGAAATGGAAAACTGTGTTACATCAATCATTTTGAATATTTTTTGGACATCTATGACATATGTAGATTTTTTTAAAAATGATGAAATTTTATAATGATGTTACAGAAACAAGCTGTTATAAACACCTGCCTACTAAAGAGCAAATAAATAAAATACATTGGATTAAGGTAACTTGAAAGATGAGAGAGTAAGATTTAAGTGGAGGGTAGTGGACCCACATTCCGACACTTGCTAAGTCAAGAATGCCAAAGCCATCAGGAGAGTTATTGTGTCTTGTTTAAAATCTAGTAAACCTGAGAGAATGAAGGCCTGTGCTTCATGGTGAAAACACAACAAGCTGAAATCTCTTATACACTAAAGCAGATGAACTTCTAAAGCATTTTGAGACTGAACATAGCATAAAACATCAACAACTTTCATATCAGAACAGCCATGACTAGCATTAGTGAAGACAATTGTAACTTCATAAGGATAAATGAGAGTAGGAATAACGAAAGAACTCTCAATAAATTGACATGTAGCTTTTTCAGACACGGCTCTTAAGACATAAGTAGGCCCAACAACCAATACTTGATAATACTCAAATTTTATGGTCCATATGTTCTTGCATTGGTTCTAATATGGAAGTAGGGGTTTGGTATTAATTTCATTTGGGATAGTAATTTTATCTCCCTTGTTCTTCTCATTTTCAAGTCGAAATCATGCAAGTTAATTTAAATTTTATGAATGTTTTTCTTAATATTTCATCTAAAAATGTATTCATAGAATTTGACTTCGTATGCCATAAGTTTTATGAAACATTTTCATAGTTTGGACTGCATGTGAGCATAATAGAATCAACAGCTCTGCGGCACTCAAGATAAACATATGGAGAATGGGGACTCAACATTTAGGCTGAAATGGTTGAGATAAGGCTATTGATAATAATAATGATGTGTTGTCCATGTCGTGCCAAATTTATGTAGTTGATGCATGCTTGGATAACAAAATCTTATGGAATTTGGTCTTTTGATCATCACCTGTTGATCAACATGAATTGTCCTAATTTATTGACATTTGGTTTTGTGATTGTAAAAGAACCCTCGCTAACTCAAATAGACTACTAGGAGACATGAATGCGCTGGCATAAAAAATAATATAGTTATTAAAAGCCTAATACGCGTTTAATACAAACTTAATTAACCCTAAGTATCCTAAGCTAGGTTTAGCGTTATACCTTGATTTAATGGACGGTTTGGGCCATTTTTGATATCTCTGAACTTGTTGTCTGTCCACGCTCAACTTATCTTCAGGAATCGCGGTCCAAAATGCCACATATCGAGCGATATAAGCCTTGGACGGAATTTGCCTTCGGCTCGCCGGAAAGCTCGCTGGCGGCGGCTCCCTCTCGCTGGAGTTTGATTTGGGAGAGGTAGAGGAACAAGTGGAGAGCTCAAACGAAATGAATCTTGGGTTTGGGAGAGCTTGAGTGAAGAGAGAGGATTAGATGAAGAATGAATGTTCATTTTGAGGTCTTGCCCTATTGAAATGTCCTTTGATAGTTTTAACGGCTGGGATAGTTTTGGACTGATTCTAGATGATTGCCAACTGTCCCTAGGTAGTTACAAAGCCAGAGAATCAAAGGACCAAGGATTATGAGGTGTGAAGGTCCCTCTTGTCCTTGTGCACATGGGAAGGATTAGGAATTGTTTAAGATTAATCCAAAGCTTAAATCTGGTCTAGGAAGGTTCTAGAAAGCCTTGATAGCTGCTGGAGAGGCTTAGCATGGAATGAAACCAAATGGGTTAAGTGATTTGATTATTTGACCATTTCTAAATCAATTGAATGCTTGTGTTGACTAGTTTGACTAGTCAACATGGTTAATAATGCTGAGGTGGCAGCCAAGTAACCTCAAGGGCTAGTTTAAATGAATTGAAGGGAGTTTGAAGGAATTAAATAGGTATACAAGCAAACTAATGGATATTTGACTAAACATGTGAATTGACTTTTGGTCAAAAATCCTAAAATTTGGCTCGTATTAGAGTTGAATATAGTTAAACTCTAAAATAGAGTGTGATCAAAGATTTGATAGGTTTTGAATGAGTTGATTCACTAAGAATCATTAATTTGATTCAAATGGGTCAATTCTGACTGGACTTGGACTCAGTTGACCAGGTTAATTGATGATTGGGTCAAAGGTCCAATCAAATTTAAATCTTTGAGAGATGTGCTTAGAGGAGTTTTGAATGGGTTTGATGTTAATCTAGAGTTTGATTTAAAGTAGGAGAGGTTAATGGTTGATCTAGTCAACTTAGGTTGACTTGGTCAACTAGGTTGACCCAGGGTTAAGAATTAGGCTCAACAGGTTTAAAACATTATTTGAAGTCTGTTAGAAATGTTTTCAGGGATCAAAGAGGTCATCTAGACCAAATCACCTGTTTGGGCCCTTAATGGGTCATTTGGGTCAACCCTGGTTGACTTGGTCAACCAGGTTAACTCAGGGTCTGGAAATGAGCTCAACAAGTTTGATTTGATGTTTGAAAATTGTTGGAAGCGGTTCCAAGCAATTTGGATGTCATTTGATTTGAAATATGTATTTGAACCCCTTAGGGGTATTTTGGTCATTTTGACCTCGGGTCAACTGGGGGTCAAAGTGGGTCCAACAAAATGTAGTTTAATGTTTAAGAGGTCAGGATTAAGGGTCTGGATGTGATTAGAGGCTTTGGGTAAGTCTCTAAGGTCAAAATTCACTAGGTGGCAGGTCCAATTGTATAGGCTGTAAATATTTGAAAGTTTTACAGCCTTTGAAAATCATTCCAATTTTTGGAGTTAGAGACCTTAGAATGAGCTCAAATTTGGAGGGTTGCCTCTAGAGACATGTCACATTAGTATGTAACTTACAGATCCTAAATCAGAGGCCATTTGATTGGGTTTTGAGAGGTTTGAAAGTTCATTAGAAAAGGCTTTCAGGACTTAAGTCCTTGGCCCTTGGATTTGATCTGGAATCTGGGTTTGAATACTTGAACTTGAATTATCCTCATCTCTCATAATCATATGGGTGATTATAATTACTTAGATAGTATTAAAGTTTGGTCATAGGTTTGATTAAATGAAGCTTGATTTAGAAATTGAATTGCCTAGGGATCTAGACAGGTTTAAAGCTTGAATATGTTTGAAATTTAGATTGGTTTGAGATCTAGATTGATCAGGAGTTTGGATTGATTTGGATTTAGGTTGATTTTATAATCTAGAGGGATTTTAGGATCCAGAATCTAGAAGAGTACACTGATATGAGTATACTGACATGCATAATTTTAAGCATCATGAATCTCTTATAGATAGTATAATGGGAATTTAAATAAGAGTACACTGATAAAACTTCTAGAGTTTATGCGAGTTTAAAATGAGAAAAGTCCCTCAAGATCATCATATAATAATATATTACAATAGACCTAAAAACAATTTTACAAAATTACGATAAGATAAATTATGTTATTAGAAGTGAGAATGTTAAAACATGGAAAATTACAATTATAAACTTACCAGATAGATTATGCATGGAATAATGTATTTATCAAAATCATCAGACATATGTTATCTTAAGTTTCCATGTTGGCAGGTTAAACAAATCTGAATTTTTTTTTCAAACCACAAAAAAATAAGATGTTTTCAAAGATAGCTATAGGCCACGAGTTCTTACTTTGTACTTTGCAACCTCTTCACTAACTTCTTTAAGATCTCCTTTGGTAAAAATCAACCCCACATTTCTCTGTAGCATAAAGAAGAATTACAATCAATTCATATAACCGTTTAAGGGAAAATATATATTAAATATTATACATCTCAGAACCATTGAAAACTGTCAAATTTACAGAAGGAAGAAAAATAAATTCTTCTTAGGGAGCATTAATTTTCTTTTTCAAATTACCCTTCAAACATATAATTTATTGACATAATTCTCTTCTTAGGGAGCATTAATTTTCTTTTTCAAATTACCCTTCAAACATATAATTTATTGACATAATTCTAAGTCAATCTCAGAGCAAGCATTAGATGAAACTGATCATAACGCATCAGAAACCAGAAACCAGAAATCAAAAACAGCAGAATTAGCGCAAAATAAAAATAGAGCATACCACGAGCAAAGGAAGGAGACTTAGATATGCCTGATTGCCACTCTTCTCAGCGTGCATTTTGATGCACCTCCTGATGAGAGTGTTAACGATGGAATCACCTCGCAGACCCTTCCTAATATTCTGCAACTGATTAGATCCAACATTGTCAGCCAAAGCGATCTGAACCTTGTTGTACTCGTCCAACATGCGGCACAACTTCTTATCGTACTTGACCTTCTTCTCGGCTTTGGAGAGCTTCACCGTCATCTTTACCTCTAAAAATATATGAATCTAAACAAATCTCTAAATCTTGTCTAGCCTCTAGGTAGGGGTGTCAATATTTGACACGACATGAAAACCCGACTCGAACCCGACCCGAGCCCTAAACGGGTCGGGTTCGGGTTTAGGAATTCGACCCATTTGAAAAACGGGTTGGGTTCGGGTTGACCCGACGGGTTGTCGGGTCAACCCGAAAACCTATTACAAGGCCTATCCACGAAGCCTGCCCGCCCTGCCCCACTCGCGCCCGCACTGCCCCGCACTCGTTCTCGCGCTGCTGCCGGGATCGCGCTCGCTGCCTGCACTCGCCCGTGCTCGCTGTTCGTGCGCTCGTGCGCTCGCTGCCCACTCGCCCACGCTCGCTGCCCGCGTTCCAGCTCTCCCGCGTGCCCCCGCTGCCCGTGACAGCGCCCGCGCGCCCGCGACCGCGCCCGCGCGACCGCGCCCGCGCGACCGCGACCGCGACCGCGACCGCGCCCGCGCGACCGCGCCCGCGCGACCGCGACCGCGCCCGCGCGACCGCGACCGCGCCCGCGCGACCGCGCCCGCGCGACCGCGACCGCGCCCGCGCGACCGCGCGACCGCGACCGCGACCGCGCCCGCGCGACCGCGCCCGCGCGACCGCGACCGCGCCCGCGCGACCGCGCCCGCGCCCGCGCCCGCGCCCGCGCGACCGCGACCGCGCGACCGCGCCCGCGCCCGCGCGACCGCGACCGCGCCCCGCGCGACCGCGCCCGCGCGACCGCGCCCGCGCGACCGCGACCGCGCCCGCGCGACCGCGACCGCGCCCGCGCGACCGCGCCCGCGCGACCGCGACCGCGCCCGCGCGACCGCGACCGCGCCCGCGCGACCGCGCCCCGCGCGACCGCGACCGCGCCCGCGCGACCGCGACCGCGCCCCCGCGCCCGCGCGACCGCGCCCGCGCGACCGCGCCCGCGCGACCGCGCGCCCGCGCCCCCGCGCGACCGCCCCCGCGCGACCGCGCGCCCGCGCGACCGCGCCCGCGCGACCGCGCCCGCGCGACCGCGCCCCCGCGCGACCGCGCCCCCGCGCGACCGCGCCCCCGCGACCGCGCCCCCGCGCGACCGCGCCCCCGCGCGACCGCGCCCGCGCGACCGCGCCCGCGCGACCGCGCCCGCGCGACCGCGCCCGCGCGACCGCGCCCGCGCGACCGCGCCCGCGCGACCGCGCCCGCGCGACCGCGCCCGCGCGACCGCGCCCGCGCGACCGCGCCCGCGCGACCGCGCCCGCGCGACCGCGCCCGCGCGACCGCGCCCGCGCGACCGCGCCCGCGCGACCGCGACCGCGACCGCGACCGCGACCGCGACCGCGACCGCGCGGCCGCGCCCGCGCGACCGCGACCGCGACCGCGACCGCGACCGCGACCGCGACCGCGACCGCGACCGCGCGGCCTGCGGGACCGCGATCGCGCTCCCGCGCCCGCGCCCGCGCGCCCGCGCCCGCGCGCCCGCGCCCGCGCGCCCGCAGGCCCGCGCGCCCGCGAGACCGCGCCCGCGCGACGACGGGACCGCGCCCGCGCGACCGCGACTGCGCCTGCGCGACCGCGACCGCGCGACCGCGACTGCGCCTGCGCGACCGCGACCGCGACCGCGACCGCGCCTGCGCGACCGCAACAGCGCGACCGTGACCGCGCCCGCGCGACCGCGCGACCGCGCCCGCGCGACCGCGCCCGCGCGACCGCGCGCCCGCGCGACCGCGCGCCCGCGCGACCGCGCGCCCGCGCGACCGCGCGCCCGCGCGACCGCGCGCCCGCGCGACCGCGCGCCCGCGCCCGCGCGACCGCGCGCCCGCGCGACCGCGCGCCCGCGCGACCGCGCGCCCGCGCGACCGCGCGCCCGCGCGCCCGCGCGACCGCGCGCCCCCGCGCCCGCGCGACCGCGCGCCCCCGCGACCGCGCGCCCGCGACCGCGCCCCCGCGACCGCGCGACCGCGACCGCGCCCCCGCGACCGCGCGACCGCGACCGCGCCCCCGCGACCGCGACCGCGACCGCGCCAGCGCGACCGCGACCGCGACCGCGCCAGCGCGACCGCGACCGCGACCGCGCCAGCGCGACCGCGACCGCGACCGCGCCAGCGCGACCGCGCGACCGCGCGACCGCGACCGCGCCCGCGCGACCGCGCGACCGCGACCGCGCCCGCGCGACCGCGCGCCCGCGCGACCGCGCGATCGCGCCTACGCGCCCGCGCCCGCGCGCCCGCGCCCGCGCGCCCGCGCCCGCGCGCCCGCGCGACCGCGCCCGCGCGACCGCGCCCCCGCGCGACCGCGCCCGCGCGACCGCGCCCGCGCCCACGCGGGCGCAGGACTGCGCCCGCGCGGGCGCGGGCCGCGCCCGCGCGGCCCGCGGGACCGCGATCGCGCTCCCGCGCCCGCGCGCCCTCGCCCGCGCGCCCGCGAGACCGCGCCCGCGCGACGACGGGACCGCGCCCGCGCGACCGCGACTGCGCCTGCGCGACCGCAACAGCGCGACCGTGACCGCGCCCGCGCGACCGCGCGACCGCGCCAGCGCGACCGCGACCGCGCCCGCGCGACCGCGACCGCGCCCGCGCGACCGCGACCGCGACCGCGCGACCGCGACCGCGCCCGCGCGACCGCGCCCCCGCCCGCGCGACCGCGCCAGCGCGACCGCGCGACCGCGACCGCGCGACCGCGACCGCGCGATCGCGCCCGCGCGACCGCGCCCGCGCGACCGCGCCCGCGACCGCGCCCGCGCGACCGCGACCGCGCCCGCGCGACCGCGCCCGCGCCCGCGCGACCGCGATCACGCCCGCGCGACCGCGACCGCGACCGCGCCCGCGCGACCGCGACCGCGACCGCGCCCGCGCGACCGCGACCGCGACCGCGCCCGCGCGACCGCGACCGCGACCGCGCCCGCGCGACCGCGACCGCGACCGCGCCCGCGCGACCGCGACCGCGATCGCAACCGCGCCCGCGCGACCGCGCCTGCGCCCGCGGTCGCGCGGGCGTGATTGTTAGAAATTTCTATTCTCTCTAACAAAAATTTTAAAACTACCTCCTATAAGCAAGCAACGAATAAACAAAATAAGCCTTATTTTGGCAAACCAACCAAATAACCAATTATACATATATAAATGAAAGCTCTTTCGCAAGCCATCAGATCGAATGCAAGTTGATCCATTGCCGTTCGATCCTGCTCCATTTCTATCTTCATACTATAAAATCTCCGTGGATGTTAGGGTTTCTTTAACGCGCGGCTTTGCAGTTTTGTTGTTAAGGTTTTATTCGCCTCTCATCTTCGAGTGACAGTCTTACGGGTTAAAGAGACGGGTTTCGCGTCCGTCCGCCTTGGCAAAGCTGTGCTTCGTCTTAGCCCTTGAATCAGCCGCATCTATCTTAGGACTTCTTTCCTTCCATCGCCACCCTAGAGGTAGGGTCAACCCGCGCGAGTCGGGTCAACCCGCCAACCCGACGGGTCGGGTCCGATTTTCTGACCCGTTTTCCTACCCGGGTCGGGTTAGGGTCAACCCGTTTAGAGCGCGGGTCATTTCGGGTTCGACCCGAACCCGACCCGATACCCGATTTTGACACCCCTACCTCTAGGGTGGCGATGGATGGAAAGAAGTCCTAAGATAGATGCGGCTGATTCAAGGGCCAAGACGAAGCACAGCTTTGCCAAGGCGTACGGGATGCGAAACCCGTCTCTTTAACCCATGAGACTGTCACTCGAAGATGAGAGACGAATAAAACCCTAACAACAAAACTGCAAAGCCGCGCGTTAAAGAAACCCTAACATCCACGGAGATTTTATAGTATGAAGATAGAAATGGAGCAGGATCGAACGGCAATGGATCAACTTGCATTCGATCTGATGGCTTGCAAAAGAGCTTTCGTTTATATATGTATAATTGATTATTTGGTTGGTTTGCCAAAATAAGGCTTAGTTTGGTTATTCCTTGCTTGTTTGTAGGAGGTAGTTTTAAAAATTTTGTTAGAGAGAATAGAAAATTCTAACGGAGAATCAATACTAAAAAGCTTATATTGCACCGATACATCTATTTATGAAGGCGTGTTATATCAGATACATGTTGGACATGGATATGTCTCCGATACGTGTCGGGTATGGCAAAGTCGTATCCAATTAAAATAATATATAATTTGAAATTGACACGCGTATTGGATACGACTGTCGCGTTGAAAAATGAAAAAAATTCTGAAAAAATGACGAAAAGAAAGATGGCTAACATTGAGAAGTTGCTCGAGCCAACCAAATGAGTATGAAAGAAAAAAGGAGTTACTAGACATTTAATGCTTACTTTATTTTGATATTATAAGCTACAAGGCTACAAATGATGTTGATTTCATTTTTTTTGTCATTTCAAATATTATGTTTTAGTTGCTTTCTAATTGCTATGTATGATTTATAAATTATAATATCAAGTCCACGCCGTACCCGTATCCTATATTTTTAAGTATTGACCTGCCATGTATCCGTATCGTATCGTATCCATGTTGCCTTATCCGCATCGGTGCAACATAACAAAAAGATTTTGAAAATGAAAGTTCAAAAAGGATGTTAAGCCCTTGTGAACTAGTCCTGAGGCTAACCAAGAGGGGGGGGGGTGAATTGGTTATATTAAAAATTCGTGGACAAACAAGGATTTAGAAAAAAAATCTTTTTGAATGTTTTATAACAATTACAGTTTCGCGATGATTTGCAGATGTTCAACGATGATCAAGGAAAAATAATCACAATCACACAATCATCAATAGTAAAGTGCATAAAATAATCAGAAAGAACACACCAGATTTTATAGTGGTTAGGTCAACTTGACATACGTCCACTCTCCGGAGCCTCCCCTCCAAGTATTGCACTACCACTAAGTGACTATCATTTTGCTCTCAAAACAAGGCGGAGAAGCCTGTACAAAACCTCCTTTCCTCCAACCCGGTGAGGCAGAGAACCCGGACTCCTTTCGCTTCCTCCTGAAGCAGGTAGAGAACCTCGATCTTCTTGCGGACGATCCTCCCACAGAAAAACACTGACAAGACAAGAGACGACGACCGAAGAAGACGACTCAGATCGTTGCTTGGAGCAACCTTTGTGAATCCCTCACAAACTCCCCCTCACAAGATCCTCTCTCTCTCTCCCTCTCTCTCTCTCTCTCAAGGCTTTCTCTCAAAAGAAAAGTTGCAAAAGAATTTTCTTGTAAAAAGAAAAAGATCTTAAAAAGGAGGGCTCAAAAATTGCCCTAAATCTCAATTGGTCGTCAAATATTGTCCAGGACGATCGGTCGATCGTCCTGTACAATCAGTTCAAAATCACATATTTCAGTCTGGACGATCAGGCTTCTCTGGACGATTAGAACAAATATTTGTTCAGATTGTCCTGGACGATTCTGCGATCGTCCGGGACGATTAGTATAAATCAGGAATTTCGTCCAGAAGACCGCTCTGGTCGTCTAGGGGAACTTGTGCTAGACGATCTCAAAATGATTGAATCGTCCGGGATGATATACATATCATCCTGTACGATTAGTTCAAAAAAGACAAAATCGTCCTGACATAGTTTGGATCGGCCTGCACAAAATGTTCTGTATGATTTAAAATGACTTGATCGTCCGGGATGATATCCGTATCGTCCCGTACGATTAGTTCAAACTCGGGCATATCATCCAGAAGATCGTGCGGGTCGTCCAGGTGAAATGGTCTGGACGGTTAGGATTTTCCATGTAACCTCCTGTACGATATTGCGATCGTCCAGGACGATATGATCATATCAATTAAAAATTAATTTCTTTCCTTAATCACCAGACTAATTTAAGCATGATTGTAATGGATCGTCCAGGACGATCAGACCAAATCTCTAAAAATAAAACTTGCCTAACTTGATCTGGCAGCTGAAAATTTCTGATTTGAGCCTATCGTCCTGTATGATATATGTATCGTCCAGGACGATATGCTTAATTAAACCGACTTAACCTGGTCGCCCTTATTAGGGTTTCTATTTTCATTGGATCATCCAGGACGATATGAATATCGTCCAGGACAATATGAATAAAACTTGAAAATAGAGATTCTAACTCACTAAAAACTCTCCCCCTGAGTGTGTGTGCAAGGTTACTTAGCTAGGAGATCACTTATATTATATTTGACTCAAGAAAGATAAAAATTACAATTTAGACACATACGGACCCAATCTTGAGTTGGCTTGAGTTGCATTTGATCTTTTGTACATAAAATATTAGTTAACCAAATAGAGCACAAAAATGTTTGTTATCATCAAAATTGTAATCCTTAAATCCAGATTTACAATAATCTCCCTCTTTTTGATTATGACAAACATTTATTCAGTAGTTTCAAATAAAACAGACCGGAGTAATCAATGCACATACGAGAAAAGATTTTTCATTTCAAATTTCACTAAAACATTGACAAACAGTGACACTCAATACAATAAAGAAAACAACTACAACATAGAAACAGTAAAAAAAACTACTAGTAATCAAAAAAATCAACTCCCCCTTTTGACATAACAAAAAGGAGGAGTAATAGACAAAACAACACAACAAAAAAAAACAAAAAAAAGAGTAAATCAAAATAAAAACGAGAAAACAAAACTAAAAACCAATATATTTTTTTTTGAATCGAGCAGGCGGCTAAACGCGGGCTCGCGAGCGCGCTGGCTCGCGGGCAGCGAGCATGGGCGAGCAAGCAGCGGGCGGGCGAGCAAGCAGCGGGCGCGCGAACAGCGAGCGCGCGGGCGCGCGAACAGTGAGCGCGGGCGAGTGCGGGCGCGAGTGGGACATGGCGGGCAGGCCTTTAAACAGGTTTTCGGGTTGACCCGACAACCCGTCAGTTCAATCCGAACCCGACCCATTTTTCAAACGGGTCGAATTCCTGAACTCGAACCCGACCCGTTTAAGACTCGGGTCGGGTTCGAGTCGGGTTTTCGTGTCGTGTCAAATATTGACACCCGTACCTAGAGGCTATACAAGATTTAGGGATTTGTTTAGATTCATATATTTTTAGAGGTAAAGATGACGGTGAAGCTCTCCAAAGCCGAGAAGAAGGTCAAGTACGACAAGAAGCTGTGCCGCATGTTGGACAAGTACAGCAAGGTTCTGATAGCTTTGGCTGACAATGTTGGATCTAATCAGTTGCAGAATATTAGGAAGGGTCTGCGAGGTGATTCCATCGTTCTCATGGGTAAGAACACTCTCATCAGGAGGTGCATCAAAATGCACGCTGAGAAGAGAGGCAATCAGGCATATCTAAGTCTCCTTCCTTTTCTCGTGGTATGCTCTTTTTATTTATTTTGCGCTAATTATGCTGTCTTTGGTTTCTGATGCGTTCTGATCAGTTTCATCTATGCTTGCCCTGAGATTGGCTTAGAATTATGTCAATAAATTATATGTTTGAAGGGTAATTTGAAAAAGAAAATTAATGCTCCCTAGGAAGGATTTATTTTTCTTCCTTCTGTAAATTTGATGGTTTTCAATGGTTCTGAGATGTATAATATTTAATATATATTTTTCCTTAAACGTTTATATGAATTGATTGTAATTCTTCTTTATGCTACGGGGAAATGTGGGGTTGATTTTTACTAAAGGAGACCTTAAAGAAGTTAGTGAAGAGGTTGCAAAGTACAAAGTAAGAACTCATGGCCTATAGCTATCTTTGAAAACATCTTATTTTTTTGTGGTTTAAAAAAAAAAATTCAGATTTGTTTAATCTGCCAACATGGAAACTTGAGATAACATATGTTTGATGATTTTGATAAATACATTATTCCATGCATAATCTATCTGGTAAGTTTATAATTGTAATTTTCCATGTTTAAATATAGTTTGTAGACGATGCTTTTTATGTTTTGTTGTTTGGTATTGGCCATTATGCTTAATTATGATTGGCATTAGCCTTAGTTGAATAGGGGCCAGCTTTAGGAACCCTCATCATTCATTCATTATTGTTGAGTATGTTAACTTTATTTTACACAATTTTTTTTCTTCATAACTTTTAGCCATGTTAGCTTTGGTTTATCCCTTTAACTTATCATTCTAGAGTAGTTTAACTAGTTTAATTGGCACATCTTCTATTATTTGTATTACTTGCCAAACTGACTTAAGTTTATTTGTAGAATTTTTAACGTAATCATTTCTAAACATATTTTTCTTAGTTTTACTATGCATCCATTTTAACATTCTCACTTCTAATAGCATAATTTATCTTATCATAATTTTGTAAAATTATTTTTAGGTCTATTCTAATATATTATTGTATTATGATCTTGATGAACTTTTCTCATTTTAAACTCCTCGCATAAACTCTAAAAGTTTTATCAGTGTACTCTTATTTAAATTCCCATTATACTATCTATAAGAGATTCATGATGCTTAAAATTATGCATGTCAGTATAACTTGATGTTATAGTAGTATTTACTAATTATTATTTCACAAGCACTGAAATTATATATTACACATTCTTTATTTGATTAAGAACCTTTATTTTCTAATTTTGTTCCTCCATTATTATGTTTATTTATGATGATGTTTCGCCTATTGGAATTATTCCATTTGCAAAAGATATGCATCAAATTACTTCACGTTTAATATACTTTGAAAGCTCCTTTATAACTAGTTTAAAATATGCGGGTTTAATGTTCATCCTTTATGAAGTCTTATTATCTGTAAATTATTCATCACTAGCCACTATTTGTGATGTGATTTAATTTTCTAGCTTACATGGTTAACATGAATTTGTCACAGCCTGTTCTCCTAAATCACACCACATTACTTTTTCTGGTACTTTATCGCATTTTTTCTCAAGATCATTAAAAATCATATGATTACCATATCTTTTCCTTATAGATTTTTCATTATTTCCTTACTAAAAAAATAATTTTCATCATAGTGAACCCAATGTTAAATGAATTTTTATGTCAATGTATTTTCCCCATTATCCTTTTATAACTTAGTCATAAGACTACGAATTGGCATGCCTTATGATTAGTTTTAAATACTTTGTATTGAAGTGTTTTTTATAATTATTTTATTTATATAATTTTTAAGACTGCAATGAAAATATTCGTTAAATACCACTACAATAATTATCTGCACTCTTCAAATTTTAATATGGAACTCATGAGCTTAAAGTTTTTCCTTCATGCGTTTTTAAACAAATAATCTTAATCCCCCTTATTGGATCAATTATAGTATGCATCATAGTTCTCCTAACTTCACTTTTAAAGCTGCTTAAAAATTGTTTTATAATTTTTTGAAAAAGAAATATATTTATGATACTCTGAAGAATTTTCAAAATAGGCTTTCTGATATAGGACTACAATGCGTTGTAATGAATAAATCAGATCTTGCATGATTTTAAAGAGCATAACAATTAAAGTTACTAGTTAATCAAAACAACAAAATAAAACGTAAGAAGGGTCACGTTCCTTTTAGGCCAAATTACATTAGAGATTTGAACTATCGCAAGTAATATAGAAAGTCAAGACATGAGAATTAAGTAGATTTTCAACAAAGATCCCTTCTCTAACTATGAGAATAGTACATAGAAAGTTAACTCAAATCCTACGTTTACTAAGCAGTGGAGATTAACGAAACATGATCATTTGCGGTTCCATCATCACCTTATAAGGTTAGTGAAATCAAAAGATAAATAAACAAGGGTCAAAGTTCACCCTTATTGAGAATCGGAAGTGATGTACCACTGGGTGTCGCCTAGTTGTTTGTCAATGGCTTCCACAAGCGAATCCAGGAGGCGCTCCACGTATTTTTCAACCGTATGATCAATGTTCGGATTGACGTCAAAGAAGGTGGAGTGGAGGACGAGAAGGACGCCTTGTTCGTCGTAGGCGTAGCCGAAGTCAATTTTCGGATCCATGCATTGATCTTGCGTGATTGAGACGAGGAGTGAATGCTCTTCTTGCGGTCCTTGTTGGTTCCCCTTGAGATAAAGAAGTTTCTCTCCAAAATCCAAGTGGAAAGAAGGGGAGAGGGTGGTCGGCCAAGGTGGAGAAGCTTTGTGGAATTTTGGTTCAGGTTTGGGAGATTTAGGCTTAAGATTTGGGAGGTGGTTTGGAGGGAATTGCTGAAATTAATTTTCTAGGTTTGGAAATAATTTAAATAGAAAAGAGTAAGAGAGAGGGGGGAGGGGGGGGGGGGGGGGAGGGGAGGGGGAGTAGTGTTTGGAAAGAATTAAGGAGGTGGGGCCATGTAGGGGCCGGCGGCTTCAATGGGCTAGGATTTGATTGGGGAGGTTGATTTGGATTGCTAATTTGGGATTTAGAAATTAGGAAAGTGTTAATTAAATCCCAATTGATTTGAAATTCAAATAGGATTTAATTTAGAAACTTTCCTAAAATAGGATTTCATAATTTAGGAAACAATTCAAATTCAAATTGGATATGAATATGAATTAATTAGATTGCCTAAATTAAAAAAATCAAATTGGAAAGGTTTGAATGTGGGAGTCAAAGGGGCGGCAGCTGGATTTGGGTAGGGAGGCCGGCGGCTAGTTTCGATGGTCCGTCGGTTTTCGGTGAGGGTGAGAGTGGGGTTCGGTTGGGAGATGGGGGGTAAGGAATGGTGGAGGGTGAGGGGCCGGCGGGTTAGATGAGGTGGGGGGTTGGGCCGTGGGAGGAGGGAAAGGGTGGAGCCGGCGGTGGAAGGGGAGGAGGGGAAGGCATATAAAATAAGACCACGAACCCGACTCTTCTAGGTTGGTGGGTGGTGCGTTGGTCTCCCTCTCTTAGGGATCTTCCTCCTTAGCTCTCAAACTCTCTCAACACCATGGAATGCAGAAATTTCTTCATCATAATTCATTAATTTTCAAAGGGAAACATAAGGGCTATAAATAGCCTCGCACAAAGGACTTAAAAACAAGAAAGACAAAAATGCTCTCAGGGCCTACATACGACCTCCCTTAAGTAAGGGGTGAAAATGGAAAACAATTACAACATAATAAAAGACACATAACATAATAATAAAAGAAAGCGAATACATGGAATGACTCAAAAATACATCGACTCGATCGTGGCCGTAGATCGTTTGCCACGTCGCTGATAAACCTTCCATGATCTGATGTCCCCATCACTTTCCCCACAATTCTACAACTACCTTTACAAAAAGCTATAGCAACCCCAAGTAAACCCTATGTCTTAGCAGTACTTATTCTTACCCTTTATTTGTAAGCATATTACTTCGCTTAAATGTATATTTTATTCTTCTACTTAACCATCAATTCTTTTTTTCTCCTCCTTTTACATGAGATATATTTGAACTCTTTTAGAACTTCTATAGAGGACATGGTACAACTTTCTATCTCATTCCACATTAAGGTTGGTCAGTCATATGATTCTGATTTATGTTTGGGTCAGCCATAAGATTCGGATTTACCTTTTGTATTTACATGTCTCAAACGATTAATAATTTCTCACTTTTAAAGTTCATTAACTTATTATATGATAGCTTTTTCAGTTAATAATTTTTTTGTAGCTTTATTTGTTATCCATTAATCATTACTGCTGTATGGGAAAACTTCTCGATTTATCTTAAATTTATCTCATGTGAATTTTTGTCCAACCTGGGAAAAGAAAATCTTATTGATTTCATATTTTATGATCATATGTTATTGTAACATTAAAATCAACTTTTTCCATAAAATTTCTATCTCATATTCTATAGCCATGATTGACATCTCTCCTAACCATCCAATGTGAACTTGTATCTAGTTAAGTGTCCACCAATAATTATTTTTTTCTTATATGTACATTAGTAACTCATTCATCTCTTTCATAGCATATTTCTTGAGCAATCGTCTAATCCAATTTGAGGAGCATAAGCAAATATCATATTTGTAATAACAACAATAATATCAAGCCTTTATCCCACTATATGGGGTCGGCTACATGAATCCTTTTTCTCTATTGTGTCCTGTTAAAAGTCAAATTCTCGTTTAAATCTAAGGAAAAAAAAGGTAATTTCTAATATTTTCTAACAAGTCTTTTTAGGTCTTCCTCTACCTATTTTAAAATAGGCCAAATCTAATATATAGACTCTCCTAACTAGGTCATTGTAAGCATGGCGCTCTATGTAGCCAAACCATCTAAGGTAACTCTCTCTAATTTTATCTGTCACTAGTGGTACTCCAACCTTTTCTCGTATATGTACATTTCACATTTTTTTCTCTAAGAGTAAAACTACTCATCCACTTGAGCATTCTCATCTTTGCAACACTTAATTTTATGCTTCTCTTTTAATGGTCAACATTCTGCACCATAAAGCGTTGCTAGTCATTTATAAGACATAACTAATAATTTTTCTCATAGGAATGTCCTACATTTTTTATATTCACCATCAAATTTCTATTTTTCTAATCTCTATGCATTACCATCTTTACCCTATTACTATTTTTAGCCTTTACAATATACAGTTAATTGTAACCTTTGCCATTGTCTTTGTCTTTCCCCTCTCCATTTAATTGCTTATAAACATGCAATATTAGTTCTTTATTTATCATATTAACTAATTATTGAAATTTTATATTACCTCCATAAGTGCTTGATCAATATCAGTGGGTTCAATCATTGAAATAAACGTTGAATGATTTACCTCTTTCGTCAAACTATGCCTAGTCCTAACTCCTTCACTTGGGTCTCCTAAAATTAACTCTTTAGGATGACTCTTGGGATAATTCAATTCTCTAGGCAAACTTTTCTCTTCTTGAATTTCAACCCTTTCTTTCACTTTTACATTTTCAAGTCCTTGGGTTGTTTCTACAACATCATCTTCCTCTAACCTAGACCTCCACTATTATCAGATTCATCAAAAAACAACATGAGTGATCTCCTCAACTACTAATGTCCTTCTATTAAAAATTTTATAGGATTTTCCAACACTTGAGTATCCTAGAAAAATTCATTCATCAGATTTAGGATCAAATTTTTCTAAGAGAGTTTTTTCATTATTGTGTATGAACACCTTACATCCAAAAACATGTAGGTGTGAGAGGTTGGGGATCCTACCTTTAAGAAGTTCATAGAGTGTCTTGGTTAATTTTGATCTAATGTTCACCCTATTCAACACATAACATGCGGTTCTAACTGCTTCAGCCCAAAAGTATCTTGGAAGTAAATACTCTGCCAACATGGCTCTAGCAGTTTCAACCAATGTCTTGTTCTTTCTCTCAACTACTCCATTCTGTTGAGGTGTCCTAGAAGATGAGAAATTATGATCTATCTCATGAGATTTGTAAAAATCATCAAACAACTCATTTTCAAATTCTCCCCCATTTACAATTTCTAGACTTAGTTTTCTCTGAATCCAAGTGGCAAAATCTCTAAACTCCTTAAATGATTCACTTTTATGATACAAAAATCTAATCCATGTGAATCTTGAATAATCATCCACAATTATATACCCAAATCTCTTTCCTCCTAGACTTAAGGTACTAACAGGTCCAAATAGATATATGTGTAGGATTTCTAAGGACTTGCTAGTTCTAACCTCCTTGATTGAACTAAAAGATGATCTGACTTGTTTTCCTAATTGACATGCATCACACAAGTGATCTTTTGTAAAGCCAAGTTTGGGTACTCTTCGGACTAACTCTTTTTGGGTGATTTTCCTAAGTTGCTTTGTCATCAAGGCAATGTCCTCTTCATCCTCAGGTAGTGACTAATCACTATCTTAATCATCCACCTTCAAAGCTATGTTATTCTCCTTTCGCTTGTCTCCTGCATCAATCTGTCTTTGAGTCACAGATTGCTCGTAAGCAATTAGTGATCCAAGAAGATTGTTAATAGAATAGATATTTAAATCTTTTGATTCAGTTATAACAGTTATCTTTGCATCATAAGCAGTAGGTAAGCAATGAAGTATCTTATTAACTTTTTTTGCATTCGTTAATTCCCTACCTAAGGCATACAATGAAGTGGCTATATGTGTAAAGCATGTATACATGTCTGAGATTAATTCATTCGATTTCATGCGAAATAGTTCATAGTCGTACAAAATAATGTTCAACTTAGTTTGCTTCACTTTATTTGTACCTTCATAAGTAATGCAAAGCCTATCCCAAATTTATTTTCCTGATTTACAAGTAGAAACACGCATGTAGTCTTCCGATTTCAATGTACAAAAGAAACTATTCAAACGCTTAGCATTCAATTGAGCTAAATCACGTTCTTCTATAATCCATTCAGCAAAAGGTGTTTGAACTCTAATTTCTTCTATAATTCTAGTGGGTTTAGTATAACCTTCCTGTACTAACATCTATATGCGATAATCAAGAGATTGTAGAAATGTAGACATGCGAGTTTTCCAAAAATCAAATGGGATATTGTCAAATAAAGGTGGTCTAGTGATCGAGTAACCTTCTAAAGTGTTTTGATTTTCAAAATTAGCCATGATCGAATTTCAAAAAGTAGTTTAAACAGTAATTTTCGAAATAATCTCTGATACCACTTGAAAGACCGAATAGGTTATTAGACCTATTGCTTACGTCCCTATGCTAACCAAGAGGGGGATGAATTGGTCCTTTTAAAAATTTCTCTTAAAATTTTGGAAAACTTTTTAGTTAAAAAACTTATGCAAATCGTACAGTATGATTTACCTTCGTACAGTACGAACAGAGTGATTTTTAATGCTTTCTTCAATCTCAGAAATTCAACCACAGAAAAATAAAATGTATAAAAGTAACAATGCAGAAAAGTAAAAAGTCAGAACAGAAAACACTAGAATTTATAGTGGTTCGGTCAAACACGACCTACATCCACTCCCTAGAGACTCCTTCTTTAGGTATTGCACTAAACTCAAGGGACTCTCCTTTTGCCCCAACAGCAAGGCGGAGAAGCCTTTACAAACTCTCTTCCACCAACCCGGTGCGGTAGAGAACCGTTGTTCTTTTTCACTCTCCAAGTGATGACAGAGAATCAATCATCTTTTTTCACCCTCCAAGTGATGGCAGAGAACCAAGCGTCCTTTTTGAACCTCCTGGTGATGGCAGAGAACCAAGCGTCCTTTTTCACCCTCTTGGTGACGGTAGAGAACTGGACCTTCTTCAAAGATCTTCTCTCAAGAGTCTTCAACGAGATAGGGAAGTGACTTGAAGTACAAACAATGAATTCCTCACTCTTGGATAACCTTGTGAATCCCCTCACAATTTTCACTCCAAGGGTCTCACACAACTCACTCCCAAACACTCTCCCTTCCACTCTCAAGAAGAAATTCGTAGAAGCATCTTCCTACAAGTCAGTTTAAAGATCCTTAAGTACTAAGGACAAGAAAAACCCTCCAAAAATTAAATTTTTCAAGTTTCACGCGTCCTGATCGTCCCGTACAATCGATCTTCGTACTATACGAATAGTTCAAATCACTGAATGATTCGTCCCGTACGATCCCATACGAATCAAAGTCAGAGCCGTTCGTACCTCAAAACCTTCTGTACGAATTATATTTCGTACTGTACGAATAGTTCAAAAAATGAACGATTCATCCCGTACGATCCAGTACGAACTTAATTCAGAGCCGTTCGTATCACAAAACCTTATATACGAACTATATTTCGTACTGTATGAACTAAACTTAAAAAAAAATTTCAAGACAAATAGGTTCTTTGTGGAGAACATATAATACAGATCGTCCCGTACGATACCATATCATACTGTACGATATGTTTTAAAATTTAAGTTTTTTACTCTTCCATTGTGTGTGTGCACAGTTATCCAACTTACAATCACACTCTCAGACTCAAGAAAAATAAGAAATACAGACTTCACTTTCAGTAAACATTAACAAATGACTTTGAAGTCTTCAGCAATCTGGAGTATGAATATCCTGAAAAACATGTTAGTACACACAAAAAGAAACTCCAATATATGTTAGGAGAAGGATAAAACAAATAATAAGCTTTTTTAATCATCAAAAACTTGTATCAGATTTTTCTTGAACGAACGGATTTACACAAATCATAACAATGTGCTGAATATGGTGAATGTTAGAGCCAATCTGAATAAGACACCTTATGAGATCATTAAGGGTAGAACTCCAAACCTGTCCCACATCTATGTCTTTGGCTGTAAGGTTTTCATTCTGAACAATGGTAAATCATCCTTAGAAAAATTTGACCCCAAATCTGATGAAGGAGTATTCTTAGGCTATTCTAGTGTGGGGAAATCCTTTAGGGTGTTTAATAAGAGGACATTGGTGGTGGAGGAGACAACTCATGTGGTGTTTGATGAATTTGATCCTAAGGAGACTAGAGTTGAGGAAGAAGAAGATGTAGGAGAGATTACCCAAGGAGTTGAAAATGCAAATCTGGAGGAAAAGGTAGAGCCTCAAAATATTTTGCCTAGAGATTGAAGATATTCTTCGAGTCATCGTAAAGAACTGATCTTAGGAGACCCTTCTGAAGGTGGTAGAACTAGGCATGAACTTAGGAAGGAAGTAAACCATTCTGCCTTTATATCGATGACTGAACCCACCAACATCAATCAAGCCCTTTCTGATAAGTTTTGGATCTTAGCTATGCAGGAGAAATTGAATCAATTTGTAAGGAACGATGTTTGGGAGTTAGTAGAAAGACCTAAGAATCAAAGTGTAGTGGGAACCAAGTGAGTCTTTAAGAATAAGATGAATGATTCTGGTGTGGTGGTTAGGAATAAGGCAAGATTGGTGGCTAAGGGATACAATCAAATTGAAGGGATTGATTTTTGGGAGACCTTTGTCCCTGTAGCTAGATTGGAAGCCATTAGGGTGCTACTAGCCTTTGCCTGTTATAAGGGATTTAAGTTATTTCAAATGAATATCAATAGTGCATTTTAAATGGGGTAATAAAAGAGGATGTTTTTGTAGAACAACCTCCAGGTTTTGAGAGTTCCTAATATCCAAATCATATTTACAAATTAAAAAATGTCTTATATGGATTGAAACAGGCACCCAGAGCTTGGTATAAGAGGCTTAGCACATTCATGTTAGATAGAGAGTTTGTTAAGGGGAGCGTAGACACCACCTTTTTTCTGAGAATAGTAGGGGATGATTTACTCATTGTCCAGATCTATGTTGATGATATATTTTTTAGATCTTCTGATAAAAATTTATGTGATGATTTTTCTAAGACAATGAGTAAGGAGTTTGAGATGAGTATGATGAGAGAATTATCTTACTTTTTGGGATTTAGCATAAGGCAAATAGATGATGGAACCTTTCTCAATTAATCTAAATACACTAAGGACATTTTGAAGAAATATGAAATGGACAAAGCCAAGCCAATCAACATTCCCATGAGCTCCTCTATTCAATTAGATAAGGATTCAAATGAAAAATCTGTTAATCAGAAGAAGTTTAGGGGAATAATTGGATCACTGTTTTATCTGACTGCTAGACAACCTGATATTTTGTTTAGTGTTTATCTTTGTGCTAGGTTTCAAGCTAATCCTAAAGAGTCCCACCTGACTGCTGTTAAGAGAATTCTTAGATATCTTTTAGGGACCCCAAGCCTAGGAATCTGGTACTCTAGGCACATCACTTCTTTTGAGATTATTGGATATTCTGATTTTGACTTTACAGGGTGTAGGGTGGATAGAAAGAGCACTTCTGGAACTTGCCAATTCATAGGACAATCTTTAGTCTCCTGGTCCAGTAGAAAACAGAACTCAGTTGCACTTTCCACTGCTGAAGCTGAGTACATTGCCTTAAGAAGTTGTGTGGCCCAAGTCCTTTGGTTGAAGCAACAAGTTTTGGATTTAAGATTACCTGTTGACACAATTTCTGTTATGTGTGATAATACTAGTGTCATCTGTATTTCTAAGAATCTAATCCAACATTCTAGAACCAAACACATTGATATAAGACATCACTTTATTAGGGACCATGTTACAAAAGGGGATATTGAGCTACATCATGTAGCAACTGAAAATCAGTTGGCTGACATATTTACTAAACCATTGGCCTTTGACTCATTCAGCATTTTGAGGACCAGATTGGGTGTGATTGACATAAATGCATGATTCTGATGACTAATAATTTCTGAGTTTGATTGTTTCCTTTTGTTTTGTTTGTCTTTTGATTTGATTATCTATTTCCTATTTTATTTTTTTTCTCACTACTGATTTTCTTCTATTGTTTGTTGTTTTTCTGATTTGAGTATTTATTTTGATGCGATTTCCTACTTGTTTTTGATTTACTATTTTATTCTTTTCAAAATCAGATCACTGCTCACTACTGCTGATAAACTGGATTTCTTACTGAGAGTTTTGCCTTGTTTTTGTTTGGAAGCTTGTAAGCAGTGATTGACTCCTCTGAATCTATTAAAGGGAAGAAACGTTGATGATTATTCCTCTTCCTCTAACTCTCTTTAATGGTGTATTATTTCTTTTGGATAAAAATCTTCTTCAAAATTAAAAAGTTGGTTTTTGAAATAGAGATCTATTTTATCTTCCTACAGTAATCTACCTCATATGAATAGTATTTTCAAAGCTTTGAATTAGTGTTATGTTTTTCTTAATCAAGTGACTGCACTTATCATATGATGTATGATTTTTATTTTGTGAATTACTCTTTCTTATTGTAGAGAGTGAGTTTTATCGTCTCTTATGTCTGAAAGATAATCTCACAACTGAGATTTTTTAACGATTATGAAAGGAAGCAATCTTACAAAAGATGCACAAAGAGCGTCAAAATGAAAAGAGGCACAAAATGAGCTCAAAGTTGAAAAGATGCGCAATATCGTTAAACTAGAAAGATACACAAAGTGTATCAAAAATCAAAAAATATGCAAAGCGCCAAACAAATTGAAAAAGAGGCACAAAATGAGCCCATAAAGAAATAAGCTTTCTTCTCTTTCAGATCTTTAAATGTCCTAGATAAATCCATGCGCCACTTAATATTTTCAAAAGCTTAAGACAAAAAATCATGATTTCTGATTCCTTATTTTGTAATACTATTATATCAGATATTTTTCTGGAATGAGGCTTGAAAGGCTCTCTTTTCGAATCTAATTTCTTTTCGTTTGAATTAGACTTTTGTTTGAAAGGAGTTTGAACCGGTAAGGTGTCCGAGGTAAGAGTTACGAAAGTTGATTTTCAACTTTTCTAGATTTCAGCGTTGTCGATCTTCTTCTTATTGATTTTTGGATTAAAAATCAAGGAATAATTTTGATTTACTGGAGCTGATCGATTCAAAAAAAATATATTGGTTTTTAGTTTTGTTTTCTTGTTTCTATTTTGATTTACTCTGTTTTTTATTTTTTTTTTGTTATGTTATTTTGTCTATTACTCTTTGTTATGTCAAAAGGGGGAGTTGATTTTTTGGGTTACTAGTAGTTTTTTTTACTGTTTCTATGTTGTAGTTGTTTCTTTTATTGTATTGAGTGTCACTGTTTGTCAATGTTTTAGTGAAATTTGAAATGAAAAATTTTTCTCGTATGTGCATTGATTTCTCCGGTCTGTTTTATTTGAAACTACTGAATAAATATTTGCCATAATAAAAAAGGGGGAGATTGTTGCAAATCTGGATTTAGGGATTACAATTTTGATGATAATAAACATTTTTGTGCTCTGTTTGGTTAACTAATATTTCATGTACAAAAGATCAAATGTAACTCAAGCCAACTCAAGATCGGGTCCGTGTGTGTCTAAGTTGTAATTTTTATCTTTCTTGAGTCAAATATAATATAAGTGATCCCCTAGCTAAGTAACCTTGCACATACACACTCAGGGGGAGAGTTTTTAGTGAGTTAGAGTCTCTATTTTTAAGTTTTATTCATATCGTCCTGGATGATCTAATGAAAATAGAAACCCTAATAAGGGTGACCAGGTTAAGTCGGTTTAATTAAGCATATCGTCCTGGACGATACACATATCATACAGGACGATAGGCTCAAATCAGAAATTCTCAGCTGCCAGATCAAGTTAGACAAGTTTTTATTTTTAGAGAAATCCGGAACGATCCATTACAATCATGCCTAAATTAGTCTGGTGATTAAGGAAAAAAATTAATTTTTAATTGATACGATCATATCGTCCTGGATGATCGCAATATCGTACAGGAGGATACATGCAAAATCTTGACCGTCCAAACCATTTCACCTGGACGACCCGCACAATCTTTTGGACGATATGCTCGAGTTTGAACTAATCGTAGGGGACAATACGGATATCACCACGGACGATCAAGTCATTTTAAATCGTACAGAACATTTTGTGCAGGCCAATCCGAACTATGTCAGGATGATTTTGTCTTTTTTGAATTAATCGTACAGGATGATATGTATATCATCCCGAACGATTCAGTCATTTTGAGATCGTCCAGCACAAGTTCCCCTGGACGACCAGAGCGGTTTTCTGGAAGAAATTCCTGATTTATACTAATCGTCCCGGACGATTTGAACAAATATTTGTTCTAATCGTTCAGAGAAGCCTGATCGTCTTGACTGAAACATGTGATTTTGAACTCCGTGGATGTTAGGGTTTCTTTAACGCGTGACTTTACAGTTTTGTTGTTAGGGTTTTATTCGCCTCTCATCTTCGAGTGACAGTCTCACGGGTTAAAGAGACGGGTTTCGCGTCCTGTCCGCCTTGGCAAAGCTGTGCTTCGTCTTGGCCCTTGAATCAGCCGCATCTATCTTAGGACTTCTTTCCTTCCATCGCCACCCTAGAGGTAGGGGTGTCAAAATCGGGTTTCGGGTCGGATTCGGGTCGAACCCGAAATGACCCGCGCTCTAAACGGGTTGACCCTAACCAGACCTGGGTAGGAAAACGGGTCAGAAAATCGGACTCGGACCCGGACCCGACCCGTCGGGTTGGCGGGTTGACCCGACCCGACCTGGAACTGGAGCAGGCGGCCGAACAAAGGCGGGCGCGCTGGCGCGCGGGCAGCGAGAGCGGGCGCGCGGGCGCGCAGGCGAGCGTGCAACGAGCACGCGGGCGCGAGTGCGGGCAGTGCGGGCAGGCCTTTAAACAGGTTTTCGGGTTGACCCGACGACCCGTCGGGTCAACCCAAACCCGACCCGTTTTTCAAACGGGTCGAATTCCTGAACCCGAACCCGACCCGTTTAGGGCTCGGGTCGGGTTCGAGTCGGGTTTTCGTGTCGTGTCAAATATTGACACCCCTACCTAGAGGCTAGACAAGATTTAGGGATTTGTTTAGATTCATATATTTTTAGAGGTAAAGATGACGGTGAAGCTCTTCAAAGCCGAGAAGAAGGTCAAGTACGATAAGATGTTGTGCCGCATGTTGGACGAGTACAATAAGGTTCTAATTGCTTTGGCTGACAATGTTGGATCTAATCAATTGTAGAATATTAGGAAGGGTCTGCGAGGTGATTCCATCGTTCTCATGGGTAAGAACACTCTCATCAGGAGGTGCATCAAAATGCATGCTGAGAAGAGTGGCAATCAGGCATATCTAAGTCTCCTTTCTTTGCTCGTGGTATGCTCTTTTTATTTATTTTGCGCTAATTCTGCTGTCTTTGGTTTCTGGTTTCTGATGCGTTATGATCAATTTCATCTATGCTTGCCCTGAGATTGGCTTAGAATTATCTCAATAAATTATATGTTTGAAGAGTAATTTGAAAAAGAAAATTAATGCTCCCTAGGAAGGATTTATTTTTCTTCCTTATGTAAATTTGACTGTTTTCAATGGTTCTGAGATGTATAATATTTAATATATATTTTCCCTTAAACGTTTATATGAATTGATTGTAATTCTTCTTTATGCTACGGGGAAATGTGGGGTTGATTTTTACCAAAGGAGACCTTAAAGAAGTTAGTGAAGAGGTTGTAAAGTACAAAGTAAGAACTCGTGGCCTATAGCTATCTTTGAAAACATCTTATTTTTTTAGGGTTTGAAAAAAAAATTTAGATTTGTTTAACCTGCCAACATGGAAACTTGAGATAACATATGTCTGATGATTTTGATAAATACATTATTCCATGCATAATCTATCTGGTAAGTTTATAATTGTAATTTTCCATGTTTTAATATAGTTTGTAGACGATGCTTTTTATGTTTTGTTGTTTGGTATTGGCCATTATGCTTAATTATGATTGGCATTAGCCTTAGTTGAATAGGGGCCAGCTTTAGGAACCCTCATCATTCTTTCATTATTGTTGAGTATGTTAACTTTATTTTACATAATTTTTTTCTTCATAACTTTTAGCCATGTTAGCTTTGGTTTATCCCTTTAACTTATCCTTCCAGAGTAGTTTAACTAGTTTAATTGGCGCATCTTCTATTATTTGTTTTATTTGCCCAAATGACTTAAGTTTATTTGCAGAATTTTTAATATAATTATTTCTAAACATATTTTTCTTAGTTTTACTATGCATCCATTTTAACATTCTCACTTCTAATAGCATAATTTATCTTATCGTAATTTTGTAAAATTGTTTTTAGGTCTATTGTAATATATTATTGTGTGATGATCTTGAGGAACTTTTCTCATTTTAAACTCCTCGCATAAACTCTAGAAGTTTTATCAGTGTACTTTTATTTAAATTTCCATTATACTATCTATAAGAGATTCATGATGCTTAAAATTATGCATGTCAGTATAACTTGATGTTATAGTAGTATTTACTAATTATTTATTTCACAAGCACTGAAATTATATATTACACATTTTTGATTTGATTAAGAACCTTTATTTTCTAATTTTGTTCCTCCATTATTATGTTTATTTATGATGATGTTTCGCCTATTGGAATTATTCCATTTGCAAAAGGCATGCATCAAATTACTTCACGTTTAATATACTTTGAAAGCTCCTTTATAACTAGTTTAAAATATGCAGGTTTAATGTTCATCCTTTATGAAGTCTTATTATCTGGAAATTATTCATCACTAGCCACTATTTGTGATGTGATTTAATTTTCTAGCTTACATGGTTAACATGAATTTGTCACAACCTGTTCTCCTAAATCACACCACATTACTTCTTGTGGTACTTTATCGCATTTTTTCTCAAGATTATTAAAAATCATATGATTACCATATCTTTTCCTCTTTCCTTACTAAAAAAATAATTTTTATCATAGTGAACCCAATGTTAAATGAATTTTTATATCAATGTATTTTCCCCATTATCCTTTTATAACTTAGTCATAAGACTACGAGTTTGCATGCCTTATGATTAGTTTTAAATACTTTGTATTGAAGTGTTTCTTATAATTATTTTATTTATATAATTTTTAAGACTGTAATGAAAATATTCGTTAAATACCACTACAATAATTATCTACACTCTTCAAATTTTAATATGGAACTCATGAGCTTAAAGTTTTTCCTTCATGCGTTTTTAAACAAATAATCTAATCCCCCTTATTAGATCAATTATAGTATGCATCATAGTTCTCCTAACTTCACTTTTATTGCATTGAACTTGATCATTGTCTTTGGATATCCTATTTCATGTCTTTTATATTGTAAATTTTTTTGAAGTACATCCAATTAAATTAATAATAAAATGTTTTTATCTTTTTCACTTTCAATAAACAAAAATTTTATCTTTTGATAACTATTATAAAGGTATGTTAGTAGCAATTTTTCACTATTTTGCTTTTCAAATTGTTGTCATACTTTTGTTTTGCTACAAATTTCTTACTTTTTTTCTGGAATTTTGTGGCGAACTTTTTTATAGAGCCAAATCTGCTTTGAGTATGGCAGTTGTAAAAAGCTGCTAAAAAATTGTTTTATAATTTTTTGAAAAAGAAATATATTTATGATACTCCGAAGAATTTTCAAAATAGGCTTTCTGATGTAGGACTACAATGCGCTGTAATGAATAAATCAGATCTTGCACGATTTTAAAGAGCATAACAATTAAAGTTACTAGTTAATCAAAACAACAAAATAAAACGTAAGAAGGGTCACGTTCGTTTAGGCCAAATTACATTAGAGATTTGAACTATCGCAAGTAATATAGAAAGTCAAGACATGAGAATTAAGTAGATTTTCAACAAAGATTCCTTCTCTAACTATGAGAATAGTACATAGAAAGTTAACTCAAATCCTATGTTTACTAAGCAGTGGAATTAGCGAAACATGATCCTTTGTGGTTCCATCATCACCTTATAAGGTTAGTGAAATCAAAAGATAAATGAACAAGGGTCGAAGTTCACCCTTATTGAGAATCGGAAGTGATGTACCACTGGGCGTCGTCTAGTTGTTCGTCAATGGCTTCCACAAGCGAATCCAGGAGGCGCTCCACGTATTTTTCAACCGTATGATCAATGTTTGGATTGACGTCAAAGAAGGTGGAGTGGAGGATGAGAAGGACGCCTTGTTCGTCGTAGGCGTAGCCGAAGTCAATTTCCGGATCCATGCATTGATCTTGCGTGATTGAGACGAGGAGTGAATGCCCTTCTTGCGGTCCTTGTTGGTTCCCCTTGAGATAAAGAAGTTTCTCTCCAAAATCCAAGTGGAAAGAAGGGGAGAGGGTGGTCGGCCAAGGTGGAGAAGCTTTTGGGGAATTTTGGTTCAGTTTTGGGAGATTTAGGCTTAAGATTTGGGAGGGGGTTTGGAGGGAATTGCTGAAATTAATTTCCTAGGTTTGGAAATAATTTAAATAGAAAAGAGTAAGAGAGAGAGGGGGGGGGGCGTAGGATAGGATGGCATTGGGATTTAATTCCAAAGGAGGGGAGTAGTGTTTGGAAAGAATTAAGGAGGTGGGGCCATGTAGGGGTCGGCGGCTTCAATGGGCTAGGATTTGATTGGGGAGGTTGATTTGGTTTGCTAATTTGGGATTTAGAAATTAGGAAAGTGTTAATTAAATCCCAATTGATTTGAAATTCAAATAGGATTTAATTTAGAAACTTTCCTAAAATAGGATTTCATAATTTAGTAAACAATTCAAATTCAAATTGAATTTGAATATGAATTAATTAGATTGCCTAAATTAGAAAAATCAAATTGGAAAGGTTTGAATGTGGGGGTCAAAGGGGCGGTGGCTGGATTTGGGTAGGGAGGTCGGCGGCTAGTTTGGGTGGTCCGCCGGTTTTGGGTGAGGGTGAGAGTGGGGTTCGGTTGGGAGATGGGGGGGAGGGAATGGTGGAGGGTGAGGGGCCGGCGCGTTAGATGAGGTGGGGGGTTGGGCCGTGGGAGGAGGGAAAGGGTGGAGCCGGCGATGGAGGGGAGGAGGGGAAGGCATATAAAATAAGACCACGAACCCGACTCTTCTAGGTTGGTGGGTGGTGCGTTGGTCTCCCTCTCTTAGGGATCTTCCTCCTTAGCTCTCAAACTCTCTCAACACCATGGAATGCAGAAATTTCTTCATCATAATTCATTAATTTTCAAAGTGAAACATAAGGGTTATAAATAGCCTCGCACAAAGGACTGAAAAACAAGAAAGACGAAAATGCTCTCAGGGCCTACATACGACCTCCCTTAAGGGGTAAAAATGGAAAACAACTATAACATAATAAAAGACACATAACATAATAATAAAAGAAAGCAAATACATGGAATGACTCAAAAATACATCGACTCGATCGTGGCCGTAGATCGTTTGCCACGTCGCTGATAAACCTTCCATGATCTGATGTCCCCATCACTTTCCCCACAAATCTACAACTACCTTTACAAAAAGCTATAGCAACCCCAAGTAAACCCTATGTCTTAGCAGTACTTATTCTTACCCTTTATTTGTAAGCATATTACTTCGCTTAAATGTATATTTTATTTTTCTACTTAACCATCAATTCTTTTTTTCTCCTCCTTTTACATGAGATATATTTGAACTCTTTTAGAACTTCTATAGAGGACATGGTACAACTTTCTATCTCATTCCACATTAAGGTTGGTCAGTCATATGATTCTGATTTATGTTTGGGTCAGCCATAAGATTCGGATTTACCTTTCGTATTTACATGTCTCAAACTTTCGTATTTACATGTCTCAAATGATTAATAATTTCTCACTTTTAATGTTCATTAACTTATTATATGATAGCTTTTTCAGTTAATAATTTTTTTGTAGCTTTATTTGTTATCCATTAATCATTACTGCTGGATGGGAAAACTTCTCGATTTATCTTAAGTTTATCTCATGTGAATTTTGTCCAACCTGGCAAAAGAAAATCTTATTGATTTCCTATTTTATGATCATATGTTATTATAACATTAAAATCAGCTTTTTCCATAAAATTTCTATCTCCTATTCTATAGCCATGATTGACATCTCTCCTAACCATCCAATGTGAACTTGTATCTAGTTAAGTGTCCACAAATAATTATTTTTTCCTTATATGTACATTAGTAACTCATTCATCTCTTTCATAGCATATTTCTTGAGCAATCGTCTAATCCAATTTGAGGAGCATAAGCAAATATCATATTTGTAATAACAACAATAATATCAAGCCTTTATCCCACTATATGGGGTCGGCTACATGAATTCTTTTTCTCTATTGTGTCCTGTTAAAAGTCAAATTCTTATTTAAATCTAAGGAAAAAAAAAGGTAATTTCTAATATTTTCTAACAAGTCTTTTTAGGTCTTCCTCTACCTATTTTAATATAGGCCAAATCTAATATATAGACTTTCCTAACTAGGTCATTGTAAGCATGACGCTCTATGTAGCCAAACCATCTAAGGTAACTCTCTCTAATCTTATCTGTCACTAGAGGTACTTCAACCTTTTCTCGTATATGTACATTTCACATTTTTTTCTCTAAGAGTAAAACCACTCATCCACCGAAGCTCTCATCTTTGCAACACTTAATTTTATGCTTCTCTTTTAATGGTCAACATTCTGCACCATAAAGCGTTGCTAGTCATTTATAAGATATAACTAATAATTTTTCTCATAGGAATGTCCTACATTTTTTATATTCACCATCAAATTTTTATTTTTCTAATCTCTATGCATTACCATCTTTACCCTATTACTATTTTTAGCCTTTACAATATACAGTTAATTGTAACTTTTGCCATTGTCTTTGTCTTTCCCCTCTCCATTTAATTGCTTATAAACATGCAATATTAGTTCTTTATTTATCATATTAACTAATTATTGAAATTTTCTATTACCTTCATAAGTGCTTGATCAATATTAGTGGGTTCAATCATTGAAATAAATGCTGAATGATTTACCTTTTTCCTCAAACCATGCCTAGTCCTAACTCCTTTACTTGGGTCTCCTAAAATCAACTCTTTAGAATGACTCTTGAGATAATTCAATTCTTTAGGCAAATTTTTCTCTTCTTGAATTTAAACCCTTTCTTTCACTTTTACATTTTCAAGTCCTTGGGTTGTTTCTACAACATCATATTCCTCTAACCTAGACCCTCCACTATTATCAGATTCATCAAAAACAACATGAGTGGTCTCCTCAACTATCAATGTCCTTCTATTGAAAATTTTATAGGATTTTCCAACACTTGAATATCCTAGAAAAATTCCTTCATCAGATTTAGGATTAAATTTTCCTAAGAGAGTTTTTTCATTATTGTGTATGAACACCTTACATCCAAAAATATATAGATGTGAGAGGTTGGGGATCCTATCTTTAAGAAGTTCATAGGGTGTCTTGTTTAATTTTGATCTAATGTTCACCCTATTCAACACATAACATGCGGTGCTAACTGCTTCAGCCCAAAAGTATCTTGGAAGTAAATACTCTGCCAACATGGCTCTAGCAGTTTCAACCAATGTCTTGTTCTTTCTCTCAACTACTCCATTCTGTTGAGGTGCCCTAGAAGATGAGAAATTATGATCTATCCCATGAGATTTGCAAAAATCATCAAACAACTCATTTTCAAATTCTCCCCCATTTATAATTTCTAGACCTAGTTTTCTCTGAATCCAAGTGGCAAAATCTCTAAACTCCTTAAATGATTCACTTTTATGATACAAAAATCTAATCCATGTGAATCTTGAATAATCATCCATAATTACATACTCAAATCTCTTTCCTCCTAGACTTAAGGTACTAACAGGTTCAAATAGATCTATGTGTAGGATTTCTAAGGGCTTGCTAGTTCTAACCTCCTTGATTGAACTAAAAGATGATCTGACTTGTTTTCCTAATTGACATGCATCACACAAGTGATCTTTTGTAAAGCCAAGTTTGGGTACTCCTCGGACTAACTCTTTTTGAGTGATTTTCCTAAGTTGCTTTGTCATCAAGGCAATGTCCTCTTCATCCTCAGGTAGTGACTAATCACTATCTTAATCATCCACCTTCAAAGCTATGTTCTTCTCCTTTCGCTTGTCTCCTACATCAATCTGTCTTTAAGTCACAGATTGCTCGTAAGCATTAGTGATTCAAGAAGATTGTCAATAGAATAGATATTTAAATCTTTTGATTCAGTTATAACAGTTATCTTTGCATCATAAGCAGTAGGTAAGCAATGAAGTATCTTATTAACTTTTTATGCATTTGTTAATTCCCTACCTAAGGCATGCAATAAAGTGGCTATATGTGTAAAGCGTGTATACATGTCTGAGATTGATTCATTCGATTTCATGCGAAATAGTTCATAGTCGTGCAAAAGAATGTTCAACTTAGTTTGCTTCACTTCATTTGTACCTTCATAAATAATGCAAAGCCTATCCCAAATTTCTTTTCTTGATTTACAAGTAGAAACACGCATGTAATCTTCCGATTTTAATGTACAAAAGAAACTATTCAAACGCTTAACATTCAATTGAGCTAAATCACGTTCTTTTATAGTCCATTCAGCAAAAGGTGTTTGAACTCTAATTTCTTCTACAATTCTAGTGGGTTCAGTATAACCTTCCTGTACTAACATCCACATGCGATAATCAAGAGATTGTAGAAATGTAGACATGCGAGTTTTCCAAAAATTAAATGGTATATTGTCAAATAAAGGTGGTCTAATGATCGAGTAACCTTCTAAAGTGTTTTGATTTTCAAAATTAGTCATGATCGAATTTTAAAAAGTAGTTTAAACAGTAATTTTCGAAATAATCTCTGATACCACTTGAAAGACCGAATATGTTATTAGACCTATTGCTTACGTCCCTATGCTAACCAAGAGGGGAGTGAATTTGTCCTTTTAAAAATTTCTCTTGGAATTTTGGAAAACTTTTTAGTTAAAAAACTTCTGCAAATCGTACAGTATGATTTACCTTCGTACAGTACGAACAGAGTGATTTTTAATGCTTTCTTCAATCTCAGAAATTCAACCACAGAAAAATAAAATGCATAAAAGTAACAATGTAGAAAAGTAAAAAGTCAGAACAGAAAACACTAGAATTTATAGTGGTTCGGTCAAACACAACCTACATCCACTCCCTAAAGACTCCTTATTTAGGTATTGCACTAAACTCAAGTGACTCTCCTTTTGCCCCCACAGCAAGGCGGAGAAGCCTTTACAAACTCTCTTCCACCAATCCGATGCAGCAGAGAACCGTTGTTCTTTTTCACTCTCCAAGTGACGACAGAGAATCAATCGTCTTTTTTCACCCTCCAAGTGACGGCAGAGAACCAAGCGTCCTTTTTAAACCTCCTGGTGATGACAGAGAACCAAGAGTCCTTTTTCACCCTCCTGATGATGGTAGAGAACTGGACCTTCTTCAAAGATCTTCTCTCAAGAGTCTTCAAGGAGATAGGGAAGTGACTTGAAGTACAAACAATGAATTCCTCACTCTTGGATAGCCTTGTGAATCCCCTCATAATTTTCACTCCAAGGATCTCACACAACTCACTCCCAAACACTCTCCCTTTCACTCTCAAGAAGAAATTCGTAGAAACATCTTCCTACAAGTCAGTTTAAAGATCCTTAAGTACTAAGGACAAGAAAAACCCTCCAAAAATTGAATTTTTCAAGTTTCACGCGTCCCGATCGTCCCGTACAATCGATCTTCGTACTGGACGAATAGTTCAAATCACTGAACGATTCGTCCCGTACGATCCCATACGAATCAAAGTCAGAGCCGTTCGTACCTCAAAACCTTCTGTATGAATTATATTTCGTACTGTACGAATAGTTCAAAAAATGAATGATTCATCCCGTACGATCCAGTATGAACTTAATTCAGAGCCGTTCGTACCACAAAACCTTATGTACGAACTATATTTCGTACTGTATGAATTAAACTTAAAAAAAATTTCAAGACAAATTGGTTCGTTGTGGAGAACATATAATACAGATCGTCCCGTACGATATCATATCATACTGTACGATATGTTTTAAAATTTAAGTTTTTTACTCCCCCATTGTATGTGTGCACAGTTATCCAACTTACAATCACACTCTCTCAGACTCAAGAAAAATAAGAAATACAGACTTCACTTTCAGTAAACATTAACAAATGTCTTTGAAGTCTTCAGCAATCTGGAGTATGAATATCCTGAAAAACATGTTAGTACACACAAAAAGAAACTCCAATATATATTAGGAGAAGGATAAAACAAATAATAAGCTTTTATAATCATCAAAAACAATTTGTATCAGATTTTTCTTGAACGAATGAATTTACACAAATCATAACAATGTCTACCTCATATGGATAGTATTTTCAAAGCTTTGAATTAGTGTTATGTTTTTCTTAATCAAGTGACTGCACTTATCATATGATGTATGATTTTTATTTTGTGAATTACTCTTCCTTATTATAGAGAGTGAGTTTTGTCATCTCTTATGTCTGAAAGGTAATCTCACAACTGAGATTCTTTTACGATCATGAAAAGAAGCAATCTTACAAAAGATGCACAAAGAGTGCCAAAATGAAAAGAGACACAAAATGAGCCCAAAGCTGAAAAGATGCGCAATGTCGTCAAACTAGAAAGATACACAAAGTGTATCAAAAATAAAAAAAATGCGCAAAGCCCCAAACAAATTGAAAAAGAGGCACAAAATGAGCCCTTAAAGAAATAAGCTTTCTTCTCTTTCAGATTTTTAAATGTCCTAGATAAATCCATGCGCCACTTAATATTTTCAAAAGCTTGAGACGAAAAATCATGATTTCTGATTCCTTACTTTGTAATACTATTATATCAGATATTTTTTTGGAATGAGGCTTGAAAGACTCTCTTTTCGAATCTAATTTTTTTCGTTTGAATTAGACTTTTGTTTGAAAGGAGTTTGAACCGGTAAGGTGTCCGAGGTAGGAGTTACGAAAGTTAATTTTTCAATTTTTCTAGATTTCAGCGTTGTCGATCTTCTTCTTATTGGTTTTTGGATTAAAAATCAAAGGAAAATTTTGATTTACTGGAGCTGATCGATTCAAAAAAAATATATTGGTTTTTAGTTTTGTTATCTCGTTTCTATTTTGATTTACTCTTTTTTTTGTTTTTTTTTGTTGTGTTGTTTTATCTATTACTCCTTTTTGTTATGTCAAAAGGGGGAGTTAATTTTTTGGGTTACTAGTAGTTTTTTTTACTATTTCTATGTTGTAGTTGTTTCTTTTATTGTATTGAGTGTCATTGTTTGTCAATTTTTTAGTGAAATTTGAAATGAAAAACTTTTCTCGTATGTGCATTGATTACTCCGGTCTGTTTTATTTGAAACTACTGAATAAATGTTTGCCATAATAAAAAAGGGGGAGATTGTTGCAAATCTGGATTTAGAGATTATAATTTTGATGATAACAAATATTTTTGTGCTCTGTTTGGTTAACTAATATTTCATGTACAAAAGATCAAATACAATTTAAGCCAATTCAAGATTGGGTCCATGTGTGTCTAAGTTGTAATTTTTATCTTTTTTGAGTCAAATATAATATAAGTGATCCCCTAACTAAGTAACCTTGTACACACACACTCAGGGGGAGAGTTTTTAGTGAGTTAGAGTCTCTATTTTCAAGTTTTATTCATATCGTCCTGGACGATATTCATATCGTCCTGGATGATCCAATAAAAATAGAAACCCTAATAAGGGCGATCAAGTTAAGTCGGTTTAATTAAGCATATCGTCCTGGATGATACACATATCATACAGGACGATAGACTCAAATCAGAAATTCTCAGCTGCCAGATCAAGTTAGGCAAGTTTTTATTTTAGAGATTTGGTCTGATCATCCTGGACGATCCATTACAATCATGCCTAAATTAGTCTGGTGATTAAGGAAAGAAATCAATTTTTAATTGATACGATCATATCGTCCTAGATGATCGCAATATCGTACAGGAGGATACTTGCAAAATCCTTACCATCCAGACCATTTCACCTGGACGACCCGCACGATCTTCTGGACGATATGCCCGAGTTTGAACTAATCGTATGGGACGATACATATATCATCTCGGACGATCAAGTCATTTTAAATCGTACAGAACATTTTGTGCAGGCCGATTCGAACTATGTCAGGACGATTTTGTCTTTTTTGAACTAATCATACATGATGATATGTATATCATCCCGGACGATTCAGTCATTTTGAGATTGTCCAGCACAAGTTCCCCTGGACGACCAGAGCGGTCTTCTAGACGAAATTCCTGATTTATACTAATCGTCCCGGACGATCGCAGAATCGTCCAGGACGATTTGAACAAATATTTGTTCTAATCGTCTAGAGAAGCCTGGTCGTCCAGACTGAAACATGTGATTTTGAATTGATCATACAGGATGATCGACCGATCGTCCTGGACGATATTTGACGACCAGTTGAGATTTAGGATAATTTTTGAGCCCTCCTTTTTAAGATCTTTTTCTTTCCACAAGAAAACTCTTTTGCAACTTTTCTTTCGAGAGAAAGCCTTGAGAGAGAGAGAGAGGGAGAGAGAGAGGATCTTATGAGGGGGAGTTTGTGAGGGATTCACAAAGGTTGCTCCAAGCAAGGATTTGAGTCGTCTTCTCCGGTCGTCGTCTCTTGTCTTGTCAGTGTTTTTCTGTGGGAGGATCGTCAGTAAGAAAAATGAGGTTCTCTGCCTGCTTCAGGAGAAAGCGAAAGGAGTCCGTGTTCTCTGCCTGCTTCAGGAGGAAGCGAAAGGAGTTCAGGTTCTCTGCCTCACCGGGTTGGAGGTAAGGAGGTTTTGTACAGGCTTCTCCGCCTTATTGTGGGAGCAAAAGGAGAGTCACTTAGTGTTAGTGCAATACCCGGAGGGGAGGCTCTGGAGAGTGGACGTAGGTCAAGTTGACCGAACCACTATAAAATTTTGTGTGTTCTTTCTGATTATTTTATGCACTTACTTTACTGTTGATGATTGTGTGATTGTGATTATCTTTCCTTGATCATCGTTGAACATCTGCAAATCATCGCGAAACTGTAATTGTTATTAAACATTCAAAAAAAATTTTTTTTCTAAATCATTTTTTGTCCACGAATTTTTAATATAACCAATTCACTCCCCCTTTTGGTTAGCCTCAGGACTAGTTCACAAGGGCTTAACATCCTTTTCGAACTTTTATTTTCAAAAGCTTTTTATTTTGTTGCACCGATGCGGATAAGGCAACATGGATACGATACGATATAGATACATGACAAGTCAATTCTTAAAAATATAGGATACGGATACGGCGTGGACTTGATATTATAATTTATAAATCATACATAGCAATTAGAAAGCAACCAAAATATAATATTTGAAATGACAAAAAAAATAAAATCAACATCATTTGTAGCTTTGTTGCTTATAATATCAAAATAAAATAAGCATTAAATGTCTAGTAACTCCTTTTTCCTTTCATACTCATTTGGTTGGCTCGAGCAACTTCTCAATGTTAACAATCTCTCTTTTTGTCATTTTTTCAAAATTTTTTTCGTTTTTCAACGCGACAGTCGTATCCAATACGCGTGTCAATTTAAAATTATATATTATTTTAATTGGATACGACTTTGCCATACCCGACACGTATCGGAGGCATATCTATGTCCAACACGTATCCGATACAACACGCCTTCATAAATAGATATATCGGTGCAATATAAGCTTTTTAGTATTGATTCTCCGTTAGAAATTTCTATTCTCTCTAACAAAATTTTTAAAACTACCTCCTACAAACAAGCAAGGAATAACCAAACTAAACCTTATTTTGGCAAACCAACCAAATAACTAATTATACATATATAAACGAAAGCTCTTTCGCAAGCCATCAGATCGAATGCAAGTTGATCCATTGTCGTTCGATCCTGCTCCATTTCTATCTTCATACTATAAAATCTCCGTGGATGTTAGGGTTTCTTTAACGCGTGGCTTTGCAGTTTTATTGTTAGGGTTTTATTCGCCTCTCATCTTCGAGTGACAGTCTCACGGGTTAAAGAGACGGGTTTCGCGTCCCGTCCGCTTTGGCAAAGTTGTGCTTTGTCTTGGCCCTTGAATCAGCCGCATCTATCTTAGGACTTCTTTCCTTCCATCGCCACCCTAGAGGTAGGGGTGTCAAAATTGGGTTTCGGGTCGGGTTCGGGTCGAACCTGAAATGACCCGCGCTCTAAACGGGTTGACTCTAACCGGACCCGACCCGTCGGGTTGGCGGGTTGACCCGACCCAACCTGGAACGGGAGCAGGCGGTCGAAAGCGGGCGGGCACGCGGGCAGCGAGAGCGGGCGCGCTTGCCGCGGGCAGCGACCGTGGGCGCGCGGGCGAGCGGGCAGCGAGCGCGCAGGCACGCGAACAGCGAGCGCGGGCAACGAGCTCGAGCGCGGCAACAGGGCGGGCGCGAGTGCGGGCAGCGCGGGCGCGAGTGGGGCAGGGCGACCAGGCTTCACGAGCAGGCCTTTAAACAGGTTTTCGGGTTAACCCGACAACCCGTCTGGTCAACCCGAACCCGACCCGTTTTTCAAACGGGTCGAATTCCTGAACCCGAACCCGACCCGTTTAGGGCTCGGGTCGGGTTCGAGTCGGGTTTTCGTGTCGTGTCAAATATTGACACCCCTACCTAGAGGCTAGATAAGATTTAAGGATTTGTTTAGATTCATATATATTTTAGAGGTAAAGATGACGGTGAAGCTCTCCAAAGCCGAGAAGAAGGTCAAGTGCGACAAGAAGCTGTGCCGCATGTTGGACGAGTACAACAAGGTTCAGATCGCTTTGGCTGACAATGTTGGATCTAATCAGTTGTAGAATATTAGGAAGGGTCTGCGAGGTGATTCTATCGTTCTCATGGGTAAGAACACTCTCATCAGGAGGTGCATCAAAATGCACGCTAAGAAGAGTGGCAATCAGGCATATCTAAGTCTCCTTCCTTTGCTCGTGGTATGCTCTTTTTATTTATTTTGCGCTAATTCTGCTGTCTTTGGTTTTTGGTTTCCGATGCGTTATGATCAGTTTCATCTATGCTTGCCCTGAGATTGGCTTAGAATTATGTCAATAAATTATATGTTTGAAGGGTAATTTGAAAAAGAAAATTAATGCTCCCTAGGAAGGATTTATTTTTCTTCCTTCTGTAAATTTGACGGTTTTCAATGGTTCTGAGATGTATAATATTTAATATATATTTTCCCTTAAACATTTATATGAATTGATTGTAATTCTTCTTTATGCTATAGGGAAATGTGGGGTTGATTTTTACCAAAGGAGACCTTAAAGAAGTTAGTGAAGAGGTTGCAAAGTACAAAGTAAGAACTCGTGGCCTATAGCTATCTTTGAAAACATCTTATTTTTTTGTGGTTTGAAAAAAAAATTCAGATTTGTTTAACCTGCCAACATGGAAACTTGAGATAACATATGTCTGATGATTTTGATAAATACATTATTCCATGCATAATCTATCTGGTAAGTTTATAATTGTAATTTTTCATGTTTTAATATAGCTTGTAGACGATGCTTTTTATGTTTTGTTGTTTGGTATTGGCCATTATGCTTAATTATGATTGGCATTAGCCTTAGTTGAATAGGGGCCAGCTTTAGGAACCCTCATCATTCATACATTATTGGACATGTCAAGTATCCGCCTGGGATCATTACTTCTTGTGGTACTTTATCGCATTTTTTCTCAAGATCATTAAAAATCATATGATTATCATATATTTTCCTTATATATTTTTCATTATTTCCTTACTAAAAAAATAATTTTCATCATAGTGAACCCAATGTTAAATGAATTTTTATGTCAATGTATTTTCCCCATTATCCTTTTATAACTTAGTCATAGGACTACGAGTTTGCATGCCTTATGATTAGTTTTAAATACTTTGTATTGAAGTGTTTCTTATAATTATTTTATTTATATAATTTTTAAGACTGCAATGAAAATATTCGTTAAATACCACTACAATAATTATTTGCACTCTTTAAATTTTAATATGGAACTCATGAGCTTAAAGTTTTTCCTTCATGCGTTTTTAAACAAATAATCTAATCCCCCTTATTGGATCAATTATAGTATGCATCATAGTTCTCCTAACTTCACTTTTATTGCATTGAACTTGATCATTGTCTTTGGATATCCTATTTCATGTCTTTTATATTGTAAATTTTTTTGAAGTACATCCAATTAAATTAATAATAAAATGTTTTTATCTTTTTCACTTTCAATAAACAAAAATTTTAGCTTTTGATAACTATTATAAAGGTATGTTAGTAGCAATTTTTTACTATTTTGCTTTTCAAATTGTTGTCATATTTTTGTTTTGCTACAAATTTCTTACTTTTTTTCTGGAATTTTGTGGCGAACTTTTTTATAGAGCCAAATCTGCTTTGAGTATGGCAGTTGTAAAAAGCTGCTAAAAAATTGTTTTATAATTTTTTGAAAAAGAAATATATTTATGATACTCCGAAGAATTTTCAAAATAGGCTTTCTGATGTAGGACTACAATGCGCTGTAATGAATAAATCAGATCTTGCACGATTTTAAAGAGCATAACAATTAAAGTTACTAGTTAATCAAAACAACAAAATAAAACGTAAGAAGGGTCACGTTCGTTTAGGCCAAATTACATTAGAGATTTGAACTATCGCAAGTAATATAGAAAGTCAAGACATGAGAATTAAGTAGATTTTCAACAAAGATTCCTTCTCTAACTATGAGAATAGTACATAGAAAGTTAACTCAAATCCTATGTTTACTAAGCAGTGGAATTAGCGAAACATGATCCTTTGTGGTTCCATCATCACCTTATAAGGTTAGTGAAATCAAAAGATAAATGAACAAGGGTCGAAGTTCACCCTTATTGAGAATCGGAAGTGATGTACCACTGGGCGTCGCCTAGTTGTTCGTCAATGGCTTCCACAAGCGAATCCAGGAGGCGCTCCACGTATTTTTCAACCGTATGATCAATGTTTGGATTGACGTCAAAGAAGGTGGAGTGGAGGATGAGAAGGACGCCTTGTTCGTCGTAGGCGTAGCCGAAGTCAATTTCCGGATCCATGCATTGATCTTGCGTGATTGAGACGAGGAGTGAATGCCCTTCTTGCGGTCCTTGTTGGTTCCCCTTGAGATAAAGAAGTTTCTCTCCAAAATCCAAGTGGAAAGAAGGGGAGAGGGTGGTCGGCCAAGGTGGAGAAGCTTTTGGGGAATTTTGGTTCAGTTTTGGGAGATTTAGGCTTAAGATTTGGGAGGGGGTTTGGAGGGAATTGCTGAAATTAATTTCCTAGGTTTGGAAATAATTTAAATAGAAAAGAGTAAGAGAGAGGGGGGGGGGGGGGGGGGGGGGGGGCGTAGGATAGGATGGCATTGGGATTTAATTCCAAAGGAGGGGAGTAGTGTTTGGAAAGAATTAAGGAGGTGGGGCCATGTAGGGGTCGGCGGCTTCAATGGGCTAGGATTTGATTGGGGAGGTTGATTTGGTTTGCTAATTTGGGATTTAGAAATTAGGAAAGTGTTAATTAAATCCCAATTGATTTGAAATTCAAATAGGATTTAATTTAGAAACTTTCCTAAAATAGGATTTCATAATTTAGTAAACAATTCAAATTCAAATTGAATTTGAATATGAATTAATTAGATTGCCTAAATTAGAAAAATCAAATTGGAAAGGTTTGAATGTGGGGGTCAAAGGGGCGGTGGCTGGATTTGGGTAGGGAGGTCGGCGGCTAGTTTGGGTGGTCCGCCGGTTTTGGGTGAGGGTGAGAGTGGGGTTCGGTTGGGAGATGGGGGGGAGGGAATGGTGGAGGGTGAGGGGCCGGCGCGTTAGATGAGGTGGGGGGTTGGGCCGTGGGAGGAGGGAAAGGGTGGAGCCGGCGATGGAGGGGAGGAGGGGAAGGCATATAAAATAAGACCACGAACCCGACTCTTCTAGGTTGGTGGGTGGTGCGTTGGTCTCCCTCTCTTAGGGATCTTCCTCCTTAGCTCTCAAACTCTCTCAACACCATGGAATGCAGAAATTTCTTCATCATAATTCATTAATTTTCAAAGGGAAACATAAGGGTTATAAATAGCCTCGCACAAAGGACTGAAAAATAAGAAAGACGAAAATGCTCTCAGGGCCTACATACGACCTCCCTTAAGTAAGGGGTAAAAATGGAAAACAACTATAACATAATAAAAGACACATAACATAATAATAAAAGAAAGCAAATACATGGAATGACTCAAAAATACATCGACTCGATCGTGGCCGTAGATCGTTTGCCACGTCGCTGATAAACCTTCCATGATCTGATGTCGCCATCACTTTGCCCACAATTCTACAACTACCTTTACAAAAAGCTATAGCTACCCCAAGTAAACCCTATGTCTTAGCAGTACCTATTCTTTCCCTTTATTTGTAAGCATATTACTTCGCTTAAATGTATATTTTATTTTTCTACTTAACCATCAATTCTTTTTTTCTCCTCCTTTTACATGAGATATATTTGAACTCTTTTAGAACTTCTATAGAGGACATGGTACAACTTTCTATCTCATTCCACATTGAGGTTGGTCAGTCATAAGATTCTGATTTATCTTTGGGTCAGCCATAAGATTCGGATTTACCTTTCGTATTTACATGTCTCAAACGATTAATAATTTCTCACTTTTAAAGTTCATTAACTTATTATATGATAGCTTTTTCAGTTAATAATTTTTTTGTAGCTTTATTTGTTATCCATTAATCATTACTGTTGTATGGAAAAACTTCTCGATTTATCTTAAATTTATCTCATGTGAATTTTTGTCCAACCTGGCAAAAGAAAATCTTATTGATTTCCTATTTCATGATCATATGTTATTGTAACATTAAAATCATCTTTTTCCATAAAATTTCTATCTCCTATTCTATAGCTATGATTGACATCTCTCTTAACCATCCAATGTGAACTTGTATCTAGTTAAGTGTCCACCAATAATTATTTTTTCCTTATATGTACATTAGTAACTCATTCATCTCTTTCATAGCATATATCTTGAATAATCGTCTAATCCAATTTGAGGAGCATAAGCAAATATCATATTTGTAATAACAACAATAATATCAAGCCTTTATCCCACTATATGGGGTCGGCTACCTGAATCCTTTTTCTCTATTGTGTCCTGTTAAAAGTCAAATTCTCGTTTAAATCTAAGGAAAAAAAAGGTAATTTCTAATATTTTCTAACAAGTCTTTTTAGGTCTTCCTCTACCTATTTTAATATAGGCCAAATCTAATATATAGACTCTTCTAACTAGGTCATTGTAAGCATGACGCTCTATGTAGTCAAACCATCTAAGGTAACTCTCTCTAATCTTATTTGTCACTAGAGGTACTCCAACCTTTTCTCGTATATGTACATTTCACATTTTTTTCTCTAAGAGTAAAACCACTCATCCACCTGAGCATTCTCATCTTTGCAACACTTAATTTTATGCTTCTCTTTTAATGGCCAACATTCTGCACCATAAAGCGTTGCTAGTCATTTATAAGACATAACTAATAATTTTTCTCATAGGAATGTCCTACATTTTTTATATTCACCATCAAATTTCTATTTTTTTAATCTCTATGCATTACCATCTTTACCCTATTATTATTTTTAGCCTTTACAATATACAGTTAATTGTAACCTTTGCCATTGTCTTTGTCTTTCCCCTCTCCATTTAATTGCTTATAAACATGCAATATTAGTTCTTTATTTATCATATTAACTAATTATTGAAAATTTCTATTACATCCTAACATAGTATATATGGATTCTTAGTTTTATACTTTTGCTTACTCTTATTCACTTTTCACTACAATTGGGTTTAGCTGTGGTGCATATCTGAATCACCCTAGCCAGCATTATTACCAAATGTCACCTTAATTAATAAAAGTTTTGGCTTGTCATTTTGTGAGTGAATCCATGCACCCTTGCTTTAATTCACATTGAGGTTAGCTCTTTGGGTCATTTTAGTGATCTTAGCATTAAGTTAATGAATATGGATGCATTTTGTAAATTTAAGCTTAATGTTTCATGATTGCATGTCAACCTGACACCAAATATTAATTGTTCATTTTGACTTGTTTTGTTGCTTGTAACATTTAGTTTCTTTAAATGTATTTTCAAGGAAAAGATGGATGCCATGTTTGCTGTGGAAATCATAGCTTGTTCTAGAGCATGTCAGTGAGCATACATTATTAAGTTTTGTTCTATGATGCACAGACACTTCTCCTCAAAGAGACGTGCAGTATCCGACACGACACGCGCCCGACACGACATGCGCCCGACACGACATGCTGAAAACGTGTCCGATTAAAAAATATTAAATACAAATTAGACACACTCCACACGTATCTTAAATATTTTATGAATTTTTTTAAATATAATTTCTTGTATTTAAAATTTTTATTTATTTAAAATATAAAAACTAAATTTCTTATTTCTTATCCACAACACCAAATCAATTGCCCGCACTTAATACCCCATTCAACTAATATTCTCATTTTCATTTCTTTTTAGCAGTGAGGTATTTTCATCTCCTCTCTCGATGATTGATAAACAACATCGACGTTCGACTCTCGACATCCTAATATTAATCATTTTAACATAAATTTTAGTTAAATGATTTAGTATTTTTAAATTATTTTTAAAATTATACTTATTTAATTTTTATACACTATTTTTAAAATATAAAAACTTACCTTGTCCAACCCGTGTCCGTGTCTTATATTTTCAATATTTGACGTGTCCCATGTCCGTGTCGTATCCGTGTTGTCGTATACATGTTTGTGCATCATAGGTTTCTTTTCAAGATTGTTATAAGTTCAGTTCAAATATTTGGTTTTTATTAATTTTATTTTTAAACGAGTATACCATTATGTTTTGGATATTATTCTATTGTTTTCTTTACTTTCTCTTCTTTTTTATAGTACGGGTTTCTTTTAATGATTTGGACTGCAAAAAATGGCCTGGCATATTATTCGATGATGAAATTAGATTGTGGGTGTGACTTGAAATGTGCAATGTACATGTAAGTGTAGTGCGTAGTGGATCTAATTCTAGTCGGCTTTTCTGCTAAAAAACTTCACTGATGCTATTCATTGTAACCAACCAAAACCTAAAAAAATCTTTTGGTGCCGTCTTTGTTCAAGTTCTTAATTGTTCTGTTTTGAGTTCTCTTTAATCAGGTTGGTGCTCCTGCTCGTGTTGGTCTTGTTGACCCTATTGATGTTGTTCCTCCGGGAAACACTGGTCTGGATCCTTCACAGACCTCTTTCTTCCAGGTTAACAAAATGCTCCTCACCATCTTATTACGTCAATATATCTTTTAGATTTGTGTTCCTTAATCCATTTATTATCGTTTTAGGTGCTCAACATTCCTACCAAGATTAACAAGGGTACTGTTGAAATCATTACCCCGGTCGAACTGATAAAGAAAGGTGATAAGGTGGGATCCTCAGAGGCTGCCCTCCTTGCTAAGCTGGGGATTAGGCCATTCTCTTATGGCCTTGTTGTCCAGTCCGTGTATGAGGATGGTTCGGTGTTCAGTCCCGAAGTGCTTGACCTCACTGAGGATGATCTCATCGAGAAATTTTCAGCCGGTCTTTCTATGGTCACCTCACTCTCACTGGCTATCTCGTATCCCACCCTTGCTGCAGCACCCCACATGTTCATCAATGCTTACAAAAATGTCCTTGCTGTTGCAATTGCCACTGATTACACATACCCGCAGGCTGAGAAGGTTAAAGAGTATTTGAAGGTACTTCCATCTTATAAAACGCACTGCGGTTTTGCGTTTGTTTGTCTACGCGGATTCTAAATTGTTAATTATTATGATCAATCTAATGCAGGATCCTAGTAAATTTGCTGTTTCTGCTGCACCTGCTGCATCCGTTACTCCGGCTGCCTCTACTGCTCCAGCGGCTGCAGTAGAAGAAAAGAAGAGCCGGCTGAGGAATCTGATGAAGACATGGGTTTCAGCTTGTTCGACTAAGCTTTGTTGGCCTTCTAGAAATCAAAATTCACTAGTAAGATGTGAAACAATGTTGTTTTTCAAAACTGTTTTTCAAAACTTTGAGCTGTTGAATTTATTTTGTTAGCAGTTTGGTGATAATATTTTCTATGAATTGTTATAATTTATCGTTTGTTATGAATCTTTTTTTACTTTTATTTGGATAGGTATCCATTTGCTTACTAGAAAATAATGTTGTTGTTGCAGAAAGCTATTCCTGTAGATTTTGTTTCAAGTAAAGATTTGTTTGCGGAGAAATTAATTCTGTGCGGACACCGAACCGTTCAGAGGTAAATCAGAGCGTGCCACATTACCTGGTACACAGCTGTGGTATACAGCAAAGAGGTGATGTGGTGTGCTTTAATTCGTTTCCGGTTGCTGTTCGGTGTCCTCAATAGAATAATAAATCTTGTTTGCTGACAGTTTGGCTTGCTTTATTTTTCATATAGCATGTTTGAATTTCTTTGGGCTATTTTTCTTTTTTCCCTTTCTCATTGTTTTTTTCAAAAAAATTTGTAGTGAAAAATTATTTTTTATATTTCTTACAGCAAATTTTAAGTACGATTTGTTTAAAATTATAGTTGTATTAGTTTGATTTGAGTTTGACTCATTTGTTAATCAAATGAGCTCATTGAGGCTATTAATAAGCATAATTATGGAGAATTCTATTTGTTTATTGAATAAGTTTTATTGAACTTATTAATGGAGGCAGTTTCGGTAGACTTTGAGATGGGATTGAATTTTAACTTAATCCTTAATTATTCGGATATGATTTCAATTAATGCTTCGATTGGGATGATTTTTTTTGTTGCTTCTTAAAAGGAGCTTTATAGTATAAAAATTAAAGAAAATTATCTCAAATTAAGCCTAAGTCTCTCTATTATAAAAAATTGATCTAAAATGATCATTTTGATATTAAGTTGAGATCAATCGTGTAAAGTTAAGTGATTAAATTATGATTAATTTTATATTATAATCATAATTTGCGGGACTTTTGAATCAATTTTATATATTCTGAGATTAAATGTCATGCATATATAGCCTGTAGTCTATTTTGAAATTTTTTTACCTTTAAGATGCAGCACAGCCTGTCAACTATGATCGGCTCACTAACCAAAAATTTTTATATTTATGTGACGGCATCTCTATGATCATCTCAATTTATTTGTGGTAGAGAGGATCGGGAAGGAGTGAAAATTTTGCCCTGTTAGGGTTTCCCGCTTCCCTTGTGCTGTCCGCCGCCTTCCTCCTGGGAGGGCTCCTCCCTCCCTTGATGGCTTTCCCCGCTCATGACTTCCCTCCCCTCCCCAACTCTTCCATTCTTGGCCCTTCTCCTGTCGGTCTCTCTTATGTCGACAAGGTTTCTGCCTCCACCTCCAAATCGGATGACTTCCCGGTCTCCTTCTTCTTTCCGAGTCAAAAGCTCTCCTTCATCTCTATCGATCTCTCCGAAGGTAAATCTCTTTGGACTTCTGCCCTTATTGGGTATTCCCTTGGCTCCCGTCCTTACTACGAGAGGCTTCTCAAAGCCATTCATAAGCTTTGGAATCTCAAAGGATCTATGAACCTGCTCTCCCTCGCCGACGGTTTCTTCCTCCTGAAGTTTTTCACCTCAGAAGACCTGGAGATGGTCTTAACCGGCGGACCTTAGTTCCTGCTTGGGAAGCCTTTCATACTGCAACGCTGGTCACCGAAGTTCAAGCCCAAAAGAGATGAGTCGGCTCCTATTCCGATCTGGATCAAAATCGTGGATTTCCCATTAGCTCTCTGGACTCCTACTGGCATTTCAAGAATTGCGAGCTACATTGGTATTCCTATTTTTGTTGATTCTCTTACTGCTAAACGTACCAGGCTGACTTTTGTTAGGGTATGTGTTCAAATCACTAAAGATTCCCCCCTACCTGATGAAATCCTGATTGAAATTGACGGTGAGGACATGGTTTTGAATGTTTTATATGATTGGAAACTTGATAGGTGCGAACGGTGCGGCTCTTTGATACATCCTTTCTCGCTTTGTCCCAAAAACCCAAACCCTCAACCAATTCTTCCATCGCACCCCTCCAAAATTAGAGGGCGAAGCACATCTCGGCTTTGTACCTCTCGAAACCACATATCTCATTCCAAAAAACCTTCTCCTAACAACACAATCATTGTCGATACTCATCCATCTTCCTCTGTTGTGATTCCCGACAAGCCTCTGCCGGGTCCAGCTACCGAACAGGAGGTCCCTTCATCTGAACCTCTTCTCCCCCCTATTAAACCTTTTCGTTTACTAAACCTTAATTCCCCCACTGAAGAAACCTCTTCTTCAGACCAACCGACCCCTAGCCGCACCTAACCACCTCCAAAACAAATTCCTTTAATTAATCTTTGCAAACTGAAGATTACACAACTTCCACTCCCATGGATACACATTTGGTCAATGAGTCTTCCTCATGCTCTATATCAGTTGAAGACCCTCCTGATTTAGGTAACATGGATAACAATCCTTCCTACTCCACTACATCTGCAGACAAAGTGCCTCCGTCCAATAAGGTGAAACCTCCTAAGGGAAATCGGCCAAGAAGGCCAAAGCCACAAAATCATAATGTCCTTGCAACCTTTTGCTAGTTGGAATGTCAGGGGGTTCAATAATCCCGATAAAGTTCGTTTTTGTAAGTCGCTGATCAATGCTCAGGATCTTAAACTCCTTTGTATTCTGGAAGCCAAAATTTCTCCTTCCTCTGTTGAGGACCCATGGTTTTTGAATTCTCACTTGCTCTTTGAGAATGAAGGGAGCTGCAATAATTTCAGGGTTTCAAATCCTGGTAGAATTTGGATTAAATGGGACTCTACGGCCTTTTCTTTCAACCAGATTTTTACTTCTACTCAACTCATTCACGACATCCTCTCTGCGGGCTCTTTTCCTCCCATCTACCTATCTGTTGTGTATGCTTCCAACTGTCCATATGAACGTAGAAGCTTATGGAATAAATTGGTAGACTTAATCTCTCATCGGGATCAACCTTGGGTCATTCTTGGTGACTTCAATTGCTGTAGATTTGTTACTGAAAAAGTTGGTGGGTCTCCTCTTTCTGACAGTAGGTTGGGAGAACTTAACAATTTGGTTTTTAATTGTGGAGTGCAAGACCTTTCCTCGATTGGTCTTTTCTTTACTTGGTTTAACCAAAGGATTGATAATCCTATACACATCAAGCTTGATAGAGTTTTGGTTAACATTGCTCTCTTGGATCACCTACCTACTGTTTATTACAAAATTGACCCTCCACTCGGTTCTGATCATTCTCCCTTAATTTTCAAACCTTCTCATTCTAAACCTATATCTGCTAGGTTTATGTTCAAAAATTACTGGATCAACATGGATGGTTTCTGGGATGATGTTGTGTCAGCTTTTGCTATTATGACTTCCAGAAGTTCGATTGCCTCTTTCTACCACAGCCTACACTGCCTTAAAAGGACTTTGAAGGATAGAAACTGGGCTTTCTCTTCCTTTCTCTCTAGTTCTATTCTTGAACTCAAGAACAAGCAGTACAATTGCCTTTTAGAGATTCAAGCTCAACCTTTAAATTCGGAGCTCAACCATAACTTGAAGTGCATTAATGATGATCTTGCTTCTTTACAATCTTATTGGACCTCTTGGATATCACAAAGAGCTAAAGCCTTATGGCTTACACATGGAAAAGAAGATCTTGGTTTCCTATTTGCCAAACTCAGAAGTAGGAACAATAAGAATTACATAAAGGAGATAGTAACTAATTAGGGCCATTTTACTTCTACTTTTGATATTTCAAAGGCTATTATTAATCACTTTAAGGAGCTTTACAATTCTCCTCAATCTCCCCTTGAAATGCCATTACAAATCCCTGCTGGTAATTTGGTTCCCCCACACCTTCATAGTATGTTGGTGGCTCCTATTTCCTTTGAGGAGGTTAAGACTGCGGTTTTCGAGGGCAATGAATTATCTGCTCCTGGCCCGGATGGCTTTTCCTATGCTTTTTATAGGAAATCTTGGCATATTATTGGCATACAAGTTTTTAATGCTGTTAGCAATTTCTTCTCTACTGGATCTCTCCCTAAGGGTGTTAAGGCCACTGCTATCACATTGATTCCTAAATGTTCACATGCTGCCAACATTAATGACTTTCGGCCCATTTCTCTTTGCAATGTCTTTTATAAAATTGTGGCCAAAATCATTGCTAACCGGCTTAAAATTGTTCTCTCGCTTATTATCCATGTGAGTCAATCAGGCTTTATCTCTAATAGATGTTCTACGAATAATATTATCCTTGCTTCTGAGATCCTTAGAGACTTCAAAGGTTCTCATAAGAATTTCTGTGCTAAACTTGATTTTAAAAAGGCTTTTGACTCGGTTTCTAGAGATTTTCTGATTGCTAGACTCTTTCAGAAGGGATTCCCTGAAGTTTTTGTTTCTTGGATTAAAAGATGCATTTATGATGTGCACTTTTCTTTTTGTCTGAATGGCTCACTTGAGGGGTTTTTCAATTCTACTTCTGGACTACGCCAAGGTTGTCCACTCTCACCCCTGTTATTTTGTATTGTCATGGATGGGCTCTCCAATATTCTTAACAGCACCTCTGATTCCCTTTCCTTTAAGGGTATCAATTGTAAAGAGAATTACATAAATCACCTGATGTATGCTGATGATCTCCTTGTTTTTGGTGTTGCTTCTCGGGATAATGCCATTGGCTTGAACAGATGTTTACAACACTTTGGTTCTATCTTTGGTCTTCATGTCAATGCTTCCAAAAGTTGCATTGTTTTTTCTAACAACGTCAATAAGGTGCATTCTATCTGTGATGAGATTGGTATCCACCAAGTTAACAATACTCTCATCTATTTGGGACTTCCGATTTCTACCAGAAGACTTAAATTTTCTCACTTCCAACCACTTCTGAGCAAAATTTCTGCTCTACTTGCTGGTTGGAAAACCAAGTTTCTTTCTTTTGCAGGTAGGGTCCAGTTTCTCAAATTCATTATTTCCAACACCATTGCTTATTGGATTAGGGGGTCAATAATACCTAAAGCTTGATGTGCTACTATCAATAAACTTTGCTCGAGATTTCTTTTTCATAGTAACTTGAATGAGAAAAAACTTCACCTTATTGCTTGGTCAAAAGTTACCCTGCCTAAATGCTTTGGAGGGCTTGGCATCCCTTCTGTGGATGCTCTCTACCATGGGGTCTTTTGCTCTATCATTGGCAAATTTTACAATTCCCACAACCTTTTAGGCAATTGGTATAAAGCTAAATTTGTTTCCCCTTGGAAAACACCCCCTCCTCATGCCTCTAAGTTTTGGAAAAGGATTAATGCTACAGCCATTAAGATTAAAGATTCTATCTCCTTTTCTGTGTCTCAAGATTGCACTTATTCTATGATGTGGGACCCCTGGCTCAATGGTAATTTGATCTCTGAGAGTTACTATATCCCAATTTTTGCTGATAAAATGGTAAAAGACTTTATTCTTAACAATAACTGGCATCTTCCTTGTAATATTCCTCTTACTCTTACTGCTGCCATTAAAGCTTCAGATATCAAGGAGAAATCTGAGTTCCTTTGGTTGGGCTCTCCTAAGATGGCTTTTAAAGGTTTTATTGATCAATTTTACTCTCATTTACCCAAGGTTGACTGATATACTTCTATATGGCACAAGAATTATGCTCTTAAATATGCTTGCTTTACATGGATGGCTATGATTGGGAAACTTAAGACTGCAGATAATTTAATTCACATGGGGATTCAGGTTCCTCCTGATTGCCAGTTCTGTCTTAGCAATCCTGAAAATCACAATCATTTATTTTTTTCTTGTGACTTCTCCTTTAACATTCTTAAGTATATGATGCCGGATCTCAACTGCTTTTTATTGAGGCCTACTCTCTCTCAGATTTTTGATTTCATTGAGCAGACGGCGCTCTATAGCCGCCTGGAAAAGAATTTCTGCTACTTAACTATTAGCTGCATTATTTACCATATTTGGCGTGAGAGAAATAATCGTCGTTTCTCTAACTTGAGTTCTAATTCAGTTAGAATTATTTGCAATATTTCATCTGCCATCCGCTACAAGCTTTCTAAATGGAAAAACAAAGAAATTCTGCTGCAAAGGTTCACTGGTATCTAATTATCTTCAGCTACTATAGGAAATTCTGGTTTTTATTGCTGCAGGATCCCTTTATGCATTTATGTATCATTGGTTGGGCTCCCTGCTACTTTGGAGAGAGGAGGATGCTGGATTCATATGCTGTTACTTTGGATTTTCGTTTTACTGTTTGGTGGGGAGGTTTTTTTTGGGAAGGCGGCTACTCCATTCTTCAGTTCTTTTCTGCTTCTTTCTTGGAGAGTTGTGTCTTTCAGTTTTTATTATTCTACTATCACAATTTCTGGCTAGTTATCTGCTACAGGTGCTGCATTTTTGATAATCCGACGATGATGAGCAAAGCCAAACCCATCCATTATGGCCAGGGTTGGTCGGTGTGCCATCCTAGTTTCGGTAATGGTTCTTTTGCCGTTGGTTGGAGGCTCTGTGATGGCCATCTCACTGTTTGCGATGCTGTGTCCAGTTTCTTGGCAACCTGAGCCACCCCACGGCTTCGTGGCTTCGAGGGATTTATTCTGATCATTTTGATGATTCATTAGGATTGTCTTTTTCCCAGTGCCAATTTTTTATGGCACTTGGATAGATTTTTTGTTTGTTATTTGCCTTTGTTCTTTTTCTTTTATAGGCTTATTTGCATTTGATTTTTGATTTTAATACATGAGCTTATGCCCCGGGTTTACCAAAAAAAAAAAAACTTTGCGGTGCAACTGCTATTTCTTGATGCTATTAAACACAAATTGCTCTCGTAGTATTGATGACACCTACTCGATTTCCTCTGCTGGCCAATCTTATCAGCACGTGCCGAAGAGCCGAAGCTCATTTTCACATTATTCAAGGGGACCCAGCATCACGTGGCATGCAAGCACTAGTCAGTGTGTTTAACGCATCTCACATGTCCCGTCGCTTGCACCGGCACACGGGAAACCAAATTTTGGTATTTTATGCGTGCGCAGGCGCCGACTGCGCACCCACTCGCGCGCCCGCTTCCTAAGTTATTTTATATAATATATATATATATATATATATATATATATGATACATCCTCCAAAAATTATCTTGATTGGGCACGAATCTCGAGGCAAAATCTAGTTGGAAACTTCAAAAAACAAAATTGGGACCATCCGAACTCCAATTTCAGCAAACTTATAGTCAAACTGAGCGTCTCGGAAATACGAACCCAATGACACCAAATTCGACCCAGTCTGAGCCCAAATAAGTCCAAATCAAGAGTCTGAAGCGATGTTGGAAGGTTCAAACCATAATTTGGATTACTAAACGGTCTCCAAATGTGACATTCTTATAGTCGAATCGAGCGTCTCGACGAGACGAATCCAACGAGACCAAGATCGCCAAATTCCGACATCATTAAGACCTTCAAATATCCAGAAAATGGTCTATGATCGAGGGATTCAAGATCGGCCGTCCATTCAACGACTCCCTAACTACCCTTGATCTTCCACCTATTTACGAGCCATGCCACTCACGAAAATCTATAAATAGAGACCCCATTTCTCATGAAAAGGGACACCTAATCCTAAGGAAAAAAAGAGAGAGCTCTTGCCCCCTCTGCTCCTCCTCGACCACTGCCGGAGTTCCGCTGGACCACCGCCTGACGCCGGAGTTCCGCTGGACCACCACCTGAGGCCTGCACTTTTTCAGACCACCACCTGAGGCCCTGCACTACGCCGGACCACCACCTGAGGCCCTGCTCTTCGCCGGACCATCACCTGAGGCCCTGCTCTTCGCCGGACCACCACCTGAGGCCCTGCTCTTCGCCGGACCACCACCTGAGGCCCTGCTCTTTGCCGGTCCACCACCTGAGGCCCTGCTCTTCACCGGACCACCACCTGAGGCCCTGCACTTCGCCGGACCACCACCTGAGGCCCTGCTCATCGCCGGACCACCACCTGAGGCCCTACTCCTCGCCGGACCACCACCTGAGGCCCTGCTCTTCGCCGGACCACCACCTGAGGCCCTGCTCTTCGCCGGACCACCACCTGAGATCCTGCTCTTCGCCAGACCACCATCTGACGTCCTCACCTCTGCCCAACGACTACATAGGGATCGAAATTCTGCCAGACCACCGGGTGACCCCGAAGTTCTGCCAGCACAACCTTAGGCCCTCACAAGCTTCTAACTCCCACCCTACGGGTGATACTTATAATCTGATCGCCCTTGAAGGCGAGTTAGCCCCCTGTAATCTACTCAAGTTCTAGTGGAATCATTTCAACTGGGCCAGGCCCCGTGGTTTTTCCCTCTTTCAGGGTTTTCCACGTAAAAAATCTCGTGTTCTCTGTGTGTGAGCAGGATATCCGTGCAACGCTAAGACGTAGAAATTAAACTCTATTGCCGCGTATATTCTAGCCCGCAACAATATATATATATATATATAATTATGGTCATAAAAAAAAAATTTTCATTATAAAAATAAAAAAATCATAAAAAATGCAATAGCAAAACGGAATTATAGTTGTAGTTCGAAAAATAAAATGATAAAAAAGTTGTCCAAAATATTAGAGATTATTATGTGCGGAGTCCAGACGTGTCCAAAGGTCAATCCAGATGCGCCACGTCACCAATATATTATGTATTTGATGACATAGTGCATCTGTATTGGCCTCCGGACGTATCCGAACACTGCACGTAATAATTTTCCCCAAAATAGACTCTTAATTGATATGAATTTTAAAACTTATACTTAATTTGAGAGAGAGAGAGAATATATATATATATATATATATATATATATATATATAATTAGAGGTGATTTTTTATGAGTAGATGGTTGACTGTTTGAATTTAAAAGCATTTATAACATTATGTTTATCAAAGCTTTTAAATTTGAATATAGAACATGATTTAATTTTATTTTAAATATATTTAAAGTAACTATTGCGTGTGGAGTTCATTTCTTGTAAGTAAATAAAAGAGGCCTACAACATAGAGCTTAATAAAAAATATCTCTACGGATAAGAAGAAATATTTTTGCAATGATACTATGAAGTAATAGTTTAATCACGCATTCAAGTCACTCTTATTATTGTCATGTGCATATATATTTTTTAGCAAACAATTGATATCATAACTATAAGTCTATATATATATATATGTAATATTATAATAATAATGTATTTAAATTTAATGCCAAATTATTAATATAAATTGAATATATTTTATTATTATTATTACAAGCACACCATGTGTGGACACTATTCATTAAATCTGTTTTAAAATTATATTCTCTATTAATTTAGAGATTTATCAATTACAAAATTGATAAAAAATTTTAAAAATTCAAATTCCTACTAGTATTCTCAAAACCCCAATATTTGAAATACTTTGCATTCATTTTATTTCAAACCAAATAATCTCTTAATAAATTTTAACCATTTATGATAATTTTTTTATGCTAATTAAGGCTTAATTTGGGACAACTTTTTCATTGCTTTCTAAAGCAATTTTTTAGTATAAAATTTTATTGAATTATAAATTTTAATACAAAAAAGTTGATTTAAAAAGTAATAATTTTGAATCATAATTATGCTCCGTTAAGTTTTTTATGTTAATTAAGGCTTCGTTTGGGATGGCTTTCTTACTGCTTTTTAAAGCAGCATTATAGTACAAAAATTTCTAATTTTAAAATTTTTTGTGCTTGAAAGCTGCTTTATAAATAAATAAGAAAATCATCCCAAATGGAGCCCAGCTTTCTTATTGCTCTATGAAGTAGTTTCTTTATACAATTTTTTTTTTTGAATTAAAATTTTTTGAGCCAATGGTAAGGAGTTGGAAAGTATGATAACTCTAGAGTGCTAAGATAGAGGAGGAACACCTATACTAATAACTTTGGAATGTTGATCAAGTAGAAAGGAGGTCACAACATAATAGTGAATTGTTGTAGACCAATTAGAAGGATGGCTATGTCAACAAAACAAAGTGTTATGAATAATCATTAAGTGATCAATTCAAGGCCACTAGGGGTTGAGTCCATGATTGGGAAACCTTAGATTCTTAGGATGTATGGTGTGATCAAGAGGAACACCATACACACCGCATAATCCCTAATTTGTGTGGCGTGTTCATAGGAACCGAACATGTTGGAACAACCTTCCCAAAAGGTAAATATGTAAGAAGGTATAATGCCTACCAATAAATGTGATGTATTTAGAGGGAATACCACATGTCCTAGTATCGCTACTTAATGCTCATTGATAGCTTTATCATGCTCATTGCTCTATCAATTCACACAACGAAGTATCTATATGTATCTATATATGAATACATATGTGACACTTCACATACTATAGCATTCATGACTTGTATGTCATATATGTATCTATATATACATACACTAATAATTTGATTAGCCAAAATTAGATAAAAATTTTTATCAAATATAATATGTTCATCCAAAAAAAAATTAAAGAAAGAAATAGTGAAATGATGAAAGAATACTTAAAAATTAAGAATGCTCATGAGATTGAGTGAGACCTCGTGATAGTGGCTGTGCGGAGCAAGAAAGTGTGATGATGAGGCATTTAGGAATATTCTCGGTGAAAGTTGATGAGCAAAACACTACTAGCATGTAGAAACAATCATTTATATATATATATATATATATATATATATATATATATATATATATATAAAATAATAATAATAATAATAATAATAATAATAATAATAATAATAATAATAAAATTAGCATCCTAGAGAGCATGAATAAAAGAGCCACTAAAAAGTAACTAGCACTAGTAATGAGGGGAAGCAAATGTTCATGCCTAGTTATTGTAGTAAATGATGAACCATGAAATTGGAACCAGAATTTTGTTTTGAGTCAAAGCCATCTGTGTAACTCTACAATATGACAAATTGAAATGATGCAACACATGCTTTGCTGTGAGCTTGCTGCCATAACCAGAGCATTGCTTTGCTTCACTCCTACAACAAAATTCTGGTTTAATTAGAAACCATGTATGCATTAGGGCTACAAATGAATCTAGCTTTTGACAAGCTATTCTTTGCTTAACTAAATTATAGCTCATTCATTATCGTTTGATTACGTAATTAAATAAACTTGAATGTTTTTTTAAATAATCGATAGTTAAATAAACAAACTCAAACATGTATTTGCTTGACTCATTTTTGTTCATGAATAATATCATTTAAAGCTCATAAACAACTCATTAAGAATTATGATTCATGTTCGATACAGAGCTCGTGAACAAGCTTGTTAAGTAACTCAATTAATATTTAATATGGAGCTCGATTAAGTCTCGTTCTGAAAATGATGAACATCTTAATATAATTAAGAAGTACTTAGTCATGTTTACTATATTTATTTTAAGTGTTCATTAAGAATCTCAATCTTTAAAAGTATTATTTCCCGAGCTCAATAGCCACTTTTTTTAAGCTCGAAAATACTCGGTAGGCTGGCTCGCTTATGGGCTTAAGAATGCTTGCTAGATATGTTCATTAGTGGCTCGATAAGTCTCGATATAACTATTCATTAATATGCTTAATTAGGCTCATTTGTTAAACTAATGAATATCTCGAAAGTGTTTGATTGAAAAATATATAAATAGTTTTGAAAAAGATTTAATTTTCTTTGGGAAAGTTGGATTTCTGGAATCTTTAATATTTAAAATCGAACACTGATTATGAATGATATATCACCTCGAAAGATAAACATATCGTTTCCTAATAGGTTCAAATTTTAAAACTTTGAATTTATCCCGATTATCGTAGTTGAATTTGAGAAAGAACTACATATGACCCCGAAGGGTCAAAATGAGTATTCAATCAAATATTTAACTACAATAATTTGGATAAGAGGATCATTGATCTCATAATCAAACTTACGATATTAATTAATATATCTTTCCAATGAAAGAAGTTATCAATCACTATTGATCGTTTGAAAATGACGATAATGATCATCGAGTTTGATTTTCCCAAAGATAATTAATTGAGGTTTTTAAAAACTTGATTTTGAAAATCAGGTCTGAGTTTCTAAATCTCCTAAGAGCGTAAGCCCTCGTAGTTAATTACATCGTAGGAAACCAAAAATTTCCTACGAATACTCTCGATTAAAATAGCGATACGAATTCCATTTAAAGAATTCAAAGTTTAATTTCAAAGGAAGTGGGGACTAGAATTTCAAGTGGGAATGGTTAAAAAATGAACACTTATTTCTGGAGTCAAAGGAAGAGTGGTAGGAGGTGCTTTGAGATTCTGAACTAATTCAGAAGTACCCCAATCTATCCTATGTGTTGGGCTCGAATTTGATGGAAATAGATTTAATATTTAAGTGATTGATTTTATTAGAAAGTGGAAATTAGATTCCTAGAGGTTGAGGTCTTAAGATTGAAGATCTGCCTCAGAACCTAAGTCTAAAATTGGGTGCTGAAAACCAGTGACCCAGATCCTAGCTAATGCAATGCAATCATGAACTTACCTCGGCCTAGATTGGGGAGCCAACTAAAACACCTAAGCGCTTCATAACCATGAGTCAAATCTTTTATGAAAGAGTGGTTAGGGACGTTATTTAAGATTAGATTTAAGGAGTTGGGGTCGACATCTAGAGCAGATTCCTAATTGACCCCTTAACTGATGTTGGGTGAAATGCTTAAATTAAAAATGCAATTAAAGATTAAACTCAATTTTAATATATATCTAATACAATGTATGCTAGTTGACTCAATTAAATGCTTAAAATCAAAATGAAGCAGTTTTAAAATCAGGCTTAAAAATAGGTTTTATCCTAGAGATTGCACAATATCCCCTTGGACAGAACTGCACCCTCATAGGCCAGGTGGTCTGCCAAAACCCGTAGGCGGGGAGGTACCTAACACGGAAGAGAAGTTTTAATATGTATGCATGAAAAACTCCCAATGGTCCCGAGCTTACTTCTTAAAAGCGTTAGAGTTTCTATGTGAGCTTAAATCTTTTAAATTTTATTTAAGTAGAAATAATTTTAATGTGTCCTCACAAGCCTCAGGTCAGATTCCAGGCTAAATCAAAATAGACATGCAAGATCGCCAAAAAAACTAAGAAAAGTAGGAAAATTCTTAATCGCAATCATTACATCAATAATTAATCAAATTAATTAAATGTAATTCTCAAATTGAAAGTCCATAGGCAAGTGCCTTTTAATATTACAACCCAGGGTCTGCAGGAAAAGTAAAGTGGTCGGGTACCACTGACTACAACCTGGATTCTACTCCTAAGAGACTCAAGTGACTTTGAGAATTGGGATTCTTCTCTTTGTTCTTCACTTCTTCGTCCTCTTGGAACTCCTTGGATCGTCGGGTCTAGATATCTAAATGAAAAGAAACTCCCCTTGGATAAGGGTGTTATCTTTTCTCTTTGGATACTTTGAAATTATCCTAACTTGATCTTCCAAATGGAAGAAGACTCTCCCCTTAAGAATGTCTTCTCCACTTTGGAATTCAAGTTCGATATTTAATCACTTCTCAAAACACTTTAAACATTTTACAACTCAATTTAAATCAAATTACATTAATCAAAATTTAAAAATCTAAACTCAACACCCTGTAGGGTTATCCTAATAATAAACAATTAATAAATATCCCAAGTACTTAGTATATTTGAAATTTAAATGCTCAAAACACAGCCACGCTTGGCCATGCTCTTTTAATTTTAAAAGAGGTCTTAGCAAATTTTTGAAGCACCTGCAAAAAAATAGTGTTAATTTTAAAGCTTTAATTATTGGCCCCTTTAATTTTAAATGTCATGTGCGAGCATGTCCACATGTATAAGATTGAATTAGTACAAATCATCCCTAACCTAGGGGTAGATCTAACGCATAATCAATCATAATATAGAGTGCAGTGAATAAATAAATAATCACATCAATTCTACTACTAGCAAACAGCATGCAGTAAAAGCTCGAAAACCCAGCACACAGCAGAAAAGTAAACACCGGCCTAGCCTAAGACTAGAGTTGGTTGTCCTAGCAAACCATCTAAAGTGTATGAGGTAGGTTGTGTGGGTTTGATATGTCTTAAGTAGGGTACTTGATTGAAGTTGTTTAATGTTCTAGTTTGTTGAAAAGCTTAAGGGAGATCTTAATTGAAGTTTAAGTCTTAATGATTTAAAATTGATTTTAATTGATTATTGGATACCACCTTTATTTCACACCGAGGCCGTGAAGTTTATTTCACCTTCCTTGGGGCTAAGTTAATAGCCTCGTAGGCTTGGGTTACCCAGTGGTACCCGGTATAGTTAAGTGATTTGATTTTGGTTAAGATTTGAAAGTTGATTAGTTAGATTTTAATTAAGATTGATTGGTTGCTGGTTTTAAAGTTGAATTAAGATTTTCTGGGACTTTAAATGACTTATTGAAATTTTTTAAATTTTCTGGATTATTTTAATGATTTAATTAAGGGGTCAAAAGTTTACTTTTTGATTTAAAGTATTTTCTAAAATGTTAGTATTTTATTAAAATACTAGACCTTAATACGATCAGTTAGACTATAAGTATACTAAATTTAGATTTTTTCACATTTTATTATGAAGGTTTGAAGTTTTGACTTGATTTTGAATTAGGTTTGACAAAAAGTTGACTTTTTCAAATTTGATTGATTTCTAGAAACTTAACATTTTTTATAAATATTAGACCTTAAGATGAGTTGAATGCCTTTGAGTTTGACTGATTTGGAGTTCATTTGAATTAATTATGAATTGTTGAAGTTTTGACAATTTATTAAATTATTTAATTTGTTCGATTAAGGGGCTTTTGATGATTTGAATCCAAATGATCTCCAAACTCCTTGGAATCAACTCCAAAGGTCAAGAATGACCTAAGAAGAGATTCCTAAGTGTTTGAGAGAGTTTTAGAATTTTTAATTATTTTTAATTAATTAAATTAATTAAATATTAAATTTCACTTAAAATTAATTTATTCTTACAATTAATGTCAAATCTAGTTGATTTTAATTTTCATATGTTGAGCATTGAATTCTGGTCAGTTAGAGGTCTTATGTATAATTTTATGATTTAAATTTGATTTATTACATTTTCTGGAAGGTTTAAGGGCTTACTTAAGGTTTAATCTTGATTAAATTAATTAGAGGGCTTAATGACTTCAAAATTCAGTGAGAAAATTTCTTAAGGCTGTATGTGTCACTAAGTTTAAATGTTCAAAATTTCAAGTCAATTGAAAATATATCCTAATTATTAGAATTTTTCTAAGTTCCCTAAACAAGGTCCTTAATTATTGTCCTTAATGACACTAGGTTTGAGTAGGTTTAAATCAGGGCTTTGCTAACCCTTAGACACATACATGATAAGTATACATGCAAACACAATCAAATCTTAAATCTTGGAGAGCCCTAAAACTAGGTGATGAGTGTATCCTACACATATAAATCAATTTAAAGCTTAATTAAATGAAAGATTAATCATAACAAAGTAATTATTCATTGGTTAATCATCACTTTCCACTAATCCTGTTCAAACACACTTAATTTATGTTTAGAATTTCAAAGGATCTCTCAAAACTTAAGGAGTTAAATATATATAGTTTTAAAACAAGATTTTTAATATATATATATATATATATATATATATATATATATATATATATATATATATATATATATATATATAACATAAGTTTTTAAAATTAAATAATTAAAACTATCAACAAAATGATTTAAAATACTTTTGAGAGATCCCCCGATTTGTTTAAAATAATTAGTATAATATTTAATTAAATATTAATTAAATATTAAAAGTATTAAAATAATTCAAATTATTTAAAAATAAATTAAGTTTTAAATTTTAAAATTAATTTTAAATTAACATCTTAAAGTTATAAAAATTTTGATATACTATTTAAGTTTTTCTGGTTTAATTTGAATTTAATTTGAACTTTTGGAATTTTAAGTTAATTGAATTATTTAAATTACTTAAAATATTAATTAATATTCAAAATTATTTTAAATTAAATCAAATTAATGTTCGAAAATTATTAGGCTTGAGCTCAGCTAGCTCATTAGGAAAGCTCGGGTCTGACTCAAGATATAATTAAAAATGTTTAGTATATATTTTGTTATAATATTCTGAAATTTATTTTGACATATATTTTAATTTAAATGAGCGGCTCGACAAGCTCACGAGCCGAGCCGAGCTGAACCGAGCTGAACCGAGCTGTGCTTGAGTGTAGGTTCGAGCTTGAACACGTAGCTCGATAAGCTTACCTCATGAGCTTGTTAAAGAGTTGAGTTCGAGCCTACTCGCGAGTTGACTCAGCTCACTTGCAACCTTAGCTCAAAAAAATTTCAATTCAATTCAAAATCAGAATATAAAGACTTAAACAAGCCAAAAGATATATTAGGTGAATGGAAAGCTTAAACGCTTAAGCTTGTCTCACTTAATGATTAAGTAAATTTAAAGTTAATTTAAATGAACTTAATCATCATTAAAATTAAAATCATAATTAAACACATATTTATAAGCTTATATTTTCTAAGTAATTAAAACTATCATTTTAAACTGATAATGCATACTTCTTCATACTTCAATAAATTAAAATTAAAATAAATCTAATATCCATTAAAAATGAATTTAATCATAGTTACATGATGAGTTAAGCGAATAAATTAAAGCCCAAATGCCTCCAAATGGATTTTTTCTACCTATCAACTTAGACAACTAATCTTTCTCACCAATCATAAGCTCACTTAAACTCAAACCTTTCCTCAATGGGCTTACGTTATATTAATTTAACTTAGTTTAAGCTTCCGACAAATAAGATTTAGGTTTCATTTGAGATAACTTTCTTACTACTTTTTAAAGTAGCTTTTAGTACAAATATTTCTTGAACTCAAAATTTTTGTACTAGAAAGCTGTTTTAGAAAGCAATAAGTAAGTTATCCCAAACGACATCTTAAATTAAAGTGCTTAAGTAGTTAAGCTTATATTTCATGATTGTTGCATATTAGAATATTCATAGTAATAGAAAAAAAGTGATTTATGTCTTAGTTTTGTACTAAAGCCCTACACACATAAATAAAAGAGCAATTGCAAGTACATTAGAGATCTAAAAAGTTAACAAGGCCTGACCTAGTTGAAATGATTCCATTAGTATTTACTATCAATTACAATTGTGTCATTCCCTATAAATTGGGGAACACATTGATATAATATGCTAAATATAAATTATGAAGAATGAATTCAATGACAGAAGTTAGAAGAGCCTTGTATCAAGGGAGTCATATTCAAGAGATCATTTGTTGTATTAACGAGCTTATAGGTGAAAGTGTGCGTCGATGAAATCAACATATATTGGCATTTGTGACGATGATGCGTATCGACCATATAGGTGATGTTATGCATTGATGTTGTTAAAGATGGCAAATGACAAAGCCAGTGACCATCAGTGTTGGTGTTGACAGTGTGTATTGATCTTACAGGCGATGACATGCATTGATACTATAGGTGATCATGGGAGATGGAAGCGACATATGCTTTGAAGGAGACCATAGTGGGTGGGAATGGTTTAGAGACCATAGTCGAACGTTGATGGTCGAAAGATCGTAGTCAAACAATGATGGTAAAAAAACCATAACTAGCTGATGGTGATTTGAGGATTGTAGTTGGACAATTGTGATTGGAGTATTGTATTTGCCTAACTACAATTCTCTCACCATCATTACCCGATTATGGTCATCCAACTGCCATCGAGCAATTATGATCCCCAAAACACCATCACCTTACTATAGTCTCTTCACCATTATCACCCAATTACGTACCTTCAATCACCATCACCTAACTATAATATCCCAACAATTGTCGTCCGATTATGATCCTTTAACCACCTTCGCCCGAACATCATCACCCAACTACGATCCTCCGACTATAATAACCTAACTATAAAATTTATATTAATAAAATTATCCTTTTAGAAACCGAATTTTCAACAAAATTAACCCTAACATTTCATTAAAAATATAAATTAAAATTAAAACTAAATCTAAATTTATTAGTATAAATTTAATCATCATAAGTTTCAAAAGATAATTTAATTTCTTAATAAAAAATTAAATAATGATTATACAATATTAGAATATAATGGTGAGCAAAGAAAAAAAAAACTTAAACACAATATAATCAAATAATTTTCTCAACATAAAATAACTTATTTTTCATGAACAAAACTTCTTTAGCCTCACTAAGTTTTAAGCTTGACATCATCCTTCTTAAATTATTTTGGCTTAGTATAACTCAAGCCCTGACCAAAGAAGCCCAAAGGTTGTAGCATAATTGCATATTATCCATCACAAAAATTCCATGATGCACGGCGATGACTGTAGAGATACTTCAAAAAGGTAATTCGCATTAGGTTTTATAATGTTGAAGAGGCTGATTGTTGGTTGATCTTCATCTCAATTTAGAAATACCAAATGTATAGGAAGAAAGTTTGGAGAAGAATGTGTGGATATATGTGTTTATATTACTTTATTAGGTGGTATTTCAAGGACACAAATGAACAATCCCCCTCAATTCTAGAATTTTTGCTTCCCCATCCCCACATTGTGCACTGTAGGAATTCAACACCTGAATTCTAAAGAACAAACAGTCATCAATAGATCTCATTGCCCAATTTCTTCCAGCTTTCTGATAACCTGTCTGATGTCTGGTCTAAGAGCAGGCAAAGGTGAGCAGCAAGCCATTGCCAGTTGATAGAATCTTCTGAGAAGAGCTTCGATGTTGGAACTCTGGTCTTTTCTTTCACTGATGAGTTCACTGCTGAACAAATCCGACATCTTCTGATTGAGCACCAACAATCTGCAACTTGTCGGTTCCTTGCGAGTGAGCATCTCGAGCAAGATGATCCCTAAGCTGTAGATGTCTGTCTCCATACTCGCCTCCTTTATCTTGATCAGCTCAGGGGCTTTGTAGCCCTCAACAGTTAAAGCATCAAACATTCCTTGTGCTGCAACAGGTCTCAGTAGGAGATGAAGGCCGAAATCAGATAGGCGGGGCTGGAGATCATAATCCAACATAACATTTTTTGACTTCAGGTTACCATGAATGAGAGGTTTGTGTAATCCATTGTGGAGGTGATCCAGTCCTTTGGCAATTCCCACTGACATGTTGTATATAACTTCCCATCTGTTAGATAACTTAAACTCACGACTTTCACCTGCATACAGATCATACAAAATCAGACAGGCAAAACACTATTCAAAAAACAACCTGCAGGATGGTAATTTTCATAGCAGGATTCAATTTACTTAATGCTCAAGCAAAGAACGATAAGATGGTTAGATCAGTAGTCTCAGTCACACTACAAAAGAATCAGTTGAATTGTGCTTCAAGGACTGACTCTGTTTTACCAAACGCTCATCTGTAGGTCTCATTTGGTTGCTTCAAGCTGAAAATATGGCTTAGAAAATGACGCTCTCGGTTTCATTCATTTTATGCGCAAATACCCTTTTTTTTGGGAGGAAATTTAAGGCAAACTCTCACACACATCACATACACAAGCTTCGAATCCAAGACTTCTTCTGAGCTACGTATGCGCAAATACCAAAATTATCACATTTGAGAGAGTTGTGAGGAAATTTATGAAGATTGAAATTAATCTTGATTTCTAAATTCTAACTGCATATAATAAATTTAATCTTTTCTGTCATCAATGAGCCTTCAGCTCAAAACACAAACATTGGAACTCTAACATTGATTAGCAATATGGAAGAATTATAGTAAAAGATAAACAGGATGCCTCATGGAGAAATGAAGCAAGAAATGCAGCAGCTATCTTAAGTTCTCAATTTAGGGCCCACTTGCTTGCTTGCAGCTAGAAAACATATCCAGAAAAGCAATCAAAGTTGATAGATTCATATTACGAACTCATTTTCTTCCATAAATACTTAGAAACGAACTCATTTTCTTCAAAAATAATTTTTTTTAAAACTACAAACAGCTAAAATAATCTTTTGAAAGAATAAGACATCACATCGAAGTAACCAAAATTACGAGCGAATGGGCCAAAAAACACCCTAAAAATGCGAACTTTCACCGTCTTCTATTCCCAGAAATCGATAGTACATTTTGTATTTACCCAATCTGCTTAGATCATTCCAAGAAACAAAAAAAAGGTACCTTTTAGAAACTGTGCCAAATTGCCGGCGGTGTAGAAGGGGTAAACGAAGAGCTTCTCCCCTCTCGGTCCCACGTATAGCGACCTAAGAGGAACTAGATTAGGGTGCCGGACGAGCCCAATCACCCGGATCGCCGGCCGAATCTCCTCGCTCCGGCCAATGCAGACCGGCCGAAGGAACCGGAGCAGCATAACCGCGCTTCCATCTCCGTCGGCGGTTCTCTTGATGCTGGCTCTGTAAAAAGTCCCGTAACTCGACTTCGCCACGACCTCACCCGGCGCGTTCAGGATGTCCTGGATCCTCAAATGCTCGCCGCCCGCGAATACCACTAGCTCTTCTTCTTCAACCTCCGCATACTCGAAATCCCCTATCTCCACGGATTTTTCGAGGCTTTTTTGTCTGATTCGAACCCTTTTCGTGCGAATATAACAGTAGACGACTGCGGAGATGAGGATGAGAAGGAAAAGGAAAAGGAAGGGGAAGAGTACGGCGAGAATGATTCGTAAATGACCGTTCCATTTCATTTTCTGGCGACGGGGCGTTAGTCTGAGTTGGAGGAGCTCGGGAGAGTTGGCATTGATGAAAGTTTTAGAGATTTGGCAAAATTGGGTTTGTCAAAGGAGGAAATTGATGGAAAATTCATTTGATCTGAGTTCATAGTGGGGTTGAAGAACGGCAGGAGGAGAAATTTGACAGAAATTGTTAGGGTTTTCTTTGAGGCAGGAGAAAGAGTGAAGAAAGTTACGCCTTTGGGAACCCGCGCCACAGAAGAGAGAGAGTGGGGGGTGGAGGTGGTGGAAGAGGGAGGAGGGAAGTGAAAAAGGAGCTTTTTCATAGGCAGGAATGCCACGTGGAAGACAAGCTGTGGTTGGATTGTCTTTAGGAACAATCGTGCGGTAGATCTAGTTCTGATATGATCGACTGAGCATATATAATGTAAATTTATTAAATACGTGTTGAATTACTCAATTTAACTCGGCTTTATTGGAGAGGCGAATTTGGTGAAGTTGGCCAAATAAATTTATACTTTTTTTTGTTTAATTCTCTGTGCATTTTTCAATCTGGATATATATTCATTATTTTTTAGGGTTTAAATTAATTTAATATATATATAAATAACAGGGCACAATAGAGAAAAAAGATTTATGTAGCAGACCCCACATAATAGGACAAAGACTTGATGTTATTATTATTGTATATATAAATAACATGTAAATTTTATTAATTATAAAAAATTTGTCTGCAATAAAATCTTGATGACGAAGATAAAATTATGCTGGGTTGTAACAAAAATTTATTGGATGGCAAATGGAGCCAATGACAGTAACACACAAGGGTGGTTCGAGATGGGATGAGAGGAAATTCATCAAATAAGTAGTGCCAGCCTAATGATGATGCGTTATCGAATGTGATAAGGCGATAGTTGGAGATAGGGGTGTCAATATTTGACACGACACGACAACCCGACTCGAACCCGACCCGAGTTCAAAACGGGTCGGGTTCGGGTTCAGGAATTCGACCCGTTTGAAAAACGGGTCGGGTTCGGGTTGACCCGACGGGTTGCCGGGTCAACCCGAAAACCTGTTTAGAGCCTACCCGCAAGCCCTGCCCGCCCTGCCCGCCCTGCCCGCGCGCATCCGCGAACGCCAGCAGCGCGCCCGCGCCCGCGCGCTTGCCCGCACGCCCGCGCCCCCGCTCGCCCGCACCCGCGTGCTCGCCCGCCCCGCACCCGCGCGCTCGCCCGCCCCGCACCCGCGCGCTCGCCCGCCCTGCACCCGAGCGCACCCGCGCGCGCCCGCCTGCGCGTCCGCCTTCGCGACCCGGGTCGGGTCGGGTTGACCCACCAACCCGGTGGGTCGGGTCCGGTTTTCTGACCCGTTTCCCTACCCGGGTCGGGTTAGGGTCAACCCATTTAGGCTGCGGGTCATTGCGGGTTCGACCCGAACCCGACCCAAAACCCGATTTTGACACCCCTAGTTGGAGACGTAAAATCTGGTGAAGCGGATACAGGTTATGAAATCCACAGAACTCGTAGGGACGCGAACCATCTTTGTATGTTGCCTCTAACCATCATATAGAGAGCTTGTGTTGCAAGCCATCGTAAGTTTATCTTCGTTGTCGAAATTCAATTAACAGGTTGCTATTTTTTGTAAATTATGAGGAATGTGCATTTTGGTTTTTATCTTTTGATGGCCTTTGTGAAGTAATTCTCAAGTGAGATAATAGCAAAGTGAAAATGGTTGGGCATTAGATATAGGGTTAGGTTTGCAATCCCATCATTTAAGGGTGGGCAAAATCTCATAATAAAGATAAAAAAATTGTATTTAATTAATGGATTCCAGCATTTTGGCTTGCTAAGTTGGTTTGGGACATTTGGGTAGGCTTGCAACAAATTATAAAAAAATATTATTTTTTTCTAAGATAGTTAGGGATTATGATAACGACATATATTATTAAATAAAACTTTCATCAATTAATTTGAATATGAAATTATGTTATGGCTAACATGATCTTTAGGATTTAGATCCATTCAATTTAATTAACTCATGTAAAAACAATTAAGAAGACTAAACGTTGTTACATTTGCTCTATAAGATAAGGCTATGGGTATAAATGAGTTGAGCCGAGTCTAGTATTTGCCTAATCGAGCTGAACTCAACTAATTTTTATTGAGCTTGAACTTAAGCTCAACTCGAACTGGAGGTCATTCATTATATAATGCTAATTACACATTAAATTTTAAAGATATTTTAAGTTAATTGAGCAGCCCGATGAGCTTACGAGTTGTGTTAGGCTTAGCTCAAACTCGAGCTTGAATAATATGAGTTATAGCATAGGCTTAACCTCGAACTCGTGGCTTAATAAACTAGACTCATGAGCTCGTTAATGAGTCGAGTTTGAGCCGGCTTGGCTTACTTACAGCCCAAGACAAGGCTAAGTATTTATGGAGAGCTAAAAAAAATAATGATCAATTAAATAATTAAAAAATTGAAATTCTCGCTTAACTAAAGAAGTGGAAGAGTTAATATTGAATAAAAAATTAGGTTAATAATATTCTCATCTTCTAAAATTTTTCCCTTCATTGAGTTTGGCATATTAAAAAAAATATTATAGGGATGAAATAAAAATTTCTCAAAATACATATAATAATTTTACAAATAAATTTTAAATTTATGAAGATATTTACTATTAAACTTATATTAAAATAATAAAAATAATAAGGCCTACTATTATTATTATTATTGAAATATTTTATTTTAGTTTTCATATATTTTCATATCACATGAAAATATATTTCATATTATTCACATAATTTTGTAATTATGTGAATGTATATCCATTTCACTATCAAAAAACCAAATTATTAGAGCCAAATATCATATCAAATACTAGGAGAAAAAAAATGGTTGATATGAAACATTACCAACCATTTTAATCAAAGGAAAGCTGAGGTTTGATTAATTATATTGGTCAGGAAAAAAAAAACAGCCTCCTCAATATTCTCATTGGCATCCATCAATCAATAAAGTATTAGGTAGAAATGATTCACATCATTAACTTTGGCAGATGAAGATTTAAATCAGAACATTATCTTTAGTGATCAAATATGAAAGGGAAAATTTTTTAATGAAGATTTCATATCGATAGCTTTTATGAATATATATCTATCTTTGTGTGTGTTCTATGTGTATTTCTTTTACTTTCCATACTTATAACTTCAATACAAATGCATAGACATAAAGAAAATAATATGATCACATAAAGATTAATATGAAAATATAAAGGCTATATGAGGATTATATAAAAATATGAGGATATTTTGATAATGCGACACTTATGGAGAGGTCATCTATTTAGCCATGCCAATGTTTCTCATTCTCCCTTATTTTTCATTAAGTTTTCATTTTTGTGGTGCATCGGATGTTCTGATGATGGTCTCCAATGATGAAACCTGTAATTAATGAGTAGCGCGTGTTGTTTTGAAGCTAATCTCCTTAGAGTTGGCAAATGAAAATTTTGGTAGTTAGAATAGTTTAAATAATTTCATGAAGGAATTAATAATCAAATTAGCACATTAGAGTGTGAAAATCATATGTCACAATACTGATATTATAATTTTCAACTCTCTAGGAGCAAACGAAGATGACAAATAGCTTGTGAATTGAAATTCTAAGGAAATCTAATTGAAATTCTAAGGAAATCTAAGAAGTTTTCAAGATTAGGTTTTGACCTCTAAAATATAGCCAATAAATTACTATTTGTATGAGGAAATATTTGTCTCATTAATAGCAATCTAATGCCATAGTTGGTTCACAAATTGTGTCCTATAGTGATTACAAAAATTCTAAGAAGTTGATATTTAGGCAAGCATGCACAAATTTGGAGCATGGCATCGTGATCCTAGGCTAGACAAGCATAACTTATTGGCAAGAGCTAATTGATTATCACTCAGCTTAAGGCTTCGTTTGAGAAGATTTTCTTACTGCTTCTTAAAGCAGCTTATCAGTACAAAAATTTTAATTTTTGTACTGATAAGCTGCTTTAAGAAGCAGAAAGAAAGCCGTCCCAAACAAAATAGATTGGTCAAGACAATTGATGGTGGTAATAACTATTCATAATATATTGATTGGCATGCCCAATCGAGAAAAAAAAAAAGAGTATAATTGGCTCCTTAAATAAGTCGGAATTGGCCTAAAGTTTTGAAGACTTGTTATTCAATGTTGCAAACAAGACATTTATTCAAAATGCCCTTTTGACAACACTCTAAATAAATTACAAGTGATGGGTCTCAATTACTTTATTTATCGTGAAATAGGCTTCACTGGAAAGATTGAGGTCAATGCATATTTGAACTATTTCTTTTATTAAGATGGAATAGATTGGATAAGGGCAAAGTCCTTTAATAAAGATTCTTCATATCAACTTGGGATATTCACTTAAAATTATGAAGACTTCACTAAAGAGCATTTTGAAGTAAGTATCACTGAAGGGTCTCTTTGTAACAACTAAAAAATGTAAAAAGGGAATTTTAAATGAAAATATTTGAATTTATGTTTTACATTCATTTGCATTTATTTAGAAGATTGTTAAGTATGAAAATGATTTTGTGTGCTCTAGAATAAGTCTCAAGAGTCTGGAGCGAATTTTGACAAAATTTGAAAAATGTTATTATTTGAGCGCTTTAGCGCTGCTGCATGTCTGAGCGCCTCAGCGCTGTTACAATACCATGCACCAAATAATGACATCGCAATGCTCCGGTCCCTGTATTTTGGAAAAATGAACTAGCGCTGCAACACTAGGCAATTATCTTAATTTTTATATATTTTCAAATCAAATTCTGATTCATTTGAACTCCGAACCAACTAAACTAAGGAAAGAGGGAGAGGGTTTTTAGAGAGAGAAACTTCGATTCCAGACGCTCAAGGTCATTTTAGCTATCGAGCTAGTTGGAAAAGTTATTTGGATCAAGGTGGATCACATTATGCATATTTTTGTTTTAAAAAAATTGATATTTTAGTGATTCTCCGATTAAATTTCTATTTCCGTTACTGCAAAATGTGGATAACTTTGCACTAGTAAAACTTTCACCTTGTAATTCTTTTATATGTTATTGAGATCTAGATTTTGAAAGTTTTGAGTATTTTTTGGAAATTTTATACGAGGTATTTTGAAATTTATGCAATTTTAATTGAATAGAAAATAATATGAACTTTAAAAAATATTGCTTTAGTACGATTAAAGTCTTGAAATGATGTTTTACACAATCCATGATAATTTGGTTATATTTTGAAAATATGCATCTTTATTCAGTAGGTATTTTTTTAAGCATACTAATAATGCAAACATTGAGAATGAATACTGGTATGTGATTGCGTAATAGTTGGTTGCTATTATTTTTATTGGAATGTGTGTGAAAGACAAGTAAAGATTGGTTGACCCATTGGATGAAGACTAATTGACCTGCAGATGATGGTGAGCCGATGAACTTTTCTTTAAATACTATGATTTTGTGTTATCTGATATAACGATTTTAGAGAAACGATTGCGAGTTATAAGGAGTTATTATTGTGCCGATGGACAAAGAGTGATGACCTATTTATTGAGCCAACGGTTTATTGATTTTGATACGATATTGAAAAAATATTATGAGAGCCAGGACTTTTTACTTGTTTAATGTGGTTACTGAAATACATGTTATGGATTCATTATTATTGTACAACTTTACTGATAATGTATTAATTTACTATTACTGCATGGATTATAATTATAACATTTATTTACTATTACTGTCACTGAATTTACTGGTACCGATACAGACAATGATACTATTACTAAATTATTATTATTATTGATTCACTGTACTGATTACTGATACTGAGTATGTAACATACTGAGCATGTGATATACTGTAACATACTGAGCACATAATATACTGAGTATGTGATTAAGATACCGATATGATACAAATATAGGCTCACTGAATAGCATGTATACATTATTATAAGATTTTATTGTATAGATCTGAGTTTGAAGGTTCTTTACCTATATTTTAATTTTTTCTATTTTATACGATTACTTTCCTAATCGATAGTATTGATATGATGACTGCTTTATGGATCCAACACACGTACTGGTTTATTGATTTCCCCACTATACTGATTTACTGACTTTCATACCAAACTATTTTACTATTATAAATTCTACTGCTACATCATATGGGTTTTATTATTTCTGTAATGATTCTTGACCATATAACTGTTATTGTTATGAATTGACTGATGACATGCATATTGCTTCCCTACCATATTTTGAATTCAATTATAGGATTTTAATGTGACTTGATGAGTTGTTTAGCTCATTATATGTGATTTAAATGATTTCAGGTCAGGATAAGGGAGTAAGAGTGAGAGACCGATCATGATTCCTCATATTCTTTTTCTTATATTTTAGTTATTCTTTTGTACTCAAGAATTGGATAGATATGATATGATTGTATGATTCTAGAGTATTATATATAAATTTTTTTTTAGCAATAAATATGGATATACTTTGATGTTTTAAATTATAAAATTTATTTTCACTATTTATTACTGATAGATAATGTTAGATAGCTCTGGTTGTTGTATAATAAAAGATAAAAGAAAGAATTCTTTCAAATTAAATTCTGGGGCATGACAAACTTGGTATCAGAATTGTTGTTGGAAGAATTGATTGAATTATTGCTAGAGCAATAGGAATTGATTATAAGTCGGGTAGAATGGGTAGATTAAGGTGCATTATTTTACATACGTAATGACTGCATGTGTGAATTATTCAGATCAGACAGAAGTGTGTAAGTGAACAGTTGAAATGGATCTGCTAGAGCAAGATACAACAAATGAGCAACACAATATAGCTCCAGTACCGTTAGACACTATTATGTAGCTAGCCAGTATTCTAGCACAGGTAATGGGTGATACTCAAAGTAAGCAATCTGGGAACAAGGAAGAAGAAGGAGACAGACACTTACATAAATTCTATAAGCTGAAGCCTCCGTTGTTCAAAGGAGTTGTAGGATCACAAGGTGCAGAAGATTGGTTGCTAAAGATAGAGAATATCATTAACAACATGCAATGTTCAGAGAATAGAAGGGTACCATTGGCTGTATTTCTATTTGAAGGAGAGACTGAGAGATGGTGGATTTGACAACATAGAGATAAATTTCAGGGGAAGAGCAATGTTCATATCACTTGGGATGAATTAACTATAGTGTTCTGAATGTGGTTTGTACCTCCATCAGTGTGACGATAGAAGAAACAAGCTTTCATTAAGCTTGAGCAAGGATGGAAGATTGTGATGTAGTATGAAGCTGAGTTTACTGCACTTGCTAGATATACTCCTCATTTGTTCTTTACTATTGAAGAAAAGTGCTATAGGTTTGTGTAAAGATTGAACAAGGAGTTGAGATATCTGTTAGTGCTTCTGTGAATTTAGGAGTTTTCTAAGTTAGTGGAGCATGCCAAATTGATAAAGATTAATTTGACAATACCAATATCTAGGTACAATATGGGCTCCAAGTATGATAATAGTAAGAGGAGGACTAGAGATGAAGTAGCAGGGATAAAGACAAAGTCAATGATAAGAAAAAATTCTATAGTGATTCGGAGGGATTTGGATCGATAACATTTATTGGCAGCTACATCGAAGGTATTCATTATGGAAGAAGACATTCAAAATAGTGCTATCTTTTTGACAGGATAATGCTTTCAATGTGGACAACAAGGACACAAGGTAGTGGATTATCCACAAAGTGGAAGAGCTCATTCTGGTGTAGGATAGTCTAGACTGACTACAGGATAGAGGATAATAGGATCGGGAGCTTATAATGAAAGATCGACCAACAAGGCGGATGATAGAGTTATTAGTGGTAGTCATAGGGGTACACCAGGACGGGTAGCACCGATAACATCTACTTCAGTGATGTCTACACCTTATAGTATTTGGAAGATCTATAATAACCCGAAAGTTTGATAGGTAAGAAATTTGGTTTAAATGATTGACTGATATGGCATTTCATTGCATAAGTGAATGATATGTGATTGAATGAATTACATAATTATATGATACAAATTGATTGCCTTCTACGAGCTTTAGATTTTGATTTTTGACTTGATTGGGATTTTGGTTGTTTGAATTTTTGTCGTGCGGATTTATTTATACCGGTTTTGTACCTGAATCTTTAAGAAAAATATTGGGGATGATTATTTTTAAAGATAGATAGATTGTAACAACTAAAAAATATAAAAAGAGAATTTTAAAAGAAAATATTTGAATTTATGTTTTACATTCATTTGTACTTATTTAGAAGTATTTTAAAGCTTAAAAATGATTGTGTGTGCTCTAGAATGAGTCTCAAGAGTCTGGAGTGAATTTCGAAAAAATTTGAAAAATTTTATTATTTTAGCGCCTCATCGCTGCGTGTCTGAGCTCCTTGGTATTGCTACAGTACCAGGCACCAAATAGAGACATCGTTGTGCTTCGATCTTTGTATTTTGGAAAATTGAACTAGCACCACAGTGTTGGGTGTTAGCGCCGCAGCAGTACTAGGCCATTATCTTAATTTTTATATATTTTAAAATCCACTATTCTGATTCATATGAACGCTGAGCCAGTCGAAGTACAGAGAGGGTGAGGGTTTTAGAGAGAGAAGTTCTAATTTGAGCTACTCCGAGTTATTTTTAGCTTTTGAGCCAGTTGAAAAAGTTGTTTGGATAGAGATAGGTCATATTATGCCTATCTCTATTTTCAAAATTTTGATATTTTTGTGATTTCTTTGATTAAATTTTTATTTTTATTAATAAAATATGCAGATAACTTTGCACTGCTAAAACTTTAACAATATAATTTTTTATATGTTATTGAGATTAAGATTCTAAATGTTTTGAGTATTTTATGAAAATTTTATACTGATATTTTAGAATTTGTGCAGTTTTAATTGAATAGAAGATAATTTGGACTTTGAAAAATAGTGCTTTAGTACGATTAAAGTCTTGAAATGATATTTTATAACATCATTTGTAATTTGATTTTATTTTGAAACTGTACATTTTTACTCAGTATGTATTTTATTTAAGCATACTATTAATATAAGCATTGGGAATGAATACTGGTATATGATTGGGTAATTAATAGTTGGTCGCTATTGCTTTTATTAGAATGTGTGTGAAAAATAAGTAAAATTGCTGACAGACTTTTCTTTAAATATTATGATTTGGTGTTATCCGATATAACGATACAACAATTTTAAAGAAACAATTAGGAGTGGAGTTATAAATAGTTATTACTGTGTCAACGGGCAAAGAATGACGACTATATTTATTAAGCCAACAATTTACTAATACTGATACGACACTGAAAAACACCATGATATCCAAGACTTCTTACTTATTTAATGTGACTACTGAAATGCATATTATGGATTCATTATTACTGTATGACTTTACTGATATTGTATTGATTTACTATCACTATATGGATTATTATTATAGCAATAATTTACTGTTACTATCACTAGATTTAATGGTACCGATATATATGATGATACTATTACGAATTACTATTGTTGATTCACCATACTGATTACTGATACTAAGTATGTAACATACTGAGCACGTGATACACTATAACATACTGAGCACGTGATATATTATAACATACTGAGCATGTGATTAAGATACTGATGTGATACGGATATATACTCACTGAATAGCATGTGTACATTATTATAAGATTTTATTATAAAGATCTGAGTTCGACAATTCTTTATCGATGTTTTGGTTTTTACCACTTTATATGATTACTTTACTGATCGATAGTATTAATACGACAACTGTTTTATGGATTCGACACCCATACTAGTTTACTGATTTCCTTACTATACTAATTTATTGGCTTTCATATCATATTATTTTAATGTTACAGATACTACTGCTACTATATGTGATTTTTATTATTTCTGTACTAATTCTTGATCATATAATATTTACTATTATGAATTAACTGATAACATGCATATTACTTTCCTACCATGTTTTGAATTCTATTATAAGATTTTAATATAACTTGTTGGATTATTTATCTTATTATATGCAGTTTAAATGATTCCAGGTCACGGCAAGGGAGTGGGAGTAAGAGATTGATTAGGATCCATTAGATTCTTTTTCTTTATTTTAGTTATACTTTTGTACTCAGGATTTGGATAGACATGATATTATTGTATGATTCTTGAGTATTATATATAATTTTTTTTGGAGTAATGAATATAGATATACTTTGATGTTTTAAATTATAGAATTTATTTTCACCGCTTATTATTGATAGATGATATTAGATAGCTGTGATTGTTGTATAATAAAAGAAAAAAGAAAGAATTCTTCCAAATTAGATTTTGGGGATGACATTCTTCCTTATCTTAGCAAATACTAGAAAAAATGTGAGTTCTAAAAGATCCTTTTATTCATATGATCAACTATGTAAGGGCTTAGGCTTAACCCATAAGAGTAGTTAGAAAGATTTGGCAAGATATACATGATGGTCATATAATGATCCGCATGATCTTAAGGGTCGAGTTAGTCATCATACAAATCATTAGCCAGTAGAATGATTCACATTGGGCATGAAATGTAGGATGACATCAGTAAATGGAAAAGATTCTTGGAGGTACCAATGGAGAGTGGGTTGAAGCCTACCATCTAGAGGGAATTATTCTTTTACTATCTGGTAGAGTTCATCTTGACTAATATTATGTTGGCTATCATCAATGTATAAAAGAAATGTATTAGTCCTTATTATTAGCAATTGGTTGTGGGTTGCAAGGGACATGTGAGTTGGATGAGTTGGGATGTTAGCATAGTGAGGGAAGCAATCAAGCAGCAGAAATAGAGAGACCTCAACTTGATAATAATATGCGTCATATATATATGTCGAACTATCAATCCTTGATACATAACATATTATGAGGGATATATGACCAAATGAGATTCTAGCACGATGGCCTTTTTTGTAGTACTAGTGCATAATATGAATGATCTCGTCTTAAAATTTCTCTAATTTTCAGATGTGACCTTATCGGAATGGATCAGCAGCACCATCAATGATAAGATTTCTCTTATCGAGAGAGGGAGGATAAAAGACTTAATTATTGTATATCTAGTTCAATTATAGGTTCCCTCAGTGTTGAGAGTTAGAGTGAGATGCCTAGTTGGCTAGTTGTTATGGGCATTATATTAATTATTATTGATAGTTATATATATTTTGTTGATTAGAAAAAGGTGGGATGGCTTCTCTAAATTATGACATATTGTTACATAATATGATTTTTATGATGATAAGCATAGAATTTATTGACTCATTTATGAACAAAATTAATTTCTACTTATAATCAAAAGGTTTATAATGCAAAAGAGACACATAACTTTCTTCATTAAAATAAATAAAGAAAGAAAGCACAATGTTGTTCTCAATTAAAATATTCCCACTAGTTATAGGAGTAATAGAAAAAAACAGAAATCTAAGCATAAAAAGAAAAACCCCTTGAAAATCCCCTACCATAGGGAAATGTCTCTAGGACACCAAGCACCATAGAGGAGAAAATGTTTAAGAATGCTTTCCAAAAATGCCTTCAACTTACAAAGTATCTAGACGCTCTTGTCCTGAGACCCATTTGAGCTAAAGCTAGTCCATGCCACCGACTACTGGTTAACAATTGTGGTCCAATTACAACCACATCTACCAAAGCTTATGATTGGTAAGCTCATATAGGGTAACATTTTCAAGTTTTTCATGTCACCAATCTAACGAAGCTAATGAATTGAGATTTTGATACTTAGATTGATAAAAATAATTTGAGAAGATATGAATCTATATTAGGGTCACAATAAAATGAGAATGATAGATTGGATGTTAGTATCAAAATATGCATCTCTCCAAGAGTAATGTTGCATCACAAATGGCTTATAAATTAAAATCCCATGAGAATCATATTAATTCCTTAAAGTCTATGAGATCAGATTTGGGTTGTCCAAAAATTGCAATGATCTTATCTGCCACTATTTTTTATGGCAAAATATTCTTCAGCTTCCTACGAGCAATTCTCAAGTAGAGCTATTTATACATCATAAAAAAAAATAAAAATAAAAAACTATTGATCAGGCACGAATCTCGAGACATATCCAAGTTTAAAACTTTTAAAATTAAATCGGAACCATTCTCAAAGAGACGAACCTAACAACACCAAAATCGGTCCAATTTGAGCCCAAATGAGCCCAAATCAAGTGTTTGAGGCATATTTGGAAGGTTCAATGCATTAATTGAAGGACCAAATGATCATCAAATATGACATAGTTATAGTCAAATCGAGAGGCTCAACGAGACAAATCCAACGAGGCCAAGATCGCTTAATTCTGACATCATTGAGGCACATAAATGCTCGATAAATGATCTATGATGAAAGGAATCAATATCAGCCGTCGGATGGAACACTTCCAACTTGCCATTGATCTTCTCCATATTTACAAGCTATGCTACTCTCAAAAAACTATAAATAAGTTTTCATTCTTCACACAAGGAAAGGAGGAGATAGAAGAAATTTTTGAGAGTTCTCTTGTCACTGACCACCACCAGATTTCTTTTCGACCACCATCGGATTTCTTCCCGATCACCGCCAAATTTCTCCCTAACACCATTGAATCTCTTCTAGACCACCAATCGTCATCGAACTTCCACCCTTTCATTGGACGTCACTAGATCTTCAACCATCACCAGACCTCTACTGAAGATTCTCCTAATTATTTCCACCAGATTTCCAACATTTGTTATTCATTCAACATCAAGAGTACCTGTTCAGAGTTTTGTAAGTTCTTCAACATATTATATTTTCTCTATCTTTGGATTAAGAGACGGATCGATCTTTATAATTCATTCAAACACTAGTGAAATCATTTTATTCGGGCTAAGCCCGTGATTTTTTCTCTTTACATGGTTTTCCGCATAAAAAATTCTATGTTTCTCTGTTGACTGTTTGTGCGCAGAATTTTCGTTGATTGCTAAGACAAAGAATCTCTTTCTACTTTATCGTCACGAATTTCTCAGCCCGCAATAGTTATAAAATTTTTTAAAAGTCTAGATTTAAGCATGACATCACAATTAAAATTTGAGGCATGTCATAACAATTCAATGTTGTAAGAGGATTGCTCACGATAAGAAAGTATCAAATGGCTTGTCGACCAGCAGGATTGACAGAGATTTTTGATGTCCAACACCCCTCACTTGGGCATGTCATTTTCATCAATCCCTTTGGGTGGTCTGAATTAATTTGATTAAGCTCAATTTGAACAATTTGGGGCTCAAATATGCTTTACATTATATAATTTTAATATCATTGAAAATATCACAATGAGACAATCCCTTTATCTGTAAATCATTGGGATCAAAATTTATCTTTTTATTTATTTCTAAAAAAATCCTAGTCAATCTCATGAACATTTGAGATTTTCATCTGCTGAAAATTATATCTGATCAAATGAATTTTGTGATCCTATCAAAGATGCTATAAGCAAATGAAGTTATTTCATATTTTCTTAACAAATTTTTAAACTTTGGATTAACTTATAAGAAACGAGAGTCAAATTAGACAAAAATCACTTCACTACATCCTTATAAGAGCAACGAAGAACACCTTAAAACTTTTTGGATAGACGGCGGTTAACCATTCGAAGGTGGAAAATTGAAAACAAAAGAGATCCATCAATTAAGATTTTATCCCAATTTTATTTGGGATGATTTTTTTATTGTTAAAATTATTGTAAAGTAAATTCTTAGTATAATTTAAAAAAAATAAAAAAAAATAATAGTCAAACAAAAATTATGATTAAAAACTGAAAAATAAAATAATAAAAAAACTATTTCAAAAGAAACTTAAGTTGATACATCTATGATACATCTATGTTGCTTAGATTAAGATTTTATTTGGGACGGTTTTTTTATTATTTCTTAAAAATAGAATAGTAAAAAATTTTAAGAAATAATAAAATTCTATTTTAAAAAGTAATAAAAAAATCGCCCCGAACAAAGCCTAAAAGAGAAGAATGGAAAGAGAGCAGATGGACTAATGCGCAGTTAAAAAATTGAAATACTATCGCCCGAACGAGCGATTATTCTGTGCGGACACCGGACGGGAGAACCGTCCAGTTCCATTTGGTACTGAGCAAAATACCGAGCGATATTTTGCTCGGTACAGAACGGTATCAGCTCGGTATTTTTTTTTTTGATGATGTAGCGTATTTTTATTTATTTCTGGACGCCGTCCGGACTCCGCACCTAATAATTTGCCCGACCGAACAGCCACTAAATGAGGCAATCAGAGAAATTGGCAGCCCAAATAACTCCAGTCAAAAAAAAGTCCTGACGCCATTGAATACAAACAGGTGGTGACAGAAGCCTGCAGACTTATTATCATCCAGCAAGCGCTTGGCTTTGTGGTTTAGGGCTTCGAGAGTTAACAGCAAAGCATTTCCCAATAATAAATACAAGAGGAAATACAAACTAATTACTGAATACCAACAGTGTAAGAATCCTTAGGGCCCATCACCCCTTAAATGATGAAAAATAAAATAGAAAAAAAAAGAGAGTAGCTTTCGCTGTCAACATTTGAAATTCAAAGGTAAAAGTGGATTAATATAAGGTCACGACTACACAGGTTGTCTCTGGCCACTTTGATACGGCATAATGAATGCAAGCAATAGGCTCTCTTCATTAAAAGCAGGAGCTAGAAAGTTTCTTACTTATTTAGTCCACTACGTGTTTCAGATCATTAGGTTGCTGAATTGAATAGCCAACCATCCGCCTTTATGAGACTTCTGCTCTCCATGCTCATCATTCGAATCACTCACTACCGGCTACAGAGATTATAAGAACGCTTTTTGGAGTTTTTCTGATTTTTGAATATTATATAGGAAAACGGCTGCGAACATTGAACTACTTGCCCTATCATGCCATTGTGTGGAAATGGAAACACCATTTTTTTTTTCTGAATTTGTTTAAGCTCATACCCGCCAAGCAGTTCTGTTACGGCCAAGAAGTCGAACAAATAAAATCTGTAAAGAAAATTGCATAGGGTCGACAAAAGCTTATTCATGTTTAATTGTATTTGATGCGTCACTAAAAACTCGATCCAACACGAATCTCTAGGTATATTAAGTTAGAAACTTTCAAGATTAAATATTTGACCATTCTAACTCAAATTTCAGCAAACTTATAGTCAAACTGAACGTCTCAAAGAGACAAACCCAACGACACCAAAATCGATTCAATCTGAGCCCAAATGGGTCCACATCGGGGACTTGAAGCACATTTGGAAGGTTCAAAGCATAAATTGGATGACCAAATGATATCCAAATATGACATGCTTATAGTCAAATCGAGCGGCTCGATGAGACGAATCCAACGAGCTCAAGAACGCTTGATTCTAACATCATTATATCACTCAAATGCTTGATGAATGCTCTATGATCGAGCAAATCGATATGAGCCATTCGATTAACCACACCGATTTTGTTATGGATCTTCTCCATATTTACGGAGCATACCACTTTAAAAAATCTATAAATAGACCCTCGTTTCCCACATGAAAGTGGGGGGCTTAGAGCTTGGACCGTAGGCCAGAGATTGGAGACAGCTCTGTGGCTTCAAGGATCTAAAATTTTACCTAGGCACCACCGTCGGCAAACTTCCGTTGACTGTCGTCGAACCACCACTTGGTCAATGATTGCCGCCGGACAACCGCCCCAGACTTCCACCTGGCCGCTAACCGCCACCAGACTTCAACCCGACCATTGTCAGACCACCGCCCAGCCACCGATTACCGCTAGATTTCCACTGGATCGTAGATCACCTCCGGACATTCGCTCGCGGCCGACCATCATCAAACCTCTGCCCAACTGCCATCAACACACCACTTCGACCTCCGTCTCCCACCGATAATGGTCCCTCCAATAATGGTCCCTCCAACCTCCGTCTCCCGTCGACTATGGTCCCTCCGACCACGATCTCCTCCCAACTACGATTCTTCTAACCACCATCATCCACCGACTACAATTCCTTCGACCTCAGTTGTTCGCCGACTACAATCACTCCGACCACCGTGGCCCATCGACTATGATCCCTACAACCTCCATCGCTCGCAATGTTCTATTGAGAATGGCTCCCTTATCATTGGATTCTTCCAACCCCAACTATATAATTTGCTATATATAATACATTAAGCCAAGACCTTTCCCACGATGAAGTGCACCATTTGTAATTGACTACAAACAATAGTGTAATCATTTTAATTGGGCCAAGCCCTGTGATTTTTCCCCATTTTCAAGGGTTTCAACGTTAAAATCTTTAACTTGAGCTCAGCTCGTTGGCCAGATTCTGAGTCGAGATTCACCTCGATCAAACTTGAGCTCGATAATCTACCAAACTTGAAAATATGCTTGAGCTTGAAACTCCAAAACTCGGCTCGCAAGCTCGTTACAAAGCCAAGCTTGAGCAGGCTCACTCATTTGCACCCCTATACAAGGTAACATATTTTATGACTCTCAAGCAAATTTACATTTGTGAACCGCTTGTGCAGAGCTTTAAGTTAAACAATCGAACAAAAAATAAAAATAAAAAACTCGTTTGCTCGATGAGCCAACATGAACACTTGAATTTTACTCAGACCTTAGCTCGTTTATATCCATAAAGAGCACCCATTCTGAAGAGTAAAAATTAAACAAAAAAGGGAAAGTGAAAAAAAAAAAAAAAACAAGAGGTCAAATTACCCATTTCATCAAAATGATCTCTAAATATTGAAATTAAATAACTTGAAATGACATAATTTTAATTTGCAGATGATATGAATATAAGTAAGACATCTGTAATAAATCTACAATAAAACATCAAAACACTAAGATATTCATTTGTAATCAACAAAACATACCTTGTACAAAGCGAAATAAAAATTCTCCAAATACATAAACTAATCATAGACAAAATATAAATTTATGAATCTATTTACTATAAAATAAAAAATAAAGCATTAAGACGGTCCTTTCTGATATATTTAATACCCCGAGTCATATATATTCACTTCGTATGAGACCAGTATTCCATAATAGTACCAAAATTTAGAGCCCATACTATCCTGACCCAATTTCTTCCAAAAGAGAATAATAAATACAATTAGAAAGAGCCTTCATGTAAGTCGGGTTTATGACAGACTAGTAAAACTGCTATTAAAGATTCAAAACGTATGGACCTTGAATTGTTACCCCTTATATACATACTCGATACAAGTAACGACCTGCTAATTGACTTAGCATCACTTGCTGACAAATGACTTACTGGTAGACGCCTCAGCATCAGCAAGTTTGAAGGAGAAAAGAGGCGTTTATTGACACTTGGTGACTAAACATAAGAGGGCAAAGATAAAGAGACATATGCTTAAAAATGTGCAATACTCTCTGTTTACAATTTCACTACCACTCCACTCATCAGGCAGGGGAGCCCAATCATTCCCATCTGATCAGCCTCAAGAGAGCAGCTCTCGACTCCCCGCTTCTTATCATCATGACAACGGAGCCAGAGGCATGAAAGCCTTGCAATAGCTGCTTGACTTGCAAACTGCATCCTGTAAACTAAGCTCAGTTCTGCCCATAGGCTGCTGTTCCCATCATATCCATCAAGATCAGATTTTGATATCATTACAAAGGAGCTGTCTTCGAGAGTTGAAAGGTGTGGGGAGGTGGCAATGAGGCTTAATGATGTTGGGAAAGAGTTGTCCAAATTATTGTAGGAATTATTACGTTTCTCCACCGCAAGATGGTAGTATTTTTGTACAGCCTGAGTTAGAAAAAAAAAAATCTTGAATGGAGACAAATAATCCACAATCCACGGCATTTGGAGCAGGCTAGGGCGTTCATACTTCATCCCATTTCCATTTATCATGATGGAAATAGCTTTTGGTAATGTTTTGTTATTTATGATGAGTGTTTGATTGATGTTATCTCTCACATGGAGGTAATGTGAATAAAAGTAGTCAAGATAAGATAATCTAGATAAATTGGATTCTACCTAGAATATCTCAAATTTGATGATTTAAAAAAAGACAAAAATAATAATAATCACTATTAGTTATTCTAAATAACATTTAATTTTCAAGATAATATCAAACCAAAAATCATATTTGAAAGTTAAGATTATTAACAGAATAGCATTGTTATCTAGATAGCAATGCCATCTAAAAAACATTTAACAGAACATATTCCTAAAACCGAGGGCATGATATTTGTGTTTGACCAATACAATACTCAACAAACACCTCTCCTCAGCTCACCTTCTTGACTAAGCAAAAATGTAAATGTGTCCTATGAACTGGATAAATCGCCATCCAAATATATTTGGTCAAGAGAATAAATACTATAAAATATTCATGTTAGCATATCAAATCCAGAGTACAAAAAACAGGAAAAGATCAACAAGCATCTGTTGCATCCTTCTTCTGCTAATGCAAACGGAAATTCTCAGGTGGTGGGCTGGAAAGGACAAGTAGGGAGCGGGTCTTTCTTTCTTCTTTAATAGAGAAGAGAAAACGTGCTATTATTGTCCGTAGAGGAAAAGATTTGAGCCTTTAAAAAGAGGCACGGTAGCTCGCAACCGTATACAACTTGTAGGGATCAACCTATTCAAAATATAAAAGAGAGGAAGGAAGCAAGAGTGCATTTACTCAACGAAGTTTGAAATCATACACCCCATAACTTAAAGTCATTCATGTCTGCGCCGTAACCAGGAAATCAAATATCATGTTTAATCAAAGAACACCACGACCTTTTTATTCATTTTTTCATCTTTTCCTAAAGAGGAAATGCAATTTCGTGTACCCATATGTAACCCAACTATTATTTTCAAAACTTTTACCAACAGAGTACTCAACTTGCCATCCTTTGAGCACCCATGAACCCAAAAAGTACATGTACAAATTTGACATATTTAGAGTACCTTCCTTTTAGAAGGAACAACATGAATCAGCAAGAAAAGACGAAGTGCCCAAGACAACATCCAATATATATTGTCTTTAAAAAATCAAACAAATCTTTCTGTGAATCACAAAAGAAAAAGTCAAGCAAAATATTGAAAGATACCTGCCACTGTGAGGAAGCCAAGAGAACTCTCGGCCTAACAATTCTGACATGCTCAAATGCTGCACTAGGTGTCATTTGCTTGTATTTTACCTAAATTATAAAAATCATTACCAAGGACCCCACTATAATATCCGTATCTTTAGGGGGGAAAAGTTCTTTAATAACATACCAGGTAGCAGAGAACAATAGTTGTGCTGCGTCCACGCCCAGCTTTGCAGTGAACATAAGTAGTTTTCCCACAAGATACATTCTCTTTTAGAGTAACAAATAACATAGTTAAAATGAATTCCAAGCTACTAATCAGGTTTCAAAAGAATGCTATTCACTTTGATTAGTTTGTGAATTCAATATCAAAATTAGAAGAGATATTGGGTAATGTAAAATGATAAGCAACAATGAAGAAGTTCTAATCTAAGTTCGATAATAAGATATAGGAATATTTAAAGTTGACAAATCTAAAACTATCTTAAAATACCCAAAAAATGAACATAAGAGAATATATATCTGTTTATCTTCATAGAATCTTAGAAACTTAGAAACTGATTCAAGCGATTCAAGCGATAGTGATATCTTCGTAGAATCTTAGAAACTGATTCAAGCGATAGTCATATCTCTGAATTAGCAGAAGGTTTGGGAAGTATCCAAGAAATATTAGTGTTCCATAAGTAAACTTCGTAGTAACGAGTTGTATGCAACTAAATATCCCCAAATCATCATGCCATGATCTTCCCGTTTTGGAGGAACTACCAATTGTTATAAAATGTTTGACGTAATTAAACTAAAAACACTGGAACATAAGAGATAAACTAATGAGCATAAAAAGAATATCACGGAATGAGAACAATGAATAAAGGAAAAACTGACGAAAAAAAGTGTCATAAAGAAAACAATGAAAAGAATACAAAAGGAGGATTTATTCATTTCGTTTTACATCTTAGTACGGTTATAAGACATGAATAACATGAAAAACATGAATATGCAAATATGCATTGTACCAGACAAGTCACATTAATAGTTCTGGACCAAAATTTGGGCATCAATTAGATCAACAAAGTTAATATTCATGCAAGCTTGGACCGCAAAAATGCTTGAAGCTTCAAGGAACAAAATTGTTGAATGATCGTGGGATTCACAAGCCAACCAATCTTGATAGAAATCCTTGAGCACAAGGATTAAGGGTTCGAACCATTAGATCCATCCTCTTATGGCCCTTAGATTGCAATCCATGTGCCTCCACTTCCCTTTGCCTTAGAGATATTTTCTTTTCTTTTTTTTCTAAACAACTTTGATTTATTACCATTGTAAGACTTTAGAAAAGTCTGTATAATTTCACATTTTGTACATAATCAACCAATAAAATTCAAATTAGTTTTTTTCTACTTTTCTATTTTCTACAAAAATTGATGATGATTATATTCGGATTGTCTCAATTTTAAAGCAACATCGGTAAGGTTGACCATTAAATAAGGATCATTCAATACTTTGAAAGATAAATTTGGAATGAGTGAATGAAAGAGGGAAAAAGTTAAAAAATATGATAACATTTAAATTCTAATCCATTCCTGAAACTAGCTACTTGAAAGGAAAATCTTTTTCTAGGAAATTTAAGAGTTCACTAGGTTATACATTGAACTTCTGGAGCTACAATATTTAGAAAGTTGACAAATACATAAAACAGCTTTTTTTACACTTCACACAAAACAATATTATATGGGCATAATATTACAATCTGCAAGACAAAATAGACCTCCAAATGCACGTTAAGCTAAAGACGGAATACTTACTGTGAATGAAATCTACAGCTCGACATATATCCCCAAAAGATGGAGCAAATAAGTAATCTCTAGTTGGTAACACCAAATGCTCAATCCCATAAGCCTGTTCTCAAAAAAAAAAGTAGTTGAACTACATCACTTGCACAGTAATTAGAAAACAAAACAAATATAATGCAAAAGATGTGTCCTTTATCAAATTAAACCCAATGCCAACCACCACAATAAACATTAAAAGGGTGATAATATGTAAAACAATAAGATCAAGAGATGAAGCAAAAGAAGAATGAGATATGGAATGCCTCCACATGAACTGAGAAAAAAGATGGTGTCATCAACTAGAGGTCCATGTGTTGACCTATATTTATTCTTTACACCTATAACGTTTTATTTTTGTCTTTTACTCCTTTCAAGATTCCACATAATATTTTTTAATTCAACCCCCTCCCCTACATTATCTCCCTCCTAAAAAAAAATCTAAAATATCTATTATACCCTTTATAATAACCAAACTCTACTTATGAATAACAATATTTAAACTCATCCATTTAACTAGATCAACCAAGACCGCAACTATATAATCAAATCCTCCTGGAATATGCAATGACGAAATAACTAGATGTACATAGCAAGTATTAAATATATTCAACTTATTAATAAACATATTTACACATCTATTTACAAGAACAAGATCGACCTAGATAATAATAACATTCATATTTCAAATCTTCCTGGCGATAATGATAAGTTTCCTCTATGTGATAGTAATGATGTTGATAAACCACCTTACAGCTACGCGTTGAATGGCATGTATCTTCCTTTTGATGGTGAAAATGACCACGATAAAGAGCTACTCTGGCAATTTGGCAACAGCAAGTCCTCCATGCAACTGTAGTGAGGATGATGAACTCCCAACAACAGTTGATATGCGGTGAATAGCCTCTCTCATGCTCTCAGGAAAGCAAAGAGTCTTGTCAGGTGAGGTTAAATGGGAGGAGGAATAGGTGTACAACTTGGAACAGTATGTTTAATATTATGCACAAACATACTTAAATTTAAAATTTATCATGTCTTTGAGTTCAATACCTCCCTAAAAAATACATGGCATTAGTCAAAGGAATAAATAATAAGTTTTGGTAAACTTCAAATAGCTTACCACAATTTGCCAAAAAAAAGGAAGATAGGACAAAAAAAAAAGCTTTTGAATATTCACATTAGCATATAGTAAGATATAGTTTGACTATTTAAAAAAAGAAGTCCACGATATTCATATTGAAACAAGAAAAATTCAGGGAAAGTGATAATTCTACAAAATACCTTAGGCTAGCTTTGAACAAGATATCTCAAATTTGAGGCAAGAAAGGGTTAAACAATTGTTTAGTGACATCTTCAGTTTTTAGAAACCTATTCTAGTCTCTAATTTATCACATATCTTTAAATAAACATTTCAGGACTAAATGAAATCATGCACTTACTGTAGGAAAGCTCTACAAGCTTACAAAAACTTTTGCCTATCGAAAGTAGACAACATTCCTTAAGGCATCTAAGTGGGATGAAACATGAACCTCCTTCATGCCACAAGGAAGTATTGTTACACGCGCGCGCGCACACACTCTCTCTCTCTCTCTCTAAATTCAAAATAATTAGAAAGTGGGAAAGCTCAAGGATTTTCTGACACCATGAAAATAAAGTAGCTCCAACCTTTTAGTTAGATTGAAACAAATTAAAGTTGCAAGTGTCGTAAGTTTGTAGAAATATCTTTGAAGTATGCAACTTAATTGAGCGGTCAGCCATGGTAAAAGAATGAATGAATAAATAATGTTTTTTTTAAGGTTATGACTGAAAATCAACATATGTTAATGTCAAATATGGCTAAATTTAAAAAAGAAGCACTATATAAAATTATATAAGCAAAAAAAAGTAATCAGGATAAATTTATTAAGAAGCTTAAATACTAAAATATTTTACATTTTTACGAAAAATGCAAAAGTATTTTGCATTTTTAAAGTAATTTAGCATTTTCTTGAGAAAACGCAAAACAATTTTGCATTTTTCTAAGAAAATGCAAAAAAATAGTGTTTCTTAAGAAAGCGCAAAATATTTTTACTTGTCTTAAGAAAATACAAAGACATTAAAAATATTTTACGTTAAGTAAACGGTGGTGACTATTCACACCGCATATTTGTTAAACATTTATGTTATAAAATATTGTATAATTGATTTGTTGTAATATAGTAGTGGTGAGTAATCTCAACTGTCAAGTGGCTGACCCGAGTTCGATCCCCTTGCAACGTATTATGTAGAATATTTCTATAATTATTTTTGTGAGTTAATGACAACAACAACATCAAGCCTTTATCCCACTACATGAGGTCGGCTACATGAATCTTTCTTCTCCATTGTGTCTTGTTAAGAGTCAAATTCTCATTTAAATCAAATAAAGAAAGGCCATTTCTAATATTCTCTAACCAAATCTTTTTGGGTCAACCTCTATCTTTCTTAACATAAGCCAAACCTAATACATCTACTTTCCTAACCGGGTCATTGGAAGGCCGCCGTTTTATGTGACCAAAACATCTAAGGCAACTCTCTCTAATCTTATCTTCTACAGGAACCACTCCTACCTTTTTCACGTATATGCTCATTTAACACTATCATTACCAGTTCTCAAGTCCTAGATGAGAAAAGTGAAGGGTTACGTTAGTCGACAGCTAATGTAAAACTTGTCGAATAATAATGATATGTGAGTTAATGACAATTAAATTAAAAAAATATATATTTAATATTAATAAAAAATCAAATATTATATTTCTAAATTAAATTACATATAAAATCATAATAAATTTACTATTTTTACAATTTTTATAGCCCAATAAAATTATGTAACCATATACTCACAATAGTTTCATACACAAAAAAAAAATTAAAAACATTTTAAATACTAAATTACTCGAAGAAAGAACTTAGAGCTAAAAATGGTTTTGCCTTTTCATGTGTTTTTAATTATTATTATTATATATGTTATTATATTGATAATTTTGTAATAATTATGTAAACTTATATTGAATTAAAAGATTTTTTTTAATTTAATATGCATAAATTTAATTTAAAATGTTATTTTCGCTTTTTTTAAATAATTAATAGGTAAAAATCTACTAGATTTTTCTTGTACAAGAAATTTTTTTTTGTTTTGATTAGAAATTTAATTAGAAATAAATTTAATTTAGAAAATAATTAATTAAAATAAATTTAAATATAATATCAATACATAAAGTAAATTTAAATATAATATTTATTGCAAAAACAAAAATATTTTGTGTTTCTTAAGAAAATGCTGAATTTCTTTAAGAACTCAAAATTTGTTGTATTTTTTTTTTTTTAAATGCAAAATATTTTTGTGTTTAAGCTTCTAATTAAATTTTCTCCTAATTATGTTTTTTTTATAAATTTTATATAGTGCTCCTTTTTTAAATTTGGCCATCAGATGTTTATAGAAGTTGAAGTAAAAAAGAGAAACATGAAAGTTTAAATTAATCCTAAGTGTCATAATTTGATCAATTTACTTGAATGAAAGGAGTTTCAACTTTCAACTAATAACTTTTAACCATATGTAAAAAGAAAAAAAAATGTTATAAAGGACACCAAAACTTCGAAAACGTAATTAGCGGATGAATTTCTCACAGTTCCCAAAAGAAAACCAGCAAATATTCCACCTCCTGTTACTGCTACTGCCAAACAGCACCCTATGTCAATAGAAAAAGGAAGAAGAATAGATCTTCCTTTTAATTAAATAAAAAAGTGAAAAATTAGGCATGGATATGGCATGCGTACATATGAAGAATAGCTACAGATATCAAAATTAGTTACTCTCTCACAATTATACCAATTTGGACAGGAAGTGCAAATAAACTTCCTATCTATTCAAACTCCCAGGAAAAAACAAACTAATCTATCCACAGTCATGTTTCTCATACTCGAATGGAATTCTTTGCTCCAGCTTTAGCTAATACGATAAACTGAAAGAAACAACTTCATTTACCCAAAAGTAAAGAGCAAAGTTTCAGAAATCTCAACTCATGCATACATTAAATCAGTTTGACTGGTGGTAGTCATACAAACAATTCCAGCAGTTAAAATATGATCATTGCTGCTTATTTGACAGACATGGGGAATTTAGTGATAAACTTTATCACTCAATGGCACGGTCCTAAAATCAGTTTAACTGATCACAAAATCAACACCTACAGTTACAAAGTTTACCCAACGGGCCATATAGTAAAAGAAAAGGCTCGCTTGAGTTCTTAATTATTCAACAGAAGCAGTAATATGATCATAGTGCATCATGATGCACATGAAACAGCATATCATGATGATGTTACACCACAACATCCCATGGCGCCCTTCATGGGGCTTTTCAAATAAGTTCTCATCTAAAGAAAAAAATGCAAAATCTACTCGTTGCACTTTACAGCACTTTTAACACCATTATTATCCTCTACATCCTTAAATAAAACTCCACAAATTCTCCAAATTAAATAACTTTTTTATAAGCAAGCATAATACTATGTATTTTCAGCTAGAAAGCATAAAATGCAACCTAAAGATTATGCCAAAACAAGGGAAAAAAACACCACACAATATCCCAACTAAAAAAAATATTTGAACGGTATAAAGTTTATAAGTTTTACAGTTATTCATTCACCTATACAATATTCTTGATAAATTTAGAACATAAACTTCTTAAAATGAAATATTTAAAAGAAAATGCAAAAAAATGACATGTTCATGCAAATATTTTAGAATAAAAAAACAATGAAAATTGATTACTCACATGAAAAAGGGATGTAGGCACTAATGTCTCATAGGGTTCATTCAAAGTGACCACTCCCCCCACACCGAGCTGCTTTAGATGAGGAACATCTCCAGGGAAAGGAACAGCACCTAACAGCAAAAACTAATTTAAAAATGTGTTAGTATTGACCCTTACATGACATTGAGTGCATATATGTATCCACTCTATAACACCAATGATCTGTAGAAACTCTGCAACACAACAAAATTCATAAAAATGAAAAAAATGGGATACTAACAACAGTAACTCATCTTTGACTCAAAATATGTCAGAAGTTATGTACCAAAGCAAATGAACCAAGTAATACACAACGCAATAAATTCAGCACAAAAGAATTGAAACCTAAGCCATGTAGCTGGCATCTTAATCCAGAAAATGGACTATTAACCAATTCAGATGGTCTAGTAATATTAGTGTATGTCTAAAAATGTAAGTTAGCTAAGGATTTTGAACAAACACAACAGTTCCACATAACTTTAACATAGCCCCACAAAGGTGGAAAACCAGTGACAATCTGGAAAAGCCTCCAGCCTCCTCTCCTGGTAGCTAAATTCAAGCAACAACATACAACCATGCCACACATAAATAAAGAATTGTAAATATGAAGGGATCAAACAACCAGTAAGCCGCTAGGAATGAATTTCTTCAAAAAAGCAAGTGCAAAAAACCATGAAAAATGATTTGTGAATTGGGCAAAAAGTGAAATGGAAATAATTAAGAAATATCACCATTGAAACACGTTTTCAGCATTAAAATGTAATCAACCTACAGAAACCTCTATAAAAAAAATAAAAAACAGAAACTATAGAAATCTTCCGAAACATTTTTCTTTTTGAGGAAGAATCATATATATTCATGTAACACAAAATCAACACATTTTTTTATCAAAGATTTTATTCAGAACTAACCCATTCGTAAAACAAAATGGTTTTAAGGTTATAAAGAAAGACTTTTCAAAATTAAAATGAACAGTTTTTAGCAAATCAATAAAAGGCTAGCGCCTCTTACAAAAATAAAGGATGTAAGTAGCCTGTAGCGCAGAAAGCAATAAGTAACAGATCCCAATTTCCATAGCCAAAAAACAAAGAAACGCATACAGATACACAATGAAATTCACCTAAGAAGATGAAAATGTTGACAATGCCATTTGAAGCAGCAAAAAAGAAACATGAATAGCTAACAATTTTTGCAAATTTTAGTAATACAAGGAAAAGAGTTCAAACAACTTCAAATTAATTCATTATATTCTTCGTATGTCACCCAGAGTCCCAGACCAACAATATTTAAACATATTTATTTAACATAAGACAAAGAATTATAGCCATCAGTTCTACGAATAAGAATAATGCTTCGGAAGCTAAGAGAACGCACTCATGCAAGGGAAAATATGACAACAGAAACGCTATACATGGCATTTTCTCTCCTCTTTGGGGATGCAACAACATTTTGATTTCAGATGTTGACATAAATTAAACCAAACTCATTTCAACTGAACAACAAAACAAAACAAACAACAAAGGAAGGCTCGCAATGTCCAATTATAATTCAGTTCTCACCAAAATACTTAACCAATTGCATGGAAGCTTCCTCATAATTGATGAAGTATCAGTTTCATATCCCAGAGGACTTCATTCAAAGCTTCCACAAACAGGTACTTTGTTACCCCCTTATTGCTCATTTCATGTTCTTTTAATCGACTAACATCGACAAAATAGCATGCGCTCCTAATTGCAACAAAAGTTCTAAAAGTATAGAATTGATTATCACAATCAATTAAATCAATTAAGCCAATTCTCAATACAATGACCGATTTATTGTTGAACACATCTCCTTTCTTTAAATTAAATCTAACACATAAGCATGCCCTAATTCATAAATGAAATAATAACATGGATAGAAATGACCAAATAAGGAAATTGAAAAAAGCGATAACAAACCTGATCGACCTCGTCCCACCAGCGGAACTCCAACTGGATCTTATTCCGCAGAACATTATAAAGAAGCGTGGGATAGAAGAGAAACCTCGCCCCGACCCCTACCATCGCCCTCTTCGGATTGAACACTCCGATCCTGCCATCATCCACCGACCCCGACACCGGCTCCTCTGCCTCGCTTCCCTCTTCCAACTCCAGGATACGCATGTCTCCAAATCCAAATTCCAGTCAAATACAATTTCAGTTCAACAAACCCTAATTTCGCTTCTCAGCATCAGGGAGAGCCGAGACCAGAGGTACTAGCTCAAGATTCGAAGGCCTTGATTCGGAGCGGGAGAGAAAGGATGAAAAAAAATCATAGGTTTCCTGGCAAAGACGGATCGAATCGGAGCCGGAGACCACAAGCTATTCGATTCCGATCACCCTTCTGTGAGTTTCCCTTTGCAGGTTCACGCTTCCCCTCTCTTTCTTCTTCCTATCTCTTGACAGAAAACCTACGGAAACGAGAAGTGAAGGACGCTTGTCCACTATCCAATCCCGCTTTGAAAAGTAATATGTACTGAAGCAAGTGGGTTGTGCAATTGACCTTTAAGTCAGGAATAATTACGGCACATGCCAAAAAGAAAGTAAGCCGTTGGATTGGCAATTGATCGCCAGTTGATTGAACCGTTCGATCATGCTCGCGAAATCAGGTTTTTTATTTTTATATTTTTTATAAGAGCTATAAAATATAAAGGCCGAACAATGTGATTTTTAAAAATCATAATTAGTATAATATATTTATTATTTATTTTAAAATTAAATTATGTGATTCGAATTCATAATTCTTTAAAAATAATATTTTCTTTTAAATACTGTTGAATTATTTTGCATATTATAATTTATTACTCATCATTTTTAAATAATAATAATAACTTTATGATATAGTGTTACAAATCAATTGAGAAAATAGGTTCAGCTAGTCGTGGGTCCCACCCCACCTAAGAAATTTTAATTTGGCCTATCTGACCCCACATCTGCATCTGCTCAACTCGAGTATCCCGCATGACACCTCAAAGGCCTTCAGTTGTTGCCGCTTGCTTCGCACCTCGCCATGCTGCGCCCCATTTTCCACTTCTCTTCTCTGCACAATAGCATTGTCGATTCACTGGGCTTCACCTTCAGTTGCAAGTAGGACGTTGCTGGTGACTTCCACGGTTCGACCCAAGTCTCCTAGAGTTTCGTCGCTTACAATTTTTTTAACCAAAATCGAAAGCCCATTATGCGCTCTCAGGTACTCGCTGACACCTTCGATTGCAAGCACCGACTTCGACTATTTGACCTAGTCACCTAGAGTTGGTCGAAGCTACTCTGGAGTTCTTGCATCCGCAACTGTTGAAACTTGAACCAGAGGAAGAAGCACTTTCTTTTGAGTTTCTTGAGGATGAGGGAGAGAGGGAAGGTGAGAGGGAGAGCAGCAAATCAGAAATCTTATTTTTTTTTAACCATAACCACCTATTACAACCTATAGCCTATTTATAAGCACAAAATAGCAAAAAAATAAGCTACACAAAAAAGGCTATACCAATGGCAATACAAGCCATTCAAGAAACTAACTAAATCTTGGGCCAATATCCAACAATCTTCATAATGGTCCTAGATTTACACAACAAAAAGGATAACTATTGTCCACAAAGAATAGCCCCGCCGATCTTTCCCGCCAATTGCGTCCACCGAACGGTTAACACCACGCACTCCGTGTGTCTCGCTTTCGTGCCCTGTGCATCCACCCGCACCCTGCACGTCGTGCCCTTGCCCTGCGCCTCAAGCCCCACGCCCTCGCCCGCTCCTTGCACTCATGTGGACTAACTCCAACTATATCCTGCATGTATCCATCCGCGCACCGAGCCCTGATCCTTCAACTACACCCTTCTCGTCTCAATCTATGTCTTGCGCATTCACCTGTGCCCTGCGTGTCCTTCACATACTCCCGTACGATCTCCCCGCACGCCAACGCTCCTTCTGAGCGCCTGCACTCGCTTGTAAAGCCTACCTGCTTCCACTGCACATCGCCCACATCCTGGTCCTACTTCCGGAAGCTCCACCTCTAAGATCATACCAATCTTTAATCAAGAATGATATCCCTATCTTCTCCTGTGTCATCCTTACCCTCGATGGCGTCGACCACCACCTGGACGCCCTCTTCATCTTCTGGCATCTCATTCTTCTTTCATGCGTTCTCCTCCGCTCTACCCTGTACCTTCTTCTCTCACCGGGCTTCGACACCTCCTACTACAATAAGCTATTTCTTGGCTACAGTTTTTCGCATGCCCTGTTGCCCCGATTCAGCCACCCGAACTTTAGCACTTGTCCGATTTTTGATCAAGAAGCCCGCCATTCTCCCTTAACAGCCGGAACTCAACCCTCCTCTTCCCGTCTACAAACCAAGCTCTTCTACCTCTGCCCTAAACCAAACTTCCACCTACTGATCTACTCAACCTCGATTTCACCGATCCTGTTCCGCCTTCTTGCCCGACCGAACCCAATCGGAAGCCCTAACCTCCAACAGCCGCGAGCCTCCCGTCGATCCCACCTAAAGAAGGGGCCCGATGCCTCTGCCTCTTGCTCCGATCTCCACTCAAACATGAATGCGAACGTGAACGTCTAGTTAGAGCCTTCTGCCCCGTGTTATCTCGCGTGAACATCCAGTCTGCTTTCCCGCATGATCTCCCTCGCGAGCTTCAGATTGCAGCACCAGGCCGCTACTTCAACTGTACCAGATCTTAAATATGACCAAACGACCTCCCCCTCTGTATCTGATCTTCTACTAACGCGCCCAGCTATGACGCCTCCAACTCCCGTTGCCAAGATGATCTCTGCCTTTCCCGCTGGTTGTGATCCTTCAAGCAGTTGGGCGAATTCGACGAGGTCTTTCTCCGCTTGTTGATCCCTCGATCCAAGCCCAATCGGGCTTCTGCCTCTAGCAGAGACCCTTCGGGCGCTGTCCGCCTCCTCAGGTGAATCCAGCCGAGCCTCTTCTTAATTCACCTCAACAAGTCAGTTTCTTTAGCAAGAAACAACCTCGTCCACCTTAAGGTGGCTCTGATACTATATGTTGAAACTTGAACCAAAGGAAGAAGCACTTCCTCTTGAGTTTCTTGAGGAGTAGGGAGAGAGGGAAGAGGAGAGGGAGAGCAGCAAATCAGAAATCTTATTTCTTAATCATAATCATCTATTACAGTCTATAGCCTATTTATAAGCACAAAATAACTACAAAATAAGCTACACAAAAAAGGCTATACCAATGGCAATACAAGCCATTCAAGAAACTAACTAAATCTTGGACTAATATCCAATAGCAAATGTTGTGCTAATAAGCTCACCTGATTCGGGCATGAAGCAGTCTTCTAGCAAACAAGAGGTGTAGTTACTTTCTAATATATCTAATCTTAAAATTCAGGAATTCAGAAAATGCGTATGTTTTTCTTAGACATTATTTTTATCTTTATTGCTACCATTGAGTTTATTGCTTGTTTACAAAAATTATACTTTACTTTGGATAGAATGTTGATTATAAATTATTTGATTAATTGGAAAAGCTTTGAAAAGTTAGATGATTAACTCGAGAACTATGAAAAGTCAATTATGAACTTATATTATTAATACGTGTATCAGTCACGAGTTCTACTCTCTAAGTAGTATTGTTGATCTGCAAAGCAAATCGTTAAGATCAAGAAGGATGGCGTATATCCTCTAGTTTACAGACTTATTACTTTAGCATTAACTTCATCAGTTGTTAGTGCTACAGTGGATAAAATATTTTCTGTAATAAAGATTACTAAACATCGATTGCGTAATAGAATGGGTGATGATTGGCTCAACGATTGTCCAGTGCCTTACATTGAAAGTTGTGTTTGATTTGATTCCCAATGAAATTATAATACAATATTATAAAAAAATACAAAATAGATGAATAAGCTTGTAATAATTTTCAATTTATCTATCATAATGAAATATAAGATTTTATTTTGAATTATGTCCTCATTTTATTTTTTAAAATATTAGTCCATTTATATAAAAATTTTGCCACACCATTGAATTATGTCAAAGAAAGAGCGAAATAAATATGACGAGTGAAAACGAGTGAAAGGAACGAGAAAATTAAAAAGGGAGATATGAAGAATAAAAAGAAAATAGAGAAATATAACTATTAGCCAGTGAGTAAAAGAAGGATGCCATAAAGTGATAGAGGGAGAGAAAAATAGAGTAATGATGAAAGAGAGAAGGAAGATGAGCAAAGTGACGAGCTCAAACTTGAGAGGAGTTAATAAGGTGCGAGAGAGTAAATGACAGGACTTAGAGAGAGGAGGCATTCAAATTCCATACCATTATAATGTCAATTTAATCATATTCCATTCATCATATTTGTCCCAATGATCCTATTTATACTTCTTTTAAGTGGATACTACATAAATCCTAAAGCAAAACAACCAATGATGTGCAAGCCTCACCAATAGAAAATGATAGGATTGTCAATCTTAGTTGCTCACAATTTTAGTGAAAATAATTTCAGCGATGCCTATCAAAAATTTCAAGACAATAAGCTTTGATACATTGCAAATTGCTTTCCATCTTCCCTGATGGTGCTCCAGTCATATAAATATATATTTATTGGTTGAAAAATGATATTCATGTTGTGAACAAAAAATACATTTTAACACATTCTATATATATATATATATGAAAACTTGACTTTATATGTAAATTGAGACATTACGCTTGATGCACTACAGGAAATTCATTAAATACCAGCGACATTTCTAGCGGTTACACCGGCGGTTTGATCGCCGGTAAAAAGCAGCGGTTATACCGGCAGATTGACCGCCGGAAATTCCCGTTATATTCCCTGTGGTTGACGAGCCAGTAAATTCCGGTGGTTTCCCTGCGATCTACTTGCCGATAATTTCTGGCAGTTATATAGCAGCCGAAAAACTGCCGGTAATTACCGTCGCCAAAAAAAGGCCGTTGGTCTCAGTTTCTTACGCGGTTTATTCCGGCGGGGCTTTACCCGCCAGAAATTTCAAAAACTGTCGGAAAATAGTCCGTTTTGTCCGAAAAATCCATTGGTATTGACCGGTTTTTCTGTAGTGATGAGAATTGTCATTTATATGAAAATTTGATTTTATATGAAAACTTTACTTTATATGACCCAAAATAGTGAAAAATAGAAAAAATATGCCCATTATTTATTTTTTTGAAGAAATGTGTGTGAAAATTTCTTTCAAACCAAAATATTCATGTAACTTATTTTATATAAATTGAATTTAAAGGGACCCTTAAGCAAGCAATCACATGAACTTTTGAGTAAGAAACTGTTGGAATCTTCCACTTCCTAATACCTTCCACATCTCCAGCAATAGTAGTTGTTCCTATGTGATTAGTCTTGTTGCGGACTCAAATATACGCGGCGATAGAGTTTAAATTTTTCGTCTCAGCGTTGTACGTATATCCAGCACACAAACAGAATTGAGATAGTGACACCAGAATTTTTACGTGGAAAACCCTGAAAAGGGAAAAAACCACGGGGCCACGCCCAGTTGAAAGAGTTCCACTAATGTTGTTTGAAATACACGAGGCTGATTCGTCCTTTAAATTCAGGACGATCAGATTACAATGAGCATCAGTTACAAGGCCAAGCGGAGTTCCGACGTCACTCGGGTGTCGAGCAGAATTCCGGCGTCACTTGGAAAGAAGTCCGGCGTCACTCGGGCGTCCGGTAGAATTCTGGCGTCGGGCAGAATTCCGATGTTGCTCCGGCGTCGGGCAGAGCTCCGGCGTCCCTCGGATGCCCAGTGGTGTTCCGGCGGAGTTCCGGCGAAGTTCCGGCGGTGTTCCGGCGGTGGTCGAGGAGGAGCTGTTCCCTCTTAGACTTCTCTTCTCTTCTCTTCTTCTTCTTTTCTTCTCTTCATGGCTTGGGTCCCCTCTTAAGAGAAATGAGGGGTTATTTATAGTTTTTCTGGAGTGGCATAGCCTGTAAATAGATGAGGGATCAGGGGCAAATAAGGAGTGATCCGGATGAACGGCCGATATTGAATCCCTTGATCATGAACCGTTTATTGAGCATTTGAAGGTCTTAATGGTATCAGAATTCTACGATCTTGGGCTCGTTGGATTCGTCTCATCGAGCCGCTCGATTCGACTATAAGCTCGTCAAAATCGAAGACCGTTTGGTAACTCAAATAGCTGTTTGATGCTTCCAACAGCGCTTCGGGTACTTGATTTGGACTCGTTTGAGCTCGGATTGAGTCGAATTTGGTGTTGTTGGATTCGTATTTCCGAGACGCTCAGTTCGACTATAAGCTTGCTGAAATTGGAGTTTAAATGGTCTCCGAATTAATTTTTGAAGTTTTCAACTTGAGTTTTTCCTCGAGATTCGTGCCCGATCAAGATAATTTTTTGGCGATATATCAGTTGCTCCCCTATTTTCGGACGTCGAAGCTCCACGAGTCCGAAAATACTTATTCCGGTATTTTACATTGGCCGAATCGCAAAAAATTACGTTCCAAAAATTAAATGTTTGCTCTAACTTGATCATAGAGGCCCCGTTGAGCTCCGAAAGTATCAAAATTGAGTCCGGAACGTCGAAAAACATGTCCGGGGACCCCAAAAACGTCCGATTTGGACCGTCCGGGCTCGAAATTGGAGCCCGGGAATGTGTAGGCGGCCGAATCGGCCGGCCGCCGGCAGCCGCCGCCGCCGGCGGCGCCCGCGCGGGCGCGCCCCTTGGGGCGCGTGGCAGTTGCCCCCGCCAATTGAATTTTTTTTTTAAATGTGGGGCCCACATGGGATTAAAAAATCCCGAAAAATCCGAAAAAATTTCAAAAAATTCAGAAAAATTCGAAATTTCTTCTAGAAGCCTCCTCCCTCCAATTTTCAAATATTTTCCCCCTCTTTCTTCAATTTTTTCCTCTCTTTCTCTCCCCTTTTCATCCTATAAATACCCCCCTTGGGGTAGGGGACAAAATGCCCCTTTCTTCCTCTTCTTCTGGCCTTCTAGCTTTTGGCATTTTGAGGCTTTTCGTCGTTTTTAAGTAGGTGACTTTCCCTACTTGATTCGGCGCCCCTCCTTTTGCGCAGAAGTTAGCGGCTTTCCTCTCTTCTCCCTTCTAGCTTCTGGCATTTTGAGGCCTTCCGCTGTTTTTGAGTAGGTGATTTTCCCCACTCGACTCGGCGCCCCTCTCTTTGCGCAGAAGTTAGCGGCTTTCCTCTCTTCTCCCCTCTAGCTTCTGGCATTTTGAGGCCTTCCGCTGTTGTTGAGTAGGTGATTTTCCCTACTTGATTCGGCGCCCCTCCTTTTGCGCAGAAGTTAGCGGCTTCCCCTTTTTAGGAAGGGGAGCGAAATGGGAGTTGGAAATTTCTCTCCTTTAAGAGATCATGTGGAGGTGAGATTTAGTCGGAGAGAGTCTGTCGGCGGTCAGTGGCCGGGCGGTGGTCCGACGAAGGTCGGGCTGAAGTTCGATGGCGGTCCGCGACCGGGCGGTGGTCTGACGAAGGTCGGGATGAAGTCCGGCGACGATCAGCGGCTGGGTGGAAGTTCGGCGGAGGGAAGAAGTACGGCGTCGGGTAGAACTCTGATGAAAATCCGTCGGCCAGAAGAAGTCCCACGCGGGTAGAAATTTGGTGTCGGGTAGAAGCCCGACAAACATCTGACGACAGGCAGAAGTCCGACGTCACGTAAAAGTACAGCGTCGGGTAGATATCCGACGGGGGTCCGACGAATGACAGAAGTCCGACGTTGGGTAGAAGTTTAGCGTCGAGTTGAAGTCCGACGAGGGTCTGGCGACGTGTAGAAGTCCTCCAACGGGAGGAAGCTCAGCATCGAATAGAATTTCGATGTTAGTTTGTCGATGATGGATGATCGGGTGGAAGTCTGTTGGCAGTCGACGACCAAGTTGGGAGCAGAAGGAGAGAGTTCAACGGTGCTGCTATCAGCAGTTGAACGAGAAGCCGATGATGGCTGATATGAAGTAAAGGACCACCGGCAGATATCCGACGAAGGGTCGATGATGGCGGGTGTCCAGTGGCATTGTGTTAAGGCAATATTCATCCATACTGAAGTGTGCCAACATCAGATATTACTGGATCAAGGGGCCGAAGTAGTGTGATATGCCAACATTTTGGCAATAGATTAACACTGAGTGGAGATCTGATGATGATCCAGTTATGTCCTTTCTTTGAAGGAGCAGTTGTAGGAGATGCTTGCGTGCAGTAAGGGAGAAGTCACTTAAATCCACCGAGGATATTTGACTGTGTTAAAGTTGCTTATTGCTTGATGATACTAGTTTGTACGGATGATGCCAATGTACTTTTCAATTTCAACTTCTAGTGAGAATAAATGTACACCTAAATCTAGATTTATGTAACTCCAATGATATTGTATATGAAATGAGGATTTGTCCCCCAAAGGGACCTGAATTGTTATTGCATCTGTAAGACATGCTTTGTGCTTTTGATGTATTATTAGTCTGAACGAATGTGAGAGACATCCTTTTAGGATGTTTGACATATTTGAGACTGTAGGTCAAAGCCCTTGCTTGATGACGTTAACATGTATGGAAAAGGTCGAGAGAATCCACCAAGGATGTGAGACTTTTCCGAGGTTGTATGTCAGAGCCTTTACTCGACGACATTAACTTGTATGGAGGAGGTCGAGAGAATCCACCAAGGATGTGAGACCTATCCGAGGTTGTATGTCGGAGCCTTTGCTCGACGACGTTAACCTGTATGGAAGAGGTCAGGAGAATCCACCAAGGATGTGAGACCTATCCGAGGTTGTATGTCGGAGCCTTTGCTCGACGACGTTAACCTGTATGGAAGAGGTCGAGAGAATCCACCAAGGATGTGAGACCTATCCGAGGTTGTATGTCGGAGCCTTTGCTCGACGACGTTAACCTGTATGGAAGAGGTCGGGAGAATCCACCAAGGATGTGAGACCTATCCGAGGTTGTATGTCGGAGCCTTTGCTCGACGATGTTAACCTGGATGGAAGAGGTCGAGAGAATCCACCAAGGATGTAAGATCTATCCGAGGTTGTATGTCGGAGCCTTTGCTCGACGATGTTAACCTGTATGGAAGAGGCCAGATCGAATCCCCCTGGGATCGATCTTCTAGTGATTGAGAAGCAATAAAGACTGCATATTTCTCAGATCATGGATAAAGAGATCATATTTATCGATAGTTTTCATTATCATTTGTATTCTTTTTAAAGAAAGAGACAATCTCAGAACTAAACAAACGACACACAATATTACTGTAAGACAATACAATAGATCCCTAGTGTGACTTAGGGATATACAAGTTACACTGTACGTACGAGGATAACACAATGTTTAACTTTGAAGAAAACATCAGGGATATCAAAGTGACACCCTATTTAACATGATGAGATAAGACAAGTAGCATTACTAATAGAAGAGATACAAAGTGCGTGGTCATTCAATCTCGCTAACTATTTGAATATTATTCAACTGTTGTATTTGTTGTTGTTGATTTTGCCCCCCAGTTGGACCAGTTTCATCTCGAGCAGGTGGGTTTTGGATGAACTGTCGAATATATCCTTATCGGATCAACCTCTCGATCTCATCATTTAGTTGCTTACACGCTTCAGTAGTGTGTCCACGACTACGGTGGAAATAGCAATATTGCTCCTGGTTCCCAACATTCAGCTTCAAAGAATTAGGCCACTTGATATTTTCTTTATCTCGAATGGCCATTAGTATGTTGGTTCGAGTTGCATTGAGAGGCGTATACTCTTTTTCATGTCGGAACTCGCGTTGTGGTACTGGGGGTCTAGGAGATGAGTTTTTCTTTCGTTGCAAAAATGACTCCTCTATTGCAGGGGCGTTCTTACGCTTTCCAGTTGTTTGCTCAAATTGCTTTCTATGAGCATTAATGGCTTCATTGACGGAAATCTGAGCTTTTACACGATGGATCAGGTCAGCATATGAATGAACTGTGTCCCGCATGAGTGCCGAATAGAAAGGACCAGGACGAAGGCCTCCAAGGAAGACCCCTCGGAGCAGTTCTGGGTCCACTCCCAGAATCTGTCGAGCCTCGGTGGAAAACCGTTGAAAATATTCTCTTAATGTTTCTCCCTCGTTCTGACGGATCCCAGAGAGATGAGAAGAATCCTTAGTAATTCTTCGATTGGCTATGAACTGTTCGACAAATACTTTGGCCAATTTGAGGAATGTGGGGATCGTTCCGGCTGGAAGCGAATAGAACCATGTTCGAGCCTGTCCTTTGAGTGTAGCAGGAAAAACCTGGCAGAGGAGTGCATCAGATGCTCGCTGGATATGCATGATAGTTCGGTAATGATCGATGTGCTCGTACGGGTCAGATGTCCCGTCGTAGGAATCGATGCTTGGTAGTTTAAATCCTGCCGGAATAGGGTGTTGAAGAATAGCTTCCGTCAGGGGTGACGACTCCTGGAAGTCCCACTGACAAAGAGGTTGCCTTACGCCTCCTATAGGGAACTCCTCTCGAACCAATTGTCGCAGTTCGTGGCGTAGGGTATTGCGAGGGAGCTCAGCAACGTGTGGTCGGGCTAACTCTTCGGGGAGGTCCAAAGGAATACGAGGTTGCCGACCTGTGTGCGGAGGATGGGTAGAACTTGCTGTATCAGCCAGTTCATTATCTTGATGTGACTGCGAACGCCTCCTGGGTGGAGGAAGAGGAATCTCAGCTTGAAGATGTTCGATTTGAACAGCTTCAACACGTGGCGGATCTCGAGGGAGAAGAACCTCCTCCTGAGGTGCTAGGGTCGGTTGTCGAGTCTCTTGCAGGAGTTGTAGGATCTCATTTTGAGATTCTTCCATCTTTCGGATTCGCTCCTCCAAAGAAGGCCCTGAGGTTCCTTCTCCAGCAATGTGTTGCCCCCCAAGAAGAAAGGAGGCAGAAACTTGATGTCCACGATTTATAGACTGGTTTCTGGATTGAGGAGAGTGGGAGCGGGAGGCTCCTATGAGGCGATTGCTACGCCTATTGGCCATGAAAATAATATTTAGGAGTGTAGGATAGTGGTTCCCACAGACGGCGCCAAACTGTTGCGGACTCAAATATACGCGACGATAGAGTTTAAATTTTTCGTCTCAGCGTTGTACGTATATCCAGCACACAAACAGAATTGAGATAGTGACACCAGAATTTTTACGTGGAAAACCCTGGAAAGGGAAAAAACCACGGGGCCACGCCCAGTTGAAAGAGTTCCACTAGTGTTGTTTGAAATACACGAGGCTGATTCGTCCTTTAAATTCAGGACGATCAGATTACAATGAGCATCAGTTACAAGGCCAAGAGGAGTTCCGACGTCACTCGGGTGTCGAGCAGAATTCCGGCGTCACTTGGAAAGAAGTCCGGCGTCACTCGGGCGTCGGGTAGAATTCTGGCATCGGGCAGAATTCCGATGTTGCTCCGGCGTTGGGCAGAGCTCCGGCGTCCCTCGGATGCCCGGTGGTGCTTCAGTGGTGTTCCGGCGGAGTTCCGGCGAAGTTCCGGCGGTGTTCCGGCGGTGGTCGAGGAGGAGCTGTTCCCTCCTAGGCTTCTCTTCTCTTCTTCTTCTCTTCTTCTCTTCTTGGCTTGAGTCCCCTATTAAGAGAAATGAGGGGCTATTTATAGTTTTTCTGGAGTGGCATAGCCTGTAAATAGATGAGGGATCAGGGGCAAATAAGGAGTGATCCGGATGAACGGCCGATATTGAATCCCTTGATCATGAACCGTTTATTGAGCATTTGAAGGTCTTATTGGTATCAGAATTCTAAGATCTTGGGCTCGTTGGATTCTTCTCATCGAGCCGCTCGATTCGACTATAAGCTCGTCAAAATCGGAGACCGTTTGGTAACTCAAATAGCTGTTTGATGCTTCCAACAGAGCTTCGGGTACTTGATTTGGACTCGTTTGAGCTCGGATTGAGTCGAATTTGGTGTTGTTGGATTTGTATTTCCGAGACGCTCAGTTCGACTATAAGATTGCTGAAATCGGAGTTTAAATGGTCTCCGAATTAATTTTTGAAGTTTCCAACTTGAGTTTTTCCTCGAGATTCGTGCCCGATCAAGATAATTTTTTGGCGATATATCAAGTCTCAAACAAAGTTTTGTCTCCATATTTGGCTAGTAGTTTAAGATTAGTGATATTATACGTTTGATTATTTAGGTTAATAAAATTATTTGCATTCTAAACTTTAACCCATAAATGATATTAGACATCATATTATCTACTTCAAATCTTGGTCAGACCTTATTCATATTTTCAAACAAATTTTGAATAAGGCTCAGAGAAGATTCAAACGAGGTTCGATCAAGGCCCGAATCTTATTCAAATAAGGTTCAATCACAATTATAATAAGGTTTGAATAAGATTCAACGTTCGAACAAAGTGAGAGTAACATTCAAACATCATTTAAATTGTATTATTTTGTCCTCAATATCTCCTTTGGAATTGGATGAATTATTACATGCGGAGATCAGATACAGAGAATCATCCGGTTTATCTCTATTCACCACTACGCTTTTACTGTTCACAAAGACAAATCTGAACGATTTTTTATGTCCGGTCTCCGCACGTAATAATCTCTCTAGGAATTGACACATTTTTTAGTTGTACTATGCACGTGTCTGTTTACTCTAATCATGCATTTAAAGAGGCATTACACTATTCGATTTATATATTGACGTTAGCGCAAAATTATTAGACGAATTGAGATATTACGCTTGACAAGAATTATTTGAATCTTGATGATCTTAAAAAATGTTTATATTCACTTTTCTATGTGCCAATTATGTTAATTAATAGTGTCATACAGAGTCTTATCTTGTAAGAAAATTAGTTCCAATGTGACTAAATTTAACTTTTTAAATGATAATGTCAGATATCAAATGAGCATAGCTACAATATCTTCTGGAAGTTATATATAATCACATATAATAAATATTATATAATCATAAGTAGGTGTATTTTGATCGAAAATAAGCTTACAAATATATTTCTCAAGGAAAAAAAAAAATGGCAGACATATTTCTCAAATTTTTGCTATTATGGAGTGGAGTCAATTTAACCTTTAAAATATCTTGATTATTTTTTGCATGCTAAGCCCAATCATTTGTTCTTATTTTAATAGAGAGACAGTCACACACTAGATAATTCCAGGAGTGTGTAATACATAGTTACTAATTGCAGAAAACACTCAATCCCATCCCATTAATTAGTAATTAGTGCACTCCATCAAATAGAAGCCAGTCGGCCATCCTCCACGCATCCAAGATAAAGGGAATCCAAAGATGCCTTACGAGAAAGTCCCATTTTACTCGGGAAGCTTCCTCACCCAACCTCCCACCAAACAAATCCCACCTGATCCCTCCTCTCACATGCCCCTATGGGCTATGAAAATGACGTGAGATTATTACGTACGGTCACCAGATATTGTCCGAAGGTTAATCAGGACACGCCACATCACCTGATACATAGCGGTATACAGTAAACGTGGTGCGTCCTGATTGGCCTCTGGATGGTCCGGTGACTGCAGGTAATAAGTTCTCTGATACTAGGAAGCTTGGTCCTAAATTTAAAAATAAAGTTACATTTAATATATTAAATGAAAAATAAGCATATTTTTAAAATATTTCTTAAATGAGCATTAAAGGTAAAATTAGCAAATTATTTTAATATTAGAAAAGACTAAAGTATTTTAAATTGAGTCTTAATCTAATTTAAAAAATAATTAAATTACACGACATATGATATTTAGATTCTATTAAATAGAAGTGATTTTATTTTTTTTTAAATAAAAAATGTTTTTCATTGAAAAATTCTAAGATATGATATTATTTCAATTTTAAAATTTAAATTTGAATTTATGTATATTAATATTATAATTATAATATCATGCATATTCTTGCTGCTTTGATATTTGAGTGTGACATTTGATACAAATTTTATAATTTATACAATTATATTTTTATTTTAAACTATCACATCATTTATGTCACTTTTTTTTTAAAAAAATTTGGAATCTAAATGAAAATTTTAACTAATTATCTCTTTCAAATTATGTATGTCAGCTATTTTATTTGACGACTAATTATAGATATGTCATGAACTTATTTCTATTAAGTTTTATATTAATTTTATATTTTTAAGTAAAAAATTAAAATATTGTAACCTAAGTTTATTTGGTTAATTTTTGATATATCATAAAAAATTTATCATGATCGTGCACGAATCTTGAAGCATAATTAAGTTGAAAGTTTCCGAAATTAAATCGAAGACCATCCAAACTCTGATTTCAGCAAACTTATAGTCAAACTGAACATCTCAGAAAGACGAACCCATCAACACTAAAACCAGCCAAATCCGAGCCCAAATGAGCCCAAATCAAGGGTCCAAAACATATTTAAACTGTTCAAAGCTCATTTTGGAATACCAAACAAACTCTAAAAATGACATGCTTATAGTCAAATCGAGTGGCTCGACGAAACGAATCCAACGAGTTCAAGATCAAGGAATTCCAATATCATTAAAGCATTTAAATGACTATTAAACGGTCCATGATCAAGGGGATCAATATCAGCCGTCCATTCAAATTACTCCCATTTTGACCTTGCTCTTCCATATATTTACATGTCATGCCACTCTCAAAAAACTATAAATAGCCCCCACTCTTCTCATGAGAGGAGGGAGGAAAGAAGGAAGAGAAGGGAAGAAATTAGGAGCTGATTTGTCACCGACCACCGCCGGACTTTCGTCTGTCTGTCGACAATCGTCAAACTTTCGTCCGTTCGTCGACCACCACCGGACTTCCGCCCATTTGTCGACCACCACCGAAGCTCTTCCCGACCACTGCTGAATTTCCGTACGTTCATCGACCACTGCCGGACTTTTGCCTGTTCGTCAACCACAACCAGAGTTCTTCTCGACCACCGTCGGACTTCCGTTCGTTTATCGACCATCGCCAAACTTTTGCCGTTCGTCGATCACCACCGAAGCTCTTCCCGACCACCGTCGAACTTCCGCCTGTTCGTCGACCACCACCGAAGTTCTTCCGAACCACCGTCGGACTTTCGTCAATTTGTCGACCATAGCCGGACTTCCGCCCACTCGTCGACCACCATCGGAGCTCTTCCCGACCATCACACGACTTCTGTTTGTTCATCGACCACCGTCAGACTTCCGCTCGTTCGTCGACCACCACTGGAGTTGTTCCCAACCATTGCCAGCCTTTTGCGTGATTATCTAATCTATTGTAATTCCACCGTCTCCAAACAAAGGGGCGAATCAAGCTTTGTAATTCATTCAAATTTAGTGGAATTTTCTCATCTGGGACAGGCCCCGTGCTTTTTCCCTTATCGGGTTTTCCACGTAAAAAAGCTTCTGGTGTTTTTTTCTCTCTCGAATATCTGTTGGTATGCCGGATATATTTATATTGCTAAGACGCTATATTTTCTTACTCTACTGCCGCGTATATTCTCGCCCACAACAATTTTATATCATTTTAACTCAAATTAGGGACTTATAACATATATGATAATTTTATTTTATTTTTAATAATGACAAGCCTCAAAAAATTAATCAAACAAATATAAAATGTTCACTAATTTTTGAAATAAAAAGATGCCCAAATGAAATATAAATTTTTTGAAATTATTTAGAGTTCATGTAAAAATATTATTTTGATCAAATTTCTATTCAAAATAATGAGGTTCGATGATACAAATCCAACAAGTCCAAAATTATATTGCTTCCATTATGCTTGGCCCTTAAATCTATTGAATCATGCCTACTTGAACAACTTCAACTTGATACGAGTTTGAAGTATGAGGTGGTTGAATCCTCACTCATACTCCCCCTAATGAGGGGAGTTTAATTTTCTATACAAGTAAAAATATATCACTATGAAAGAATAATCAAGAAATCTCAAGGACGATATTAAGGGCATGTGACCTAAAAAGTTAAGCATGCCTAAAGAGATTCATATATATAATTTCATTAAAATGTGGGGCTTATAATTTCATCATGATGGTGATTATACGATTCAAAAATTGCCCATAAAGAAGATCTAGGAAATCATGAAGAGATGTTAGTCTCAAAACTACACAGTTGAGAGACCAAACTAATATTGGTTGAATCACAGACCAGATACACAAGCATTGCCCCAAAAGCCATCATCCATCAATGCATAATCTCTCTCTTGGTGATAGTAGCTCATCATCAGCTCATAGTATGAGACGAGCTATCTCTCTAGCTTACTATCTCTTGAAGCGATGCTCTTCGGTTGATTAATTTATTGTCTCTTCTAGTTTGGATAGATCCTACTTCAAGGAATTTGGATTAAACTCTTTGGAATTACATATGTATATATAGATTTGAGGTATTTATTGATCTATATCATGCACATCTTTAATGGGCAAGGCAATCAAGTAAATATTAGTTGCATGTCGATGATCCATGAAGGCACCATGGTTAGCTACTTTAAAAGAGGTGATTTCAAGAGAATTCATGCATTAGATTTTAAACAAACTAATTATGTGTGATTGAGTTTAACTTATGTAAATGTTAGATTAATAGATATAATCTCTTAAGGGTTTGACTTTAACTAATTGAAGGACAATCACAATACAATAAAAGAAACTTTGGAAAGAACATGTAATTGTTAACGCACAATCAAATAAAAGTAACAAATTGCAATAATAAAAGTGCAATTTTCAATGCGCACCTAGGTTTTTTAATACACCCAGAAAGAGAAAATGATAATATTGATGTGATTTATAGTATATACTCGATCAGATGTGATTATGTTGTCTTAATAAATTTGAAGCCCAAAAGATCATTGTAGAAGTGCATGATGGATTGTGTGGTGCTCACCAGTCTGGTCTTAAAATAAAGATAAATAATAAAATAATGGGATATTGTTGTGTTCAATGATAGATGATTGCATGATTATTACACATTATCACTAATGTTAGGTGCACAGTTTAGTATTGAATCAACCACAATATTTTGTGTCTAACGATTGTTCCATGGCCCTCTAAAAGTTGGGGTATATATAATTAATCTGATTGATTTGTCATCTTTCAAAGGTCATCAATTCATATTAGTACCAGCTGATTACTTTTTCAAATGGGCTGAAGCTATCCCATTACGAGAGGTCAAATCTCATCACATTCTTCATTTCCTTAAAGACCATAACCTATATAGACATGGTGTTCCCTATCAAACCATGTATGATAATGATCCATATTTTAGAAGCATCAAAATAAATAGCTTTGTGAGATGTCACAATATTGATTAGAGATACTCAAATGTCTATTACCCTCGAAAAAATGAATTGTCTAAGGCCTTCAATTAAATATTGGTACAGATTTTAAAGAAAATACTAGAATATACTAAGCATTAATGTGATGAAAAGTTAGGAGAAACTTCATGGGTGTATCAAACATATATAGAACTCTAACTCATTCTACATTGTTTGCTTTAGTCTTTGAGGTAAAGGTTATTCTTCAATTAGAGGTATAACTTCCATTTCTAAGAATTGCTATGAATTATGGTAAAACATCAAAAAAAATGTCATACTATGATTAGAAGAATTCAAAGGTTTGGAAGAGAAGCCTTTGTAGGCTTAGCAGTGTAGGACCAAAAAATATGAAGTGTTAAAAAAAATCTATGAATTTCTGTTAAAACTGGGGCACTGCTGTAATAGCCCGTATTTTAACTTTGCCAATTATTTTCTTGAGTCATTATAACTTCAAATTGCAAATCGTATTCGCCATAGCATTGAGATTGTAGTATTTTACTTACACGAATTTTTTCATAATTTTTGGACACCGATAAAAATACTTAAGAAATTGGTACCTATCAGTATAAGTGAGGATTTCAGGACCGTCGGGTGTCCGTTTTGCAAACCGATTTCACCAATATTTTTTAAATAAAATGATTTATTTTATGGATATTTTTTGTAATTTTTAAAGTCTTAAAATGATTTATTTGAATTTATACTAAAATAAATTGATTAATTTTATTATTTAATATTAAATTATTATTTTAATCTTAAATATGTATTTCCACTTTATTCAATCCCTTTTCTCCTTAAGTATTCGACTAATAAAGGAAGCGTGGCAGAAATTAGAGAGATTTTTTAGGAGAGAGAAATTAGAAGCTAAGATTTGAAGGCCGCGGTGCGATTTTTGTCCGTCGATGCTGTTGAAAATTTTACTCGTCTCACTGTAAGGAACCTTTAGCCTATTTCTGATTTCAAAGATTTTATATTTTTGATATTTTTCTGTTTAAATTTATGTTTTCATTAAGGAAAAACATGAAGAACTTTGTATTGACAAAACTTTTACTACGTAACTTTTTGTATGCTATAGAGATCATGATTATGAGTATTTTGAGTATTTATTTGAGATTTTTTAACAGGGTGCTTTTAAAAATACAACGATTTTTGTCTGCCCAGAAATTTATTTTGACGTCTAAAAATAGTAGTGTAGTGCAATAAAAATCTTAAAATATTGTTTTATACAATTCCTAGTATTTTGGTAATTTTCTGAAAATGTACATTTTTGTCTAATATGATTCTTAGTTGTCTATCATTATAATATTTTGGCATCTTCTTAATTAAGCTCAATTATACATTATTTATTGCAATGCATTGAAAGTGGATGTGGATATGTGTGTGAGTAATAGTTGGTCGCTATTACTATTATAATATTATAATAATAATGTGCGTATGTGAAACAAACAAGTAAAGACTAGTTAATCCGTTGGTTGGATACTGATTGACCTGTATATGATGGTGGGCCGACGAGCTTTCCTTTAAATAAAGTGGTTTGGTGTTATCCTCTAGTAATTCACTTGATACACTGGTTGAGAGTTATAAAGAGATTATTACTGTACCGAAGGGCAAAGAGTGACGACTCTATTTACTGAGTCAACGGTTTACTAATACTAATACTAACACTACAAAATACCGTGATAACCAGGACTTCTTACTTGTTTAGTATAACTACTGAAATGCATATTTTGAGACATTATTCTTATTATTATACGAATTTATTATTTTTACACTAATTTATTATTATTGTATTATTCTACTGCTCCTACCACTAGATTGTTATTGTTATTGATATAGATATTGATACTATTTGATACTACTAATGCACTATACAATAAGCATGTGACATACTGAACATGTAAAATATGGATTTGATAATGATATAGAATATCTAGATAGCATGTGTACATTCCTATATAATTTTACTACACTAATTTGATTTTAATAGTCTTTACTGATGTTTTAATTTGATTCTTTATCCAATTTCTTTACTGATTGGTATTACAAATGTGACGACTGCTTTATAGATTTGACACGCATACTGGTTTACTACTTTACAGGTCTTGGTATTGTAGTATTTTACTATTAATAGATTATACTACTACTGCATATGAATTTTATTATCTCTATATTAATTCAATGATCATATGAGTGTAACTATTATGATTTGACTGTTGACATGCATATTGCTCCTTTGCCGTGCTTTGAATTTAGTCATAAGTTTTAGTGATCTGCTGAGCTTTTTAAGCTCATTAAATATAGTTAAATAATTTTAGGTTAAGACAGGGGAGCAGGAGTATGAGGCTGGTCAGAATTCCTTCAGGTTCATATTCTTTTTATTTTAGCTATTCTTTTATACTCAGGACAGAATAGTTATGATATGATTGTGCAGATCCTGAATAGTGTACATAATTTTTGGGAATGAATATAGATGTGTATATTGATATTTTAAATTATAGAATATTTTTTTATTATTTATTATTGATAGATGATATTAGATAGCTCTGATTGTTATTTATTAAAAGATAAAAGAATAATTCTTCTACTTTAGATTCTGGGGTATCACAACTGCAATGCTAAGCTTTGTAATGTTGTGGCAGTGGCTTAAGAGCACAGCAGCACTAAAAATAGTTGCAACCGCATTTGAGTCACTATTCTACAGTAATTCTGGATTCAGCATGCAGTGTTGCGGTGCTAGGTCTAAGACTTTAACCAATAACCTCCCATCGAAGTGACTTGCTCGGGAAAGAAGAGAGGGAATGAGAGAAAGCTAGTTTTAGTCATTTTTTCATGTTGCTTTAGTTAGAAAAAGTCTTCTAATCATTATAAGTAGCCCAAATCTCACTTAAATTTTTAATGATTTTGAGTTTGACGGGTTTATTCCATCTTAAATTAATAAAAATATATTTTCTCATGATTTATCATATTTTTACTATGTAATATTTTGTATATGATATATATGAATATTTTGATTGTAATATTATCAATTTCTACGGGATAAAATGAAAGTTATAATTTTCTGAAGCTATATGTCACTTTATAGATTTTCCTGCATTTTATATATTTGAGTATTTCATGTTACATTTTATATAATAAAATATATTTCATAAAGATAAATTGATACAATTGATATAAAATAAATATAGCATTTGCATAAGCAAGGAAGGCTGACTGTTAACACTATAATTAATATGTGTTGACTTTTAAAACATAATACACTACATAGGCAGGTGAGTCGACGAGCTTTCCTTTAAAGATGGTTTGTGGTGTTATCCCGATTGTAGTATATAATTGATGATCGATTACACTGACGGGCAGAGAGTGATAATTCTTTATTGATTTCATGAAAGACATCCTGTAATGATAATTGATTTACTGATAAATGATAATTATGATGGATTCAATTGATGACCAACTATGAAGCAGTTGGGGTTAAAAAATGATGAAAGCTCCACATTAAAGATAAATGTTCTGCCTTGCTAAATCATATAATAAAGCTTATATGCATTGATAGCATTGATAGATATAACTGTAATGTTCATAAATAACATTAATAGATAGATAGATCATAATGGATACAGATATATTTATTAATTGCATATAATTGATAATTGATAATAGATAAAATATATATGACTGATGATATTGACACCTATAATTTATAATTCCTTTACTGATTTATGAATATTTTCAGCATGATTGCTTTACGAATTTATTGATTCTCATATCAACTATTGATTCATTGAAATGATTTATTTCTTTTCTTATTGATCATTTTGAGCCTTACGAATGATAACTGATCATTGATGAGATTAAATGTTATTGACTATGTCGACTAAACTAGGCATGCATATTGATCTTTTAAGCCTTATATTGGAAGTTTTAGTGAATTTGAGTTTATGTTGGTTTTTATAAGCTTGTTATGTAATTTTAATTGATTCCAAGTTAGGGAAGAGATCAAGACTAGGTGAAGTGAAATTGACAGAGATCTTCAGGTTTCCTTCTTGTATTATGTATTTGTTTTCTTTCTTTCATTCTTTTATAATCTAGAGCTACTGATAGATTAGTGATTGTATTGATTTCCTAGCTATTGTATATATGATTTTAAGAGAATAAATATAGTAAAATATTTTAATGTATATAATATTAGTCATTTTCACTGGATTGATTTATATTGATGATTTATAAAACCTTTGGTAAATGATTAAAAATGTTAAAATGGATATTTCTTTCAAATTTAATTCTGGAGCGTGACAAGTAAAACCTTGAATTGTATAAAACATGCTCGATTCAAGTAAATGACAAAAAGTTCATCATAGAACTTTTCAAGTGTGAGACTTAATTATAGTTCTTCGAAGACCCATTTTGATCAATCAAAAGCTAGATAGTAAATTTAAACTGACATGTAAAGGTTTGTATGTGATGGAGAAGATCTATCAATGATGATCTTATCAGTTGATTGATTGCAAATGAGATCATCATATATTGTATGTTAATGGAAGATATTTTTAGTAATATGATGCATGATTGTATAATAAAGCAAAATTTATTGTTGGTCATATTATATATTTATAAAAATATCTCAATTTTAGAATGTGTAAAGAGTGCTTTTTATTTTTTTAATATAGTTTTTATGTAATATATCATTTTTAAGAAGATTATGATGTAAAAAATGAATAAAATATTTTTATGATATCAACACAAAAATGTTTATAAAATGTTGTAATTGAAGTGGATATAAATAACATTTCTATCTTCACAAAAGGCTTTTAACTTTTTACTACCAATCTCCCACACTAAACAAAAAAAAAAAAAAGAAAAAGAAAAGCTACAAATATTAATTGAACTTCGAAAAAAAAAAGAGAGAAAAAACTCCGGTCAAACAAGAAAAACCGGCGAGATTCCCAATTTTACCGAGCGAGTTCAGTGGCGCTGCGGTGGCGCATCTAGGAAGGATGGGCGGAGCGGTAAGGATGCCCAGGGAGGAGCGACGCCGGCGGCGGCGTTGATCGGGCGAGCAATGAGGTGCTTTTGGCCGGCCACAGCCGGCGGCGGCGGAGTGACACGCTCGCACGATGGGCACATGGTAAGGGTGGTGGGAGGAGTCATGTGCATATAAAAATGCGGGGAGAGCTTCAGGGCTCGAAGTTCCTGCACTTCTTTCTGAAGCCGGCGATTCTCCTCCGTGAGATTCTCGCAGCATCGCTTCAAGAACTCGCAGTCCACTTCGGTCTGCTTCAGCTTCGTCCTGAAAGACCATTAATACAGGATAGAGTGAATAAACTTGGACTACTATTTGAAATGCCTCTATAGAGCAAGATGAACATGAAGAAGAAGGAGAAGTGGAAGATGATGATGAGGAAGATAACTACCTCGCTCTTCGATTTTGGAACCAGACTTCTACTTGCCGAGGCCGGAGATTGAGCTGCTTCGCCAGCGCCTGCTTTTGCTTCTGCACATTTTTAATAACATAAGCTCAAAATTGTTTCTTTTAAAATCCACAGATTTATAGCGCTTAAATCCTTCAATCTACAAAATTTATTAAATCCAACAACCAAATCCCAAAATTAAAGCAACACAAAACCTGAAAATTAGGAAAAACATAAAAAAAAATGAAAATTTAAAAACGTTCATAATTTTTTTTTCAGGAATCCAGCAAACTAACAAACGAGAGAGAAAGAAATGTTTACAGGGTTAAGCGTGTTATGCTCCTTGAAGCTCTCTTCCAAAACGGCCGACTGCTCCTTAGATAACCGCAGCTTCTTCCTCGCGCCCTCACCATCCTCCTCGTCACTCCCACCACGTGAACACTCCTGCTCCCCTTCAACCATCTCGCCGCCGACGACGAAAACACCGGCGACTCCAAACCCTCTCTTCCCGCCGGCGCTCGCGTTCGATACAGAACTATTAGGCGAAGAACCACCGGCATCATCCTCAACCTCCCACTCCTCCACCGGAGCCCTATTAACATCGATTCCACCCATCAACATCAGCCTCTGCTCCGGCGGCAATGTCGCAGGCGGCATTAGGTTTGACTGAAGAGGGCATAACGCATCTGAGGAGCTCAGACTGAGGCTAAGCCCAAGATCTTCTTTTTCAACCAACATCGGCTGATACGTGTTGAATCCCTTTGCTCTTTCTTTCTTCGCCGCCTTTTCCCCCTCTCCTTCCTTTTCTTCAACTGAAGCTCTAGGCTTGCAGAGAGAAAAATAAGCTAGAAGTGGGTAAAGCTGAGAGCTTTGTGGTGGAAAGAGAAATGCCAGGTTGGGTTTGTGGAGCAGAGAACGGGGATTTAAATAGGAAGCAGTATTTCCCACAGTACGGCAATCATGGCTGCTAAGAAATGAACTCTGCAATTTTGTAAAACCTTAACCGTGATTTAGCAGTTAACTATAGTTAGCCCAAGGGGCTGCCAGGAAGGAAGCCGTTACTGGCTAAATGGCTTTAGCTGAGCCGGGCCACGTCGACCTCTTAAGCCGGCGGCTCCACACAAATTGCTGCTTTTAAAGCTTAATAAAGTAATTTATTTTGTTAGGATTAGGATGTTGGATCTGTTATGGCGGTAATATAACTAAAATAAGTTACTCGACGATGATTGACCATTTAATCATTCGCTTCAAGATTCATGCAAAATGGATCGCGTGCATTAAGAGAAGCATGATAGCACTCCGTTTGGGGACCGAGGAGAAATTAAAGTTTTAAAAACTATTAAGGGTATTATAATTATTTATTTTAAATACTATACAATAATTTTCTTATAACTGTCACATTTTAATAAATTTACTTCTCAAAAAATAAATTTTAATTATATTAGTTGTTTGAAAATATTAAAAAAATAATAATCAATTTGATATTAATTGAGGTGTCGAAAATTGTCCTGATCTGCCAACCTGATTCGAACCCAACCCGAAAATTTTGGGTTTGAGTTGACCGGTTTAACAATTGTGTCGGGTTCGATTCTAAAATTGGATCCGTTTAATATATAGATCAGGTGGATCCGTTTAATATATAGATCAGGTTCGGGTCAATCCAAAATTAACTCGATTTTGATCCGGATTAGAAGGATTTACGGATTTTGCCAAAGAAGTGCACATAGATGGGAGACAGGAATGAGATTTCATTTTATGCGCCGGTTCGGGTCAACGGCTTAACACACAAAAGTGAAAGCCCGAAAACATAGTAGATGGGATAGATTTATGGGATTTGGCCAAAAAAGAAGCGCGTGAAATGGAAAAGGGTGAAGCGTGCGAAATGGAAGAAGGAGAAGCGCTTGAAATGGATCTAGCCGCTCGGGCGATCAGTCAGTTAGAAAGTGGGATTTGATCGAAGAAGCGTGCGAAAGCAAGATTACTAAATTAGCAAAAACAAAATTAACAGGTTTGTGGGTCATGTTGAGTCTATGTAGGTTTGAATCGGGTCAGGTTCAAGTCTGGGTCTGTGACCTAGTTTTCTAATCGGATCAGGTTAGATGATGGTAGGTCATTTACGGGTTGGACCCGAACCCAATCCAAAAACTAGTTTTGACACCCCAATGACATATGATAGCGCCCTAAGAAGCAACAGTGAGAATATTTTCTCAAATCAACCCTCACAAATGAAAAATAAAATCATTCAGCTAATTTAAAATAAGATTAACGTAATTTTTCATAAACAATTAAAAGATTATCAATATCATTTGATCTGATCAATACTTATTGATTTATATTATCGTCATAATAAAATAAAAATATGAATCTTTTTGAATAATTCATCATCACCAATGAGATCATCACCATTATTAACAACATTTTGTTCATTTTGACATCGACAATTATTCTTAAATAATTTTGAAATTTTTAATCATTTTAGTTTAAATATAGTTTCTCATTTATAATTATTTTTTACAAGTGAATTTCAAACTAAACATCTCTATAAAAAAATTTATTAAATAAGTTGTGTGTCTTTAAGGATGGATAATACAACCCATATGGTTTCAGGGATCACATGGACAGGCCATCAGAGCTGTCGGGTGAATCATGAAAGAGGCAAATGTACTCTACAGACTATTCATCAATTGATTGCTTCTTACACAGCCTACCAATTTTTGTGCAGGGAGTTACTGATCTTGTTTTACACTATTTAATAATTGTATTGAGTTAGTATTAATGATGAGCAATATCGTATTAAATGCTTAATTTTCCTTTTTTAGTTTAGGTCACCAAAAATTCTTCCCTGCAACGGACCGGTGGGTCGCATGACCCGAATCTAGTCTGTTTAATAAATGGGTCAAATAATGGAGCCGAATGATCTGAACTTAATATGATATATGATAACCTGTTTTGATTAAAAAATATTTTTTATTATTTGTTAACCATAGAGTTTAGGTTAACTAATCAAGAATAAAAAGAGCATATCAACAAATAAAATAATTAAAAAATAAACGGGTCACTTTTACGTCAAAATTTGGTTCGCAAGTCAACCAAAACCCTACCCATTTATTGAACAGGTGAACTGGAGCCCGAATTTTTCGAGTTGGTCTTGGGTTGGGTAATTTATTACACCCCTAGCTTGCTTTATTTATATTTTCATAATTATAAAAATATATATTTTGCAATTTGTTAGAGTTATTGTCACAAATTGTTTTTGAAAAAAGATGTGTTTATTATTTATTTGATTAAAAGACTAAGAAATATTCTTTTATAATTAACTATAATAAGAAAATATGACTAATTAGCTATCATTACTTATAGCTTCATTATTTAAAAATATAAATATATTTCAACTTTTTATTAGATTTGGATTTGATGGCATCAAAATTTGGGTAATCAATTAGTTATTATATTACATTTATAACAAAATAAATTTAAATATTTCAGAACATATCATTATCAAAATTTGATCAAGACATCCTCATCTATTTTTTCTCTTAAAATGCCAAAAAAAAAAACATTTTCTTACTATAAAAATTAAAAAAAAAATTCTTCTTTTTATTTTTTTAATCTTTCTCTTGGTGCAGTGTTAAATAGGCAAGGGTTCCCACATCAAGGACGGATGTGGGCAAAGAAGCTAGTCCATGATACTAATATTAGTATAGGAACTTGGAATATAGGTTCCCTTACAGGAAGATTAATGGAATTAATAGATATTATGATTCATAGGAAGATAAATATTTTGTGCATTCAGGAAACTAAATGGGTTGAAGAGAAGGCTAAGGAGATTGATAGTTTAGGATTTAAAGTTTGGTATTCAGGTAAGAGTCGTACTAGAAATGGTATAGACGTGATTATAGATAAGAGTTTGAAGGATAATGTTATAAATATTAATAGAATTGGAGATAGAATTATGGCTTTAAAGATTGTTGTTGATGCTAAGATTATTAATATTATAAGTGCTTATGCTCCTCAAGTAGGTTTGGATATATGTTCAAAATTAAAATTTTGGGAAGATTTAGAAGAATTAATTCAAAAGATACCTCTCGAAGAAAAAATTTTTATTGGAGGAGATTTAAATGGACATGTTGGTAGAGAGGTAAATGATTTTAAAAGCATTCATGGTGGATATGGGTTTGGAATGACTAATGAAGGTGGTAAGACCATACTAGATTTTTCTTTAGCTTATGATTTTTTAATTGCTAATACCTTATTTAAGAAAAGAGATGAGCATCTCATCACTTATAAGAATGGTTATAGTAAAACTCAGATTGATTATTTTCTTATAAGAAAAGTAGATCGTTTAGATTGCAAAGATTGTAAAGTTATTCCGAGTGAAAGTTTATGTACCCAACATCGCTTATTAGTTTTAGACTTTAAGATGAAAGGACATAAAATAAAAAATAAAGTAAAGCGATTTTCTAGGATTAGATGGGGGCATTTAAAGAATAGTAATAAAAATATTTTTGAGAGTAAGATTTTAGATTCTAAGATTTTATTTGTGCATGAGGATGCTAATGTTATGTGGGAAAAAGTGGCTAGTGATATTAAAAATATTGCTAAAGATGTGTTTGGAGTATCAAAGGGAAAAGCCCCTAATAGTAAAAATAGTTGGTGGTGGAATCCAATTGTGCAAGAAAAGATAAAAAATAAGAAGATTTATTATAAAAATTGGTTTAGATGTAAAAATTCTGATAATTGGGAAAGATATAAAGAGGCATGTAAGGATTCTAAGAAAGCAATATGTGATGCAAAGATCTTAGCTTTTAATGATTTATATAATAGATTAGATACTAAGGAGGGAGAAAGATATATGTATAAGCTAGCCAAACAAAGAGATAGGAGTAGTAAGGATTTAATTCAAGTGAAGTGTATTAAGGATGAAGATCAAAAAGTATTTTTCTTAGAAGATGATATTCAACAAAAGTGGATGAGATATTTTGATAAACTTTTTAATGAAGATTGTAGGAATACAATTGACTTTAGTGACCTTAGCATCCTAAATGAAAATAAAGATTTCTGTTTTTATCGGCGTATTAGTAAAACCGAAGTTAGAGAGGCTTTAAAGAAAATGAAGTGTGGAAAAGCTGTTGGACTTGATGATATCCCAATAGAGATGTGGAAATGCTTAGGAGATGAAGGAATTTCTTGGCTAACTAAACTTTTTAATAATATTTTGAAGACTAAAAAGATGCCAGATGCGTGGAGAATGAGTGTATTGATTCCTATTTATAAGAATAAAGGTGATGCACAAGATTGTGCGAATTATAGAGGAATTAAGTTAATGTGTCACACTTTAAAACTATGGGAGCGAGTTATGTAGCGTAGGCTGCGGCGTGATACTAATGTTTCTCAAAATCAATTTGGATTCATGCTGGTAGGTCTACTATGGAAGCCATACATTTATTGAGAGGTTTGATGGAGAAATATAGGGAGAATAAGGAGGATCTACATATGATATTTATTGATTTAGAGAAAGCATATGATAAAGTTCCAAGAGAAGTGCTATGGAGAGTTCTTGAAAAGAAAGGAGTTAATAATGCTTATATTCAAATCATTAAAGATATGTATGAAGGAGCTACTACTTGTGTTCAAACACAAGGTGGTTTGACCAAGTATTTCCCTATTTCGGTTGGATTACATCAAGGATCAGCTTTAAGCCCATATCTTTTCACGTTAGTCATGGATGTTCTCACTAGACATTTACAAGAGGATGTACCCTGGTGTATGCTTTTTGCTGATGATATTCTTCTTGTTGACAAGACTAAAGAGGGAGTTGAAGGTAAACTTGAAGTCTGGAGATCAACCTTAGAGTCTAAAGGTTTTCGCTTGAGTAGATCTAAAACTGAATATATGGAGTGTAATTTTAGCAGTAATAGACCTAGTGAGGGGATTGTGACTTTGGGCGATCAAGTCATTAATAAGAGTACACGTTTTAGATATCTTGGATCTATTGTTCAGAGTGATGGTGAAATAGATGGGGATGTTATCAGTAGAATTCAAGTTGGATGGTTGAAGTGGAGGAATGCATCGGGCTTGTTGTGTGATAGAAAAGTCCCCCTTAAACTTAAGGAAAATTCTATAAGATGGTGATGAGACCTGCAATGCTTTATGGTGCAGAATGTTGGCCATTAAAAGAGAAGCACAATACTAAGTTATGTGTTGCGGAGATGAGGATGCTTAGGTGGATGAGTGGATTTACTCTTAGAGACAGGATACGAAATGAGCATATACGTGAAAAGGTTGGAGTAGCTCCAGTGGAGGATAAGATTAGAGAGAGTCGCCTTAGATGGTTTGGTCACATAAAACGGCGGCCTTCCGATGACCCAGTTAGGAAAGTAGAGGTATTAGATTTGACTTATGTTAAGAAAGGTAGAGGTAGACCTAAAAAGACTTGGTTAGAAAATATTAGAAATGATCTTTCTCTATTAGATTTAAACGAGAATTTGACTTTGAACCGGACACAATGGAGAAAAAGGATTCATGTTGCCGACCCCACGTAGTGGGACAAAGGCTTGTTATTGTTGTTGTTGTTGTTTCTCTTGTTGTGTATAACTATTTGTTGCGTGAGAGTGGAAAAAGAAAATATTAGATTAGTATTAGGGAGTAGCAAAAGAAAAATATTGAAAGAAGAATATTTCAATTGATGAGAAAATGATTGGATGGCATATATCATAGTCTCTCCTTTATTTTTCTCTATTTATTATTTATGACACCTGCGGAATATTTGGTGCAAGTTGCAACACTAGTGAATGTTTAGAATTGATGTTTTTATTAAATCTTTATAATTTGATTTTTAAGAAAATAATTTTAAAACTATTTTTATTTTAAAAGACACTAATTTATCCTATTCAAGTATTCATAAACACTATTCAAGTATTCATAAACAAATATGATCGATCCTTTTTATAGCTATGTTTATATTAACATTTCATTCGATCAAAAAGAAAAAGTTGTAGCTTTTTATGAGTGCTAACATGGTATTAGAGCCATGTTTTTAAGTCTTTTATCTTGTTGCTGACGTGCACTAAACTTGTTGGTGATTGTGATATCGATGACGTGCACTAAATTTGTTGGTGATTGTGGATGTCGATATTATTGCGGATGGTGAATGACAATCATGTTCACATTAGTGTTAATTTGTAGAAATTTTCAAGGAACTCAAAAACTTTCATGGCATTGGTGTGTTGTGAGTGACATGCATCGACCTTGTTAGCGATGGTGGGCATCGTTGGTATAGGCAATGATGCACCAAAACCTTATGATGTTTGCATTGGTGTTAAAGATGTGTATCAATCTTGTTAGTGATAGCGTGTGTCAATGTTGTTGGTAATGGCCTGCGAATAACCTAGTTGGAATTCATATTGAAGTCGACATCATGCATTAAACTTATTGCCAATTAAGAGCCTCAATATTGTTGGTAGTGGTAGACAATAGAGTCAGTGTTGATATCAACGACATGCATCAACTTTGTTAACGAAGATGAGTATCAATATTGTTTGCGACGACGGATGATGATCTTGTTGGGGAAGAGGTCCCATCTGCTTCCATGTTTTGTTTTTTAGTTAACAAATTATTGACACTTCTTGCAATCACATCATGAGTTTGTGGCAGTGTGTTACAATTATTAAAGTTAGTGAAATTATTCACTTACACATAAATATTAGAACATGACTCTAATATATAAAGTAATAATTTAAAATATTTATGAGTGTAATATATTTTCATTATTCAGAATATTCTCTTTTATTATATTTCTCTTATTATTCTTTTCTATTATTTTTATATAGCTATATTTGTACTAACATTCAATTTAAAAAATTATGATTTCAGTTAATTATTAATAAGTTTTTAATAAAACACTAATATCAAAATTAGGTATAATTCTACCATTAATTTCAATATAATACAACAAATACTAATGATAATGGCATAATGCCAAACTCTTAAAATTTATATGCATATACATCAATATTTCAAAAAAAAACTACTACATAGTTAATTAAATAATATTGTTTCTCTTTATTTACAAATATAAGAAATTATTAACATTTTATAAAATTTAAATTATTATTTTAAAAACCAAATTATAAAAAATTTAATGCAAATAACCATATTCTACCTTTTCATTGATTAGAAAAAAAAAAAAGAAATATAAGTATAAAATAAAAATTATACGTTCAAAAATAAAATGGGATTTTTTTTTTTGATATTTAGATCAATTAAGACAGATTCACACATACATCAAAACTTAAATCTAAAATCTCTTAATTAATAACATAAGCTCTTAACCAAGATACCAAAATGGGCAGTGTAAAATGGGTAAGTTTGGTGCCGAATATTGAACCAATTAATTATTTGTCAAATAAGAATATTGTGATCGAGTCTGTGGCCGAATAGTTGATGGAACACATTCCTCCAATCTCATACGAACTCAAATCCCTAACTGTTAAAAAAATAAATAAATAAATAAGAATGTTATATATAGAGGTAGCGTAGGTAGGGGGAGGCTGACAGACATGGTACTTCCTACCCACATGCATGTTGGTGGGCTGGCTGTGCAATAATTGCACGCATGTTTAGTGCTTCAGAGGATAAGAATGACATAATGGGCACTAAAGAATGCCAATTGTCAAGGGCTAAAAGAAAATATTTATTAGCTCATGATAGTGTCTCAAAATAGGCCAATGGGTTAGAATTTGGGTCCAATTTGAAATTAATTTGATTTATTTATTTATTTATTTTATTTTTTTTTTGGAATGGGGAGTTCAGCCGCTGCCACGTTAGCTTATGACATGTTTGGCGGTGTCTAATAGTTTCCTCGGCGGACCTAGACGAGCAACCCATACTTATTACTACTGGTGGTCTGCACTTATTGGGTCCCCCCTAGAGGGGCTCTACCGCCAGAGAGAATCGAGCACGGGTTGGAGGTTCTCAACCGTACTCGCCCACCAACCAAGCTAAGCATTAGTGGGTAATTAGTCTGATTTAAATCCTATCAATTTGAATCAGACATGCTTATAGGTGGACCCTAATTTAAGCTGCTAGTAACTTGAACCCGACAAGATAACCCTTTTTAAAATTTTAAAAAATATTTTTATGAACTTGTTAATCATAAACTTTATGTTAATTGAACAAAAATAAGAAAATTATACAATAAATAAAAGAATTTAAGTAAAAAAATTAAACAAGCCTTTTTTCGGGTCAAGATCGAGTTGGCGGATTAATCTAAAACCAACCCGTTTAACAAATGGGACGAAATGCATGACTCGAATCTGACTCATTTATTTAACGAGTCAAACCGAACTCAGGTTTTTTAGGTCTAATTTGAGTTGGTTTGATGAATCGAATCATTTATGGACACTCCTACTCATAATTTATAAATACTTATAACTATATAAGTAATAATTATTTTATATGGCCATTTACAAACACTCAATTAAAAAAATAAATTTTAATAAAATTTCATTAATTTATCATTTAAATTTATTTACTTTTCATTGCAACATTAGATATTCTATTTTAAATAAATTACTTTGATAAATATAATTATTTATACTAAAAATTTTTTAGAAAGTTATGAGTAAATTACTTTGGCCTATTGATTTATTTTGCTATGTGATTATTGGGATTGTGAAATTTCTTATTTTATCAGACATAATATTTTGCATAAAGCATGCATTTAGTATATCTAAGCTAATTCAAAAGAGATAAATTTATTATAAATACAACTTTTTTAGGGATTAATTAAACATGCTCTAAAATATAGAAATTTGATGTTAAAATAATTATGTGATCGCAATAATTATAATGACATAAAATGATAAAAATATCATGATTTCAAGCACATTTGGTTAGGGTTGTAACTAAATCAAATAGAATCAAGTACAACACTTTTCATGAAAAGGATTTCTAATTAAAAATAAATTATAATTTTTGAGTACAATATTTTTCATGAAAAGGATTTCTAATTAAAAATAATTATAATTTAATCTATTCTAATATTTGTTTAGTATATTATTATTAAAATTTCATTAAAAATAAAAATAAATTTTTATTCTATCCATCTAGCTATTTTCTCACTAATTTTCTTTCGAAGTACAAGAGAGCTTATTCAAAAGATATTTTCTAAGTATTTTATTGTGGACATTGAAATATCTTGACAGAAGCATTATTGTTTGTGTATAGTTGATATAACTTATAGCACTTCCATAGATTTCAAGGATTGATTTTTTTTTTCTTATTTTAAAACTCTATAAATAGTTTTTAGGGCCTTGACATATGCATTCATTGTTGCACATATTTTCTTCTAACATTCATTGAGCAAACACTTTTCTAGATTCTTAAAGGCATTCTACTTATGATATACTAAAAAAATGAGCCACAAGATAAAACAATAAGATGAAGGCAAAATTTCTTAGAGTTTCCCCAAGCCAACTATTGTTCCTGTCAAAGCATGCATTGCTATAAATTCCTATCGAGGCATTAAGCCTAAATTGGTTGATTTAGAGTCCAACGAAGACTAAGCTTATGAATAGGAGTTTTATTTCTCCCATCACATAATTAAGATTATTAAATTCATTCCTAAAGATGAACATTTCAAGAAATTTCACGAGGTGCATGAAGATCCTTCTTTCAAACACTTGACCCACCCACAAAATACAGTGGTGGTGATAATGATGATGACAAAAATTAGGATATCAAGTCAAACTACTATTCTACTATCACTTTGACCTCTATTGTGGATACTATCAAACACCATGGATATGTTAAAGCTCTTACTAGTTGTAGAATATTTGTTGAGGAAATAATCATTAGTAGGTTGAAAGGCTTTGCATCTTCCTCTTCTTCCTAGCCTCTGTCCTCAAAATGGTTCCCGTGAAAAATGGTGATCTTGGATAGAAATAGGTATCGATTATGCTTGTGATTGATAAGGGGCAGAGATTTAAGGATCAAATATTAGGGTTGTTGATCAAGAGATATGTGCTCTCAATAATAAGTTATAAGAGTGGAACTTAGGTTCCATATTAGATATTATCCCGGGTTTAGGTTATGTTTGCCTTGCATGACTCCATTTCAGGGTCTATAGTTATATATAGGTATATAGGTTGTTGTAATTAGTATCCTTTTGTAAGGCCCATTAGAAGAGGAATAAAAATTTCATGTGCAAGCTCTCTCCCTCTCTTTCTCTTCTAAGAAGCTCAAGGAGCTTCTTCTCCCTCCCAAGAATGCATAACATTCCACTTAAGAGAAACTTTGGCCCTAAGATCCACATAGCTTGATTATATATGAGAGTAAATTGAAAATTAAGTTTTTAGAGATATGAATCTATACAATGGAATGTCTCAAGAACCCTTCCCTTAGAACTTCCTCAATTTCAATATCCTAAACTCTAAGACTAAAGATACTTAAGGATATTAAGATCATGGTAATCATGCATAGTATACCTTTGGCGCCCATTATAGCATATGAAAATTTTATGGCTGTATAATTGAGTGAAATAGTTTGTGGTGAAGGAAGAAAGAGAAGAATAATATTCACACGAGAATCTTGAGAAGCACTTAAAGGGGAATTGATCAAGGTAGAATGTCCTTATGACATCAAGTGATGTATTCTTGTAAGGAAATGTAGTCTTCTTAATTTATATTTAATTTGTAATTAAAAAATGAATTAAAATCCTATTATGTTATTCTTTGAGTTGTGATTATCTCTATTAACGTTCATGAAATTCATCAAGAAATTTTGTGTGATACCTGAGAGGATATGATAGTTATTTTGCTCTATAGTGAATTCTCAACAAAAAAAAAAGAAAAAAGAAAAAAAGTGTTGCCTCGAGAGGAATGGAGACCTTAAATGATGTAGCATAAACTCGTTATTATCTTTAAGTATTCTTTAATACGCAACTTCTTTCCAAACAATATATCTACTTCCAATTTGCTTAGAATTCTTTGGGAATTTTACTCAAGATTATTTAATTTTGATGGCATTAAAACACTTAAATGCTTAAAGAATAATTTGCAGTCAAGAAAATTTAGGGTTTTGACTGAAAGAATCAAAATTTTACTTTCAAAAATTTATCAGTAGACCACATTCTTCAATTGAATCAGAGCTTGGATCAAACATGAACCTAAAATTGAAGTGGGCTTAGAGATTTGAAAAATTATGGTGCCTTTTCCATCAATAGAACTCCGACTATCACCACCAACAATCATCA